>OU426984.1:5743762-6485218 GCA_911387785.2 Aelia acuminata | reverse complement strand
AGGTCACGCGTGTTACGTTAACTGTATATATCAGTGTTCATTTAAAAATGTGAATTATTCGTGAAAAAGATGTTGGTTAGGGATATTTATTGAAGGTCATCCTTAGCTAAGGAGGGAGATTTTCTGTGAAAATGTCACGAGTGTTACGTAACACTCGTGACGGAAAAACATATCTGGGGAACGCTCTTCACTAAGCTCATTTTTGAGTTGAAAAAATAATAAAAAATATTAATACTGAACGAACTGGCAAACTTTGTTCATCTTTGTTTTCTTTAACATCTTATTGATGATATTCAGATCAAATTTTATTCATAAGTTGATTTTTTTTTAAACCCAAAATTTAAATTCTAAAAAATCTGGTGCGATGCGCGCAACACACAACTTTCACTTACGAACTTATTGGATTAGAAATCGACATGTTTCAATAATATGTAAACGCCATTCCTCAACTCTACATATTTAAGTATATACTTATATTTGTAGATCTCCATAACTTATAGAGTATCTGTATAGCAAAATTTGATAATTCTCAGCACCTTTCGATTCATTATTGCTAATTTATATATGAAGGGACTAATATCATCAACAGTTTTTTTACTGCTTGCTTGGTTTTTACTAAGAGTTTCTTTTTGCAAATACATCGTGAAGGTGAATCGATAGGGGTATTTTAAGCCGTTTTTGAGTAAACAAAAAAAAAAAAAAACACGTGATAATGAGAGAACAGTTATTAAGTAAAGTGCCCCCTCCGTTCAACCAATTTCGATGAAGTTTCGGCTGTCGCATCACGGTCATATACATACATCAAATACCAAGTTTGATTGAAATCGTTAAATCCGTTTTTGAGTAAATAAAAAAAAAGCACGTGAAAATGGGACAACAGTTATTAAGTAAAATGCCCCATCCAATTTTGATGAAATTTTTACTGTCGCATCATATAGATGCACCAAATACCGAGTTTAATCAAAATCGTTAGAGCCGTTTTTCAGAAAATCGAAAAAAAACCTAAAAATTAGACAAAATTCTTTAACTAAAGTACCCCCTCCGTTTGACCAATTTTGATGAAATTTTCGCTGTCTCATCGCGGGCATATACATACACTAAATACCCAATTTCAGGTCTGTGCGGTTTATAGTTTTTGAGCTAGTCTGTTCACACACACACACACACACACACACACACAGACCATTTCGTGTGGACTTGGTTAATTGGACTCAGGGGACCCCAAAACTTGTATTTCCGTTGAAAACCGGAAGTCGAAATTTTTCACGATTGCAATACCTTCCTTACTATTTATTTCATATATAGGTAACTGAAAGTAAAAACATGTGACAGTTTGTTCATATATAATGTAAGATTTACGGTTTCTGATCGATACTGTTTAAAATAAGAAGACTAAAGTACATTAGTATCTATAATAGAATCAAGAAAGAAAAATATTTTGTATTCATTTTAAAATAGAGGAACCTGAGTTGCACTATAATAGGTTGGACCGAGAAAGTTTTACTGAAATCCCGAAAGCGTTAATAAGTTTATCGCAATGTAACTTCAGCCATAGCGGATAACATGCAATGCGACTCTTTCTTCTTTAATCCCAGCATATTTATTCGTTTAACATTATTTGTTTCTGTTACCTGGGTGACTCCGTCACTTTTGCAGCGCTATAAGTTAAAGTAGGTTCCGTGACAACTTTATATTAAATCCTACATTGTTATATTAATCCCAAAACCCTTAGTAAAGGGTCTATTATATAAAATTGTATTAAGGAAGGGATTATTGATTTTTTAGCTAGTGTTGAACGTTCTTAAAGTTTTTTAAAGTTCGCTTGCTTTGCCACTGCGCCAAGACTTTGAGTTGTCTTTAATGAAAAACCTCTGAAAAAGTTTCCATTTCAGCTCCTTTGACAGATTCTAATTAAGGATTTGTTTAATAAAAATAAAAAAAAAAAAAAAATCGTTTTACTAAAGAAGCGAGATTACTATTTGTTTTTATAGTCGGTTTTTTAAAAATAGAATTGCGGCGATTAATTAAACCTATAATATCTCTCAGATTTCAGATGTTGGCTTTTTCTCTTCCCGAAAATTTCTTAGTATAAGCGATATATTTTTATTTAAATTTATCTCTCTATATATAAGAGGCTTTGTCCTGACTGACAGAATCAACGCAGAGCAAAAACTACTAATGAAACAAACTTGAAGTTCGGAATTTAGATTTTAAACGCGATATAGGTAACCACTAAGAAAGGAATTTCAAAAATGTAACCCTTAAGAGGTTTAAATGGCGAAAATGTCGTTTAACTCCAACGGACACCTATTTTTGCACTTCGAGAAAAAAATTCTAATTTGGACTCATTTTAAAGTCGGCGTCGAAAACCATGTTTTAAAGCCGAAAAATGAAGCGTTCACGACGAGTAAGCAATTTTTTGTTTTAGTGAACTCTCTCCATTGCGCGTCTCCCTCTCTTCTACCGAGCCGGCAGCTTGCCCCTCCAACATTCCACCTACCGGAAGCTCCGATTCCTGTTATGTTGTTAATATATAACATATTATATTAAATCAATACCAATAATAATCACAGAATTGATTTTAAAGGCTCGCGGGCAAAGCCGCGACGGGGAATGCTAGTATTTTATATCCAATCATATTTATCCATAACAAAATGGGCTGTTCAACGACTTGGGTCATTCGAGCCCTCATTTGCAAAAGTAGGAAGAGAAATATTAGAGTAAAAAATAAAATAATACAATAGCAACGTAAAAAATTATGGGTGACAGAAAAAAAAAGTATGAAGGTAGTGTCGCTTTTAAGAATTTAGATGTTGCTTAGGATGGGAGAATACTATAAAGGTTTAATATTATAAATGAATTAAATTGAAAAACGAAAGAACAATGAAAGATAATAAGAAAATACATTAAAGTTTGGCATAAAGATTAATTTTTTGTAGAAACAAGAACAATTTTTCGGCCATCATCGAGGTGTTATTATATACTACCTCGCCTAAGTCGGTTCAAGTCCGTATGTCCAAGTCCCACTTCTCTCCGCTCTAATTTGTACACTATAAAACTCTGCGAGGATATGCGGCACCGCCAGAGGCACACCGCGGGTGATGCATTGAGGCAAGGATTTCCTCATAATGAAGTACTCGTGGGTGATCCTGGTGTGCCCTATCCGTAGGCGCCTGAGAAGTACTTCCTCTCTTCTGTTTAGCTGAAGTTCTTTTCGATTTGGAACTATGCTTGGTTCTACGACACTTAATTTATTGTCCCTCAGTCCGAACCAATCGCCTTGCTATTTCTCTCACGGCTTTTGTTTTACTAAGGCAACAACTTCTGTGGCGAGTGCACGTGTAACTAACTGGCTCTTCTTCTTTAATTCCTTTTTTCGCCATAGTATCAGCAAGCTCATTACCTCTGATACCACAGTGACCTGGTAGCCACAAAAATTGTGCCTGAAACCCTACCATTTTCAATAATTTCAAGTGTATTTTTTTTTTTTTTTTTTAAATTATTTTATTGAAAAGAAGTAATACAATCTGCCACAATCCAGGGCATTTAGTATTAGTGATCTAAGGATGCTAAGGATCGTATTAATAGCTGACTCACAGGAGAATCTCCAGAAGGCCGTAGTGGAGTGGAGAGAGGGACTGCAAAGAAAGGGCATGGAAATAAATTCTACCAAGAGTAATGTGATGCAGGTAGGACGGACGAAAGAGGAAGTAAACATTATTTCCAATGGGGAACCTCTAGAATGCGTGGATACCTACCAATATCTTGGCACTCTGATAAGCAGGAATGGAAGGCTGGACCCAGAAATCAGGAATCGAGTGAGGAAAGCGAACAGTGTGTACCTCCAAATCAACAGTAGACAACTTCCAAAAGAAATTGCCCGGAAAACAAAACTGTTTTCAACACCGTATTCCTCCCAGTCCTTTTGTACGGAGCCGAACACTGAACTGCCCTTGATAAACACATTAAAATTGCTCACTACTGCGGAAATGAGGTTCCTTGGAAGAGTAGTGGGGAAAACAAGAAGGGATTGTGTCCGAAATGAAATTGTCTGAGAAAAGCTCAAGGTACCATCCATGAAGTTAAGGGTTGAAGAGCGGCAACTAAAGTGGTTTGGGCACATATGCAGAATGCCAGAAGAAAGGAAAGTCAAATGGTACATGGAGATGAGGCCAGAAGGAAGCAGACTAGTTGGCAGGCCACGAATCACATTCAGTGAATATATAGAAAAGATAGGCAAAGATCGGGGGATGTCAATGGCCCAGATGAAGCGAATGGCTATGGACAGAGACGGTTGGAAGAAGTGGGCTGAGGCAAAGCGAGTTCTACGCTGAAAGGCACATAAGACCTAGTGAAAGAAGAAAGAAGAAGAAGATGATCTAAGGATGCATTCATGCAAAGAACACAAAAGAATAACCAAATAACAAAACAAAAAAAAAAATTATATAAACACATTCACACCTAACTACAATATTAAGTGGAGAAGCTGGCCATTGCCAGGACTCCAATAAACCTGTTTTCAAAAGGTCTCTAGGCCACTGCCGTTTCAACCGTCGAGGAGGATTGTAGGAGTGGTTAGAGTTGGAGAGGGATTGCGCTAGGGGATTGGGATGGTGGCTAAGGTTCTGGTGGAACTTTGAGAATTTGGTTGGGATGACGTCGAGGACAGATGGGATGTTAAGGTCATGATGGAGGGTTTTGTTTGAGATGTATTAGGGAGCATCAACTATGGTACGAAGGACTTAGGACTGAAAGGATTGGATGCTTTTGATGTTCGAAATGTTTGCTGTCCCCCACAGTTCAAGTCCGTATGTCCATATGGGTTTCAGCATAGTTTTGTAAATCAGTAGTTTGTTGTCGGTTGAGAGATGGGAAGTCCTCCTTAACGTTATAGTTGACTGAATCTTCTGTTAAGTTCTCGTCTTTTAAGTCTAGTATGTGGGTTCCAGGTGAGTCTTTTGTCGAGGATGAAACCAAGTTATCGCACTGTGTCAGCTTTAGGTAAAGGAATATTGTTAAATATGCTACGTTTCTGGTTTCCCGCTTTTCTAAGGCGGGTGGGGATTACCAGAAACGGCTTATATCAAATTAATATATGTAATTAATGTAGTTAATACGCCTTGATGTAAATTGGATGCTTTTCCAACGGTGACGTGTTTACCAATTTTATTTTATTAATTAAACCTGTGGCATAGGGTAAATTATAATAAAGAAACAAATCTAAATTGAACTATATCTTTAATTTTATTGACCAATAATGTAAATCATTTATACCCCCTTTAATATATCATATAAAGATTTTAATGACACAAATTAGTTAATGGATGCTGACTGGCAATTTAACATTATTTAATAAATACTGACCACACAATATTACAAATAGTACTGTATATGTATTATCCTTATCTGGTGGGCACTCTCTGGTGTTGTCTCTGGCCTATCTGCTGGATCAGTCCCTGCCATCTCTGACGCTCTCTCAGATTCAGCACAGCATCCCATCTCAGCCTGTCTGGCTATCTGGACTCCGCCGCTCCTATCTATCCGGTCCTCTGCCCTTCTCGTTCTCTCTCGCCATCTTGGCACACTACCTGACCTCTGTCCACCTCCGAACTCCTCTCTCCACTCCCCCTAACTTCTCCACCCGACTCCCCCCAAACCTCTTTTCTTCCTCCGTATAAGTCTTCTTTCCCCCACTCTCTTCAGACTTCCTCTGATTGGCTGGCTGCAAAACACTCCTGATTGGTTGGTTCCAGACTTCTTCTGATTGGCTAGCTGTCTAAAATTTCCCTTCCTTTCTATATTTACCGTGTTTCCCAGCGGCCTCTTTGCCGGGGCACAACCAGGGTTTATGGCCACAAATTTCTTTAACAATCTTCCCGTATTTTACAGTATTACGTACAGGTATTTCCCTGTATGTTTGTCGGCAGCATTGTCGGTCCTAAGCTTTGCTTATTTTTAATCTATAACAGAAGGTTTATGGCCCCAATAACTTACAAGGCAGTATTTCCAAGATCTAGCTGCCTTAAGGTAAAGCTGACCACCGGGTTGACCATTTACAGTACTTTACACATGTTGATATTAAATTATTAATTCGATTTCCTTTTCCTATTATGGCAGCATCCACAATACATAGCAAATAGGTCAAATGTATTAGGATATCGGTTACTAGCGTGTTCTTCGAAAAAGGACACCATAAAGGAAACCATAAACAGTCAACTCCGAATTGAATTTGAATAAATGTTTGAATTCGAGGAATGGTGGTTTTATATTTAGGAAAACACGTCATTTTCTGATCTAAGTAAGTTGGTAACTGAAAGTTGTGTGTTCCGAGCATCTCTCCAGATTTTTATTTTGTTTTTTTAAATCAAATTAGAGAGTCGTATGAGAGAGATAAGAGGGATTCAATCAAGGTTGGAAGATCGTTTTAAATTCTTTTTAGCGATTTGTTGTCAATCTGCGAGGACTGTTTTAATTCCGTTGACACCGTCGAGTTGGAACAGTGTTGGGACATTTTGCTGATAATTGTCGCTTGAGCTCTGCCGTTGACAGAACGGCATCGATCCATGACCCACTCGGCCCAACTTTATTTATTTTTATTTCCCTTTTTTTCTCCTTTTTTTTTTTTTTTTTTTTTTTTTTTTTGTTGTTGAGTTGATTGCGTCATTCGGACTCTTTATTTGAAATGTTGAAAACAAGCTGTCCAATTCCCGAGTCCGTTATCTCCCTCCCCCCCTCTTCAAAAAGTTATTTTACGACACAATTCTCTCTAATTCAGTTAATGAAATTGATACGCTGTTGCTGTATTGCTGTAATGCAGTGGTGGCTGCAAAAAATAATGTGCGCCTCTAAAATATTTACAAATATTGTAGGAATCGCTGGACAAGTTCTAATCCTACCAATATCAAGGGAGGGGGCTTTTTTGGGTAGTGTGAACGTTCTAAAAGTTTTTTTGAAGTTCGCTTGCCTTGCCACTGCTCCAGACGTTGAGTAGTCTATTTATGAAAAACCTCTGAAAAAGTTTCCATGTCGGTTCTTTTTTTTTTTTTTTTTTTTTTTTTTTTTTACAGATTTTAATTAAGGATTCGCTTGATTAAAAAAAAAAAAATGTTTTACCAAAGAAGCTAGGTTACAATTTGTTTTTATAGTGCAATTTTAAAATTTTTTAATAAAATTACGGTGATTAATGAAATCTATTGTAACGTTAAATCGTTAAAAAAACGAAAAAAAAACACATGACTTGAAATCCCAGACCGTTTGTTGGAACAAACTAAGCGGTTGGAGCAAACTGTTTGGATCCAGAATGTTCGAGGTCCATCTACAGCGTTCCACCACATTCCAGGAAGACGTGATACCTACCAGAATGTTCGTTTTCCTTATTCGTATATATTTCTTATAGTTCGTATATATAAGGAACGAATGACTGGGCCAGTTGGTCTAAGTTTGTGTCTTGACTGAGAAGCTCAAGTCATATGATTAGTGTGCTATAACGTTATCATTTTTGTAACCTGCTCAAAAATTTGTGTTGTATTAATTCGTTGGCATTGATAATTGTATATTTTTATTATATACTATCAAAAATATCAATAAATATTCTTTAACCCACAGTAGCGTTACACTATGATATCTATCACACTTGATAAATAGGCTGTTTCCCTTTCTAGCACATTCAAATTATAAACGATATTAATAAAGTATTTTTATTTACATAAACCATAAACAGTCCTATAAATCGATATTCAAGAGGTCGTGAAGAATTGTTCGATTTAGCTTCATGTAACGGGAAAAATAATAACCTTGGGATTAATCATGGAGCCCATAATTATTTCTTCGCCCTGCTTTGCATCTAATTTATTAAATGGAAAAAAAATATTAGTTGTCAGAAAAACATTCAAGATTAATCTAAACGTAAATTGAATTTTTTCTGTAACATTTTTGATCCAGAAGAAATAGTTCAGAGGAAAAAAAAAAAAAAACCCACGTGTAGGCTCGTGGATATAATTTAAAATTATTAAACTATATTTATATAGGATTTTATAGGGTAAACTATATGGTACAGTTATTGACACCCCAACTTTATCTTAAGAAAATAGGTAAATAAGTCCTAATTTTATTACAAGATATACATGAGTCAAATGTTTAAAGGGTCCTCTAAGTCATCTATGAAGTAAGACTTTAACAAACTAACCATAGGGAAGATTTTACAATTAAATCCACAGTGTGCCAATAACTAGTTTTTGCACTTTTCAAAACACATATTGCCGTATGTTAAAACTATTGAACTTTTGACCCAAAAAAACCTCTTGAGTCTTTATGAGGATAGATAATGAGGACCTTTAGGAAGTTTCTATTTGATCCCATCATAAAAAGTATTTTTTTTAAATTTAACCACAGAAATGTAGTCTTTAGGGTGCCAATAACTGTTCGGTTCACCCTAGGCATTGATTATGTTTTTTGTTTTTTTTAATGTATAATAAAACATTATTTTTGAAAGTATAAAGTATTTAAATATCTTATATATCATGAATGATGAATTTTAGCAACCATAGAAGAACATATCTAGTTATCTAGAAAAATGACCTTCATTTCCCTCTATAATATTTTTTTTATATCCAGAAGTTGGGTGTGGATGACTTTCGGTGGATAGAACTGTGCTAGGAGCGAGTTGTGGGGTCGGCATCGAACCTTTGGGTTCGTTAAGCCTTCCCGATTAAATTATTATAATAAAATTTCAACAGAGGCTGGCCTTTTTCGTAAATTTTGAATTTTAAAAAAACGAGACAAAAAAAAATTTTTATGACTTAACCCCATTTGGTTGGTATAAGATTGCGAAGAAGAGGTATGCTATACTCATATATTTACTTCGATGCATTTAAGTATTTAAAACATTATCGTAAAAACGCATACGATATATATACAAACTGAACTATCTTAAGATTGTATTCATATTTCCATAAACCAAGTTTTCCTGAAAACTGCTGACTAAAATAGAGACAAAATAAAACTGTAAAAAAAAAACTGGGTTAAAGGGATGCCGCTCGGGTTTGCCTCTGGAAACTAAAAACCAACTGGAAACCTCTTCTAAGCAAACTAAAAAAGAAAACGAAATAGAGAAATCTCGGGTTCAACTGAATCGGGAAAAGAAAATCAGAAGAAAGCAGAAAATGTTTCCGTTTAAAAAGGATACGTTTGATCTCTATTATATATAGATTCTTTGGATTGGATTTTTTTTATTTTATACTGATTGGAAATAAGGAGGACTATACCCAAAAAATATATAATTTTTGATTTATTTTTCTAGTGAGAAACCCAATAAAATATATCAAGCCTAATAGATTTCGTAATTGATCAGTAATTAAATATAAATATAATCTGTAATAAATATGGTAGTAACCTTATAGTTAATAACTATTAACTCAGGCTAGATTAAATGGAATGAATAAATACAGCGGAATAATAGAAGAAACCAGTAATAGAATAGAAATCCAAAGAGAAATTCAAGTTGGTATCATCTCGAATCACTGATATTTTTTTGTCTGTACTTATCCGAAACAACTACATATTCTCTCTATATACTCGAGCCAATCGTGCAAATGGCTTCAATAAAATATTTCCATTTACACGTTCAGTTCTATTTTTCCTAATTATATGTGAGAAAACCTAAAAAATGTAGTTTTGTGAGTATTTAATGAGATGAACGTACTAATTTTAATTTCACAACCGTTGTTAATAATTGTAAATATTCGTATAAAATGAAAAATGTAGAGATTGGACTAATTCTTTAACTTTTTCGGTAGGCAGCACGAACTCTCTAGTTGATATTTTAAGAACGCCTTCCCTGTTGGCGTCCGGGTACACGAGTCGCATTTTTTTTTTACCAAAGCCTTGTATGCATGAGATTTTGCCTTAAGTCGCTGTAATCTCTGCTTTTTACCTTCCACAAACACGGGAACGACTTGTTTGCTTCAATGAATCCTGCAATCCATTGTTTTTCCCTCACCCTTCTGATAATAAACGTGTTGGTAGTTGTCGAAGTAACAGGTGGGTATGTGTTTCATTCAATGCGCATGCCTGAAATTTATACTAAGGCTTGAGCATCATTTACACGCCCTTGCCAATACACCAACCTCAAGCCAATTTTCTGTCCGGACAGAATTAGCACAAACCAATTTTTTTGGCTTGCACAAGAGGCAAGCAAGTTTGTGCAAATGGGTTGAGCATGTAATCGCACCTTTGTAGGGGATTAGTATTGAATCCGATCCGTACTATTTTAGTGACTACATATAACTTCATGTGTATGTATCCCTATGTATCACTATGTAGTGACAAGAGATATTCCATCACTATGTAGTGAGTAGGGAAGGACAAAGCCGCCCTTCCTACCTGTTGCGTAGAGTGGTCGCTGTAGATAGTGCGTTATTACACCCTTCTCTTCTCATCGCAGGCTCCTCCCAGATGGAAAATAGCAATCTCCTTCTCCGCTCGCTTATCTATAATTAGTTTCCGCCCCTGCCTCGCTAATATCCTATGAAAGAAGATATCCTATATCATCTAGCGCCATCTATATTGCTACTCCTGTTAGCTATTACCGTAGTAATCTCCCTTTTTTGTTTATGTCTTTCCTAAATTATTATGTAAAATTTACGACGAGCATAATGCAAGCATTCACATAAATTTTTAACCGAAACGTCTATCAGCGCATCTAGTTGTAAACCCCCTACCATTTTTCGTGTCTCTATTCGCACGCCTTAATGAAGTTTGTCGGATAGCTACTGAGTTTTAAGTGGAAAAATAGTTTTCCAATATGTGAAGTGACATCACGCGTCGCACATTTGGAAAAATCAGAACCAATTATTGCCAATAAAAGAATTTATGTTAATTTAAATACTTTTTTTTTGGTTAATTAGATAGTTAACATGGATGAATTTTACTACTCACGTGCCAAGGTGCTTTTGAAATCACTAATTTTGACTGAAAGGTCTGGAGTTTCTGTAAATGTATTTTTTAAGAAATGACGTAAATAATGTGAACAGTATATCCATATAGGTTTAAATAAGTATGTGTACGTATTTAGTTTTTGTCTCAGTCTTAATTTTGAGGATTTAGAAAAGAGTGGGTAAAGTAGCTTTAGTCGTTTGATTAGAGTTTCCCTTTTCATTTTAACGTGCGGGCCCCATGTCACCCTTCTATCGAGGGTTAGTCCGAGGTACTGTACTGTGTCCTTTTGGGGAATTTGGACATTTTCGATATCAATTGGAGGACAATTATTTTTCCGGAGGGTAAAAGTTATATGTTGTGATATATCGTGATTAAGTCTATTTTATGGATGAAATTAAAACGCATTTTCATCCAATATTTTACACACATTTTTCTTATTTTCAAAAAATATTTGGTGCAATAATATAAAAATTAAACCTTCAATAAAAATAAAAGAATAATTTCTCAGAGATGAACATAGATTTCGCTAAAAATACAATATTTTTTATTTTATATTACTTCACTTTTTATATTATTGCACCAAATATATTTTAGAATTAAGAAAAATGGCTGTAAAATTATTTGATGAAAATGCGTTTTAATATCATCCAAGTTAACTATATAATTTACCAACAAAAAAAATTATACTATAATGTTAAATCGTAAAAAAAAAAAAACATCTGATTTGAAGTCCCAGACCGTTTGTTGGAAGAAATTAAGCGGTTGGACCAAACTGTTTGTATCCAGAATGTTTGAGGTCCATCTGCGTCGTTCCAGCACCTTCCACGAAAACGTGGAACCTCCCAGAATGTTCGTTATGCTTTATATAGAAGGAGCGAGTGACTGAGTCTAAGTCTGTGCCTTGACCGTTAAACTCAAGTCATTTGATTAGTGTGCTATAACGTTATCATTTTTATAACCTGCCCGAATATTTGAGTTTTATTAAATATTTGGCATTGATAAGTGTATATTTTTGTTTAATAAATATTCTTTAACCCACAGAAGCGTTACAATATTAATAAATATTCTTTTATTGGCTATAATTCGTTCTGATTTTTTTTTACAGTGGTAGGGGTTAAATAGGGGCTAAAATACTATAATAGAATTTGATCGATCAAATGCGTTCGTTCTTTAACATATAATTTATTTTCTGTCTGGAATTATACCAAATAATAAAATATACTTCTACTTGAATTATTTGACCCTTACAGTAGACATAATGACTAACTCCAATTTCAAGAAAGCCCGATTAATAATATTTCTATTTGGATAATTCATTATTTTGTAAAATTATGACCGCACTTTTTTTGTTTGGTATCCCTTCCTGGCCATGTGTGGCATACTACAGGTGTAACCAACCTATTCTAACCATGGTGGTAGGTCGAGATTTATTCCATGGGGCCTCCACGAAAAAAAATTCAACCATCCCAGGGCGGATTCTAACCGCCACCGTTCGGCCCGAGCGTGCTATAACGGGTTGCGCTCAAACCCGCTCGGCTATCCCGGCCCATTAAGAACGCACTATTCAAATATAACAGTTTATTTAAATATACATAAAAAATTTTTCAAGAAGAAATATTATTTAAAGTGTTTCCCTTAAAAATGTGAAGTTGGATTTAGTCATTCTTTCAACTGATACGTTGCTGTGATAGTTATTGAAATTGTCTACATAAAATTCAATATGTCGCACGTCAGGAGAAGATGGTAAGAACTCAAAAAAAATATTTTTTATATTATTGTAACGTTAAATCGATAAATAAAAAACCAAAAAAAACTAAGGTTTGAATTCCAGACCTTTTGTTGGAACTAACTAGCGGTTGGAGCGGACCGTCAGATCACGTGTTTGGGGCTGGATCGTTCGAGCTCAGTCCACGAGGGTCTGGAAGGTTCCAGAAGGTTCCTTTTAAGACTATATATAAGGAGCAAGTGACTGGACCAATTAGTTTTAGTCTGTGTCTTGACTGTGAAGCTCAAGTCATATGATTTGTGTGCTATAAAGTTATAATTTTTGTATTCTGCTCGAATGTTTGTGTTATTATAATTCGTGTGGCATTGATAGTTGTATATTTTTGTTGAATAAATATTTGTTAACCCACAGAAGCGTTACATTATTATTATATTTAAATATAATAATTAATAAAAGTAATAAAAAGTTTCATTACCCTTACCTATTCAAGAGGAAAATACAATAGGATGTTTATTATGCCTAATGATGTTTTAAGGGTAAATATTTCCGGAATTCATATATTTATTTTAAAATTTTAAATTAAATTTAGCTAGAGCGAAGCGTGAGCGGGTTTAGCATGTAAACAATAAATAAACCTCTACACAGCTCAAAATACACAATGACATAATTCCTCAGGGAACATGTTTACACTAATAACTGAGTAAACGATTTAATATACAAATAAAGAATTTCACCGAATTCTCTATGACAGCAAATTATATGAAACACAAATATTAAAAGTGTGACTGAATACATACACCTATTTACTTAAACCCATTTCAACATACGCCTCACAGATTTTTGGCTGAGCTAAAAAGAAACAATTACAAACTTTTCAATCCAAAATTTCAATACTTATAACGGACGCTCCCAGGTACGTACATCTAATCTAACAACACATACGAACTCTTCATTCACGATCTTTTGTTAAATTACACGGACATAACAACAGTCTATCTAATTAACGACATGGCCACGGTTGACTTGCCCATTAGAAGGCTGTTAAAAAGAAACTGGATGAGAGATCTCCTATTCCGAATTAGTTTCAAGTCCGTGAAGAGGTACTGCTATGAACTTTCCTTTCCTCATGCCTACAATTCTTATGTACTTATTAATTTTATATGATCACATTCGCTGATTGTTTCTAATGGCTGACAGGTGTGAGTAAAAGTATGAAGAAAAAAAAAAGTATTTAAAGTGCTTGTTGGAAAATACCTATTTTACGAAAAAAAATTTCAGTTATAGCTTTAATTTTTTTCTAAGAATAGTTATATATAATTAATTAAATAAAAATAAGGAAGTCTCTCATTTTTAAATTTTAAGACTAATAATGAACGCTCCTTTGTACGTTAGTAACAAAACATTACATAGGGACTTACAACCGCCATCTATCGACGAACAAATAAGAACCCTATATTCCGGCTTTCATATAAAATTGCACGGGCATAACTACAGACTTATTAATGACATGGCCACGACTGAGATGCCTTTTATGAGGCGACTGAAAAGGAGTTGGATGAGAGAGCTCCTCTCCTGAAACCAGACCGGGATGATGTGCTGCTGGGCACTATCTTCCGTCATGCCTTAAAATGCCAAAATCTCATTTTACATCTCATTTGCTGATTGTCGCTTAGTTGGGGATAGCCGAGCGTGTAGGAGCGCGACCCGTTGTTGCTCGCTCGAGCCGAACGGCGGCGGTTCGAATCCGCCCTGGGAGGGTTGACTTTTATTTCGTGGAGGCCCCACGGAATAAATCTCGACCCTCCCACCATGATTAGAATGGGTTGGTTACACCTGTAGAGTAACCCCCCGTATGCCACACATGGCCAGGTAGGGGTACCGAACAAAAAACAAAAAAAAAACAAAAAAAGTTGGGATGGGTGTAAATTAAACTCTGAATTGAAAAAAAATAAAACAATCTAAGAATAATCTGCGATAACCTTTCAACTATTGTTTGTATAGTCGTGAGAGTGGTCTCCTTAGATTCAAAAACGTCAAAATTATTTAAAACGATATATCACTCGAATCAATTTCTCCCCTCCCATTTTACCACCCCGTATAGAGGGGTTGTCTCCCTCGAATTAAGGCGGACTCTGCATACCCCGATTTTACATCTTTTGGGTTGTTATGACCAGAGGCCGGATTTTTATGCACTAAAAAACGTCAAAATACATAATATGCAGTAAAAAACTGTAAAATATGTAGCAAAAGATGCAGCATAAAATCTAAATATAACTTCCAAACCCTATGAACAAAAAACCCCGCATACGTTCTTGACCTCCTTACCCCACGTTCGTCCATCCATCAGCTAAATACAAGATCCCAACCTACAGACTTGTATATCCCCACTCACAGAACCGTCTGTTTCGATAAACCCTTCGTTGTTCGTGCTACCCAGTTTTGGAATTCCTTACCCGGATCCGTTCGTCAAGCTTCCTCCCTAGCCTCGTTCAAACACCTCTTATTTCTCCATCTCCTGGAAAATCAATCTTCCATGCAGATGTAAAAATTATTATTTTCTTTGATATAGTCTTGAAGGTTTGTACAAATACTTCAGTTTTATTATTTATTTATTTTAATAATGATACTCTTCTTTTTGTTATATTTTTTAATTTTTTTTTTTTTTTTTTTTTTTTTTTTTTTTGCGTGGAGTAAAGATTTATTGTTAAAGTGTATAATTTTAATCAACGCAGTCTAAACTAATTGTCAAAAATGTTATTCTTACGGGACTTAATGTCTCAGAATAAAGTGAAATTTTTCATTTCATTTCATATATGGGTCATTTTCCCAGAAGGGGCAAATCGCTGTCCCCGATGGATCCTGAAGCCCCCTCATCATTTTTGTTCATTAAAACAGCCTTTAACTAGGCTCTGTGACTTGCCCTGTCAACTACTTTGGGTTTTACTCATATAACATTAGAAATTAAAGGTTGAATTTTGATATGACCAGTGGAAATCTCCTTCCCTCGGCATCACAACTTCAGTTTCCAAACTTTACGTTCGTCTACGAATTGACCATTGACGCTTTTTGAATTTTTTATAACTGTGGTGCTGTTCAAAACATCTCAACCTTAGAAGGTGAGGTATGCGATATTTTTAAGAATGATAGAATAGTACACAGAGGAGGGAAAATACTTGTCCCCGGTGTTTGGGTTTTTCCCCGCTTACGTAGTATTTTCGTGTTTTGGCTGTTTCAACCTTTACAGATGACTGCGGCTTTTGGCTAAAAGTAGGATTACATCTCAGGTAACAACTCTTTTTGCCGCCAAATGTTTTCAGTCTCTGTGGAACCTTCAGGATAACAACGTAGGTGTTGCGGCGTGAGGCGGTATACAACCCGTGTCATTGTCCCGCCCGTAGCTACTTAGAAGGTAATTGTATCGAAATTTTTCACTGCTTTCATCTTTTAGAGCAAGTTGATACGTTTCTGACGGTATATCGTTGTTTAAAAAAATGTCTGTATTTAAGTAGTGAACAGAAAAAAATGGATGGTTATACAATACAATATCGGGTGTTTTTGTCCCGCTCGAGTGTACTCTAAATCTAAATGTTTTCGTTGCTTTCTACTTCTAAAGCTCATTGAAACGTTTCGAACGGTCTATCATTTTGTCAAAAATCTGCTATATTTAAGTAGTAAACCAGAAAAAACTAGATAGCCTCTCAAATTCTGATGTCATTATCCCGCCTCTACGGAATTGGAAAGTAATTGTATCTAAAATTTGTCGCTGCTTATTACTTATAGAGCTCGTTTGCGCGTTTCCAACGGTTTATCGTTTTGTCGAAAAGCAGCATTATTTAAGTAGTAAACGAGAAAAAACTGGATGGTCATAAACATCAGGAGTCATTGTCTCGTCTGTCTCTATCCAAAAACTAATTGCATCCATATTTTCTCGTCTGTCTCTACCCGAAAACTAATTGCATCTATATTTTCTCGTTGCTTTATACATATAGAGGTCGCTGAGATGTTTCCGATGGTCTACCATTTATTTCAAAATCATCTGGATTTAAGTAGTAAACGAGAAAAAAATGGATGGTCATAAAAATTTGTGTAATGGCTGATAGATGGCTTAGGATTTTTGTTAGCTATCTTTAAAAAAAAATAAATAAAATAAAACAAAAAAACGTATACAGTGAACCCTCATTATTACTATCTCGGATATAACGAACACCTCGATATAGCGAACCAAAATACTATCCCCCCAAAATTACCTTTATATTTCTGCGGATCCCCTCGTTATAGCGAAATCCCTCGGTTAGTGCGAACTACGAACTAAATTTGGTGCCTGAGAATTATTATATTCTGTTATAACGAACTGCTGGAATTTTAATTTTTTTTTTTACTGCATTACGTACAATGAGCGCGGGAAGACGAAGTAGCTCCAGTTTCTAGAACTGAGGTGTTTTTTTACTCTTAACTAATCCGATTTCCTTTTGCTCTCTCTCTCTCTGATTCCATTGATGTTTTCCTCAAAACTAGCTCAGTTCTGTTTTGACCTCTGTCGAATCAGTGTTCTGTAATCGTTTATACTGTTTGTTTTTTAATACACTATGAGTTCGTTGGTAAACGTGTGTCAC
The DNA here is from genome assembly GCA_911387785.2 of Aelia acuminata. Taxonomy (NCBI): domain Eukaryota; kingdom Metazoa; phylum Arthropoda; class Insecta; order Hemiptera; family Pentatomidae; genus Aelia; species Aelia acuminata. The sequence continues at coordinate 6,467,944 of OU426984.1, read as the reverse complement.
AAACGTAAATCCTTATTAATCGAGGAAAAATTGAAAATTCTCCAGGATATTGAATTGGGAATTCTAAGTAAGAAAACCATCGCAGAAAAGTATGGAATTCCAAAATCAACATTGTCAACCATTATAAAAAAAAGAAGATAAAATAGATTCAATCGCAGCCCAAGGATTAACTTCAGCACCAAATAAACGACTGCACTCTGCGGCATGAATATTTGGGAAAAAATTGATAAATTGCTTTAAACAAATGAGATCTCAAATATCAATCTCAGACCCTCTTATTAAAGCTAAGGCTAAAGAACTCTCATGTGAAATTGGCAGGTAAATTAATGAATTTCATTGTTTAATTAATATGTAGTTCATCTAAAAATAAATTACATAAATGCGTTTTAATTTAAATAGTTCTAATAAATGAATTTCCTTCTAAATATGATCAAATTAGTGCGGCCATTGGCTAAAAAAGATATAAAAAAAAAAAAAAAGAATCCTCGGTTATAACGAACCTCGATATAGCGAACTATGAATATCAAACCCCCTACCAGTTCGCTATATCGAGGGTTTACTGTATTTAAACGTACCCTCAGCACATTTCTTTTCCCGTCTTCCGATTTTTTTTTAATAAATAATAAATGCACCATGCCCTTGTATAACCTGGCATTGGAGTTCAACCAGTGCCATGTAAAGAGCATCCCTAAATCCCCCTTAATATTTTCCAGACGTTAATTCGACATTTTCAATTTCAAAAATTCCAAGTTCAGATTCGCCCTTTCTGGGAAACAAAACAGGGATGATGTGCTGCTGGGTACTATCTTCTCACGTGCCTTAAAATGCCAACATACAGCAATTTTCGTTACATTTGCTGATTGTCGATTATTATGTGCGACAGGTGCAAATAAAAGTATGCAGTGAAAAAAATAAAGATTAGCAGTCAATTAAAAAATATATAAAACAAGTTAATTAATCAATTAAATTACCTGATTTAAAATTAATTATTAAACGCATTTCTAAATTTATAACTGTGGATCCCAACTTTCTGTCGTTTAAAATATTTTTACTATTCGAAAACGATCTTTCGACATCAACTGATGTGATTGGAACAAATTTATAAGCGCCTAAAGTTATTAGGTCGTTTTCAATATCGCTGTTGACGATTGAATTATACACGTTTAAAGATGTATGTTATTGTAGGTATGTTCCAAGATATTGAGCCCTGATTTTTTATATTAATAACGCCTTCCATTCTCTCTTTCAAAGCTTCTCCAACATGGCATGAGATGCTATTTATATTTTTATTTACTAAAAAGGGAAGAGGGAAGTCGGGAACCTCAGTAATCATTAATTCAAAGAAGAAGGACTTATTCACGGCGACTTATTAACCCCAATCGTAATGGGGAATCTTAGCTCCCATGTTGGATTTTACTTACTTATAATTCTGAATGTATTGTTTACTTTATAAGATCATCAAATTTATTTATTTAGTTACATTTTAGGTGCCATATACAACATCATAGGCTAGAGGCACCAAATTCTATTAATTTATAAATACATAAGGACTAGGGTAATTTTATAGAGATTTATAAATATTGATTTCTTTTAGAAATTTAAATAAGTTCTTTGAACATTCTGGTTTTAGTGCTTCAGCATAACCCTTAATGTGGTGCGATTTTCTCGCAAATACACAAAATACAGTACCAGTCAAAAGTTTAGACTCACCCTTAGATTTTGTAAAATAAATAAATAACAATTTTTATTTATTTATTTAACAACATAACAATTATAATTTTATTATTTAATTTATTTATAACTAGCTGTATATCCCGGTTTCGCCCAGGGAATTGTGAAAACAATGAGAAAAGCTATGGGCCAAGAAAAGTTCGTTAAAACAGAAGTGAGATTTTTCTTCGACTCCAACGGTTGATTTCGTAAAAATCTAATGTAAAGCGAGATCATAACGATTTTTATAACAATAAAGAATTACACAGAGATTGGCTGAAGTTATGTAATTTTAATATGGACAGGTGTTCGCACCTGGTATGAAAGAACCACTGAGAGAAATTTGGAGATTTTAGGTCAAATGGTAGGGATTTCTATAAAGAACAAACAAACAAACAGAATTTGATCTATATTTATATAGATTGTATTAGAAACAATCATATAATTTTTGAAATGTTATCTCTTGAGTTACAATTATTTTTTTAAACTTGAAGATTGTGAATTAAATACAAGTGAGTCTAAACTTTTGACTGGTACACTATGCAATTGCATAAAAATTCAGACCCTTGTTATGACCGAATTTTCATATTTTTGCAATATTTTATCGGTACCAAGTCTATTTTTCCTGTACTATTTCGAAAATTTGATTTGATTTTTGTATATTAGACATACATCTAATTTCTATTTCCTAAGATTGTCCAATTCCTCCGAATATGGGATCGGTGAATCGAGTTTATAAAGGAGCTGACCGGCGGTGATAGTGTTGTCCTAAGAGAAACCCGATAATTAACAGAGGCCAAATTAAACAGAGGGCTATTAAAGTTCCGTCCCCCGATAGCAAGTTGGAATAATTTATTTCCCGTTTACTCAGTAAATTTATAAATGAAACTTCTTAGCATCTCTTAGTCCCTTTAGAGCTCGGGATAGTTTTGTAAATAATGAAGTCCTCTGAAATTACTGTTTGAAGAGACTGTCATTCAGCCTCAAGCGAAAGATTTGAAAAGGCATAGACAATTCATAGGATCGATAGTTGGCGAAAAAATTAAAAATTAATGTATAAATAAAAATCTGGTGCGACGCGCGCAACACACAACTTTCACTCAGGAACTTAGATTAGAAAATGGCGCGTTTCGATAATATGTAAACGCCACAGTTTTCCACAATTATATGGTTATAGTGAGTGATACCTACATAAATTTTAGAGTATTTGTATTTCAAAACTTGATCGTGGTGTAAATAGCTTGAGACTCTTTTTACTCTAAAATTAAGGCGATCTAATGTCCATATGTCAATAATCCTCGTTGCTGTGGTAGACCAATCCTTGAATTCCCCCCCCCCTAATCCTATCCTTAGGGAGTATCCCCTTCTTCCATTATCTTCTAAGGGATTAGTTCTTTGTGTCTTTATTGTCTTCCGTCCGTTCGCAATCAATTGATCAATATAATCTTAACTTCTTACCCGATTATATGGTATCTGTATCGGAACCGCGTTTATTAATCTTTTCGGAATTCGTTCGCCACCGAGTTTTGCAATTTTACATGTTCTATTCGCTGCAATCACTTCTATTATATTTACCAGGTACAGTTCACTCGGTGCGGCGCACAGTGGTTGAAAATCGAATATTTTCGGAAAAAACCTTGTCAAACCCGATCTGTGAGCCGCAAAAAAATAAAGTTGATATTATCATAACCACGATTGAATTTCCTATAAGATGTATAGGTTCGAGCCCCGCTTAACCGGCTATTCGGATTAACCGGCAGTGTAAGGAAAATAGAAAAAAAAATTATACATCAATTTTCGACTCGAAATCGGCTAATTTAAACACTTTTGCTGTTTTATGCTAGTAATATCATTGATAGTACTTGCAATATAATTTTATTTCATAAAAACACTCAAGTTAGGTAAAAAAAAAAAAATCATACATAGGAACTATCAATTATTTTTGTCGTTATGTTTTAATTCTTAACTATTAAATGTATATCATATTAAAATATAAGATTGGAATCATCCGACTTTAATATAATTTTGATAGGAGATGGTGGGATTGACTGTTCAATGTAGGTTTAATAACTGCAACTCTATCTGTGAAAATTTAGTTCTCTTATTCACGCTAAATAATAGCTGACCCTTTTTTTTTAATACCAATCTACTAAAAACAAATGGATGCTTAAAAATTAAAAGTGCCGAAGCCTGTAAGTTATCGGAGGTCATATTAATAAACTTATTATTAATAATTTCCAAATTCATTCTAAAATCACGGTAGGTGAAAAAGTTGATTTATTATCGACCTAACAACGATTCAGAATGACTTTATAAATGATGCTACAGACCTGGTAAGTAAGGCATGATGTTTTACTAAACGATTAGTAATATCCTAATTCGAAGCACAAGCTCCATAGCGAGTAAACTGCACGAAATAGCTTAGGTATTTCAATAAAAATAAAAAATCCCACATGTACAGACGCAGGTGGACGCAGCTAGAATATGTTTTAATATTCCCTTGAATGTATCTTCTCCTTAAAAAAATGGATTTTAAAACTGCACTCGGCTGCGCTTGAAAAATATGGATTACCAAACAAAATTTTTGTCTTAATTTTATTGCATTTATTCGAGATTTTATTTCTGGGTTAAAACATAGACCAAATTGCATCATTTTTATGCTAGTGTAATATGTGAGATTGCTTTTCATGATTAAGAAGGAAAATCGCTCTAAGAAACAAAAATGCGAGTTGTAAAAATTATTATAGTGCTATAAATGTTCCGTTGAAAAATAAACCTTTTCAATGATCGATTTTCAAAGGGTCCTAACAAGTTTAAAAATCAGAATATACCCGAATAAATTGATGGAATGTATCAGGTAACTATTCTATCAATTAATATTGAAAAGAAAAAGAATATTCCAATACCTTCAAAAAATGGGTTTTTTTCCGCCTTTCAACAACTGTGCGGCGTTGTGTAAGCGTCTTAATTCTCCGGTTAGTTCATCCCTCTTCGGTCTAAATATACGACGCAGTACATTATTTTCAAAAACTGTAAGCCGTTGCTCATTCCTTAACGTCAGCGGCCACGTTTCGCATCCGTTGGAAGTTTTCTAAATCTTAAATTTAAGTTTCGGGACAGAAGGCATGAGCTAAGCAATTTCGCGACTGAAAAGTAGCAAGCATTACCGGCTTATAATCTAGCCTTAATTTCCTCATCGATTTTGTTTTTTGTAGTGGCCCCTAAACACCTACATTTCTCTACGTGCTCAAACGTATTCTCTTCTACATTGATATCAGCAAAATCATCAACACTTCTACGACTATAAAAAAAAATGTCGTTTGTTATGAAATTGGACGATTCTCAAACCCGAATCTTCAAGTGGAAATAGATTTAAGCTGCATTAATTTTTATGCGCCACATTCAAGCCATATTTTTTGCCTTATCTGTATTCATTTCCAGGCCACGTTCTTGTCCGGCTTTCATCAACATTTTTGTGTTTATTCTATAGTTTCCGCGTCCTCAACAAGCAATACCAATTTGGACAATATATAATACTTATTTTAACTATCTTCTTTATTATTTCATTTTTATTTTAAATATTTTTTTAAGGTAGAAATAAAAGAAGTTTCCTTATTTTTTAACTTGAAAAAATGAAGGATTAATATTTCAGGATCCGATTAGGAACAAGAACATTTTCAAGAGGATCCTGGTAATTTTTTTTATAATTTTTTTTAGGCGGACCCGACAACGGTAATTAACCCAATTAAGAGGAGCCTGATTAATGCGGCTTTGCCAATATTGGGAGCCTTTTCCATCTTCCCGGTAATAATTCCTTCTTCTTCTTCAATAGGTTCACCATTCCGGGCGAATACCTTTTGGGGTTCTTCCTAATCAGAACAATTTATGTTATTAAATTGTTCTGATTAAGCGATACTAGGAAAGTAAGTTTATATTTCCTTTTAAAAAACTGAATAATGGAAAAAACTTTAAGCACCTATGTTTGAAAGTGATTTTAACCACTTAAAACGATTACAGTATTATAATTGGATATTATTTTAGTGTAATTGTTCCTCGGAAACTTTTAAATAGATCTTTTCAAGTTGAGTAGTGCCAGTTAATTTCTTACTTTAATTTAAGACTGATCTTAAAAATCTCGCGTTCATCCTCAGGAGGTCGAATTTTAGTTAGCAGTTATATATTTTAAGGGTTCTTAAAGTATTTTTCTTAATTTTTTTTTTTTTACTTTCACTTACCTATATATGAAATATATAGTAAGTGGAAGTATTGCGATCGTGAAAAATTTCGACTTCCGGTTTTCAACGGAAATACACGTTTTGGGGTCCCCTGAGTCCAATTAACCAAGTCCCGCGAAATGGTCTGTGTGTGTATGTGTGTGTGTGTGTGTGTGTCTGTGTGTGTGTGTGTGTGTGTGAACAGACTAGCTCAAAAACTATAAACCGTGCGAACCTGAGATTGGGTATTTAGTGTATGTATATGCCCACGATGTGACAGCAAAAATTTCATCAAAATTGCTCAAAGGGAGGGGGTACTTTATTTAATAACTTTTTAAGTTTTTTTCGATTTTCTCAAAAACGGCTCTAACGATTTTGATTAAACTGAGTATTTGATCTATTTATATGCCCGAGATATGACTGTAAAAATTTCATCAAAATTGATCAACCGGAGGGGGGATAAATTTTGTATCGTTTTCACGTGGTTTTTTTATTTACTCAAAAACGGCTTTCTCGATTTTGATCAAACTGGGTATTTGATGTATGTATATGCCAAAGAAGTGATAGCCAACATTTCATCAAAATTGATCAACCGGAGGGGGGACTTTACTTAATAAATTTTGTATTATTTTCACGTGTTTTTTTTTATTTACTCAAAAACGGTTTTAACGATTTTGATCAAACTGGGTATTTGATGTATGTATATGCCAAAGATGTGATAGCCAACATTTCATCAAAATTGATCAACCGGAGGGGGGACTTTACTAAATAAATTTTGTATCAATTTCACGTATTTTTTTAATTTACTCAAAAACGGCTTTCATGATTTTGATCAAACTGGGTATTTATGTATGTATATGCCAAAGATGTGATAGCCAACATTTCATCAAGATTGATCAACCGAAGGGGACACTTTATTTCATAACTTTTTTTCTAATTTTTAGATTATCTCAAAAACGACTTTAATGATTTTCTTCATATTCGTCATGTTTAATGAAAATTGAGTGTTATTTAATATCAGGTAAGCGTTATCATTATTAAAATGTTCTGAGGGGTTTATAGAGCAAATGAAACAAAAATAAGAAATGAATGTGGAAAATGTGTAACTTTGAGAATTGGCATTAACAAAACGCATTAATTTCATATCTAAGTAAGTTGGTAAGTGAAAGTGTTGTGTTGCGCGCACGCACCAGATTTTTAATTTATGTCGCTGTTTAATTTTAGTATCCACCTGAATTTGTCAAATAGGTAAAAATGATTTTATAAATAAATAATGTAACTTGTGTGGGTTACACAATTTTTATTTAACGAAAATGACAATTTTCATTGCAACACAAATTATAAAAACACAAATATTTATACAGGTTACAAAAATCATCACTTTTTAATTCAGAAATAACTATATGAGCTTCAGAACAAGTCCATCTATTTATATTTTCAAAACACCTACTATTCTTGAAAGTAATTGTAACTACTTAAAAAGATTAAAGTAATTATAATTTGATATTATTTTAGTGTAATTGTTCCTCGTAAACTTTTAAATGGATCTTTTCAACTTGAGTAGTGCCAGTTATTTTTTTACTTTAACCCATTTCATCCCAGCTTTTCAAAAGTTAATATTTCAGGTTTAAACTCAGTACGCAATGAAATTAGCCCATTATTAGTGTACCTGCTAAGTATCAACTCAAAAACATCGTCTGGGGGGGTTTTGCCCCCCGCCCCAAAATTGGGGCAGTGGGAACGAAAGGGTACACGTCCATTATAAATTAATAATCATTTTTTAAAATTAATTTTATTCACAAACTACAAAAAGAACTTTATAATTTACATAATAAAACACATTTGCATGACATGAAGTAATATCTAAGAGATAAAACTAGGAATAAAAAATTTCAAAGCAATTTGCATGACAACCAACATTACATTTTTTTGTTATACATCTTATACAACTGATTTGTTGTACAACACCTGATTTGGGTTGGACTTGAAATAAATATGACCATGTCCTTTGAGCCTAACATCATTAGGAACTCTCTTCGAAACGCTGGTATGAAGCCTCAGTCATTCGGTTGGTGCTCGTTTTCTGCATTGCATTTTTTTGATTGGATGTTGACTCGAAATTTTGAAATATTTTCATCCAGCATCATTACTGGGCCACAAAAAAAGATTGTTCAATAACTATCTTCTTTTTTTCACTGCAATCCACCCATTGGCCAACTGGACGGGTTCGATGCCATGCTGAGTGGAAGATATAGTCACCACATTTTTGTGGCTTACTGATATTTCTGGCACTATGTCAAAAATTACTGGTATGTGCAGTATGGTTCGCACTGAACTACTGCACTACATCTTGTACCCAAATCTAATGGGTTTTCCATGGATGTGTTGCTTTGCCCCATGCCGACCGAAATAAGGCATCATTGCCTCATCGATGGCCAAATCAGGATCATGTTTATAAAAGTTCAGACGGTTCACATTCACCTGGCCCCTCTATGTACACTGTTGCTCTGAATGCTTCATCACTAAGTTATTAGCAAAACAGCTCCTTCAGCTGTGAATATTCTCAAAAATAAAGTAAAAAAAGAATACTCAGACAAACGGACCCGGCCGATCCCACTGCCCCAAAAAATGGGCACCCAATCAACCCTGTGATAAATCCCCTAAGTTACTAATGATTGATATATTGGGTATTACTAATCATAATTACATGCATTGTAAAGTAATATTATAGTCAGAAAACTAAAACACAATAATCACTGCTCTTGAAAAAAAATTACTTACTTTTTATTGCATTCCATGCTAATAATCCTTTGTTTAGTAGAAAACTATAAATCACATAAGTTATGTTATCCTGTGGCATTCACAACAATCGATGCTCTATGGTTCCAATATAATGTGAAACCAGTTTTTAATGCAAAAAATCGCTTACATTAAATTTAAAGCATGATTATATCACTGCCCCATTTTTGGGGCAGTGGGATAAAACGGGTTAAATTAATACTGACATTAAAAATCTCGCGTTCATCCTCACGATGTGGAATTTTAGTTAACAGTTATATATTTTAATGATTCTTAAAGTATCTTGTTTAAATTTATTTTGTCAATTTATTTCGCTGTTTAATTTTAGTGTCCAGCTAAATTTGTCAAGTTCCTAAATATGATTTTATTAATACATACTGTAAGACTTAAGTACGTGGGTTAACATATTTAACTAAATTTAACAGGGTTATACTATATATAAAAGGGTTAATATTATAAATATATTTAACGAAAATAACAATATACGAAAATAATATAAGAAGACCAGCCTGGAAGGTTCTAGGCCATGCGTAGATGGTACTCGAACATCGTAGTCACAAACATGTACTATGGCAGTTTGTTCCAACTGTTGTAGTTCGTTCCAGCGAAAAGTGTAGAACTATTCTAAACAGTATGTTTTGTCTTTTGTTTCACATTATCATACGATTCTTTTTTACTTTCACTTACCTATAGATCGTGAAAATTTTCGACTTCCGGTTTTCAACGGAAATACACGTTTTGGGGTCCCCTGAGTCCAAATGACCAAGTCTCGCGAAATAGTCTGTGTGTGTGTGTGTGTGTGTGTGTGTGTGTGAACAGACTAGCTCAAAAACTATAAACCGTGCGAACCTGAAATTGGATATTTAGAGTATCTATATGCCCGCGATGTGACAGCAAAAATTTCATCAAATTTGCTCAAAGAGAGGGGGTACTTTATTTTATAACTTTTTAAGTTTTTTTCGATTTTCTCAAAAACGGCTCTAACGATTTTGATTAAACTTAGTATTTGATCTATTTATATGCCCCAGATATGACTGTAAAAATTTCATCAAAATTGATCAACCGGAGGGGGGACTTTACTTAATAAATTTTGTATCATTATCACGTGTTTTTTTTATTTACTCAAAACGGTTTTAACGATTTTGATCAAACTTGGCATTTGATGTATATATATACCAAAGATGTGATAGTCAACATTCATCAAAATTGGTCAAACGGAGGGGGCACTTTATTTCATGATTTTTTTTTCAATTTTTACCTTTTTGATCGATGATCTCAAAAACGGCTTTAACGATTTTTATCAAATTCGTTATGTTTAATGAAAATTAGTTGTTATTTATTACCAGGTAAGCTTTATCATTATTAAAATGTTCTGAGAGGGCTTAAATGGGGAAGGGGCCTTTTTTGTTTTCCTATAAAGTACCTTTGTTTTAATTTATATTGAGAAATTAACTGTCTGTCATCACACCTAAAAATAAGAAATGGCTAAATATGATATATGAAGAAAATCAAGTAAACATATACAGGAGAAAAAAAGAAAGATAATCCGTCAACTCATTAAACACCTTGAGCTCACGCATGCGCCGTACGCCTTTAATGACAAACCAATGCGTTATTATTACCTATAGATGTTCTGTTCATTTGAGAAGTAGCAATTAACAAAACGCGTTAAGTTCTAATCTAAGTAAGTTGGTAAGTGAAAGTTGTGTGTTGCGCGCACGCACCAGATTTTTTTTTTATTCTATTAAAACATCACGATTTGAAAACTGCCTTCTTCAAAACAGGATGCTGTATGTATAATTCCATCGAGGAAGCTCTGTGAAAATGGTCGCCTCTTAAGCTAACCCTAATCGCATCCTTGTCAGGTAGAAAGTGCCTTGATTAGCTTTATTAGATCCTAGCTTTCGACTCCCGCTCGCTACGCTCGTTTAAAAGGGTATAAACAGAAGTCTTAGCAGGAAGTAAGCACTACGAATACTTTGTTTTTATTTGAGTTTTCGCGCTGTAATTAGCTAATTTTGTGCGTAAGGAGCTTGTTCCATGCTCGCTGTGATGCTTTGCAACTTTTATCTAAAGCATTTTCATTAAAACTAGATGTTTTTGACTTATGGGCGTTGGAACACGGTTTTCACCAAAATCGTAAAAAAGGCAGATTTTTTATATTCCAAACCCGGCTAAACCACTAAACCGATTTAAACTTCAAATATATCATTCTATTTGCAATAGTATAACCTTTTATAGTTAAGAGAAAGCAATTCTTTGTGATTTGTATTTGCCGATTTATTTGCTAGAACCAAAAAAAAAAAAAAAAAAAAAAAAAATCGAAAGTTTTTACGGATTTTAGGCCACTAAGAGCTTAATACTTACACGTTCTAATTGCTTTTTCTCCACTGGAGTGGCCTAACATAATATTAAGGAGCTCTTTTTATACAGAATTTGATATTCTACATCTATTATAGATAACATTTTTTATTTGGAGTAGCCCTCTTCAAATGGTAGGCTTTGAAACATGAGCATGATTCATTTTTCCGCTAAATTGGCCAAATTGATAATCGGTTTTGGAGAAAAGACTTAGCCGATTTCAACTTTGAGGAGCTCAGTCGAGCGAAATTTTATGCTCTTTTATTTTGAAGAGAACAAAATTTTTCTCCTATAAATTGTTTTACAGTTATGAGCAAAAAGTTTGAAAACTTCGATTTGGTTTGCCTATAAAATTTGATGGCTACCGTTCTGAGTTTACAAACGTTCACATGTGTTGTATATGTAATTAGTACATTCAACCTATTAAATTAAAACCTGTAAGCACCCGGACCATAAGGTTAGATTGATATCCGCCGGTATATCATAGTATCCTCTATTGCTGTTACCTTTATTTTTTATTTATATTAATTCCAATTGCATACAAATAAGTAAACTATAGTATACAATCGATTACTTTTCAAAATGCCGGGATCCTAAGATTTCCAAGTCAAATTCTCTTTTCTCTTCGAGCTCTTTTCTGTGAGAATTCAATTCCACCCAGCGACGGTTTCCTACTTTATATTTTCTCTTCGGTCTTAAAGTAAATATTTACCTTCATTCTCCACTTATCGGTCTCCTGTTTATTTTGGCCTCCAACTCCTTCGAGTGCTCACCTTCCTTCGTCTTCGAATTTTGTTTAGTCTTTGTTAAAAAAAAAAAGTTTATTAAGTTTTATAAGTTTAATTATTTATATACAAAAGTATCCTTAGCCAGGGGACTTCAGAAATAGCCGATAGTAAGAACATTAATTCCTAATTAGTTGCATTTTAAATAATATTAGTAAATAGTAAATTTCCGGACGCCGGCACCCAGAAAATGCAGGAAGATACAAACCCCCCCATTTTTTGCCAGGAATTCATCACTAGTGAGTTATCAACATGCTAAATTGTTATAAATATACTCATCAAGATAATTTTCTTTCATTATCAAAACCACAATACAGTCCACTATCATTTCAAAAAGTATGGTCTCCATGGACCTACACCATCATTTTAAAGGTGGGGCCATGAAAAAATTTAGAAAAAAATATTTAGAGTTATGTGCGATCAAATTTTTAATGTTACCCAACAGTTTAAATAAACGTAAATAGTAAATATTTCAAATTGAGAATTAGTTGCAACGAGGGTTGGAATTCTGGCATATAGCGCTCTAGGGAGTTTACTTCCGGAGAATTTTGAAGATGCCAGGAATGCCGGAGCTATGACCCGAACCCCTAGGACATTATGGAAGGACAATAACCGGAATTAGGAAGGACCTTATTCGCGATAAATATCTTCCTGGCATCCGCTCTTATCTAAGCATTACTTAGCTGCCTAATCTAAGGATTTAAACAAAAATTGACGAATGATTTTTGACTTTAAAATTATTTATGTGGTGTTTGGAATCCATAAAGGCCTATTTACACACATCAGTGACGGTACCTGTCATTGATTCAACTTCCTGTAATCTCTCAGCTCCTTCGATTCACACACAACCGTAACGTCACCGGCACCAGTCAGTACTTTTTTCAGCTAAAAATTACTTACATTGTTGTTAAATATGCCCAGATTTTCTAAAAAATAGTTACTAATGATAGCACTTATTCTTGATGAAGAGGAGGAACAACTAGTTAGGAAACAGTGGGTTTACCAGGCTTGGAGAAAAAGACAAACAGAAGGAGAATTTGCAACACTCTATAAGGAATTGATGGACGATGGAGCAAAGTTTTATGAATATTTTAGAATGTCTGAAAATGCATTCAATATTCTCTTATGAAAACTGGAAGCGCATTTGAAAAAGCAGGACACACACAAATCAATTTCTCCAAGAGAGCGGCTCGCGGTTTGTTTAAGGTAAGTCGGATAGAATAAAACACACAACATAAAGTAAAAAAAAAAATTATTAGGTAAAAAAAATATATTAAACAGTATTTAGTAAAAAAAAAAGTTTTATAATAGTTTTATTAGTAAATCAATTTTAAATAAACTAGAAAAATATATGTTCATTTTTTTTATTGTGCACCAAAATTTTGGTAATATGGTTGCCTTTCATGACCAAGATTTTCATAGCTTATATACCATGTTATTATTTTTTTATAGCAAAAATATAGCTACCCTCCTCATGTAGAATCGAATAGTGGGAACCGCGCCCTTCAAAATTTAGAATCACAAGGTGGGATTGCAACACATTACACATATTTAATGAAAATTACTGTATGAATCCGTCAGTGAAAAAAAAAAATATCGGTGAGGACTAACCTGAAATATCTCCGATGGATCACTGACCGGGCACTGCCTCACTGATACGGTACTGTGCCGGTTGTGTGGAAACAGACTCATCTGAAATACATGGAAGAATATCTTAAAATAAGCCGGACGGATTATTTGCCGGTGCCGTCACTGATGTGTGTGAATAGGCCTTAATAGATATAGTGATTATTGTAGGGGATAAATGTCGGGAAAAAAATGCTTACTGGCTGTAAAAAATGGACAGAGGGGCGGTGTTATGTCATAAAAAAATACCTTTGACGATAACATCACAATTCCCCCCCCCCCCCTAAACCATTTAACAATGGACTTTCATCTTGATGTCGCTCAAGTTCACGAAATTGGACAACAATTTCCATTTAAAGTTCCAGTAAAATTTTTTTGTTTTTAATGTATATTTTTTTAAAATTTATATAACTTATTTATTAAAGATTCAAAATTCATGTTACCTTTTTACTTAATTTATGTAATTTTGGTATTACTGATACTAAATGTTAGACCAACGTAGCCCCAGTTGATGAAGTGTTCTTGCACAGATTATTCAAGACAGTGTTTTTATATATAATTGTTAAAAGAATTTTTCACTTTTCTTTTATATGTAAAACATTTTATATATATATATATTTAATCTGAAGGTGAGTCCCCCAACATTTATTTTATTAATGCTTAGTGAAACAATTATAGAGTAACTATAATTGTACCTTAATACATAATTTTACAGTCCTGATGATGCCCGAAGGGGTGAAAATTTGGCTTTTATATATATAAATATGTGAATTTGAGACTATTTGAGGCCCCTTTTTTTCTATATTAGTGATTAGTCTCCTTCCTCCTATTGAAAAATCTTAATATAAATTTATTTATAGAAATTTACAACTGTATATACAATACAATAAGTAAATTTGATATAAGTACATAATTGACATGAAAATGCTTGTGGAGAAACTTCCCACTGGTAGCACTCGAATATTGTTTATTTTAGAAGATCTCTATGCCATCTTCTTTTCAGACGCCTCGGAGGATTATCTGGGATAGAGGAGGAAGGAAGTTTGGAGACAAGAGGGTTAGGATGAGTAGTGAGTTTACTGCGAAAGGTCTGGTATCTGGTTCCGGCCAAATCGGTCACATAAGCAACATTAAGGTCTTCGTGGATAATTTTATTTGAAACGAAATAAGGTGCATTCAGGATTTTACGAAGGATTTTGGATTGTAGTTTCTAATATTTAAAAATAAAAAATGAAAACGTTCCTTTCTGACAAATCATAATCATCGTGTGTATTATTTATGGTCTTGATTGAATAACTCCTTACGAATCCTTTTTAACTCTTTGTTTCAAAGGTAGTTTATTCCAAGACTTTTTCGTTTTGACTTATTTCATCTTTCATGCTATGTTTGAGGTTTTTTTTTTTTTCGTCGTTTATTTAATTTAATTATTGTAAATTCTAACGTAGGGGAACCTAAACATTCTTCAAACATCTTCAGGGCTAAAATGAGGACAAGTATATGAGCAACACGTAAAGTATAGTTGATAGAAGATGAGATCAATTACAGAAAGTAACAATTAGAAATAACAAAATCCAGCTGATGGTATGTTTACATTACATGGGTACTTATGAAAGCGAATAATAATATAATTAAGAATAATAAAAATAAGATATAATAAGAATAGAATAAAGGCTTAACGAACCCAAAGGTTCGATGCCGACACCAGCAATGGCTCCCTACACATCTCCATCCACCTCCCCCCGCCCAATCCCCACTCCACAACATCAGCTCTGACCGAATCTTCCCACCTTCGCCTAGGCCTACCCCTCGGATATGAAAGATAGTAAACATATATACTGTAACGGGTGGCGGGATGGCCGAGTGGGCAAACGCGTTTAAAAATACGCGTTGCCATGGACAACCGGACATATTGAGAACCAGAAGATAGCAAGTTCAAAACCAGGAGCCAGGGGAAATTTAATAATACTCGGCATTAATCCCCCACCCACTCCCCTGGCCCGGGAAACCCCGTATAGCCTAAACGGCGAGGAAGGGGAGGATCCATAAAAGCAAAACGAAATATATACTGTAGCGTGTAACAAAAAAATAAAATAACACAAACGTATGATTTAAGAGTGTTCTAGACTTGTCATTCGAACAGTTGGAACAAACTGTTCTAGCACTGGTCGAGGACTTCCTACGCTTGTCGAGAAGGCTCTGGGCTGTTCAGACTAAATTCAGGAGTGATGGACTAAATATAAGGATTCAGACTAAATATAAGGAGCGATGGACCGGAGAATTAGTCTGAAGATCGATTATATGATTACGAGTTGAAGTGTCGTTACAAGTTGATACTTTTTGTAAAATTGTTGATTATTTGAGTTCTTATTGTTTTTCTGATATTAAAATTCTACACCCACCTCGCTTTTGCTGATGACCTCGTCATATTTGCTGCGGATGACCGGGACCTACAATACAACTAGAACATCATGCAAGAAGTGCTGTCTAGCATTTACATGGATATTAATCCAGATAAGACAAAATGCATGAGAATAGGAAGACGTGAGAATACTGAGGCTGAAAGGACAGATCTTAGAGCGGGTGCATGATTTTAAGTATTTGGGTGCCTGGATAAACGGAAGTGGCTATATCGATGGGAATGAGCGTAAACCAGGAAAAGAACATGTATATGCGTGCAGGACCTGGAGCAGAGAACGCAGTTCGAGTGCCTGTGGCCATGGGCCCTTTTCCGTTTACCTTTCTTAATGTGGACCATTTTACATATCTGGGAGCTGGAGTAAGCTGTGAAAACAGAATATCTCTGGAAATTAAACAGCGAATAATAATGGCAAACAGGTGTTTTTTTGGCCTTAGTTCTAACACCTTAGAAGCAGTGCAATCTCTCGGCATACTAAATGTCTCCTCTATAAGACCCTCATTAGGCCTGTACTCACATATGGTTCAGAAACATGGACCCTGTCAAGCACTGAGGAAAAAGATATATTAATCTTTGAAAGAAAGATCCTTCGTCGGATCTTTGGACCAGTTAAAGTCAGTGAGATATGGAGAAGGAGGACGAACAGGGAGATATATGACCTGCATGGGGAGGCGGATTTGATGAGGTGCATCAAGCTTGGGAGGCTGCGTTGGGCCGGCCACATAGCCAGAATGTCAGAAGAGGAAATCCCAAGAAAACTGCTCGACGGGAAGCTCTACAGGACAAGAGGGATTGGTAGACCACGCCTAAGGTGGGAAGATGCCGTCATCCGGGACGCCCGTGAACTATTGTACACCCGCAACTGGCGAGCGACTGCACAAGATAGAGCCACCTGGCGAAGGCTCATTGAGGAGGCTAAGGATCACATCGGTCTGTAGCGCCACGGAGTAGTAGTAGTAGTGGCTATATCGATGGGGAGATATCACAAAGACTGGGAGCAGCTGGAAGAATGTTCTACTCAATCCGGAAAGGCTTCCTCAACAAAAGAGAAGTGACGAAGAAGACAAAGATATCGGTCTACAAGTCAACGTTCCTGCCATCCTATCTTACTCCTCCCAATCATGGACCCTCACCTCAAAACACAAAAGTCAGATCCAGACAATGGAGATGAGATACTTGAGGAAGGTTGAAGGAAAGACAAGGAGAGATAGGATCCGCAATACAACTATAAGATCGAACCTCGACGTACAGCCGGTAGAAACCATTCTAGAAGAAAATAAACTGAGATGGTTTGGGCACCTCCAAAGGATGAACATCGAAAGAACGGAAGGATTACGTATGAGACGAGAGTTGACGAAGAAGGCCAAGAGGAAGACCACGGATCACCTGGGAAGAAGGTGTACGGGAAGCGTTCAGGAAGCGAGGACTCGACTGGAACAAGAGGAGAGAACTGGTACAAGAGGGATACCTGGGTCAAGCTCTATAGAGGGCATCCCCACACTGCACAGCGTTAGAAGGGGAAGTAATATGATGATGATGATGATGATATTAAAAATTATTGATGATATTAAGTTTAATAATGTTATTTAAACCAACGTAAGTGTTACAATATGAAAATCTAGATATGTAGCTGGTTAACATCATAATATAGAATCTGATATTTACCTTATTTAGACCGGAGAAATAGAGAGAGAACTTTTTCCCTCAGTTTCTTTAGTACTCCGAATCCTCCCACCTTCGCCTAGGCTTACCCCTCGGATATAAAAGATAGTAAACATATATACTATAACATGTCACAAAAAAATTAAATAAACAACCCAAAACATAAGATTTAAAAGAGTTCTAGACTTCTTCGAACAGTTGAAACAAACTGGTCTAGTACTGTTCGAGGACCTTGTACGCTTGTCGAGAAGGTTCTGGACTGTTCCGATCCAGACTAAATATAAGGAGCGATGGACTGGAGAATTAGTCTTGCTCTGAAGATCGATCATATGGTTACGTTTGTTGAAAAATGTCGTTACAGATAATTTTTTTAAAATTGTTGATTATTTGTGTTGCTATTGTTTTTCTGATATTAAAGCTTTTTATTTAAGTTTAATAAAGTTATTTAAACCCACGTAAGTCACGAAAATCTAAATATGTAGCTGGTATAAACATGTACATGATAATATAAAATCTGATATTTACCTTATTGAAACCGGAGTAATAGAGAGAGAAGTTTTTCCCTAGTTCCTGTATTACTCCAGTCTAGACTCAACTAGGTAAATATCAGATTATATTTTATCTTGATAACCAGATACGTATTAACAATTTTATATTTATTTTTAATATATTTTTTATAATTATTAGTTCTAATATTTGCTCTGCTTTATAAGCTAAATATTATAAAGCGGAAAGTTATTTTCGTATGGATCCAGGTGGTAAGGTCACAGTGACGTACCTGGGAATTGTAAACCGATAAAGCGGCAAAAGATGCATTGCTAATTCCACCGTCTGACTGTCTTGACAACCCATAATAACATCAAAAATAACAGGCATATGGCAATCAAATGGGACTAAGACTAGGGAAAATAAACTACGAGAAATCAAACGCTCAATACGACCATGGAAAACATCGATTCGGAACAACAGACGAGAAGAAATTATATAAACAAGGAATTGGACATACACTGCTCACACATCATCATTTGCTGACTGAAAAGGAAGACCGACCTGTACACAGTGTAACGAACCCTTGACAGTCAAACACTTACTGACTAACTGCAGACAGTTGCTAGGTACGGATCTTCCCTATAATTTAGCGACCCTAGACGAAAGTACGTACCTATATTCCTGAGTTATTCGAATACCTAAAACAAATAAAAATACATGAACAGATGAAAACACTCTCCACTGTATACAATTTTTATTTCATTATTATTAACCCACTCATCGATTTGCTTTTTTATCAAATTTTCTATTTTTCAATTCAAATTTTCTCTCTACTTTTTTATATCATACTGAAATGTTACTATAATAAACTGATCTAGCTATTTTTTATATGTTCAATCCTTAAAATCCTGGCTGACTTCCTCTAAAAATTCATTTCTAACATCAAAAGTCTTTGTTCCTAATAATATACAATCTAATGATTATTTATTTATTTATATGGTTACAGGCAATCCACTGCTAGGGTGATGCTTGCCGACTTATGATGTTAATTTTTAACGTACTACTAATATATTAGTACTTGCGATGTTGAGTAGATGATGATGTTAATTTTTAACGTACTACTAATATATTAGTAGTACGTTAAAAATTAACATCATAAGTCGGCAAGCATCACCCTAGCAGTGGATTGCCTGTAACCATATAAATAAATAAATAATCATTAGATTGTATATTATTAGGAACAAAGACTTTTGATGTTAGAAATGAATTTTTAGAGGAAGTCAGCCAGGATTTCAAGGATTGAACATATAAAAAATAGCTAGATCAGAGAAAAAATGAATGTTAAACTAAAATGATATGGCCACGTGAAAAGAATGGGTTCGAGTCGATTACCAAGAATGACATTGGAATGAGAGGCAGATGGAAGGAAGAAATGAAAGGGGAAGACTTATAGAGTGGATAAATAAAGGAAAGTATGGCGGGCCATGGGCAGAGGGAAGAGGAGAGGAAGTACAGGAAGGTGTAGAGGAGGGACTTGAAGAAGAGTTTGGTTGAGGAAAACTTCAAACATGAAGAAATCATTGATAAAAAAAGGAGGGTCTTTTTCGTTTAATGCACAATTCGGTTATTAAAAAAAGTAACTGTTATTAAAAAAAGTAACACGTGATATAATTACAACCTCCATATCAGTAGAACATATGACTACATTTCTTAGTTTCGTTTAAAACCTCATAATGGCTATGTTCAGGTTATACGAAGATTTTAAAGATTTGGACCGAACCATTGCATTCTTACAAGAAAAAGGCCTCATCCATAAAGAAAAACTATGCCGGAATGGACATTCTATGAAGTTGCGCAAGAGAGATGGCCGGTACAAATGGCGGTGTCACAATGCAAGTTGTCTTTTGGAAGTAGGACTCAGGGAAGGTACGTGGTTCAACGGTTCAAAATATCCTCTGAATAATGCAATTCTTTTTATTTACTCATGGACCAAGAAATATACAACAACGTTATTTTGTAAAGACGAATTGAGTATGTCTGCAGAAACAGTAACAAATTGGAAAAATTATTTGAGGGAGGTTTGTGCTGATTCGCTACTTAAAAAACCTATCACAATTGGAGGAAATGGTATGACCGTCGAAGCATAATGTCGGACGAATATATCCCAACCAATGGGTTTTTGGTGGTATTTGCAGGGAGACGAACCAATCTTTCATATATTCAGTGCCCAACAGGAACAAAGATACTTTAATAGCGTGCATTAAAGAATGTATTCTTCCAGGAAGTATTATAATATCAGATTTATGGAAAGCTTATTCCACTATAGAAAGAATAGAAGGGTATGATTTTAAGCATTATACAGTCAACCATTCTGAAAATTTCGTTGATCCTTCAACTGGGGCGCACACACAGTCGATAGAATCGTTATGGGCTGCGGCCAAAAGAAGAAATAAAACAGAAGCTGGAACTAGAAGAACAATGTTGGATTCATATCTCTGTGAATTTATGTGGAGACAAAGGAATATGGGGAAAGAGCTTTTTGAGGTTATATTGGAAGATATTGCTTCATTTTGGAAATTAGAATAAACCATATCATTTGTGTTAACAATTATAGTTACTTTATATTAATCACGTGTTACTTTTTTTATTAACAGTTACTTTTTTAATAACCGAATTGTGCATTAAACGAAAAAGACCCAAAAAAGAAATAATAATTATTAGATTTCATAAGTACCCATGTGATGTAAACATACCGTCAGCTGGATTTTGTTACTATCTGTAATTAATCTCATTTACTAGCAATGATACTTTACACGATTTAAAAGAGCTCTTGACTTGTTGTTCTTGGCTTGTTACAAACAGTGTAAATACATGTTTGGGACTGTTCTAGGGCACGTTCCTGAATGTTCGAGTGAAAGTCCCTGTGAGCCGATAAATTTATTTTCCATTTGTCGACTCAAATAGGATAATAAAAATGTAGGATACTTATACCTTGCTATTTATTAGATTGAAAACTGCAACAAAAAACCTTATGATTGAAAACAGTTCAAGACTTTTTGTTGGAATAACATGTTCCACTACGTTATCGTAATTGTTCTAAAATCAACGCTATTCGAGAACCATCCGGAATGTTCTGGTTCAGACTAAATATAAAGAGTGAAAGGCTGGAGAGTTAACCTTCCGCTGGGCGCTAAGACTTTTGTTACACCACCGGGCGCTAGCCGTATTTTGGACGGCTTACAGCTTTTGTTCTATTTCACTTTCCAAGTGACTCTTATTGATGATTTTATTTAATATAATTATAAGATTGTTCATTTATAGGTAAAAAAAGTAAAATTAACAAAAAAATTATATGAATTTATTTATAATAAGATTAAAAATGTACCGACAATATTTGATTATGATTTACAATTAACTAAATCAATATTTCTTATCCAAACGCGGTCATATTTTAATATTTAACAAAAAAAAAATTAAAAATGATCGAATTAAAAAAACTGTTATTGAATTCAAATGATGTATAACACCATTTGGAAACAACATACTATGTTATGTATTATGTTATTTATTATGGGGTTTTCCCCGACCCCACCAGGGACCACCAATGTCGCCGACTCGTTTCCCTCTGGCTCAAGTTGGCTCTCGCACACGTTAATTTTCATTAAATAATTACTATGGTTTTTTTCTTTCCTAGCTAATTACCTCTTGCAAAGGTAAATATTCAAAAAGTCCTTATTATGTGGATTGATATATTAAAATATAACATATTTTTATTACACTATAGATTTTATATTTTACATAATATATTATATAGCAAAATGTATTAGGAACTGCCTTAGCTAACACTTTCAATGGCATTCAAGCAATCTTCACGTATAATTTTGGAATGTTTGCCGCACACAAACGCTGAACACTTTTCACATGTTTTTGTAGTGTGTGATTTTCGTGATTTATTGGGTTGTAAAAAAAGTTCGTAGCGTTTTTCATTATTTTAATTTAATCCTTTCTGTGTTTGTTAATCCTGTTTACATGGTCAATAATGTTTACATATCCTAAAAAGGGATTAGATAACGTTCTTTTATGCGTCAGTTTCAACCGGGATCTTCTATTGTTCAAGTGTATTGTGTTAGTCCAAAATGCAGGAGGAAAAAATTCATTTTCGCCATATAATGCTATTTTATTTCCGAAAAGGAAAATCCGCTGCACAGACGGTCAACATAATTTGCAGCGTGTATGGAGATGACGCTGTAGGGGAAAGCACCGTCCGTAAGTGGTTTGCTCGGTTCAGAACCGGAAATTTTGAGTTTGAAGACGCCAAGCGCTCTGGTCGTCCTTCAACTGTTGATGACGAACAAATTCAACAATTAGTGAACGATAACCCTCACTATACCACCCGGGATATCGCAAAAACACTTGGCATATCACATACAAGTGTTTCAAATCATTTGGGATCTGCGGGATATGTTTCTCGAAGCGATGAATGGGTTCCTCACATTTTGACGGAAAAGAATTTATTGTTGGAGTTTTGCTGGGATGTGATAACCCACCCACCCTATTCACCAGATCTTGCCCCAACAGATTACCACTTATTCCGGTCTCTCCAAAAATCCCTCAACGGGAAACAATATAACTCGCTCGAGGACTGTAAAAAGCACATAGACGAGTTCATCGCGCAGAAAACTCAACAGTTCGCAGTTTGAACAGGTAATTACAAAATTACCTGAAAGATGGAAACAAGTTATAGATCAAAATGGGCCATATATCATTGATTAAAAATATTTACATGTATCTGAAATTTTTAATTAAATATATTCTTAAAAAACGCTACGAACTTTTTTTACAACCCAATACATTGTTTACCCGAACCTCTTGGCGAATCCCAATTCCTACTTACATTGTTTAAAAATTTCTATTACACCAGTGGGCGCGAGACGTACTATGGACGGCAGCAGCCATTTTGAACTTCAATGCTCGCTATTTACCGTACCTTTAACGACTGAGATCCACTTTTACCATTTTATTGTAGGGGATGAATTGCAGGTAAATTAACTTTAACTCATGAAGTCATTGAAAATTCTCATTTCCTAATAATAGCCAAAACAGCTACCTGCCGTCCAACGGATGACATAGCGCCCGCTGGAGGGTTAATCTTGTTATGAAGCTCGAATGATATGGTTATTATTGTGTTACTGTATCTTTTACA
Organism: Aelia acuminata; assembly: GCA_911387785.2. Lineage (NCBI taxonomy): Eukaryota > Metazoa > Arthropoda > Insecta > Hemiptera > Pentatomidae > Aelia > Aelia acuminata. Next base: position 6,444,679 of record OU426984.1, on the reverse strand, counting down.
AATTTAAACATTTTGTAACATCGTTGATTATTTGAATTTTATGTGTACCATTGTAAATTATTATTTTATTCATAACGAAGGAAATTTGTTGACCGTAGAAGAATATGAGATGGAAATGGTTGGGGTGCGGTCAAATGAAAACATTATATGTGAAATAACATATATATTGTGCCGACGTTTCGACCCGATATTCAGGTCTTCTTCAGGGCTAAATATAAAACAAGAAAGCAACCAATAAATATGAAGAAAAGAAAAATTAATAAATAAATATAATAATGAGTAATATATGTATCTATATACATTTATGTAGCATGAAAAAATGAAAATGAGTTAATAATTGCATAATAGAATAATATATATTTTTTTTTTGTGGAATTAGATATTTAACAAAAGAATATGAATAAAATTTTTGGATTTTAAGTAATAATAAGGTCGATCGATTTAAGGTCGAAACGTCGGCACAATATATATGTTATTTCACATATAGTGTTTTCATTTGACCGCACCCCAACCATTTCCATCTCATACTATTTTATTTGAATAAATTACTTAAGCTCCATAATAGTGTTACAATACTTTGAAAAAAAAAATGCTTAAAATAATAATAATTTTCATCCGTGTCGAATTTCCAAATGTGTATATTTGGGTTAATAGTGTTGGGGGGGGGGCTTAAAAAAAGAGTGGGGATGAAACCACAACGGCCTATTGTATACAGGTACTGCCATCATGATATGTGGGAGAGGGAATAAGCGGAAACTGGATCTGGTTCATTAAGCGGAAGCTGGGAACACAATAGGTAGGAACCACCCTCTACACTATACTAGCGCTTTTTGAAAAAACATTTACCGCAAACAGTTCACCTGTACTGGTTATTTCCATTCCGCAATTCAAAACAGTATACTTCTTTTTTGTTACCGCGAATTGAATGAGAAACGGTTTGATATTCAATAATTTCAATATTCATTTATCTTTATCAATCTAAAATATATTATTGCACCACATATATTTTAGAAATAAGAAAAATGACTGTAAAATTATTGGATAAAGATAATCTCTTTCTCTCACTCAACAACAAAATAATATCTTTATATATATAAGTATCTCTTGTCCCCATGTTTGTCGGGGGGAAAATCAGAAACTACTTTAATTTGGTTCATTGTGTGCAGAGTTGGGCAAAAAGAAGTTGAACTACAAATTACAAAACTACTGACACAGTAGTTGGGAAGTTGTTGAAACTACAACTACTTTTATAATTTGTAGTTGATGGACCACAACTACAACTACTGTAGTTTCAAAAAAGTAGTTGCATTTTTACAACTGCAACTAGTAGTTGCAACTGTAATTATGGGCCTGAAACTACAACTACTTTTATTGATAACGAGTAATTATAGATATCTAGTATTATCGATAAGGAGTATATCAAATGCAATTCAGCTAATATATAAAACATGGGATTGATCGAGGAACTAAGGTAAAAAAAAATAATTGACTGCCGGAATCATGGAAAAATTTCGTATTACGTATATGTATTGTACTATTTTTAAAACAGATTATCAACCATAATGGAGCCCATTTATCTATGGAATATTTATCTTAACACAAAATAAAAATAGCAAAAACATGTGATTTAATTAGACGTTGCTTAGCAGATGTAGTTGCCGCTCTAAACTACATTTACAACTACTTTTTGTACTTGCCATTCCCAACTACTTTTTCCTAACTACTGTAGTTGTAGTTTTAAATTACAACTACTTAACTGGTAGTTGACAAATAGTAGTTGCGAGCTTTCAACTACAAACTACATGTAGTTGTCTGTGTAGTTAATTACAAATGTAGTTAACACGTTAGCTGCGAAGCAAATAAACTGGGATTTTCGTTAACTGCGACGAGGGGTCAAATGACCCCATGCTACCACACCGCTAAACTGCGTCAAGGGGCTGATTGACCCCTTGTCCCTTAGACATTAAAATTAACTCTCTGTAAACATTGATGAATGTTTTAAAGTGAAATCCATTTTTTTTACAAATACCTGACGTACTAGAATTCGTAACAGAAGCAGGGTTGAATTCTGTTGCTTCTGAATATATTTTTTTATTACTTATTTTTTCCACAACATCTGTGTTATACTAACAGTAATTTTTTTCTTTCCTTTTACGTTCAATCATAAAATGTTTACTATATGGTTTTAATTTACTTAATTGTCAGCATATATAATTCATGAAAGGAAGAATTCAGATATCAAAAATAAAACCAAACCTATGTTTTTATTATAAATAAATGAACATAGGTGTAGCTTTTGTGTATTTAAAAAAATAAACCTAATTATTAAAAATTAAATTATTAAAAAAAATAACACGTGAAAACTACATTTTATAATGTTTATCATTGAAGCACTGCAAGCAAAGAGACGGTTGTCGGCACAGTCGTCATAGTATGTTCGGACCTTCTTCACCTTTTTTTGGGCTTCTGCACTGCTCATGGCTGTTCTTAGCTTTTCATAACAGCCCGAACATTCCTTCCTTATATGAATCATAACTATCTTCAAAACTTGAACTAGTTCCTTCATCTTTGCTTGAAGTTGAATTCCGCTATGAAAGGGCTAAATCGGCAAGTTTCTTACCACGTGAATACGTATCGAAATTATTTATTGAATCGAGACAAATAAACGAGAGCTCAGGTGTCAAAAATAGTAAGTAGAATCAGTCGAAGAACAAGAAAGGAAGGTGAATCTGTGATTCACCCTTAGATAAATGTGATTCACGGAAAATTACTGTCGCTTTCACCGCTTTCAAACATTTACGGAAATAGAAAAAATATTTTTTATTTACATATTCATTAATATTTGATATAATATGCTAAAACAATAGTGAGATGAAGTGTAATGAGCATTAAAAGACCAAGGGGTCATTTGACCCCTTGCCGCATTAAGGAAAGAATTTAAACTATAATGCGACAAGGGGTCAAGTGACCCCTTACATTTTTTTTCGATATATAAGTAGTATTAGGTAGTGCATTATAAAAAATAAATAAAAAATATTAAAAATATTAAAACAGGATGCGTGTTAAGCATCGCAGTTAACGACAAATACACGTTTAATGGCTCGCAGTAAAGGAAGCCACCGCAAGGGGTCAAATGACCCCTCGTCGCAGTTAACGTGTTAACTACTGCCCAACTCTGATTGTGTGTACTACGAGTCCTATATACTAGATTACTTACATATCTGAACTGGCGCGAAGTTCAGTTCGTTTGAATTGGATTTGAAAATCATATATTGAGACTGAACAAGTTAAGTCAAAAAAACAAAAAAAAAACTCTTGTGGTCTCTCGGATATAATTTAAAATTTAATTTTATAAAGGCATTGATAACATTTTTTAAACAATTATGTTTTTTTCTACTTTAATGCACCTAATAATACATTTTTTGAAAGTGCAAATAGATAAATCTTTATGTATATTAAAATCTCTTGTCCCGATGTTTGTCGGTGGCAAAATCAGAAACTACTTTAATTTGGCTCATTGTGTGTAGTTTTGACCAACTTAAAAGATAGTGTAGTTTGTATCTCGATTACTGGCCTCATTACGTCTTTTATCGCAAATTAAATTCTTATTATACTACCATAGAGTGTGATTATTTGTAAGTTCTATAAGTTTCCAAAAGATGGCGCCATAAGTTGATTTATTGACCCATCAGTTCATTTTCTTTCGATATTTAGGGAGGGTAAGCATCCAGTAGCCAAATCTAGTTTTTCCCGCTTGGACTAGGAAAATCAGAGTTTTTCCCTTGGGCAATAATGTGTCGCCTTTTCACGTGCGGGGAAAACATCGAATGTATTTCATAAATTTAAATTTCATCCATCCCTATCTATTGATCAAATAACCTAAAAACGCTTGATAATGGTAATCCTAAACGTCGTTTAACATTTTGACTTTTAAAAAGTGTTTTAAAAAAATAGAACTTTAATGTTGGAAGTAGAATGGAGGTCCCAAGCCTGTACAATGTCAGGTACTTTATCGAGGTGGGTGAGTTCGGATACTAAGTGCCTCTACATGCATTCCTCTTGTGGGAAAAAAACTCGTATAGCTCGAAAGGGAAGTAATATAAAAAATTAGTCACTGTCACAACGAGATAGCAATAGCAGTGACAGTAGCTGTCAAGGCAGTCATCAAACCCTCATCGGGGCGACTTCGATCCGTCTGCAGTCCTATCTCCCCCTCCCACCTTCAACTCTCTCTCTCACTCTCTCTCTCTCTCTCTCTCTCTCTCTCTCTCTCTCTCTCTCTCTCTCTCTCTCTCTCTTTCTCTCTCTCTTTCTCTCTCTCTCTCACTCGCTATCTCCTTCTCTTATAAATAAACCATCACCCGTCCGATCCTAATGTGAAAATAATTCTTCGCTTAGGTTCAATTCGAATGCGGTTCCATTTTCCCAAACTAATACCACAATTTTAGAGCTGAGATAACCTAAAAATCGGATGAAAAAGAATCAAGTATTCTCTACGATTATATAAAAATATATTGGAATATAAAACATCGTTGATAAAGAGAAATATGGCAATTATTTTTCTCGGCGGGAAACATGCGGTAATTATACTTTTTAATGATGCGGTATTTTTTTTATTTTGAACAAAAAATGCCAGAATTTTTTCCAATCAATGCCTTCATATATTTCCAAATTAAATATATATAAATGAATTCCAACTATTGATCGCATTTTGTGATCCTTTTAAGAGTTTTAAGTGTTATCAAGTCATCAGACTTCATCCATCAATGTTCATATCCGTATTACGAGTTAAATATAGTTTCATAAATGGCTGACAAGAGACTAACCACGGTCTCTGTTTTTTTTAAAAAGAAACAACTAAGTCGTACCTTAATTGAAGGGTTCGGGGCAAAACAGTGCCAAGCAACATTTTAACGCAAATAAACTGTAGCTGCCGTCTGTTGTATATTATGTAGTCCTATATGTCTATGATGGAAATGCCACCTAAATATGACTACAGAGCGCTCTATAGTCATATTTCATAGAGTGCTATATAGTCATATTTCAGGTGGCATTTCCATCATAGACATATAGTACTACATAATATACAACAGTTTATTTTTGGTAAAAATAATGCTTGGCACTATTTTACCCCGACCCCTTCAATTATAACATAGGTGATTCTAAAATTATGGTGGTATTTGGCTCTTAATTTTTTAGGATTTTCAAAGTCATGTTTTCTTATGTTTCTGGTTCTTGATAGCTTGGTCAAATGCTCCTTAGCAATGATGTTAAGTTTGCACACACTTCATAGTTTTCGAGATAATGATTTTCAAAGAAATTAATGTTCTTGGGAGTCACAAAATGTAACATATGACATCATTATATTAATTTAAATCTTTTAAAAAATAATTCTCTAAATTTTACAGTCTTATATCGTCTGAAGTATGTCTCGTTCTTATATAGGTACTAGCATTCCCCGTCGCGGCTTTGTCCGCGTGCCTTTAAAATCAATTCCGTAATCATTATCGTGGTTTTGATTTAATATAATATGTTAACTGATGTTAAGAAGATTTAGTGGAATTGGAGCTTCCGGTAGGTGGAATGTTGGAGGGGGAAGCTGCCGGCTCGATAGAAGAGAGGGAGACGCGCAATGGAGAGAGTTCACTAAAACCGCCGAAACAAAAAATTGCTTACTCGTCGTGAACGCTTCATCTTTCGGCTTTAAAACATGGTTTTCGATGCCCCGTAGGAGCTTTCGAGTTAAACTCGTCGTATCAAGATCTTTAATATGAGTCCAAATTAGATATTTTTTTCGAAGTGCAAAAATACGTGTCCGTTAGAGTTAAACGGCAATTTCGACATTTAAACCCCTTATGGGTAACATTTTTGAAATTCCTTTCTTAGTGGTTACATTCATCGCGTTTAAAATCTAAATTCCGAAATTCAAGTTTCTCAAAGCCTCTTATATATATAGAGATGATAGAGATCGAAATAAACACGCACCATCCCCAATCATGGGAATCACAGTGTGCGTAATTTGATTACCACTAATATTTAAATAATCAGTAGCCATATTTTATGTGAATGTCTATTTTAATAATATTGTAACATTAAATCGATATTCAAATAAAAAACATATGTTTTAAAATCTAAAAATAGATTTCCGTTAGAGTTAAACGACAATTTCGCCATTTAAGCCCCTTCGGGGTTACATTTTTTAAATTCCTTTCTTAGTGGTTACGTACATCGCGTTTAAAATCTAAATTCCGAACTTCAAGTTTCTATCATTAGTAGTTTTTGCTCTGCGTTGATTCTGTCAGTCAGGACAAAGCCTCTTATATATATAGAGATAATGAATAGGATCCATACCTTCAAAATAGTTAAAGAAATAATAGTTAACTATTTGACACTTAAAAAGATGTTCCAAAATAGGAACCATAAAAACAACTCATTTAGTTTTTTAGATGAAGCTATTCTCTAGTTCCTTAGCTTTCATTTCTTCTTCAGTCATTCTTTTTTTTCGATGCCATTTTTCTGAAATGAGCCCCAGTGTTATTTACAGATTTATTCGGCAGTTTAAGGGGGGAAGAGGGATAGTTATGATATGGATACGTAACAGGGGCGGATTCAGCACGAAATTTTTGGGTGGGTGGTAACTTCCAGTCTCATAATCATGTGTCTGACAGCACCGTTTTTAATGAGATTATTACCTTGGATCATGTATGCAAGCAGGACTGCATTTTAAACAAATGCAGGTTTACGGCATATTAACCAGCTAATTGCATTGTTTGCTTAAAAATATAAAAAAATGTAAAAAACAATTTGGGGGGGGGGGTCATAACCCCTGTCACCATAGTAACCAGCTAATTGCATTATTTGCTTAAAATATAAAAGAAAAATTAAAAACGAAAATATTTCTTGGGGGGGGGGGGGGGTCATGACCCATGTCACCCCCCTCTGGATCCGCCCTTGATACTTAATGGAAACCTAACTTTCTGAACTGACACTGATTAGTAATGAACATAACCAAGTTACTAATTTCATCAAATGTCTCTCTCTGACCAAGATTGTCTTTCCCAAGCTAGAAACGAAATCAGTATTAGTAGGCTAGGGATGGACAAATCGGCTATTTATCATTAATTTTGGCAAAACTCTGACAAATATTTCTTAAAGGAGGTTATGGCTGTGTAGAGATTCGAAGTCTCTATAAAACTATGATAAAAAATATACATATATTGTTTACCATCATCATATTAATAACGTCTAGGGAGGGACTCACCATAAAAATATTTTTTAGTTTTACACCTTCCTCCACGTCCTGAAAGCAACTGAGGGAACTTAAGGAAAAATGATATGAATTGACGTATAGTATAGTTATTATAGGTTTATAACAAGGGTACCCCGTATGTTCTCAACTCGAAATTTCCTTTTCTGAGGGGATTGGTGGGTGTATGAAAAACTAGCTAGGGAGTGACCTCACAACTGTGTGACAAAGGGAAAAACTGCTGTGGTACTTAGCCTGTACCCTTTGGAATCCTGGTTCAATTTTATTTTGCATCCTGAAAGTATGCTGATAAGATTAGTGCCTAATTTTTTAGAATTATTGTGATGGAAAAGTGTTTAATTATTTTTCAAAGTACATGACCTACACTTTGTGACAGGCTAGGGAGAGACAAAAAGAGCATTGTAATTGATTTTATGGAATGTTATCCTGTATTTAGGCACTTGAAAAATGAGATAGCTGTATTCATAACCAATGAGGTAATAATTAGAAAAAAAAAATTGAAAAATCCTTCAGGCGGTTCTCGATATATCACGTTGTGACACAAATACCACCATACTTTTAGAATTACCCATATATAAATTTATATGATTTTGTGTTATCTCTAATTATATTGATCCTTAAGTATTTTTTCTATACATATAACTATGCGTAAGACATACTGAAATACAATAATAATTAATGTAAAATTGAATTATTGTAACGTGAAACACAAAACATATGATTGAGAAGAGTTCTAGAATATTTATCGGAAGAGTTACAAACTGTTCTAGTACCTGTCCGCTACTGTTCGAGAATCTTCTACGATATACGGGAACCTTCTAGATTGTTCTAAATCAGACTTAATATAAGAAGCGGTGACCTAAGAATTAGTCTGGTCATTACAAGTTGATACTTACTGTAACCTAGTTAATTATATGTTTTTTTTTTTTGTTTGTTATTATTATTTTCGACTAATAAAAATGATTTAAACCCACATTGAGTTACATAAGTATATTCTCTTAACCAGTACGTTGCAACCTATATATATATATTTTTTTTTTTTTTTTTTTTTGTCGAGTTTTTCCAGGCAACGATTATTCAAATAGTGCGTAAAAGGCTTGTAGAGTATCTCTTGAATTAGATTTCTCGGTATGAAAGGAGTTCAAAAATAAAATAAAACGAAAATCCATTTTTTTGTACGACTAATTTAATTATAACTAACTTATAATAGTGAACAATGATTTATTATAAATTAAATCTATTTTTAATTACAATTAAAAACAGAAATAAATGTTCAGGATTTCCCTTTTCTTAACTACCAATCAATGAAAAATTTTTGTAACCACTTTTAAGCTCTCATGGATTTATCGAACAATCGAATATCAAACTATGCCAATATTTCAAGAGCAGCTTTCACGGGAAAAGCCCGGAAAGATAAACTGTCGGAAATATTAAATGGAATTGGAAACGGTTGGTTTGAGATGGAACTGAATTCTCTATTGAGAGGAAAATAGCCCCCGACAATATAAATTGCTGTAACACAATATAACATCTGTATCGTGAAATAATTAATGCCCATTTATTTCCTCATTAAACTTACATTTTAATGATTGTGTTCATATTCCATATACACTTATGTGGTTTAAACAATTTTAATTCAAAGAAAGGTAATAATTTACAATGCCACGCAAATTATCGTAACACAAATAATTAAACAGGTTACAAAAATGATCACTTTGCAACACAGAAATAATCATATGACTTGAGCTTCAGAACAAGAGTACCTTTTCAGTCCATCGCTTATATTTAGTCGTAAGAGGACTAGCCTCGAAGGTTCTATACCAGCGTGGAACCGCGTAGAATATCGTAGTCACAAACATTACAGTTTATTCCAACTGTGAGTTCGTTCCGAAAAACAAAATGGCTAAAACTATTCTAAACCACATGTTTCGTTTCACCTTACAATATCAATACATAAATTAGTTATATCTCGTGAAACTTATAATTTTAACACAATGGAGAGGAATCTGCGTGTTTATTGTGATACTTAAAAAAAAAAAATATCTTGTATTTAATAAAGTTTTTTGTTGAACGTCCCTTTATGCTACTAAGGCTAATCCATTTCCTTGAAAGGGATTCTGTGTCTTGTCATTAAATTGGATGGTTTAAATCCGTGCAAGTTTAACCAAGTCAGTATTTTTATCTATTTGATTTTTTTTTTTTTACTAGGTCATAATTTGCATGTAATTAAGAGAAGTTGTTCACAATATAGTTATAATAAAGTAGGGTTGCCTGTGGTGTAGTGGTTAGCATAATAACCTACAATACTAAAGGTCACGGGTTCGCGTCCGGCGGTGGCCATAGGAATTTTTAAAGGGAATAAAAATCCTTGGCTATCCCAATTATTTTCTCTAGGACGTAAAATGGAGGTCCCAGGTCAGTCCTGTCCTGTCAGGTACTCGTTAAAGATCCTAATTATACCTAAATAAGCAGGTAATCGGACGATGCTACAGAGTCCTAAATTTTGCATATCCAGGTGTAATTAGGTTAAAGATCTTTAACGAGTAGCTGACTTCGTACAAGCTTGGGACCTCCATTTTACGTCCTATCCGAGGGACGGCATAGCCAAGGATTTTTTACTCCCATTAAAACATCCTAGGGCTTCCACGGAACGCGAACCAGTGACCTAGTATAGGAGGTTGCCATGCTAACCATTACAACACAGGTGACCCCATTTATTTTGTTTAGATATGCATAACTTATGACATTGTTCTTAAATTCGCTATCAACTAACGTAATAAGCAAAGATGCTGACATGACAAGATATATATAAAAAAAACAAAAAAAAAAAAAAAAACGAATTAACAAACAAACAATCAGAAAAAGAAGAAAAAACAAGTTAAATGATAAATGTAAAAGAAGAAATATATAGCTGTTTAATTCAGAAAATCTAGTGGCCACCAGCGCTTCAAAAGTCTTCTTGGCAAATTTTAATGCTTTGAGATAGCGAGTAGAATTTGTGTTAGTCGGTTGGAATTTGGCCGGCATAGCCCTGGATTGTTTAATTTAGTATTATAGGTTGCCATACTAACCACTACACCACAGGGGACCCCACTTGTTTTTAACGAGAGGCCTACAGTCTCCAAATATATATGATCAAAATGATAGTTCTTTTAGTCCAAAGTTGACAAATTTATTTTTAGTTCGCTGACTGAAATATGATACTAAAAATATTTTTAGGTAAAAATAGTCCGGGGAGGCGGTCAATAAAATACAAAATAGTGTAAAACTATTTTATTGTTGCCGACGTTTCGACCCAACTATGCAGGTCTTCGTCAGGGCTAAATAAAAAAGACACAGACAACAGCATGAGTAATTAGGACAAAGAATATGAACTGGCTAGATTAAATATAAAAAATATGAAAAAAAAAAAACAAAGAATATGAACTGACTATATAAGATATAAATGAATGTAAACTTAAGGTTAAGTATATAATTATTATACACATGGTGTAATATGGTTATTGACACTGATACTGTTAACACTGATGCTCTTGATACTGATAATATAGGTGGTGTGATAAGATGGGGTAAGGTACATAGTAGTGGATATGTTATGAGAATGGTGTACTATGGGCAGATATGGTGGCAAAATGGGGCAGAGTTGCAGAGGGATTAATATATGATGGATTATAAATATAGTAAATGTAGGAGCTTACCTTATGACAGGGATGGATGTCACGGCCAGAGTGAGGGCTGAAAGGGTCGAAACAAGGTAAGATTTGTCGGAGGGGGGGGGGGGGGAGGAAATGTCAGAAAAAAAGTGTGGGCCGCAAGGAGGGTTAGGATTTGTTTACATGAACTAACTTTACACAAATTCATAACATTGGTTACAAGAATATATGGTGGCATATTTAACAGCATAACAAACGTCGGCAACAATAAAATAGTTTTATACTATTTTGTATTTTATTGACTGCCTCCCCGGACTATTTTCTACCTAATTCTATATCCGGTCAACTATCATCCATCCAATATAAAAATATTTTATTTTACATACATATTCAATTTATTATATTGTGATGTGAAACAAAAAAAAACAAAACAAAAAAACATAGCATTTGATTGAAAAGAGTTCTAGACTTTTTGCTGGACCAAACTGTTTTAGTACATGTCCGTGACTTCTCGAGAACCTTTAACGCTTGTCGGGAACCATCTGGAATGTTCTAATCAGACTAAATATAAGGAGCGATGGACTGGACAGTTAGTAATGTAACGCTTCTGTGAGTTAAAAAATATTTATTAAACAAAGATATACAATTATCGATGCCAACGAATTAATACAACTTAAACATTCGAGCAGTTTACAAAAATGATAACTTATAACACACAATCATATGACTTGAACTTCACTGTCAAGACTCAGACTAATTGGCCCAGTCACCTTATATATAGTCGTAAAATGAACGTTCTGTAAGATTCCACGTCTTCATGGAAGCTGGTGGAACGGCGTAGATAAGGGTCGAACAATCTAGAACTAAACAGTTCGTTCCAACCGGTTGGTTGTTCCAACAAACGTTCTGGGGTATTAAACCATATGTTTTTATATTTGACGATTCAACGTTGCAGTATTGTTCTGAAGCTGGAATCATACGGTTATTTTTGTGTTACTGTATCGTTACAAGTTGACACTTCTTGTAAACTTGTTGATTATTTCAGTTTATATTAATATGGTGTATAAAAAAAAATTACCGTTTCGTCAAATGCATGAATTCCAAGGACTGTAAAGACGTTAATCCTATTTATTGTTTACCAACAAGTCCTGTACTCTATAGAATGTTAATCCAACTTTATTTATCAACACTGGACTTACTCAATAATACCTCAGTTCACACGTTTTTGCTGGAGAAGCAACATGACGGTGTCTTACGAAATTCTTGTTATTTTGAGACATTATTGGAAAAAACCGTGTTCTGCTGCTAAAGCGGCTCATGAAATCACCAGAATTGAAGGAGAAGGTCTCCTTGACGAGCGTACCACGTGGCGTTGGTTCCAAAAATTTCACAGAGGAGATACGACCTTAGAACGGAAGAAGGGGTCAGGGCGACCATCGTTGGATATAGATGATGCTCTTCAGGATGCTATAGACTCAAATCCAGCCACAAGTACTTGAGACCTTGCCAGGAAGTCGGAGCGTCGAAAGATACTGTGTGTCGCCATCTGCACAGCATGGGGAAAGTGAAAAGGAGCAGCAGACTGGTCCCGCACGAGCTGACGCCCCAGCAATCTGCCAAAAGGGTAGAGATTTGCAAAAATCTTTTGAATCACCCTAACGATTTGCGATTTTACAAAAAAATTGTTACTTGTGATGAAAAGTGGGTTTACTGGCGAAATCCTGATACTAGTGGGCAGTGGTTAAGTCAAGGTCAAACGGCCTTTCCGGTTGCTGGAAGAGGACAATTCGAAAAAAAATCAATGCTTTGCGTATTTTGGAACTATGAAGGTGTAATCCATCATGAATTCGTACCTCATGGAACCACAATTAACTCTGACCTCTATTGCATACAGTTAGATAGAGTATATGCAAAACTGTCGCAACTTTATCCAGCTTTGGTCAATCGAAAAGGAGTTCTGTTACAGCAAGATAACGCCCGGCCGCATACTTCCCGTCAGACCAAGGAAAAATTAAAAAATCTTGACGGGATCGAACTTCTTCCTCACCCACCATATTGCCCAGACCTTGCTCCATCAGATTTTTTTTTGTTTCGGTCAATGGCCCACTTCTTCAAAGGGAAAAAATTTGATACCTTTGAAGAAGTCGAAACAGCGGTGCAGGAATTCTTCGATAGCCATCCTAAAGAGTGGTACCAGCAGGGGATCATGCAACTGGCGGAAAGATGGCAAGCAACATTAGATAACAATGGGTTATATTTTGAATACTAATTTTATTGTAAAGTATAAAAAAAATATATATTAATTTTTTGTCTAAAACGGTCATTTTTTGTTATACACCTTATTACTTATGTGGTATAAATAAATTATTATTTTCATTCGAATAAAATTATTTAAACTCATATAAGTGTCAGACTACATTACGGAATAGTTGAGTACACACCTGAGTTTGCAAGGTAAGGGATTCTGCTCAAATTTAGTGGAAAAGGGCCCGCGAGTAAGTTAAGGAAGGGCCTCTCAAAGGGAATTTATTGAACTGGTCCTCTCTACTCCTGGACCTAGCGGGTCCGTCGGGCCCCGGTCAGCAAAACCGGGTCCATCGTCCTTAAAAGTACGGGATCTCAGCTCTTGTACTCGATGCCTTCTCTTTGAGGAGGATGTTATTTTATATTTCTGTCTTTTCGACTATTGCGATTCAAGTATAAGTCCTTGTTAATATCGCACCTCAGCAAGAAGATAGTTACAGTAAAAAAAAAAAATTTATTTTTTTTTGGATAATCACATGTGAACTTTCAACTGCATTTTCAATTTATATAGATATCATAGACATCATCGTCATAGACAATTTGATTTTAGTAAAGGCATAAAATATCGTAACGTGAAACATAAGTCGACCTTATTTTAAAAGAGTTCTAGAATTTTTTTCTGTTCGAGAATCTCCTATGCTTGTCGGCAACCTTCTAGACTGTTCAAATTCAGACTAAATATAAGTAGTGATGGACAGGATGCAGGAAGTCTTAGAAGCGTAAAGTGACGTTAAATAAAAGAAAAACCAAAATATTTCCGTGATGTAGCTTATTCATTGAATCTCTGTATATATTATTTATTACTTTCACTTACCTATATATGAAATATATAGTAAGCGGAAGTATTGCGATCGTGAAAATTTTCGACTTCCGGTTTTCAACGGAAACACACGTTTTGGGACCCTCTGAGTAGAAATAACCAAGTCCCGCGAAATGGTCTGTGTGTATGTGAACAGACTAGCTCAAAAACTATAAACCGTGGGAACCTGAAATTGGGTATTTAGTCTAGGTATATGCCCGCGATGTGACAGCAAAAATTTCATCAAAATTGCTCAAAGGGAGGGGGTACTTTATTTAATAACTTTTTACGTTTTTTTCGATTTTCTCAAAAACAGCTCTAACGATTTTGATTAAACCGAGTATTTGATCGATTTATATGCCCGAAATATGACTGTAAAAATTTCATCAAAATTGATTAACCGGAGGGGGGACTTTACTTACTAAATTTTGTATCATTTTCACGTGTTTTTTTTATTTACTCAAAAACGGTTTTAACGATTTTGATCAAACTTGGTATTTGATGTATTTATATGCCCGAGATATGACTGTAAAAATTTCATCAAAATTGATCTACGGGAGGGGGGACTTTACTTAATCAATTTTGTATCATTTTCACAGGTTTTTTATTTACTCAAAAACGGCTTTAACGATTAACAAAAATAAGATATGAATGTAGAAAAATGTGACTTTGGGAAATGATTATTAGCAAAACACGTCAATTTCTAATCTAAGTAAGTTGGTAAGTGAAAGTTGTGTGTTGCGCGCACGCACCAGATTTTTTTTATTTTTATGTCCTCCCTACCTTGCCTTTCAGCAACACGGGTTTTGCTAAAAAACCTTTATATTGATTTTCCTCTCAATTCAGGATCTTCATTCGTTTGAAGAATGCTGCCGTCTATCCAATAGTACTTCTGTCTGGTCTATCCTTGCCCTCTGTCAAATCTCTCTTTATATAAGAGGCTTTTTCCTGACTGTCAGAATCAACGCAGAGCAAAAACTACTTCTTGAAGTTTGGAATTTAGATTTTAAACGCGATGTAGGTAACCACTAAGAGAGGAATTTCAAAAATGTAACCCCTAAGGAGTTTAAATGGCGAAATTGTTGTTTAACTCTAACGGACACCTATTTTGGCACTTCGAGAAAAAATATCTAATTTGGACTCATTTTAAAGATCTTGCTACGACGAGTTTAATTCGAAAGTCCTAAACGGAAGTAAAGTCCTACGGGGCGTCGAAAACCATGTTTTAAAGCCGAAAAATGAAGCGTTCACGACATACAACGATTTTAATGAACTCTCTCCATTGCGCGTCTCCCTCTCTTCTACCTAGCCGGCAGCTTCCCCCTCCAACATTCCACCTACCGGAAGCTCCGTTCCCTCTCCCCCTTCGCTCACTTCGTTTTTTTAAATTGATTTTGTTCACATATTATATTAAATCAATACCAAAATAATGATCACTGAATTGATTTTAAAGGCTTGCGGGCAAGCCTTTAAAATCAAAGTCAAAAAGTCGCACAAAGGGCAAAGTCGCGACGGGGAATACTAGTGCATTATAATGCAATAGGAAGAAACTGTCTAGGTTATTTATGTGGGGGTTCTCACGGGCCTTTGTTTACGAGAAGTTTCCAGTTAAAATATACCGAATAGCCAAACACAAAACATGAGATTTAAAAGAGTTCTCGATGTTGTATTTATGGGTTATAAGTTAAAGTCACCATTCTTTACTATAACTTTATTTTATAATTAGTTGTGAACATGACTACACAGTAACAACTGTATACCCTTCTAATGGAGGTTCTGTCCTGGTTACTAACAGTGTTACCACACTTGACTTGTTGGAAGAGTTGAATCAAAAAGTTCCAGTACATGTTTGAGACCGTTTTAGTACATGTTCGTGACTCTTCGAGAATCTTCAATGCTTGTCTGTAACCTTCTAGACTTTCCTAACTCAGATTAAATATAAGGTGCGATGGACAGGATGCAGGAAGCCTTAGAAGCGTAAAGTGGCGTTAAATAAAAGAAAGACAAAATATTTCTGTGATGTAGCTTATTCATTGAGTGCATTATAATGCAATAGGAAGAAACTGTCTAGGTTATTGATGTGGCGGTTCTCACGGACCTTTGTTTAAGAGAAGTTTCCTGTTAAAATATGGAATATCGCGAATCACAAAACGGGTCTTTTTGTGAAGACCACATCCTGTTACATTCACGATGCGACATTCAGTTACTTTTAGTAAACAGTTACTTCTGTTAAACACTTATTTTGGTACTAGTACTGAAGTGCGGCTTATGCGCCGTTCACTACGGCGCCCTTCAAAGTAAGGCCCGATCTCCACTGAAAAAGACCCTTTTGGGGGTTTATACATCTCTGAAGTGCGAGCGCAGCGAGCGGGAGTCTAAAGCTAGAATCTATTAAAGCCAATCAGGGCACTTTTTAACTGAAAAAAAAGGCGATGGGAGTTCGATTACATGACGATCACATAACCTCTCAAAACAGGCCACGCCCATCAGCCGCTCTTCAGTACCTTTACCCTTATTTTGATAACAATATTTATAACCTGTAAATAAACTGTATTTGCAAGTAATGACCTAAATTAGAATAACAAGAATATATTTCAGCTATGAATATTTATTTATAAAAAGTTTAATATTATAATAAAAGACCCATTTTTTATCATCACTGAAATTACAAATCAAGGTTATCACTGTTTATAACCATTACAGATTGTTGTAAGTAACTGTTTACTAAAAGCAACTGGATTTCGCGTCGTGAAAGTAACTGTATGTGGTCTTCGCAAAAAGACCCCACAAAACACATGATTTAAAAGTTCTTCTGATTTAAGAGTTCTTGACTGGTTGGAATAGTTTTAGTACATGTTTGTGACTCTTCGAGAATCTTCTATGCTTGTCTGTAACCTTCTAGACTGTTCTAATTCAGACTAAATATAAGGAGCGGCGGACAGGAGAGTTAGTCTTGCTCTGAAAATGGAATCGTATGGTTACTTTGTCGTTAAATGTTGATACTTTCTGTAACATCGTTAATTATTTGAGTTTTTGTGGTCAAGACACTTTGGATTATTAATTTCTTTTAATAAAAATTACTTAAACCCGAAATAGTGTTACAATATGAATAAAGGACTCTATTCATTCGTTTTAAGGAGCATTGTTTTTAGGCGTCCTGGTGTCCCTTCCTTTCTTTATCCCTTATGTAAAGCCTAAGATAAAACTGGCTAGAAGTTCCCGGAATATTTTATTAGGGAGATAGGATATCGTGGCTAAGGATTATGAAGTTAGCTGAGACGAGCTAAGAACAATAAATAGCTGTAATTTTTTGAGTCGTTAAGATAAAGCCGACCCCTTGCGCTGTTATCTTCCTTACAAGTTCTGGATTAATTTTCAATGAGCCTCATTTTATATTTGCTCAGTTCGCTTAGTTTCTCTTGTAGCGACCTTCTATTTTTTTTTAAATGTATATTTTACTAAATAACTGCTTAAGCTAAAGGCTGTTATGTTGTTGCTTACAGAATAGTTAGAACGTCTCAATGATAGCAATAAGGTCGTTGTAATTCTACTAATTACTTATAGTAGAAATAAGTTCGACTGAGAAAAAGCGAAAAATAATACAAACAATGGGTGACCAGAGATGTATATTGGCAGATTATTAGATTGTTTAATTAACGTCACTTTATGCCACTAAGGCTAATCGGACGATGCTACAGTGGGACATAATAATTATTTTAGATTGCATTAATTCTGTTCTTTAAACGTATTTAATTACTTATTTAAAAGTATGCTGTGGATTATATTAACCCAATGTATTTGGTTAATATTGTTGGTTATTAATAATAAATTTCTCTCTCCCGAATATCTTTATAACTTTATAACAATTAAGAATAAATCTAAATAAATGTTGGTTATACATTATTTCAAAGGAGAGTCAATACTCATCAATCTAATTTTTTTAATTTATTAGTTTGTACTTTAAAATGGCTTTATAAATTTAAAAATAGAGTAAATAAAAATTTAAGTTATTCATCTAGAACAAAAAAAAACGAAAAAAAAACAGATATAATAATACTGCAGGAAGATAATAAATGTCAACAGAAATAAAAGCATTACATATGCTCACATTTATTTTACAAATTATTATTATTTCTCTGTTATGATAACATGAAATCAGTTAGCTGGTTTGTTTAATGTCACTTTGTGCCACTAAGGATAATCGGAAGACGCTACGATGGGAGTTCTTAACGATACGGTTCTTTAACGAGTACCTGACATCGTAGAGGCTCGGAACCTCCATTTTACATCCTATCCGAGGACGGCATAGTCAAAGATTTTTTTACTTCCTTTAAAAAAAAAAACATGCTAGGACCAATGCGGGAAACGAACCTGCGACCTTTGGTCTTGTAGGCTGCTATGTAAACCACTCACTGCACTAACCACTGCACCTCAGGTGACTCTATAACATGAAATCTGTTATTATAATTTTTAAGTATTTTTTATAATAAAAGAAATTTGATTGGCCTTGACCGGGCTTGGTATTGCGCTGTTGCTGGACCGGGATATGTGCCTGGTAGCTCAAGTGGAGAGAGCACCATACTAGTGATAAGGAAATCCGGGTTCGAATACCGATGAAGGTCAATCTTTTCTCTTGTTATAAAAAACATATTTGAAAATTTATTTTAGAAATATCATCTAAATACCACGTTTGTAATTCGTTTTTTATTGTCTGAATTAATATTAGTTAAACAAATTAGTAAATACACAGATATGCGCTCAAAACTTATTTTACATATTCTCTCTCTTCAATTGTTGCTGTGTTGATTTATCTATGTGCATAATGATTTTTCATACATATTTATTTTATTAAATGTATGAGTTAGTTAGTGTATGATAGTTCATAACTTAGGACTTAGTTCTTAAATTTGCTAAAAACATGCCACTAACATAGTAAGTGAATACGCTGACAAGACAATACATAAAAAAAACACACACAAAAAAAACGTTATTAACAAACAAACAATCGGAAATATAAGAAAATAAAGCAAATAAAAGTTAAAGGATAAATGTAAAAGAAAAAAATATAAATTATCTTATTTGTGAAACCCATGAGCATTGTTGAATTGTTTGGAGTATGTCCCCTAAGCGCAGAGGGTAATTAGTTCTAGTTAGGATAATCACTTAACAGGAAAAAGCTTTTTCCACTTTCTTTCTTATTTTATCTATAAGGTAGAGTATAAAATTATTATAATTATTGTAAAACTTCAGATATATTGTAAGTTATTATCGATTTGCAAGAAGATATAGGCCACAAATATAAGCTGGGGCATGAAAGACAGGTGTGTTCTATCCCCGCTACGTGCCGATACAGCTTTCAACTCTCTCTCTCATCGATCCGACAATTTAGTTTGCTGAGCTGTTTTCCGCTTATTCCTTTACTGCATATTTCTTTCAGCAGCTATTATGACAGATTTCACAGTTCCTGCAGTAGACCTTTATGTTTATTTCTTACATTATATTTTGATTATAATATTTTAACTAGTGTCCGACCGAAACCAAAATTTTAGCCGAAACCGAATTTCGGCCATAGACCTGGTTTCGGGCCGAAACCGAAACTTATTAACGTGTGTATATATAATTCATATAAGTGTGTCATATGTCTAGTTTAGCAGTAATAATCTAGCAATGAAAGCAAATAGAATGATAGTAATTTAACTCAATTATTCATTCAATAAGTGGGCTTGTTAAAGAAGATTAGTAAGACAGGTGTACTAGTAAGGTTATAAAATCGAATCCCTGCCCCTAATTCCTTGTAAGGCTGGTCCCCGCGGGATGTTAGACCATACCCCCTTAACTAATACAGCCCTAAAAGTTGAAATAACATGAAACAACAGACTGATATTAATAAAATCTCAAATTATTAAGTCTAAATAATAAATAATTTAGTAAATCTTTGCCATAATAAAACTGATAGAATACAAAACGACGGCCTGTTAAATACGTAAAGCTATGTCAGAAACTATTTAGTCTACTGAGTCAGTTTTGGTCTCAAATGTTAGCGGATATTGAAAATGAATAGAATAGTTTGAGAATGTATAGAATAGTTTTTGATCGAAAACATGCTTCTTCATGGTAAAAACGGAAACAAGTTTTTTGGATGTTATTGGTGATCCGGTCACCACGGGACGCGAATCCGCGACCTTGAGTATTACAGACTGTTATGCTAGCCGCTACATCACAGATGACCTCACATATTTATTCTTCCACGTTTTTTAAAACCAATTTTAATTTAATTGAAAAGAATATGAAAATAAAAAAAATAACGTTAAGATTCTTGAAAATCTATTCATTTTATGAAGAAATAAATATAGATTAACTCCAGTTGAACGGCTCACAATAAGCGCTAGAACCGAAACAATTAAGAAAGAAGTCACTTCCTCAAGTCATTAGGAAGTAATTTATTTTTTTTTTGGTCCCCCCTTCCTCGAAAAAAAGAAAACAATAGAATGAAGGATGACCTATTAAAGGATGAATCGATTGGAGGAATTTTCCGCGCTGGGGATAACCCAAGAACAAAACGATTTTTCTCTCTTCTTTCAAGAGCTTCATCACTCAATAGAGATTAAAACAAAAATTAGGAGAAAAAAAAGCTTTTTAAAGGGAGAGAGGCTACAGAAACTGGAAGCGTCATTGTTAATTTCAGTTTTGTCATAACTGTTAAACTAATTTTTTGTCTTGTTCTAATCAGTGGAAACAGCTCTAAAATTATTATTTTTTCTATAGTTGTGATTTACAAATGGCGGAGGAAAAAAAGTTCTGCTAAAAATAATGAATTGCAATGAACATATTGTAACGTGAAATACAAGGAAAAACAAATCATAAGATTGAAAAGAGTTCTAGACTTGTTGGAGCAAACTTTTCTAGTACCTGTTTGTGACTAGTCGAGTATCTTCTATTCAGACTAAATATAAAGAGCGATGGACTAAATATAATTAGGATAGGGATCTTCTACGATTACCTGACATCGTACAGGCTTCGGAACTCTATTTTACGTCCTATCCGAGGGACGGCATAGCCAAGGAATTTTTACTCCCATTAAAAAATCCTAGGGCCACCTCGGGAAATGAGATTAGTCTTGTTCTGAAGCTGGAATCATATGGTTATTTTTGTGTTACTGTATTGTTACAAGTTGATACTTTTTGTAACATTTTTTATTATTTAAAGTTTTTATTGTTTGTCAGACATTGTGAATAATTATTTAAGTTTATTAAAGTTATTCAAACCCACCTAAAAGTTACAATATGAAAATCTAAATAAGTAGCTGGTTAACATGATAATATAAAATTAGACCTAACTTTTCCATTTGTACATACGATTTGTTAATTGTTCTAATTCAGTTCGGCTATGAATATATTTTATTTAAGTGAACACATGAAGAATGGGGAAGTTGCTGTTAAGTTTTTACAGAGCAAGGGAATCCTACCCAGTAACAAGGTATGCGAAAAAGGGCATCCCATGAAGTTGAGACTGCATGAAAGAGGATCCAAGTGGTTTTGTCACAAGAGGGAATGCAGAACAGCGATTGGCCTCTTCAGCAGAAGGTGGCTCGAACAACAATGTCGCCTGCCTTTAAGGAAAGTTATTGTTTTAATATATTCCTGGGCAAATGAATACGCTACGGTGAAGTTTTGCCTTAAGGAAATTGGAATAGGCAGAGAATCATTAGTAGAGTGGAAACATAAACTCAGAGAGAAGTAATTTATATTTATCTGATGTTAGGATATTTCTGTTTTGAAGTTATATGTACATATACAGATGTTTCTGAGTTGTATTTTCTACTTTATGTAATAGTTATTTATTAAAATAAAAAAAATCTGGTGCGTGCGCGCAACACACAACTTTCACTTACCAACTTACTTAGATAAGAAATTGACGTGTTTTGTTAAATATCATTTCCCAAAGTCACACATTTTTCTACATTCATATCTTATTTTTATTAATCGTTAAAGCCGTTTTTGTGTAAATAAAAACCCCCGTGAAAATGATACAAAATTTATTAAGTAAAGTCCCCCCTTCGGTTGATCAATTTTGATGAAATGTTGGCTATCACATATTTGGCATACACATACATCAAATACCCAGTTTGGTCACAATCGTGAAACCCGTTTTTGAGTAAATAAAAAAAGCACGTAAAAATGATACAAAATTTATTAAGTAAAGTGCCCCCTGCGGTTGATCAATTTTGATGAAATCTTTACAGACATATCTCGGGCATATAAATAGATCAAATACTAAGTTTAATCAAAATCGTTAGAGCCGTTTTTGAGAAAATCAAAAAAACACGTGAAAATGTTACAAAATTTATTAAGTAAAGTCCCCCCTCCGGTCAATCAATTTTGATGAAAATTTTACAGTCATATTTCGGGCATATAAATCGATCAAATACTCAGTTTAATCAAAATCGTTAGAGCCGTTTTTGAGAAAATCGAAAAAAACGTAAAAAGTTATTAAATAAAGTACCCCCTCCCTTTGAGCAATTTTGATGAAATTTTTGCTGTCACATCGCGGGCATATACCTACACTAAATACCCAATTTCAGGTTTCCACGGTTTATAGTTTTTGAGCTAGTCTGTTCACATACACACACACAGACCATTTCGCGGGACTTGGTTATTTCGACTCAGGGGGTCCCAAAACGTGTATTTCCGTTGAAAACCGGAAGTCGAAAATTTTCACGATCGCAATACTTCCACTTACTATATATTTCATATATAGGTAAGTGAAAGTAAAAATCACTGGCTTATCTAATCCGAAACCGACCCACAAGAAGTTCTAGGCTTTGCCATTCCTTTCACTTAAAGACATGTTGGTCTTCATGTTTGTTTTAACATCACTTTATGCAACTAAGGCTAATCGGACGATGCTACTGTGGGAGTCCTGAACTTGGCCTATCCAGGTTTAATTAGGATAGGGATTTTTAACGAGTACCTGACATCGCACAGGCTCGGCACCTCCATTTTACTTCCTATCCGAGAGACGGCATTGACAAGGATTTTTTACTCCCATTAAAAAATGCTAAAGCCACCTCGAGACGCGAACCCGCGACCTTAAGTATAGTATGTTTCTATGCTAATCACTATACCCAAGGGTTCCAGTTTTCTTTTTATTCGAGTTTTTCCTTTTTCACCTTAATTTTTTTTTTTCATATCAATCTACTTTTCCTATGCCTTTTACTTGGAAATAAGTGTAAATTCAGCCAGTAGATCTATCAACCGGTTGGTTTAGCGTCCCAAAAGACGACTTAAGCTTTCTCTGGGACGGACAAAAGCGTTTGGAAAACCTATGATCTCTAGCTTGGTAAGCCAATTTTATATTATTTGGTTTAAATTTCTTCTCTTTTAATTTTTCCTCTATAATTGCGCGGCTTTTCAAGTTATTTTATGTACAGTTCGAAAATCAGAGTGTAATTATGACTCAGTAGACGTCTCGATTCATTTCGAATTATATAAAAGGTCATCTCGCTAACTTTGATTCAAACAGTGAATAATAAACTGAGTTTTATTTCACCCTGAAGAACTTAGAAGAAAGGACTTATTTGCCAACACAATAAAATAAAAAAGTGTGTGAGGGTGGGAGAGATTTGGGCAGAAAGGGGTTGGACATGGAGGCAATATATATGCTAAGAGAACGGTCCTTTATTAACGGTCCCACTCTTTATGTCTTTTGGGTCCCGCAGAACTTTATTGCCGTTTTACTACATATCCAGGATTCCTTCGCAGGTCTTGGGGTCTTCAGGTAATAAGTAGTGGTATTTTTATTCACATTATTGTATAAACTTATTGTAATTGTTCCTTATGTCGAGGATAGTTTGTTATACACAAATTTGTAAGAAGAATCCTTCTAGAAGAACTACTCTGAGATCAGAGTACCAATGCATGAATGATAAGGGAGACATAAAGAACTACTTATATATTATGAAATATTTCAACATGGTCGGGATATACAACGTAGCTAGAAGCAATCCATCGGGAAGCCTCTGCGCTACATTGAATTTCTCAAAAGTTTCAAGAGCCCTCGTGATAGGCCAAAAAGTAGATGGGTAGATAGAATCATCAAGAGCTACATGTAATCTTTTAGGATTCGTTCATCCTATTTAAGTATCAAGACATAGTTAATCGGTTTTCTTCTGTAGTTGAATAGAATGAATGAATGAAAATAGATGTTCTATAGCATCCCTATCTATCACTTATCTTTGATTCCTTATTTTCATTTCAGCAGCATTTTATTAGTTTTTATTTTTTCACGCATTTATAGCTCCGTTGTGTCTCCGAGTCATGAGTTTAGACATAGTTCTAGGTTAATAGTGATACTCATCTAACTAAGTTCAATATTTAAACAATAATAATAATAATAAGTTATCCTATCTTTATGGCTAGCCTGAAATATCTTGAAGTGGGTTAGTCGTCAATATTATCCAAACAGGGTTAAATGTTCCTTAATCCACTGTTACTGAAACTGTCCAAGTTTTCGAATTGCTAAAGTTCACTCATAACAATGATAGCTTCATAAAATCGATTAAGCTGTTCTCAAGATAACGACAATTTAATCAATCCACTATGCGGGAAGGGGTTGAGAGAGAGAGAGAGTAAGAGAGCGAGAGAGAGAGAGAGAGAGAGAGAGAGAGAGAGAGAGAGAGAGGGAGAGAGAAATGGTCTCCGGTTCCGGTCACATAGCTGTTCCAAAATATAAAATCATTATTTTAATGACATCATGATATGATAGAATCTTCTAATCAAATTGTTTAATGACGTTTCTTATTGAAAATATATATATATTATACACATACACATACCTATATATATATATATATATATATATATATATATATATATATATATATATATAAGTATTTTATCGTTATTTAAATAATTTCATTGTTGAGTATACATATTGTCTTATGGCCAGTGGTAACATATGGGAGCGAGTACTGGACGCTTACATGCAATGATGACAGGCTGCTAAGCACATGGGAGAGGAAAATACTCAGATGAATTTTTGGCCCTACAAAAGAAGGGGATCGCTGGAGGATGACAACAAATGCTGAGTTAAGAGATTTGTATGGAACTCCAGATGTTGTTTCCATCATTAAGTGTGCCAGGATAAGATGGTTGGGGCACTTACAAAGAATGAAAGGTGGTAGGCTCCCGTAAATGATAATGGAGGGACACCGTGGTGGTAAAAGGAGTAGGGGTAGATCTAGACTGTGTTGGCTGCAGGATCTGGAGGAAGATCTTCAGTCAGTTTGTTTGTTTTGTTTTAACGTCACTTTATGCCACTAAGGCTAATCGGACGATGCTACAGTGGGAGTCCTAAATTATGCCTATCCGGGTATAATTAGGATAGGGATCTTTAACGAGTACCTGACATCGTACAGGCTCGGGACCTCCATTTTACGTCCTATCAGAGGGACGGCATGGCTAAGGATTTTTTACTCCCATTAAAAAATCCTAGGGCCACCAATGGGCGCGAACCTGCGACCTTTAGTATGGCAGGTTGCCATGCTAACCACTATACCACAGGTGACCCCGTCGGTCATTGGGTGTTTCGGGATGGAGAAGGGCCGCTGCGGATAGGTTAGGGTGGAAGAGGATTGCTGAGGAGACCAGCGTCCTGCAAGGACCATACCGCCGTTAGATTGGATACATACAGTAATTACTTATCCTTGAAGGATGTCCTTAAAAGGGAAGGCCCAGCAGGTCTACCGGAAAATATCCGTACGAGAATTGCTGAAAACCCAGGAAAATGGAAAAGAACACTACGAGAAGTCACAATTGATGAATGGAACCGGAGGTGGGTGACTACCACGAAAGGAGCTACGTTGAGGAAATATTTCCCCACCGTCCGGTCACGGTTGTTGGCGACTTGGATTATTCCGGATTATTGGGTTTCGCAATTTCTCACGGGGCAAGGGGGTTTCCGCGCCAAACTGCACAGTCTTGGAAAGGACATAGATCCCCTATGCCCCAAATGCAGGGTTCCGGAGACGGCTGAGCACATCATTATGGACTGCACCGTCTTTGAGGCACTTAGGGCCAAACTGTTGAGGGAAACTGAACTCTACGTGGTAGCAGAAAATGATTTCCCTCAGCTAGTGACTGAAGCAAACTACCCGTACTACAAGTCCTTTGTGTACGGGTGGAAAACTGCTGTTGGCCCAGCCCATTTCAATTTGACAAGGCAGGGACCTTTGCCTGGAAGACCACCTGAAGAAGGAGATGAAGAAGAAGGCCAAGACGAAGGTGAATTGCAGAGTAGTAGCTGAAAAACTGAAGTAAGAAGAAGAAGAAGAAGAAGGAACAGAAAACAGAAGAAAAAAAGAAACAACTGAAGTATAACTTCAAAGATTTTCAATTGCGACATTTGTAATGTTGCCAACACCCGTGTTGCCGAAAGGCAAGAAAGGGCGAAATAAATAAATAAATAAAATGTGGGTAAACGATTATTTTATTATTTGGGCCAAAATAATAATTAACAATGTCAGAAAACACTTATGCTCTAATAATCAATAAAGTTACAAAAAGTATCAACTTGTACCGATAGAGTAGCATAACTAAACAGGAGTATTCAGGCGGCAACACGATGCAGAATTGCATGAACTTTACCCGGTAAAAGTAATCGAAGTTGTAGCCTGGCGTCCGTTAAAGTGGGCGTGCAAAATTGCGTATCGTAGTTGGGAACATATATATATATATATATATATATATATATATATAAGTATATAAATTATGATTCTTACATTCTGCATGCGGTCAAATCATATTACAATAGGTGTGCAATAACGTATATTGTGCCAACGAGTCGGCCCGTCGCGACGTTTCGACCCGATATACTGGTCTTCATCAGGGCTCTCGACTCCAATGATATAAAAGGATTGCCTATAAGTAAGTAATAGACAATAAGTATCGAACAGATTAATAACACTGTTCTGCAAAAAAAAAACTTTTCTCCCCTCCCTTGAATAATTTTGCCTGTTTCTCATGTTTTCAGGTGTGCTGAGTCCGAATCTGAACTCAGAAAAATTCTATCACCCTCTGATTTTGAGAGAAAAGAGTTGAAATTTGGAAAAAATGAAAAATTGTATTTGAAAATTATTGTCTTTATTATAACAGATTTTTTTTCTTTTTCAACGATAAAATATAATTAATTGAATCCTGCATGCTATCAGGTATAATACTAGATATGACACAACTCAAAAAATATACTTTACATCTAAAGTATAACTCGTATGCCTTCTTCACCAGCGGAGTCAGAGGTTTCTGAGTGGACTTGAATGTGACTTCACCACAAACATAGCAAAAGGAATCAGGCTTATTTATACACTGTCGTGACATTACAGAGAAAAAGTGAACTGTTCCAAAAACAATGATAGCACAACTGAATATCCAACTAAGTGAGTTTAGCGAAAGCCTATAGAGTACTGATCAAATCCTAGAAGAAAATAGTGACAAGATAGGGGCTGAGTGGGAGGGGGGGGAGTTGGGGTACTGAGGGTGAAAGGGGGGCAGGTAAGGATTTGAATGAAAAGGGTACCACCATAAAAGACCATAAAAGATAAAGGAGGGTCATTCCCCTAAAGATCCAGGTAGAGGCCAAATCCCTGCCTCAAGCTCAAAAACTGAAAAAACACTGTTAGCCATATTTCTATAACCACTTGTAATATTCCCATCAAATTTTTTTCATTCAAATATACTTCATTGCGCTCAAAATCATCGGGCTTTTGAATGTTTTTCACTATGTTTTGATGCCGAAAAAAAATTCGTCAAATCCACAAAAAACTCACCTTTTTGGATAAAAAACTAGAATTTCTCAGGAAACTGTGCGTGATAGACAAAATCTGACTTCAAATTCGTGTTCAGCACATCTGATAACAGTAAGAAAGCATGTTTTGGTTTGAAGGAGGATTTTCGTGCAGAACAGTGCAATCGTTTTGCCGACTAGGAAACGTCCGAAGGGTAGGCCTAGGCGAAGGTGGGAGTATTCGGTGAGAACTGTTCTTGTGGAGTTAGGATTGAAGGGGGGAAGTGGATAGAGGTTTTTTAGGGAGTGGTTGGTGGTGTCGGTATCGAGCCTTCGGGGTTCGTTAATCCTTTATTCTATTATATTATATTAAATTAATAACGAAACACAGACACACAAACCCCTCGTGCATCTCTCTATTTCCAAATTCCAGGAACGCTTTGCTGGACTGGTTACTGGAAATGACTGATTACTGCATAATCCTGGGACTCGTAATGAGCTCGAGGGAAATTAATACTGATTTTCGGTTCCCCATTTCCTCCTAAAGCAACAGCAACGAGAAATCTGTGTTCTACCTCCAACTCGACATGGCTTCCCTTCAACGTACGGGAAATTAGAAACTAATTTTAACTTTAATATAGGACATTAGCATGTAATTAACAGAATGTGTTCATAATATAGTTATAATAAACAAAAAAGTAGCTTTTTTCATCCTCATCCTCCGTAATATAATCACAGAGGACATTTTTTCTTTCATTTAAATGAACACCTTTATGACTTTAATTTTCTCTCATACTGTCCACTTCCCTTGAAAGGGATTCTGTGTCTAGTCATTAAATTGGATGGTTTAAATCCGTGCAAGTTTAACTAAGTCAGTATTTTTATTTATTTAATCTTTTTTTTTACTAGGTCATATTTTGCATGCAATTAACAGAATATGTTCATGATATAGTTATAATAAACAAAATAGTAGCGTCACCTGTGGTATAATGGTTACCATGGCAACCTTCAATACTAAAGGTCGCAGGTTATCGTCCCGCGGTGGCCCTAGGAATTTTTAAAGCGAGTAAAAAATCCTTGGCTATGCCGTCCCTCGGATATGAAGTAGAATGGAGGTCCCGAGCCTGTACGATATATATGTATATAGGAAAAAATTTAGGGCTCCCACTGCAGTATCGTCCGTTTAGCCTTAATAGCATAAAGTGAAGTTAAACGAACAAAAAAGTCTGTTTACAGTTTGTAAACAAAATTAAAGTTATAGTCTAGTTAAAATTACTTATACATTGTTCGTTAAAATGTTCCTAAAGAATTATTTTTTCTGTTAAATTTGAATAGGAAAAAAATTAATGATGGCCCATTAGAAAATAAAAAATAAAAAGTGGAATGGATAATAGGTAATAATAATAAGCGCACAGTGGTAAGTCTCAGCATTTCTTTGGCAGCGCGAGAAGCTCAGATACCATTTTTTTTAGTGAAATGAATTTATCGATAAACAGCTATGAAATTTAACAACAATATTAAAATACAAACATTAGTGTATACATCCTTTTGTCACATTTTAACCACAATAATTAAAAACTCGAATAAATGTATGTTCGAAATCGCACATCGGAAATGCTTTATACGGAGTTTTTAAAAAGGAAGAAAAAAAATTGTTTCTAATATCCATCTTTTTACATGTTGCTATAGCAACTTTAAACTACTAATTGATTATATTCTTTTCAGTTTATTAGATGCTCAATGACAGAGGATTTTTTTTTTTCATTTAAATAAACACATTTTTGATTTTTATTTTCTCTCATACTGCCCACTTTCGTAGAAAGGGATTCCGTGTCTTGTCATAAAATTGGATGGTTTAAATCCGTGCAAGTTCAACTTATTCAGTATTTTAATTATTATTATTTTTTTTTTTACTAGGTCATAATTTGGGCTAGTCTTAGTAGATTTGTTTGCTGTTTTTAACGTCCCTTTATTCTACTGAGGCTAATCGTATGATGCTACAGTTCTCATAAATTTTGTCTATCCAGGTATAATCAGGATAGGCATCTTTAACGATATCATCGCATAGGCTCGGAAAATTATTTTCTCTTATATAGCGCACTTTCCAAGGGAAAAAACGTGTATTTAGCTATTTTTATTGCTAATTAAAGAAAACCATATACTTTTGTAGAATGTGTTCCAAAGAGGCAGAATCTATAGCCCCTGTTGGAAACGACTAATATAAGCTTCTTCCGGTTTTCAAGGCTCGTTTGGTTGGGAGTAGCCGCTGAATACAGAAGTAGCCTGGACAGAATGGCTTCGTGACTGAGAGAACTCACTAACAGCTAGCGGCTGAGACTTGCAGCATTTCCCACAGCATGCCTGGTCCGTCACCAGAACCAAATTATTAAGGGCGAGTCAATATTCTCGAATATTAACCCGCCGTTGGTCGCGTTGTGAGCATTTTGCTCACACTTGCCGAAAATCTTGCGTATTTCGCTTATTTCTTTTTATTTAATTCTGACATTTTTTCTATTTGTCATTTATACATTATCTCACTTTAGGAAGTTTTTTTAAAAAAAAAACAATTGCCGCGCTAAGCCCCTATAAAACTTTTTGTTCGAAAAAACGGGAGCGTGAGCAAATTGCTCACAGCGCGACCATCCGTGACACAGAACTGAGCCACCGTGCGGGCCGCTCCCTGACCTGCACGGACCTGTCCATCTCCGCAGTAATTAGCCTAAATCTTGTCAGTAGACGTTTGTCTTTCTTTGATGAAATATTTTAGCTGTTCCGTTTGGTAGTTTAGCTCGGAAAATGAGTGGAACAAGTCGTTCTGCGAAGATATTAAGGCTTTTGGAGGATAATCCGGAAGAAAAAAATGACTAAGTTTTTTCGTCTCTTCTCTTAGGTTTTTTAGTAAAAGGTTAGATTAGTTTTAATATTTTTGAGTAAAATGGAGTATTTCGTTATTAGATCGTTATTCCAGGCTTCTTGAAGTAGAGCAAAGTGGTAATACTGGAGGTCAAATCTCCAGTCTTCCTCTCGAAAAATCCGTCAACTTGCCAGAACCAGTTCCGGAATACGAGTACCAACGAACTAACTTGTGCTTTTTTATATTTTTATAATTTTTTTTTCATTTCAACTAAAATTTTTTTTTTTTTATTTTTGTAATTTTGAGTAATGTATGCTACTACAGTTTTCTTTTTTTAAACTAAAAATAGTGTTAATAAAGACTATTATTCTTGTTTATTCTCTTCTATTCATTCCACTCTTATAAATAAATTATAATAAATGCATTAAACTGATGAAAACACCTTAAACAGATTAATAATTTAATGATAAGGGTATTCTAAATTAAAAGAAACAAAAATATTGCGAATAATGCTGCTGAAAAATAATAGAATAGCCAAAAACTGAGGTGTGAGCAATTTGCTCACGCGCGACCAACGGTGTCCCACGGAGGGGCGCGACCAGCGCCGGGTTAATTAATTTTAATAATTTTTTAATAACAATGCCTTTTTATTGTTCATACAAATTACAAATTACATTCTCGACATGTACTCTTGGTCAACGACCATCAGAGGTTGAGAAAGCGGCACATATCATATTAACTAATTTATACCTAGCGATAATATAATAACAGTAACAGTGAATGTGTCATATAAATTATTAACTCGAGTACAATATTCTTTACATTATAATCACACGATATCAACGATCAAAGAGGCAAACAATAGACAAACAAATAAATACAGAATAAATACAGTAATAAATACTTCTAATTCTAATTCCAATACTTTTAATATTATGATTCATTTTTTAAATTTGATACTCAAAATATATTAATTAATCATAAAAATAAGTAAATCAAATGGTCCTAACAATACATTAGCTAAAAACAAAACACGAGAACAACAACAATAGTTAATAAACAATGAACCCATATATATAATACTCATATACAAACATACACATATACACAACACGCATATATATTCTATTTACCCATTATATTCCCTAATTAATCCATATCTATATTTCCAAGCCTCTTTAGTATATCTTAATAGTTTATGCCAACACTTTCCATTTAAGTATTCTATTAACTCGTCCCTACTCAAGACCGAATTGGAGAACCATTTTATCCTAAACTCCCTCAACACAGGACATGTTGCTACAAAATGTACAATATCCTCCCTCTCCTTCATATTGCACAACGTACAAATACCTTCTCCGTGCTGATAGTGCCTCCTATGGTTAAGATATAAGAGCTCTCCTCTTAGCTTGATTATCCAACCTATGTCAGATGTGGAATACGAATCATTCACATAAGAAACCGCTTCACTTAAATGGTGGTTCAAATCCTTATAAATTACCGATTCTTCGGAGGTTATACTTAACATAATTTGTTCTTGTAAAATTTCATTTTCAATGCTATTAGTTAAATTATGAAAAATGGTTGGCCACATACTAATATTGTTTGAATGTATTCGGGTATTTACTTGATATTTCTGCAGTAATAAATTTATATTTTTAAACCAATATACATTTCTCTCTATTGTTTTAAAAGCAAGAATATTTGTAAGGCGGTTTTGTGAATTAAAAACTTTCAGGATGAACTTGAAGTGTGCTTTTAGGGTATGGATATAAATAGGGCTATTCTCGAATATTATATAGATGGGGTAGTTACAAAGTTGAGAGGCTAAAAGTTGAAATAATTACGCCTAAAACAACTGTTGGGATATTTAATTCCTCTTCCAGCGATGTATTTTAAAAGTTATGAATTTATGTTTCAGATAAAATATTGGTAGAAATGCTTAGAAAGGCTTCATGTTAAAGGATGTGGGCCGAAATTTCTTGATTGGATTTTATCCAAGTTCTTCTTCTGATCCAGATCCAACTAATTTCATTTCATTCCATCAATTTCTTTAAGTTTCACCGAGTTGATGGAAAGTAGTATCAATCTTCTTGGTTTGAAAAGGAAAGGTGACCAATTACGTAGATCCAACTTTATAATAGAATTTATAAAACAATACGGTTCAAGCCTAAGTAAAAATTATATAAATCACCAAATATACAATACTCCTGACAATGCATTTAAAAAAGCAACACGGCGCCTATTTGTGAAAATAAAGTATCAGATTGGGTATAATCAATCAATGGAGTTTGTTGTAATTAACTAATATTTTATATTTATATTTTATTAAATTTGATTGTATAACTCGAATAAATTCGGAAAATCATATTTGTGCGGTATTTATTCAATTATTATTAAGGTGGCAGTGTAATCAAACAGGCCTTGGTGGCAGGGGAGGGAGGACTTGCTGGCGCGGATGCGTGCTCTGTCTGCTTCTGAATATTGTGTCGTTAACGCCATTTTGCAGTGCCGTCATATGTGTCTGCATAATCCTTTCATTGGTAAGGGATGGTTTCTAACATTGTTTTCGAACCCTTGTGCAGTCAACAGGTCTCTTAAAACTCCTTTCATTGGTAAAGGATATCTTCGTACGCTGGTTTCGAAGTTAAGACTGTTTCTAAATGCAGGTAACTCTGGTCCACCAAAATCCTTTTATTTCCTATTCCTGGTTCTCCTTTCAGACCAGAATCTTGTACAGGAGGCATTGAAGAGTGGAGATAAATTCCGTAAGTCTACCATATTTTTATTTATTATTACATTTTTACTTAAATTGTCTGTATATGCTCATGTGTTTTCGTACCATTCAATTACAGTCCACATTAGTTCTCTCATGTCTGAGTACTACCAGATTTATTCGTATATGTCTTGATAATTTTCTTATTATAATTTTATTTTTATTCAATTGCCGTGAAGACTAAATTGTACGCCTTCACAATATTTTTATTTAATTTTTTATTTGGGGGGAGGGGCGCGTCCCCCCTGTACCTCCCTGACAGTGACCGCCGTGTCTGCAATTTTACTTTCAGATAGCAATCAGATAACTTTCTATTTGGATCAGTATTTATATTTTTTTGTTTTCATAGAAGAAATTTACTACAAAGGAACCAAACTATATGAAATCGAAGTGTAAGGGTGTACATCCAAATAGCGGTCACCCATCCAAGTAACGAACCACGCTCGACACTGATTAATTTTGATTACCTATTGCAAGCTGTTTGTCCACTCGGCCATCCTAGCCCTTTTAATAAGGTTATTACCATTTTATTTGATAATGTTTATTCTTATAAAATATGTTTTATTTATCTGTAGATATTTTTGTTGAAGCCTTTTTTAAATAACTGTTTACCTTTCATCAACTTCACATTCAGGATCAATTCCTTTCACGACAGCACTCCTTTGTTTGGAATGTTTTCTACTTTCCTTTCGAACAAACGCTATTTTGAAATGCTTTTCTTCTGTCTCTTGAATAATTTATGAGAGCTGCTAATGCTAGAGCGTACCTAGTTCTATCTTTAACACATCTCCTCCTAATGGCCTTTTCCACATTTCCAATTCTATCGGATCATAAATAAAATCATTATACCTTAACTTAATTAACTTCGCAAGGAGTCTTTCATTAGATATTCGTCCTCCTTCTTCATGATAAATTTGAAAAAATTGGAAAATATTGTAACAACTTGTGTGGGTCGAAAAAATGTCTATTGAACGAAAATAAGCTTTAACAATGCCATAGAAACTTATGAGGACACAAATAATTAAACAGGTTACAAAAAGTATCATTTTGTAACTACAGAGCAACAGAATAGCCACATGACTTGAGCTTCAGAACAAGTCTACTAACTTTGCTGTCCATCGCTCCTTATATTTAGTCTGAATTAGAACAATCTAGAAGGTCCCAGACTAGAAGGTTCTCGAACAGTCACGAACTTGTACGTGAAGTGTTTGTTCCAACAACAAGTCTAGAATTCTTTTTAATCATTTTTTTTTTTTCTTTTTGTTATAGATTACAATATTATTTCAATAGAGAATCTCTATACATATTTGAGGCTTTTTCCTGACTGACAGAATCAACGCAGAGCAAAAACTACTAATAATAGAAACATGAAGTTCGGAATTTAGATTTTAAACGCTATGTAGGTAACCACTAAGAAAGGAATTTCAAAAATGTAACCCCTAAGGGGCTTAAATGGCGAAATTGTCGTTTAACTCTAACGGAAATCTATTGTTGAGATATTAAACCATATGTTTTTTATTTGAATATCGATTTAACGTTACAATATTATTAAAATAGACATTCACATAAAATATGGCTACTGATTATTTAAATATTAGAACCACTAAGAAAGGAATTTCAAAAATGTAGATTATTTATTAAAAAATGTAAATTAAATGGCGAAATTGTCGTTTAACTCTAACGGACACCTATTTTTGCACTTCGAGAAAAAATATCTCATTTGCATTCCTTTTACAGATCTTGATACGACGAGTTTAACTCGAATGCCCCCACGGGACATCGAAAACCATGCTTTAAAGCCGAAAAATGAAGCGTTCATGACGAGTAAGCACTTTTTTGTTTCGGCGGTTTTAGTGAACTCTCTCCATTGCGCGTCTCCCTCTCTTCTACCGAGCCGGCAGCTTCCCCCACCAACATTCCACCTACCGGAAGCTCCGAATCTACTAAATCTCCTTAACATCAGTTAACATATTATGTTAAATCAATACCAAGATAATGATCACAGAATTGATTTTAAAGGCTCGTAGGCAAAGCCGCGACGGGAATGCTATTGTCATACATAGTAAATTTTGAATTCTAAGAAAACGAGACAAAATAGTGTATTTCATTACTAGTAACGAAAGTGGCCTTTTCCCGTGCGCTACGGAATTTCACGTGTGAGGCGTAGCCGAGTACGGGAATAGTTTGAGTAAGCTCGGGAAGAGCACTTTTGGTACGTGTTATGAACGATATTTTTCATTACACTGCAAACTGGCAGTATAACAGAAATCTCAAACTAACATAATTATTTAACTTAAATTATAATTTCAAACACTAGTATACTGTTTGATTAGTTTATTGATCAACAAACAAAAGCTGAATACAAATTAAATAAAATACTGAAATAAATAAGGGTTCTATGAATTTTAGAAATTGAAATTAATATTTACTGTACAATTGTAAACTTGATGATTTCAGTTGTTCAGATTTTTCTGATAAATACACTAGCATGACTTCGTCATTTACTTAGGACAGCTTGATTTTGGCACCAAAGACAAAACTTTTCGTACTCCTCTAGGTATCTTACGCGAGACTTGTTTGGAAGTAAACCAGCTGCCACTTCAGCTGCTTTCTCATCAATTCATCGGGCAATGCCATTTTCTTCAAAGCACTAAGTAAACTGACAACTTTTGAAAATATTTATGACACAAAAACTAATTGTAATCGGTGGATTTTCAGTTTTCTTGATTTCAATTTTTCATTAAACAGCTGTTCTTAATACAATCAGCAAGCGCTACTGGTGGCCTGGAAACGAAATAACAAGTGCACTTATAAATTTTCCGTGCGCGTGCAAATTTTCGGTGCCCTTTTAGAAGTAAACGTGAAACAGCTGTTTTCTGTACTGTTTGCATGCATCGAACTTACTTTCCGTTCAGTGTAATGAAAAAAATTTTATATGACTTAAAACCTTTTTTCCCAACTCGAATGGTACAAGATATACTCAAATATTTTACTTCAATGGGAAAGAGTTAACCCTAGAATGGTAGTAAACGTAAATTTTACGCTTAATCTACTTTGAACTGTTATTTTAGCGGCATATGTCACCCCACCACCCTCACCCTTCAGCTATGATCCCTCCAGACAATACGGCTTTGACTTCTGACAAGTGCATGTGCATGTGATATCTTTCTCTGTTAGCCGATATTATTTTTTCAAATAAAATCTACACGTAAGATTTACGTATCAGTACCATCAAGCGCTACTTTTTACCGTACGTAATATTTACGTAACCCTACTAATAACAAGTTTTTTTCGCATACATCAGTTTTCTTTTAAAATTCAAGAAAATGGACAAAAAATATTCAACAGATGAAGAAATAAGAACTTTGTTGAAAGAGCTTTCAGACGAGTCCGATGGAGAAACTGAAAATTATGAAATTGATGGTTATGGTCCTGTACCCTCCCAACAA
Source organism: Aelia acuminata (assembly GCA_911387785.2). Classification (NCBI taxonomy): domain Eukaryota; kingdom Metazoa; phylum Arthropoda; class Insecta; order Hemiptera; family Pentatomidae; genus Aelia; species Aelia acuminata. The sequence continues at coordinate 6,407,798 of OU426984.1, read as the reverse complement.
GGACCGAGGAAGTACTGCTCATTTTGTCCTTCAAACATACGCAGAATGACAACTACTTATTGTGACTGTGGTAATCCAATATGTAGAGAACATCAAAAGAAAGTTTGCCCTGATTGCTAAAAAAAATTTGACTGAAAAATAATAAATTTATTTGTGATTTTCGACGTTTTTTTTTGGGTTATTGTGTTACTAATATTAATATTAGATCATTTAATAAACTGTCAGTTGTAAAGATGTCTAAATTGAATTAAAATTAATCCCTAACCCAAATAATAATAATTGTTTTTGAGTTTCCTATAGTAATCGTTTCAGACGTAAAATTTACGTATCCATACCAATAAGTGATAAAAAGTATTACTACCGTTCTAGGGTTAAAAGGAAGAGTTAAAACATGTATCGTGAAAAATCATACGATATACAGAAACTGCATAGTATAGATGGTACTCGAACAACAAGTCTAGAAATATTCTAAGCCATATCTTTTGTGTTTTTGTGTTGTTTTTTTTTCACGTTACAATATGATTCTATGATTCTCATGTATTAACACAATGATATCGCACGTCGGCAAGAAGATGGTTATACAGCCCCTTGTCGCCCTTCGGATGGGAAGTAATATGGAGGTCCTGAGCCTGTGCGATGTCAGGTATTTATTAAAAACCACAATCTTAATGATAGCTGGATCTAATGATAAACGATTCTTTCTTTGTTTCGATGAATTTTCGTTGTTTATAGATTTTAAGAAATATAAAATTTATATAATGACTCATAAGGTAGATAAGGAGAGACCCTTGGCAGGCAATAAAGTCTAATTTTTTTATGTGATAAAATTTTAATTTTCTTACCGAGTAAATGTAAGGAAATAATAATTATTAAATAACTTTTAATCAGAAAATGTGTATAAGTGGCCGAAAAGTCATTGGTATGCTGAATCCTCTTCTCTGGAGCAGCAATATTCTTGGCAAAACCAAAAAATTAATATATAGTGCACTGGTCGAGAGTATCATGCTGTATGGCTCCGAGACATGGACCCTTAACAGAGCACAGGAAAAAAGATTCTTGGAGGTAGAAACGGATTTTTGGAGGAGGTCAGCCAGGATTTCAAGGATACACCATATAAAAAACAGCCAGATCAGAGCAAAAATGAATCTTCAAAGAAATATTATTATTATTAACAACTTTTACAACTTATGTCATATGTTGTCCCCAAGAATAATAGTTGGCCACCTTCCTCTGTCTTCCTCACGCAGTCCCCTGTTCATCATTGCTTCTTCGATGTTCTCCATCCAGTGTCTCCTCCGGCGACCCCTCTTCCTTCTCCTCTCTGGTCTCCATTTCAACATTCTTTTTTGGTCAACGATTCATTTCCATCCTCATAACATGGCCATACCATTTTAGCCTCATTGTTTCTATTGTATAGAGGATGTTTTCCATTTGATTGACTCGCTGTCTTATCTCTAAATTTGGTACTTTTTGAAGACGGGAGACTCCACATGATCGCCTCCAGAAGTCCAATTCCAGGGCTAAGAGTCTTTTTGATTGACTCTCCTTAATCGTCCATGATTCGGCTGCATAAAGAGTGACAGTTTCAAGGAACGATTTATAGATTATTTTTTTAAATAAATTCAAAGAAATATACTTGAAGCAATAGAAAAAAGATAGAAAATAGAATACCAAGAATGATATTTGAATGGGAGGCAGAAGGAAGAAGAAAAAGAGGAAGACCAGGTATACAGTGGATAAATAAAGTAAAGGAAAGTATGGCCGGTCATGGATTGAGGGAAGAGGAAACGAAAGACAGGCAGGTGTGGAAGATGAGACTGGAAGAAGAGTTCGGTTGAGGGAAACTTCAAACATGAAGAAATCGTTAATAATAAAAAAAAAAAAATGTGAATACTTCTATAAAAACAAAATTTTAATTATAAATTATTATTGTGTTAATGAGGTTTGTGCTGACTGATATAGGCCGAAAAAAATTTAGAATCATTAATTTTTTTATTCGTCCAACGGCTTTTTACGGATGCGAAACGTGGCCGTTGACATTGAGGAATGAGCAAGGGCTTAGATTTTTCGAAAATGAAGTACTACGTAGAATATTTGGACCGAAGAAGGATGAACTAACCGGAGAATTTAGACGCTTACCAAACGCCGAACTGAGTGACCTGTAGCCGGTAAATATAATTGACCTGATAGCAGCGAGACACGAGTAAAATGGGCGTGTAAAAATGCGAAACTTAGTAGTGAACGGATTCCGAAAAGATTAATGAGCCCGGTGCAGAATGGGAAACGTCCAAGGGGCAGGCCGAGAGGATTGTTGAGGCGGATCTGTCGAAGATTGGTCTGGAAGGCGTTCGATGGATCGAGGTGTGCAGGGAGCGAATCGGGGTGTCGGCATCGAACCTTTGGGTTCATTAAGCCTGCATTATTATATATATATTTTTTTATATATATTTTTGAAGAAAAATCTTATATTGAAATATACATCACGTGGGCAAGGAGATGGGGAGAACTCAAAAAATCTATTTTTTTTTTATTACTTCTTCCTAAGTTTCAACCGAATTCTCAATTTTACTATATACAGTAGGGTTCCAATTAACCGAGGTCCGGTCAACCGAGGTCCCGATTAACCGAGGTGCCAAGTCAGAGGGGGGCGGGGGTATGTGTATGTATATGAGTTCATTTAAACAAACTACAATGAAAGATTTCTTTATAAAAAAATAGTTTCATAATTTTTGTTATTAGGCATTATTATTTTTAGGTGTTTATTAGGTTTTTAAGCATATATGTATTTTTTATTTAAAAATAACCTACGTCTTCAATTGGTATTGGGATGGTTCCGATTAACCGATTATTTCGATTAACCGAGGTAACCTTGGTCCCCATCGACTCGGTTAATCGGAACCCTACTGTACCTACAAAATGTGGCCAGGAAACCAAGCCTTTGAGCAGTTGTACCAGTGGCAATAACTGTAACTCAAATGTAGCCCCCAGCCTGCGTTAACACCATCATCACCTTCATAAAAGAATATGTTAACTTGTACCTAATGCGAACGGAACTATTAACCTGGCGCTGGTCGCGCCCCTCCGTGAGACACCGTTAGTAGCGCGTGAGCAAATTGCTCACACCTCAGTTTTTGGCTATTCTATTATTTTTAAGCAGCATTCTTCGCCATATTTTTGTTTCTTTTAATTTAGAATATGTTTATTCTAAATTATTAATCTATTTAAGGTGTTTTCATCAGTTTAATGCATTCAATATACTTGTTTTATATAAGGGGAATGAATAGAAGAGAGTAAAAAAGAATAAATGCTTTATAAACACGTTAAAAAAAGAAGTAGTTGTTGTAAGAAAAGTGCAGTAGCATACATTACCCAAAATTATAAAAAGAAAAATAGGAAATTTATAGTAGAAATTTTTTTTATAGAAATATAAAAAATCGCATAGAGTTGGTACCATTGGAATAGGAAGAATATAATGAAAACAGTAACGGATTACAATCTAAAAACGAAATACCCCATTTTACTCAAAAATATAAAAACTAATCTAAGTTTTTACTAAAAAATCGAAGAGAAGAGACGAAAATACTTAGAGTCATTTTTTTCTTCCGGACGATCCTCCAAAAGCCGTAATATCTTCGCAGCATGTCTTGTTTCACTCATTTTCCGAACTGAACTACCAAACGGAACAGCTACAATATTTTATATACAAGAAATACAAACGTGTACTGACAAGATCTGGGCTCATTACAGCGGAGATGGGCAAGTCCGTGCAGGTCTCGGATCGGCCCGCACGGTGGCTCAGTTCTGTGTCACGGATGGTCGCGCTGTGAGCATTTTGCTCACGCTCCCGTTTTTTCGAACAAAACGTTTTATTGGGGTTTAGCGCGGCAATTTTTTTTTTTTCAAAAACAACTTCCTAAAGTGAGTTAATGTATAAATGACAAATAGAAAAAATATGAGAATTAAAGAAAAAGAAATAAGCGAAATACACTAGATTTTCGGCAAGTGTGAGCAAAATCCTCACAACGCGACCAACGCCGGGTTAATGCTATTGTGACTATATTCTGGCATTGTAGGTTTTTAAATTCTGATTCCAACGGTATGCATAACTCAAATTTGATATATTTTTAGTTGTAACGCTATTCTTGCCGACGATCGATATGATTGTTTCTGTTACAGTGAAAAGAGTTCAAAACTTGTGGAACTGTTACATTCAAGTATTAGTACGTAATCTCATGGTAGAATGTTCTAGACCTTTCTAGATTGTTCCATCCAATACTTTTGTGACTACATTCTGTCATTGCAGGTTTTGTCATTCTGATTCCAACTTTATGCATAATTCAAAATTGATATATTTTAAATTGTAAGCATCTTCTTCCTGACGTATAGTATGAATTTTTAATAGAATTCCATCTGTTAACGGTTAAAAATTTAGAATTTCATGCTTTATCCTCTTAAATAGTTATTTTCTAGTATGAATATCGATGCTTGTTTATAGTCTTACATGGATACCTGTTGATAATTGTGATAATGAGATTCCTCGGTTTTGCACAAACACTATTAGCTTGATAATGTTGCCACAGTCTAGGAAAACAAACACCACCGGCCTTTGTAATGATTGGCTGTTGTGGTTGTCCTGTTCTTGCTTACACAGTAGTTAGTACATGTCAATGATAGCAATAAGCCCCTTGTAATTATACTAATTGTAATAGTGATTATAGTAATTATAATAATAGAAATATGGTCGGTATAATAAAGCGAGAAGAAAAAATCTTTTACTTACCAACTTACTTAGATTAGAAGTTAACGTGTTTGCCAATTTTGTTTGTATTTGCCTTTAAAGTACATTAAAATGTTTTATTATTAAATAAAGTTTTTACTTGTTATAATTCGGCAATGCAAGCATATTACTCCATCGCGTCTGATTTTATTTACCATTATGGACAATTTCCATTAAGAAACATTAATTTCCATTAAATGAACAGAGCGTCTTTAATTGTAAACAAAGGTCTGCTCACATGCGTGGGCTCAACGTTGATGGAATATTTTTCTTTTTCTCTCCTGTATATGTTTACCTGATTTTTTGATATTTCATATTTAGCCATTTCTTACTCGAAATCAATTTATTTACTTCTAACTCGAAAACGATTTGTCCCAGAAGAAATTGTTTTCTTTCTAAAATAAAAGAGCATTAAATTTCGCGTCGACTGAGGTCCTCACAGTTAAGATCGGTTAAGTCTTTTCGTCAGAACCGATTGTCAATTTATCTACTTTAGCGGAAAAATGAATTACGCTCATGTTCCAAAGCCTACAATTTAAAGAGGGTTACTCCAAATAAAAAATGTTACGTATGATAGTTGTAGAATATAGAATTCTGTGTAAAAAGATCTCATTAATTTTAAAATTAGACCACTTCTGTGGAGACGAAGTAATTAAGTCTAAAATCTGTGAAATTTTTGGAAGTTATTTTTAGTTTCTCGGATAGAAATCGGCAAATACAGATAAAAAAGTATTGCTTTCATCTTACTATAAGAGGTTAAATTATTGCAAACAGAATGTGATATATTTGAAGAATAAATCGGTTTAGTGGTTTGGCCGGGTTCGGTACATCAAAATTTTGTAATTTTTACGATTTTGGTGTTCCAACGCCTCTAACTCAAAAACACCTACCTTAAATGAAAAATGTTTGAGATAAAAGTTGCTGGGCATCAAATTTAATAGGAAATAAGCTCCGTACATACAACATTAGCTAAACCCTGGGGGAAATACAAATTATTCGTTGTGCTTACTTTCTGCTAAGACTTCGATTTTTGAAGTATTAACCACTTTGAACTAATTAAACAACCATCCCCCATCTGTTAAAATTAAAGATAAATTTTGCCAATAATGTACCTTTGTTCGCCTATAAAATTTGATGGAAACCTCTTTGAAACGGCAGACTTGGATTTTCTTATTCAGAATGGAATGGATTTTCATTATAAGTGGCCAAACCTTCTCCTGAAATGAACACCCATTCTCGGCCTCGGCTCCAGGACTATTGGGAACGAATACCTAAAACATTGATAAACGCTGTGTCAACTGCAAGCCTCTGTGAGGTAGGCATAGGCTAAGGTGGGAGGATTCGGTGAGGGAATGATTGATTGGGATTGACGATGGGGGAGCGATTGCTGGTTTCGGCATCGAACTTTCGGGTTCGCTAAGTCATTATTATACCGACTTAAAACCGAAACTTTTATATTACATATTTCCCGAATATTCTATTACACGCTCCTCTCCTTTATGCTTTCTTTTTATTTTCTCAACCCTCTTCCATATTATACATACATGTATCGGTAGATCTAATCATATAAACATATAATCTAGCTGTAGATATAATGGACAAGCAGGGCCAGGATATTGAATGAGATCTTTATTGAAAGCGGACTCCCTTATATCAAATCCCTTACATTCCTCTACATCCGTGATGAACCATCTTGAGTTGGAAATGCGCCCCCCCCCCCCCCCGCTATTGCTATATTGCAAACCCTTTGGCATCTACGTGATCTCCGCTCTGTAGGAGCATTCATATCAATTCCACTCTACTAGATTACGAATCGAATTAGGGTAATCGTATTCGGGAATATGTTAGTGTAGCATCGCATATTCGAATACCCTCACAGATGTAGAGTAAAAAAAAAAAAACAGAACCATACTAATGTGAGTAACATTAGGCAAAATATTTTGGAAAGCACAAAAATGATCTTAACCAGAGAATAAATGGTGTCTTGCTAATGAGCTATAACTTGAAGTAGCTATCAAAAAGTATTAATATTATAAAAATTGTAAACGATTAACCCATTTAAAAGTGTGGCGGCTTTTGGGGTTCCAAAATAAATCAAAAATTTCCGCCCGCCTTTCATAGAATATTAAATAGTAACAATAAAGAAAGCCTTAAAAATTAAGGAATTTAAAAGGTCGAAAAATAAAAAAATAAAAAAACATATAACACTACAACTCATGAAGGGTCTTGGGTTCTGTAATGTGTTAAGAAGTATTGGTCTTGGTCAGCGGTCGGGGTAGGAGGTGATGTGACCGTGATCACGCTCAACCACCAGGTTTTCTCCCTTAATTTTTTAAGACACTTCATAGAGGCTGGGTTTGCTCCATGAAGGACTCTTGGCACACGAGACGAACTGTGGTAGAATATTAACTCACTGCCTAACCAATGAGCTACTCTGCTCTCTAAAATAAATAAATAAACAAATACCAAATAGCAGCCAAGCTATTTTTAATTATAAATAGTGTCCAACCGAAACCAAAATTGTATCCGAAACCGAATTTCGGCCTTATACTTGGTTTCTTGCCGAAACTGAAACTTATCTACCTGTGTATATGTAATACATTTAAGTGTTTAATACATCTAGTTAAGCAATAATATCAGTGAAAGCTTAAAAAATGACAGTAATTTAACTTAATTGTTTATACAATACGTTGCCTTGGTAAATAAAGAAGGGTGGCAAGACAGATGTACTAGTTAGGTTATAGGATCCAATCCCGGGTGTACCTATTACATATTACATAACGTAAGTACGGCTGGTCCCCGCGGGATGTTAGACCATACCCACTTAACTAGTACAGCATTAAGAGTTGAAATAATCTTTAAATAACATGCTGATATAATTAAAATTTATCATATGCATCATATATGATCACATATTAAAAGATGTAGTAAATCTTTGCCATAATAAAGCCGATGGAATACAAAATTACGGCCTAATGAATACGTAAACTGTAGCTCAGAAGCTATTTAGTGTAGGGGACAGCGGGGTTGGTTGGCAACAGTTTTCACTTTTTTGATTGTTGAGTGGTTCCTGTTAATATAATCCCAATGGGGCTGATACCAGTGTAAACTCCAAGTATTAGAGTCATTCAAGTATTTTTTTCACAACATAATATTTAATACTAAGATCATAGAACATTGAAGAATTCGTCAATCCAGAGTCAGCCACTTAACCCCCTATGTTGGGCAGGTTGGCCTAGAAGGTGGAGTTGTTTAGCCATCTCATTCAAGTTCTGCCTGACACATATTATTGTTATTAAAAGCTGCGCTATAATTGTATAATAATTTTGAATCGGTTTTAAACAGCTTTCAAGGGAAAACAGAATGACAATAGAAGAAGATAGAAGTTTAGACTGCCGTCACTTTTCGCATAAGAAAAATTGCTCTCATCCTCCTCAGTGGGACTAAAGACAATTGGCAGTTTTACCTTCGATTATGTTTACCTTGCTTTTGTGCATTGCTACTGCGCCAAAAAAAAAGGTGAAGAGAGCCAACTAACCCCACAGGAGAGATCATATGAAAGATGGCTGCCAGGACAGGGGAGAACAATCAAACAAGAAACTGGTTAGTCGAAAGGTTAGGTTTTTCAACGGAGTTTGGGGCTATGTGAACAGAATCGGAGTCAAATGTTTTTCCATACCTTTAAACCAACTTTACTGAAAATATAAAAATTTACTTACATGTTGTAAAATCAATCAATGAAGCACACTCTTATTTACACTGTTAGCATCGGATTGAAAACTCAGGACAAAACTCCCGAGGTCGAGCGGGTCACATGGTACAATGGTGGGGCCTTCAGAACAGGAGTGACGGAAACTATAAGCCAATGGCCAACCTACCCCCTATGCCAACCAACCCCGCTCTCCCCTACTGTGTTAGTTTTATTCTCCCACTGTAGCATCGTCCGATTAGCCTTAGTAGCATAAATGAAGGTTAAACAAACAACTAATGTTTTTGGTAAAGCTCGCACAAGTAATGCAGGATATTTATAAATTAACCTGATTTCGAGTCAAAATTTCATGTTTATAAATACTTCTTTTACCCAAGCAAAACAGTTTTTTTTATTAGATCTAAATAATACCTATTATTAATGTTTGTTTGTTTAGTTTAACGCCACTTTATGCCACTAAGGCTAATCGGACGATGCTACTGTGAGAGTCCTAAATTTTGCCTATCCAGGTATAATTAGAATGGGGATCTTTAACGAGTACCTGACATCGTACAGGCTCGGGACGTCCTATCCGAGGGGCGGCATAGGGAAGGGTTTTTTACTCCCCTAGGGCCACCGAGGGACGCGAACCCGTGACCTTTAGTATTGTAGGTTGCCATGTTAACCACTATACCACAGTAGACCCCAAACTCGAAAGATTAAATACAAGTATTTAATCTTGGCCTCTCGTTACGATTATCAACTGAGAGCTAGTAAACGTTGCTGGTAATGATAAAATAAATTGAAAATATTTCATGTAAAAGAGACTATAGCCTAAGTAACACTCTTATAAATTGTTTCTTGTCATTCGAGAGATCTATAAAAAAAAAAAAAAAAAAAATATTTTTAGATTTTAGAATCGATATAACTTTTATAACGTATATCAGTGAAAGGTTTTGCTTGGGACAGAAAGTGATTTGAACTACCACAGAAGCCATTTTATATGAGGAGCAGTAACATTTTATACTGCAATGAAACTATATTGGTGGCTAATGAAACCTAAAATTAAAGCGGAAGGAAAAATTTTATTTCTCCACTGATTGCAACAATAAAATCTTTAATCCTCTTTATCTGACTAAATCGTCCGCTGTGTTCTGCTCCTTCGGACATTTAATCCGATATCACCAAAAAATAAATAAATTAATAAACGTGCCTCGTATGACACTAATTATTTTTTAGACATTTCAAGATTATATTAATATTAATATATTGTAACGTTAAATCGTTTAATAAAAAAAAAAGAAAACATACGGTTTTACTCCCATTAAAAAATCCACCTCGGGACGTGAAACCGCGACCTTTAGTATTGTAGGTTGCCATGCTAACCACTATATCACTGATTTCCCCTATTTTTAATGTGTTGTAATCATTATTTTTCAAAAAATGTATCTTTTTTTCAAATGAAGAAACTGGATAGCTTCTGGGCTCAGATCTATTTATTTGAAAGTTCCTTAAATAGTGAGAAAATTCTATTAAGGTGGGTATATTATTTTATAAAGAGCTAGATATCTAATTCCAGCTGTGCAGTGGAGCTTGAAATAACTTGGATTACAAACAGGCAACAGGTGCTTAACGAAAGAACTGCTCACAGCTTGGACCTGTCGAATGGGATTAACCCAACTTTATCAGTCCTCTACCAGTTACCGGTTACCAGTTACGAGCTATCAGTTACCGGTTACCGATCTCCAGTTACCAGTTACCAGCTGTTCTCTGTCTCCTCTCTACTATTTCTATAAAATATGTCCGATAACGTTTCTATAATAGAAATTAAAGAAGAAAGAAGAAAGAAAGTATTTTTATTCTGGGACATCTTGTCCCCTAAGAATAACAATATATGTACAGATCCTGAGTTCTTTGTCTGGCTAGTTTAGAACAAAGTTGGTATAGAAATTAAAGAACTAAAATAAAATAAAAGCAAGCCTCATAAATAACACAAACAGCAAAAAAGAGATAAGAATATAAGTTGACTGGTTTCCAACCAACGTAAAGCAATAAAAGAAAAACAAAATTTTATATCCACAAACACGCAAACACAAAGTATTATAAATTATAACAGATTTCACTATTTATATAGTTGCGGTAGTTTGAAGATTAAGGAGATGGAGAAATAATTGGGTTTTAAAAGAAGTGAGGGATGAACTTTTACGGATGGCAACGTGTAAGGAGTTCCAAAAGGAGGCACTACGGATGATAAATGATTTTGTAAAGGAGGCAGTTCGGTAGGAAGGGATGTATAGGTTTAAGGTTTGAGATCTGGTATTTAGAGAATGTATGGAGGAAAAGGGTTTAAATAAATTCAGGATATACGGAGGCTTCTTAATTCTGAACGTTCGGAAGAGATATACACCAAGGAAATATTGCCGCCGAAAAACTGGGTGGAGCCACTTCAATTAGGAAATATAAAGTGTATAGGTATCTTATATTTTTGTTTGTGTAACGTCACTTTATGCTACTAAGGCTAATCGGACGATGCTACAGTAGGAGTGCTAAGTTTTCATATCCAGATATAGTTATGATGGGAAACTTAACAAGTACCTGACATCGTACAGGACCTCCATTTAACGTCCTATACGATGGTCGGCATAGCCAAGGTTTTTTTCTCCCATTAAAAAATCCTAGGGCCACTTCAGGATTCGAACCCACGACTTTTATTATTGTTAGTTGCTATGCTAACCGCTTTTCCACTGGTGACTCCGACTTTTTACATAATAAATTTTGCAAAGGACATTACACCATGAAAAATCTCAACTTAAGAAATTTACACTGCATCGCGACACAGTTTATATCGGTGACAATAAAATACCTCAGACGGACTCCTGGTACGGTACCTGGGGCTACTATTCGGCAGAAGGACGACCTGGGAACATTTCAAAATGAAAAATCTACTCCTAATAAATAACCTAAAATACTGTTCTCTTTTCTTCTAAATCATCAATATTGAAACAAGTCGCCTTTTTTTCCCGATCAAAACAATAGTGGAACTGACCATTCGCTAAAAAAAAAAAATCTGGTGCGTGCGCGCAACACACAACTTTCACTTACCAACTTACTTAGATTAGAACTTAATGCGTTTTGTTAATTGCCACTTCTCAAATGAACAGAACATCTATAGGTAATAATAACGCATTGGTTTGTCATTAAAGGCGTACGGCGCAGTGAGCTCAAGGTGTTTTATGAGTTGACGGATTATTTTTCTTTTTTTCTCCTGTATATGTTTACTTGATTTTCTTCATATATCATATTTAGCCATTTCTTATTTTTAGGTGTGATGACAGACAGTTAATTTCTCAATATAAACTAAAACAAAGGTACTTTATAGGTAAACAAAAAAGGCCCCTTCCCCATTTAAGCCCTCTCAGGACATTTTAATAATGATAAAGCTTACCTGTTAATAAATAACAACTAATTTTCGTTAAACATAACGAATTTGATAAAAATCGTTAAAGCCGTTTTTGAGATCATCGATCAAAAAGGTAAAAATTGAAAAAAATTATGAAATAAAGTGCCCCCTCCGTTTGACCAATTTTGATGAATGTTGACTATCACATCTTTGGCATATATATACATCAAATGCCAAGTTTGATCAAAATCGTTAAAACCGTTTTTGAGTAAATAAAAAAAACACGTGAAAATGATACAAAATGTATTAAGTAAAGTCCCCTCTCCGGTTGATCAATTTTGATGAAATTTTTACAGTCATATCTCTGGCATATAAATACATCAAGTACCAAGTTTTATCAAAATCGTTAGAACCGTTTTTGAGTAAATAAAAAAAAACACGTGAAAATGATACAAAATTTAATAAGTAAAGTCCCCCCTCCGTTTGATCAATTTTGATGAAATTTTTACAGTCATATCTGGGGCATATAAATAGATCAAATACTAAGTTTAATCAAAATCGTTAGAGCCGTTTTTGAGAAAATCGAAAAAAACTTAAAAAGTTATTAAATAAAGTACCCCCTCCCTTAGAGCAAATTTGATGAAATTTTTGCTGTCACATTGCTGGCATATACATACTCTAAATACCCAATTTCAGGTTCGCACGGTTTATAGTTTTTGAGCTAGTCTGTTCACACACACACAGACCATTTCGCGGGACTTGGTCATTTGGACTCAGGGGACCCCAATACGTGTATTTCCGTTGAAAACCGGAAGTCGAAAATTTTCACTATCGCAATACTTCCACTTACTATATATTTCATATATAGGTAAGTGAAAGTAAAAAACACATAGAATTAATATTAACTTAATATTAAACTATAATAGTGATTTGAAGGCTTCAAATTTACAATACAGAACCGTCTAACATACCTTTTCTCTAGCTTATCTATAGGAAGCTGCTTGACTGAGATTTATAGAGACGATTGTACACGTGTACACATGTACTCAGACAGATAAAATGTACATCAGTGTACAACTAGAATGTACACCCACCACTTGCTGCTTGCTCAAGTAATAGCACTGTGCAAGCAAAGGCAACAATGAGAAGATCAAACAACTTTGGGCTGCAAACAGAGTCTGGGGTAGATTTGAGTGTCAACAAAGGCTGTTCCCCCCCCCCCCGCTTAACCACCCCCACCCTACCACCTACAGACCGGATATCTCCGCTTCCCTTTTCTACCTTAAAAAGATCATCTTCCGATTATCGAGTTTTGGCTTTAATCGATTCAGACCAATTATCGAATCCCACCCTGCTCATGCATTTCCAAACAATGAGGAATGAGTAGCCTATTCTGAAACACGGCAAGTTTTTTTTTTTGTTTTATACCAACAAATTAATAATTGGTAAATAATTTTTGAACCCAAAGTTAAAATACCAGTCACCACGTAAAAAACTGCTGTACCTATTTTGATCAAAACCGTCATGTTTAATGAGAATCAAGTTTTTCTTTTATGTTTTATGTGGTATGTTTTATCACCATTATAATGTTATTAGGGGGCTTTTTTGTTTTGGTATAAAGTACGATTTGTTTTTGTTTATATGGAGAAAGTAACAGTTTCATGTTATGCCTAAAAATAAGAAAAGGCTAAATATGAAAAAAATTGTGTAAACATACCAGTGACTGACCGAAGTTTCGGCCGAAAAATCTGGTTTCGGCCCCAATATCGGTTTCGGCCAAATACCGGCAAAGCCGAAACTACCTTTGGTGTCTGATATCTCCGAGAAGGAAGTAGGACTACACGATTTCAGCTTGTTAGCTCGATCTCTTTTATGACCCTTAAATTTAATAGTGTGTAGTATCTGTTATTTTATTTAATTAAACTTCAGTTGTCATTCGATAAAAGATGGATTTCTCTCAGGCTTTTCGTATCGAAAATTTAAGTTAGGTGTGGTGACAAAAACAGGATAGTGACAAACAGAGATGTGCCACGTCTTCAAGACTGAACATGTAATGAAAGCATTCTTATCATAAAGAATTCTTAATGTTGGGTGTAAAGTATAGTATTCTTTACCTTGAGCGTCAGGAACCTTTTTGTGCTCCCCGGATCACCAATAACACCCCAAAAACTTTTTTCTGTTTTGACCATAAAGAAGAAAGTTTTCGACAAAACCATTCCATTTATTGTTAAACTACTATGCTACTAAGGCTAATCGGACTATGCTACAGTGGGAGACTAAAACTGACTCAGTCGACTTAATAGTTTCTTGTATTAATTCTTATATTATGGCAAAGATTTACTACATTATATATTGTTTAGATATTATGATATAAATTATTATTACTGCAAGTATATTTCAACTTTTAGGGCTGTACTAGTTAAGGGATTATGGCCAAACATACCGCGGGGATCAACCGTACTAGGAAGTGGGGACCGGTATTCGATCCTTTAACTTAACAAGTACACCTATCTTACCGCTCTTCTATACCAACCCCACGTATTGTAGGAATAATTGAGTTAAATAACTGTGATTTTCTAAGTTTTCATTAATATTATTGCTTAACTAGACATATCACATACTTACATGTATTATAAATACACACGTAAATAAGTTTCGGTTTCGGTTTCCACCCGAAACCAGGTCTATCGTAGAAATTCGGTTTCGGCCAAAATTTTGGTTTCGGTCGGACACTAAAACATTTACAGGAGAAAAAAAAAAAAAGATATTCCAACAACTCATAAAACACGCTGAGCCCAGGCATGCGGAGTGTGCCTTCAATTACAGACCATTGTTTATAATCAATGACGTTCCGTTCATTTAATGGAAATTATTTGCTTCATAGGAACTATATGAAGTTTTCAACTACTACATAGAGAATTATTAAATCAGTGGACTTGGAATATTATTCTTGCATTGCCGAATCATCAAAAATGAAAACTTTTATTTAGTAATAACAAAATTTAGAGTACTTTAATAAGCAAGTATAAAAAAAAAAATAAGTAAATGAATGTGGAGAAATATCTGACATTGAGAAATGGCTTTTAACAAAACAAGTGAATGTCTAATCTGAGTAAGATGGTAAGTGAAAGTTGTGTATTGCGCTCATCGCACCAGATTTTTTACTGTACTTTCCGTAGCAGCCCGTCACCGATATTATTTGGATGCTGTGTAACTACGCCTGTAAACGACTTTGCAATACTCATGATATTGCACTTCAGTATAATTTTATTAAAAAAATAATTAATCGTAAGCCGTACCTGTATCAATTTTATTCACCTCTGATCTTCGCCAATCGTTTTTTTCATCCCCTCAGGATTAAGTATAGTTTAGGTTTTCATACTATCAACAGTTCTCTTGTCCTTGAAATTAGCACATCAACGTTAGTCACTTGAACATTTGTATTGGCCACGGCTGTTCCTCCAAGTTCAGGAGTTGTGAAGCATTCTCTATATTCCAGGTGGCAAAGTCAAACCTCGGTCAGGTAACTACAAATCACTACAAGTCCCTAAGTCAATTAGTCCCTAGCTGCAGTAGTTACCTCAATCGTGGGGAGTTAGTGGCTTAGTTGTCAACGAGTTAGCAGACCCTCCCCTCGTAAGCTAAGGTCCTGTCTTTCGGCCAATGATCATGTCCAAGACTAGTTTTACAATTAATTGAACTAGCTTCCAATGACCTAATTGTCGATAATTTCAGTTTTGTTTGCTAAATGCTAATACATGTGAAAAAATCATCTTTGTCATAATCTTTGATGCGCGGTCATAAGGGCTTAAGTCAAAATTTTGAATTTTTTCATGATAGCAACAGCAAAGTTCAAAACATTATGTAAAATCTAAGTATTAATATAATTTGTAATTGTTATTTTCATAAAAAATAGACCATAATACCAACCAGTTGCTCTGATTTCGTGCTATAATATTACGACATAATCTCCAAATGCTCAAATAGTGACTTTAGCCCTTAAGACCGCGCATAAAAGATATATACTTGTGTATATAAAAATCTCGTGTCCCGATGTATGTCGGGAGTAAAATCAGAAACTACTTAACCGATCTATAAAAAATTTGGCTCATTGTGTGTAAGTTTTATCCAACTTAAAAGATAGGATAGTTTTTATCTCGATTATTGGCCTCAATATTTCTTTTATTGCAAATTAAGTGATTATTATACAATTGAGTGTGATTTTTTCTAAGTTCTATGAAGTTCCAACGGATGCGGCGGTTTAAGTCGATTTAATGACACAACACTTCATTTTCATTTTAAATGGATGGATCATTACTACATACTATTGTCAAATACGAGATGTAAAATATAAAAACTTTAACCGTTCTAAATTCTTTACCAAACAATTTTAAATACGGTTGGTTGATAGATTAGGTGAAACTTTTTTATCTTTATCAGTGATTTTTGATTTGAATCTATCAAAAAGTATAGCATATATTTGATTTAACGCATTTTAGCTACTGAACCACAGCAGCGCGTGGCCGGGTCTGCTAGTGTGTGTACACACACATATATAATAAATTTAAATATATAAATATATGTGTGTGAAAAGATCTACAATCGATAAGCATTGATAGGCGATTATTTAGCCAATAGAGATATCTGTAATGCTGATGTATCGACCCTACCTGGTCCATAGCGTGGGAGTTTAGGACAGAGGTCAAAGCCAAAACCGCGTCGCAAATTTATAGGGGACTATAAATGATTTAATTTTTCCAATCATTTTATTTCACATCTTCAATAAATCATATATATCATTTCTCAAGGCCATTTTTTTTGTCGGTACGCCATAACTTCATTAATACTTCATCAAATTTCATGAATGAGGCATCATTTTCAATCATTCGATTTATATTGGTGTAAAAAGTTTATAAATCTTAACGAGAACCTTGCGACCTGAATAAAGGACTCGTAACTTTTACGATCATTTAAATTCCTGAGAACAAATAACAAGAACCGGTATAAAACTATTTCCTTTTATGAATCTTAGCCCGGTTGGTTTTTATGACTAACTAGCGGAGAATGCGAGCGGATCAAGGTGGGGGATAAAGAAGTTTAGCTGTGCTTTATAGAGGATCCATACACTATACATAATATATATAACTAAGGGTGTAATTTGTATTCTACGACAACTAGTTCCCAAAGATTAAGAAAACATGAGGCATTTGTCTGGGTAACGAAAACAAATTCGTACTAAAAGGTATAAATTGAATAATAGTAACAAACCAAAAAAAAAAAAAAAAAAAATTAGGAAAATGTAAAAATATTTAGAAGAGGTGAGAGATGGTCAACTGTTCTTCAATTACGATAGGTTAAATGATGGTCAGGATTTTCAGTTTACAATGATTTTATTATGGCAAGCCAACGTTTCGATCCAACTTGTGGATCTTCATCAGGGCTAAAAGAAAACAAATATATGAGTATCTATGCTAGAGGGTGACAATAAATGGATACATTACAGAACTGATAATAATATAAAAGATGGTGTATACATGAATATTAAAATAAGAGGCTGGTTAACAAGATAAAATAGAATCTGATATTTACCTACTGAGTCCACGTGGATACTAAGACTAAAGGCAAAAATAAGGTGAGAGGTAGTGGTAGGGGGTTAGTTTGCCGACTTCAAAGGTTTATGGCGGGGAAATCCAACGCTTTTGAAGTGAAGGCACATGACCTTTGTAGTCGGCAAACTAACCCCCTACCACTACCTCTTACCTTATTTTTACCTTTAGTCTTATTATTGACCTGTACTCAGTAGGTAAATATCAGATTCTATTTTATCTTGTTAACCGGCCTCTTATTTTAATATTCATGTATACACCATCTTTTATATTATTATCAGTTCTGTAATGTATCCATTTATTGTCACCCTCTAGCATAGATACTCCTATATTTGTTTTCTCTTAGCCCTGATGAAGATCCACAAGTTGACTCGAAACGTAGGCTTATCATAATAAAATCATTGTAAACTGAAAATCCTGACCATCATTTAACCTATCGTAAAAATATTTAATTGTGGCATAATGACCAAAACATATTGTAATACTTTTGTGGGTTAACAATTTTTATTTAATGAAAATAACAATATTCACTGCAACTCAAGTTATGTGAAGGGAGGCTTACATTGAGACACTCGCGACAGAGAGTGAGCATAGCAGTTTTTGTAAAACGTGAATTAGGAACCGCGCAAATTGGAACGTAGAGCAGGGCAGGGCAGTTTCCTATCTACCACACGTATTACAAAAACTGATCTGTTCTACTCTTCGTCGCGGGTGTCTCAATGTGCTCTCGGCCTAAATATTGAAGCAAACAACTAAGAAGTTTGCAGTAGGTATCACTTTATAAAACAGAGATAATAATATGACATGCGCTTCAGAACAAGACTAACTGTCCAGTCCATCGCACCTTATATATACTCGTAATGAGAAGAGTTTAGAACCTCGTGGAACGGCGTAGACGGTACTCGAACATCCTAGTCACAAACACGTGCTATGACAGTTTGTTTCAACTGTTAGTTCTTCCAACAATAGGTCAATGTCTTTTGAATCATATATATATTTTTTTTTTGCGTTGTTCTATAACTGCCTGAATGGTTACAACAGAGATGTGATCTCCTGTTTGGAATGTTCTAAGCCTTTCTGAGTGATTCCATTACACACCGTATTAATAAGCTATGGAGTAGCTGCTGTTTGTTTGTTTTAACGTCACTTTATGCCACTAAGGCTAATCAATCCGACGATGCTACAATGGGAGTCCTAATTTTTGCATATCAAGGTATAATTAGGATAGGGGTCTTTAACGAGAACCTGACATCGTACAGGCGCGGGACCTCAATTTTACGCCTATCCGAAGGACGGCATGGCTAAGGATTTTTTACTCCCATTAAAAAATCCTAGGGCCACCGCTGGGCGCGAACCCGCGACCTTTAGTATTGTAGGTTGCCATGCTAACCACTATACCACAGGTCACCCCTGGAGTAGCTCTTATTTAACCTTGTCTAGCTTCTTCTTAGTCTCGGTTCTGTCACCGCTATTTACATGTTTTTGCTTATAAGTCACTGCTATTTATTGCTTTGTGACGTTTTTGTTATTTGAGTTCCAATCATTCATTTGAAATTTTCTTGTTGTAATTTAGAATAATTTATCATTATGCGTATCAAACATGCAATAAACTAAAGTAATGTTATAAATTATTTTTATTTTATTTTTGTTTTTTGTTCCAGTCCTACATTGATTGGAAAGATGGACATGGTGATCATCCTGTTGAGCGTCTGCATTCAGGCTCAATCTGCGAAACAAGTCGGTAAGTGAATAAAATTAAGCATTACACTCTTTTAATATTTCGTTTACATATTTATACTTAATATTTAGTATTAAATACACCTTAGCTAAAGATATTTGATTGTAACTTGTTTCTTAATGGTTCGATATGAGTTTTTGAAAAGTATTGCACATTTTGTGCTTTTGCAATAACTCCGTAACTTGTCAAATTAGAAGTTAATTTATTCATATTTTTCTATATATTTAATATCGAATAGGTATTTTTTCTGAGATTACTTGTTTTTATTAATTATTTTTATTAAAAGATTAATAACTTCTGCCATAATCAAGCTGCATTATTAATATCAGAGCTCTGAATATTATTGATATTCACAATATAACTATATACAAATGTACATAAAACACAGTATTAATAATAAATAAAATGTAAACTCCGAAGAAGGAAAGAAAGAAAAAAAAAATAACAATCACAAAAAGGAAATGAAATTACAGTCTCACATTCATACCTATTTACTAAATACACATTCAGCTTGGGAAACTTCGATTCGTGATTTTCTTCTCAATTAGGAAGGCAAAGCAAGACTCTGGGAGATCCCAGTGCTTCTCTCCTCAGGTAATACAGAAATGAAGGGTAGGTAAATGGTTATTCGGATAAAACCATTATGTTCGCATGAATCCATTGCATTGCATTATAAACAATTCATACATTTCGTCATTCATGAGTCAACCATCATCCTTCATTATGGTAACAATTAAAAAATTCTTTAATTTTTTTGTTTAAACACTTTTATAGATTTACAGTGAAAAAACGTTCGTGAAAATATCACAGAGACACAGAAATTGACCGTGCCTTGACAGAACCTTGTTGGTAAAAATATTTCTAAAGGAATTATTTCCTTGTTTATGGCATATTTCGTGCGATTTCAGGTACTCTTAATGATACTCAATGATCCCTATCCTAATTATACCTGTACAGGCAACATTTAGTACTCTCATTCTTGCATCTTCTGATTAACCATGTTATCTTTAAGGATGTTAAATGAATAAATTATGTATAGATCCTTAAATTAAATGTTCGCAAATAGAACATTTGTAAAAATATAATTTTTTTTATAAGTTATTACGGTTTATATTCTATGTTTAGTACGATAAGATTTTGGACAGTCGTAACAGAAGTCGAGGAAGAAGAAGTCTGAAGTTGGAGACTTAGAAAACTTAATAAAGCAGTTCTGGTAAAAAGTTTTCTTTATGGTGCACTTTTCGGAGATACCCTTCCTGCTGTAGGATAATTTCACCTTCTTTTTTTCAATTTCGGAGTTTTTTTATTCAATTGTGGGCCTGCGATTTTTTCCCTTACTGCTTATTTTATGCTGAATAATATAAAACAAAATATAAAACCTTTAATCGAAATCTGAATATTTTCTTTTCTTTATGTTGGTTGCGGAAAGAAGACCAAGCACCGAAAACACACTTTTGGTACCTGTTATGAACAATACTTTTCATCATACTCCTCACACTTGAGTTCATTAAAACACTTTTATATTTCATTAATAACTTGCAATATAATAACAATATAAGAAATTAAATTGATACCTTTTTTATTGTTTAAAACAACTGTTTATTAACCTATAATAGAGAAAAAGTACTTATAATTACATTAATATTTATATGTATTACAATTCTGATTATTCTTTATATCAAAACCTTTGTTTGGCATTGCCTTGGTATATCCATGTTTTTTTGCTTTATTAGTAGTAGGTAAGGTTAGCGCACCAAAAAGATTTTTTCACCATACTACGATGTAATCACCTGTTTTACACACCTAATTTGCGGTCCGAAAGCTACACTTCGCCGCCCTAGGGCCGAAAATGAATATTTCGCCCTAGGGCCGCAAAATCAGCTGTTTATTATTTTAATTCATTCATTCCATTATATACATTACATAAGTTTGTTTTGCTCGTATTATTGTTTAGTTATTTAGTTTTCAAACAACCAAAATTGTACTTTTAACATTTCTATAAATCAAAAATAAACGAACTAAATTTTTAGCATTTTGAAATATATCAGTTGTATTAAATGAAACACACATATGTTCATCTCTCTTTATTAACTTACATATTAACATAACGTAAAACAATCCATACATTAAACATTCATCATGTCCCCATAAGCACAAGATAACCTTCTAACAAAGAGGTACACTTAACCAAAAGAAAATCTTGTTTTTGATTAATGTTATATCGTATTAATATTTATTGTAGTATGGTGAAAAATAGCGTTCGTGCCTGGAGTCAAAGTGCTTTTGCAGGCCCTCGAACTTTTCATGACCTCGACTACGTCTCGGTCAAAAAATATCTCGGGCCGGCAAACGCCCACTTTCGGCCCTTGGTACGAAATATACTGTTCAGGCCTAGGCCCGAAAAGTACTACTTTAAAGACTCAAGCCGAGTATTGAAAACACGTTTTTAATGCAGTATGATGAAAAGAATCAAAACAGTAACCCAAAAGTTACCATATGATTTGATCTTCAGAGTTTGATTTGAACAACTGTTTAATTTGAACAGTTTATTTTTTTTTTTTTTTACGTTACAATATTATTATGTTTTAACCTTGAAAAACTAGACGTCTAAGTGCCATTTTGAGTAAATCAATGTTAAAATTACGGTCGTTTACGGATGTGAAAGGTGGCAGCTGACATTGAGGGATGAGCAACGGCTTAGTGTTTTTGAAAATAAAGTACTTATTATCTGGACCTATGAGGGATAAACTAACAAGAGAATTTAGACGCTTACACAACGCCTAAAGGTCTGGCCACACATGTCCGCACCGGATCCGCACCGTAGCAATAATACAGGTTATGTTCAGAATATTTTTAATTTAACTTACATATTACCTTTAGTTATGCCTAAAGTTCAAGCCAGACATGTCAGACACAGGCCACTTTAGGCATAACTAAAGGTAATATGTAAGTTAAATTAAAAATATTCTGAACATAACCTGTATTATTGCTACGGTGCGGATCCGGTGCGGACATGTGTGGCCAGACCCTAACTGAGTGAACTTTACCCGGTAGAGAGAGAGATAGAAACACTTTATTCATCATAAAAGAGATGCTGCCCAACTACATTGGGTTTCTAATATACAGCATACTATATATCTATCTGAGACTATTCGTAACATCTTATTGTAATAATAATAACATCCATGCATATTTATATATGTATTTAATAGCAGCAAGACAAATAAAATGGGTGTGTGAAATTGCGAAACATAGTAGTGAACGAATAGAAGTCTTCCCAACAAGTTCGATTCCATATGGCTAGATATGTTTCAGAATAGTTCCGATTAGAAGTTTTTGATCGATTGAAACAGTTGGTATTTTGAGTCTGGTGTGTAAGTTTCGTATTCATTAATTTTTGCTCGTAAGAAAATTTATTGAAAAATATATGTAAAGAAATAGAATTATTATATTATTTTATATTGTTCTAGTACAATAATGGGACACGATCATGAGGCGAGACCACAATATAGTGCACAAGGGAGGGATCATACATCATTAGATAGAGGAGGCTATCCGGAGCGGGGGGTAGCAACTGATCCCTTCTGATTTAGTGGGTCCACCCTACCCCCCCCTTCTGGATTATCTTCATGGTTCTTATCTAGTCTTCCCTAATAAGTATAATAATGCGCCCGAAACGTTATCAGCCGTAGGCTACTTATAAGTCCGTCAAGTATGATCAGTTAGCTTTGCACATTTCTCTGTGAATGGATATTTGGACAAAAGAATATTTAATACATTTAATGCACTTTATCATGGATTCTCTTCTGCACTCCAACACCACCATTTGCTTCTAATATAAACTCTATAATGAGAAAATAAGTAATTTTATTTGAAGAGAAAAGAGTGGTCCTCCATTTATCGCACCGGGGTCTCCGCATTACCGTTGCATCGATTTAAACCATTGAGCTAACCACTGGGCCAATCCCAGCCCTGTCTATCCTACTTGTCAAATCTAGTCACATTACAGCGAAATTACCGGGAGCTGGATTGTCCGAATGTTACGATCTTAGTCATAGTTATCATCATTTGTTGAATATTAGTTTTTTTTTAATAGTTTTAGTTGAAGAGACAAAGTTGGCCACAGCCGAGAATCGACCCCGGGTATCCTAATATTTACCATTTGGTTATTATTACCGTTTTGACAATATTACTTCGTTATAATGTGGCGAGACCTAGCGATTGGATTGTTGATAGTAAGGATATATTGTTCTTTAGCGCATTAAAAATAGCCGAATTTTTAAAATGGCACAGTACTTAATAATTTTATTTGCTCCTTGTGAAATTAAAATTAGGAAATGTGCTAGAATAAGTGACATATGGCATGGTTAGCTATGAGGGAGATAGTACCCAGTGGTGCATCCTCCTGGCTTTCAAGAAATTTACACTGTCAATCTAGAAGGTCTCTCATCCAACTCTTCAGCCTTCGCCGAGGTATGTCAGGAATATAACTTCTTGCCATATCTTGTACAAACTTGATGTTATGTACATGTAGTTTGTCGTGAAAACGTTTCTAATTTGTCCGTATTCAATTTTTCATTTGAAACGCTTAAGTCATTGTGAAGGGCCTCCTTTGAAACCTAGGGAAGTAAGTTTGTTTAACGTTCCTTTATGCTACTAAGGCTAATCAGACGTTGCTACAGTGGGAGTCCTAAATTGTGCCTATCCAGCTATAATTAGGATAGGTATCTTTAACGAGTACATGACATGTACAGGCTCGGGACCTCCATTTTACGTCCTATCAGAGGGACGGTAGAGCCAAGCGACTGGTAGGGTAGGTTGCTATGCTAACTACTACGCCACAGGTGAACCCAACAAAAAAAAACTGTATGATTCCATCTTCAGAACAAGACTAACTCTCCAGTCCATCGCTCCTTATATTTAGCTGAATTAGAACATTTTAGAAGGCTTCCGACGAGCGTAGAAGTTTCTCCAACAGTCACAAACATGTACTAAAAGAGATTGTAACTAATCCAACAAAAAGTCTAGAACTCTTTTCAATCATATTGGAACGTAAAACAAAACTAAACACAAACCTTATGGGGGTCACCTGTGGTGAAGTGGTTAGCATGGCAACCTACAATACTAAAGGTCGCGGGTTCGATTCCAGCGGTGGCCCTAGGATTTTTTAATGGGAGTAAAAAATCCTTAGCTACGCCGTGCCTCGAATAGGACGTAAAATGGAGGTCCCGAGCCTGTACGATGTCAAGTACTGGTTAAAGATCCCTATCCTAAATATACCTGGATAGGCAAAATTTAGGACTCCCACTGTAGCATCGTCCGATTACCCTTAGTGGCATAAAAATGGACGTCAAACAAACAAACCTTATGATTTTAAAGAGTTATAGATTTGTTGTTGGGACGAACTATCAGTTGGACAAACCTTTTTTGAGTACCATATCCAAGGGACGGCGAGGACTAGGATTTCTTACTCCCTTGAAAACCCTCGACCTTTAGTATTGCAGGTTGCCATGATAACCACTATATCATGAGAGAGGTTTTTATTAACTGATTATTTGGTTATTAACATCCATATGAAAATAAAACTTGAAAATCTGGTGTGATGCGCGCAACACACAACTTTCACTTTCCAACTTACTTTGATTAGAAATAGACTCGTCACACATTTTTCCACATTCATTTACTTATTTTTGTATGTATTTGCTCTTTAAAGTACACTATTTTTTTTTTATTATTGAATAAAAGCTTTTTTTTTTTTTTTTTATCATTAAAGGTATTTTTGAGAAAATCGAAAAATAAAAAATGTAAAAATGGGAAACAAATTTAAGTAATAAAGTGTCCTCTCCGTTTGATCAATTTCGATAAAAATTGTAGTCATCGCGGGCATATACATAGATCAAATACCCATTTTTTTTCAAAATCATTAGACCTGTTTTTGAGGAAATCGAAAAAAAAACGTAAAAAGTTATGAAATAAAGTACTCCCTCCGCTTGAGCAATTTTGATAAAATTTTTGCTGTCACATCGCGGGCATATAGATACAGTACCGGTCAAAAGTTTAGACTCACCCTTAGATTTTTAATATAAATAAGTAACAACTTTTTATTTATTGGACAACGTAACAACTATAATTTTATTTTTAATTTATTTATAACTAGCTTTAATATCCCGGTTTCACCCACGGAATTTTGAAAACAATGAGAAAAGCCGTGGGTCCAGAAAAGTTCGTAAGGACAGAAATGAGATTTTTTTTGCTCCAAATACCCAATTTCAGGTTATTGAGCTAATGTATTCACACACACACAAAGTAAAAAAATATTGGGGTGGATCTAAGAAGACGACAATGAATGATTAAAGGTAAGTAAGTGAATAAAAGATAGCCCGAGGTAGGAGACAGGTCTTCAGCAATTTAACGAAGAGAGAGCAAGCCCATCCCCTTACTTGAGGAGTTGTCTTTTCTTCTTCTTTGCTAGGTCCACTTATCTTCAACCGTTTACCTTTATAGTCCCCAGCTCTCTACACCACTTTCTTTTCCACCAGCAACCATCTAATCCACTCACTCTACACCGAGGACAAATTGTTTAGGTCCCTCACAACGATTCTGTTCATCATTAACACGGCGTACTTCCTTTGACTCTTAGTTCCACTTGAGGAGCAATTCAAAAATAAAACTTGTAAATGCCAAAAAAATATTTTAAAAAGCTCTAGAAATGTTATCATATTTTAAAAAATCTGGCGCGTGCTCGCAACACACAACTTTCACTTACCAACTTACTTAGATTAAAAATTAATGCGTTTTGTTAATTGCATAAACATAAAAAATGGTAAAGATTGGAAAAAAATTATGAAATAAAGTGCCCCCTCCGTTTGACCAATTTTGATGAAATGTTGGCTATCACATCTTTGGCATATACATTCATCAAATACCCAGTTTGATCAAAATCGTTAAAGCCTTTTTTGAGTAAATAAAAAAACACATGAAAATGATACAAAATTAAGTAAAGTCCCCCCTCCGGTTCATCAATTTAAATGAAATTTTACAGTCATATCTCGGGCATATTAAAATAACAAATACTCAGTTTAATCAAAATCGTTGGAGCCGTTTTTGAGAAAATCGAAAAAAAACGTAAAAAGTTATTAAATAAAGTACCCCCTCCCTTTGAGCAATTTTAATAAAATTTTTGCTGTCACATCGCGGGCATACACATACACTAAATAGCCAATTTCAATTCTGTACGGTCTATAGTTTTTGAGCTAGTCTGTTCACACACAAACACACACACTTAGACACACAGACCATTTCGCGGGACTTGGTTATTTGGACTCAGGGGACCCCAAAACGTGTCTTTCCGTTGAAAACCGGAAGTCGAAATTTTTCACGATCGCAATACTTCCACTTACTATATATTTCATATATAGGTAAGTGAAAGTAAAAAATAAATAAATAGTTGCCCAAGAAAGTAATTCGCAAGACATATGCATAAATCAATGACCTTAATTTTAGCCTTAATTTGAGACTGAGTAAATGCACGATAGTGTGAAGAAGAGGACATTTTTTTTTTTGCTAAATCTTTTTGTTGTTGTAAACTATAACATAAAGAAGATTCAAAAGGGTCACCTGTATTCGAGTGGTTAGCATGACAATCTATAATACTTGTTAAGGCCAGCCAACCTAGGTCTTTTTACAAGCGAAAGCGCTACCTGGTGGACGGAGGACGCAACAGTGTGGCAACTTCAACCTATGCTTTAGGGATCTTTGTTCGACTGGCAACTGACAGTAGTAGTGTGTATAATGTACTCCATAACTGGACTCATACAGTTTTCGGTTTTTGCTTTGTTCCCTTTTCTATGAAAGACTATGTGTAGCTAGTAGCACAGAGGAGCACGCCTCGAGGCAAGAGGAGGAGGAATTAACGAAAACGATCGAAGCAGCCAGAAGACAAAGGAAGCCCAACCCACCATGTTATACTGTTTTTCTAGTACGATTTGAATCTTATATAAATGCAAAATTTTTAAAATATGTAAATCCATACATTTTACAGTCCATTTTTCTTTACCGGGAACGGGGAGATTTTCCTTCAAGTTCAAAATGATGGAAATTCCCGTCCCAAACATCGTTCTCGTCCTGCGGTGGTCCTAGGATTTTTTAAAGGGAGTAAAAAATTCTTGGCTATGCCGTCCCTCGCATGGGACGTAAAATGGAGGTCCCGAGTCTTTTCGATTTCAGGTAATCGTAAAAGAAACGTATTCTAATTATACCTGGATAGGAAAAATTTAGGTCGTCCGATTAGCCTTAGTGGCATAAAGTGACGACAAAACAAACAAAGGGTTACTTTTGTGTTACTGTGTTGCTATGCTTGATACTTTTTCTAACATTATAATTACTTGTGTTTTTATGTTTGTCTGACATTGTGAAATAATATTTTCTTCTAATAAAAATTATTTAAACTCACAATGTTGAGGCAAGTTAGGTTTTAATAATAAAAACCTTTGGCTTCCCTGATGATGAAAGTATGGCCGGTGCTCAATGCTCCTAGTTTTGTTGGTTAATGTAATAAAAGGTTTTATATAATAAAAGACTAACATAAAAGGTATTTTACATAAAGTTTAAAATAGTTAGAAAATATTAGCATAATTAAGATGAACAAAATAATATAAATGGAAGGAAATAAAGAAAATTCTCTGATATTTAAAGCTTAAACAATAATTTATTAAATAAAAATAATTTATTAAACAAGAATGAAACTGAAATGATTGAATGAAAATGAAATACAACTTATAAACTATTATAGACAAAAATATGTTTTAATCGAATGGCCATTGATGAACTATAGAGTAAAGTAATAAACAAATGACTAATAACTATAATACATAGATAGATATAATAACTGAATTCAGCAATTTGATTTAATGTTAAAAGGTAAAGTTCAATGTTCAGAAAATGTTATTTGAATTTGAAGATTAAACACAATGTAATGTTCATATATTATTAGAAAATAATAATGGAATTATTTTACTTTGAATGTTCATCCTACTGGGAACTTTATCTTCCTCTTCGCTCAGTCTTCTAAAATAAAGTCTGCAAATGTGCACAATACACAACTGAACACCCTGGGTGTACGAGAATGTCATAAGATGCTTTTAATGAATGTTTTAAGCGTGAGGAGTAATGCGCACTCGGCTGGCGAGAATCAACAGCTGACTCACTTAAAGCGTCTTTTGTTTGTCTCATAACGTCTTCGACCAATCAAAAACGCCCACGCACATAACACTAAACTAATGCTAATGAAATACTTAATATCGATTGGTATGAGATTCAATGTTATATTTGATTAATAAATGAACAACAATATAATAATTACTGAATTTACAACTTATTAATTATTTAATTTAGAATTAATTTAAAAATTCTGAACTAAAAATTAAACTAAAGAATTATATAAAATAAAAAAATGGGTTCCCTGAACACACAATAATGTTATATTATATAATTTGAAAATATGTTTTTTTGTCCAAAATATTGTTTCATACTGTATTATTATATTAGTACCAAATAAACAAGTTATGGTGTATCGAAAAACAAACAACACCTTTTAGGAATAATATAGGGATTCCTATAATTCATTGGTAAGGAATTAAGTCGCTATGCTTAAGATCCCAAGTTCGAATCTTGCTTTGCAGGATATCTTTAATATTCTGCCACTGATCGTCACTGGGCCTGAGAAGGGTCTCTAGAACAAACCCAGCATCTATGAAATGGTTACCCAAGATGTCATCGATCACCCCCTTGCCCGGCTGCTGTCCAAGAAGCCGTACTTCCTTACACAATACTGAACCCAATACCCTTCATTGGTTGTAGTTTTTTTTTTTTAAGGAAATATATAAAGAATATATTTCGTTTCATCTTATGTAAAGTAAGAGAAAAACCGATATGAGACTGTAGTGGATCGATCAATTCTGGTTCAAATGATAAAGAAAAATGGCAACGTTGGAATTTCTGAGAAAAATATTAGTGTATCACGAGTGTTGGCTAGGAAAAACAGTAATATAAGCGCAGGATGGGAATATTATACCTACAGTGCCTGTGAAAACAGAGTCGAGCTTGAAGGGGAAACACCTCAGCACACCAGTGAGTTTGACGGCTGTTACTCTGTACACATTAGGACATTTCAAATACTGTGTTAGTTTATTTTATTTTGTTATATAGAAGTCAGAATGGACTAATATTTTGTTTGTAATAATTGCAAGGAAGTGCTATTTTGTTTGTTTATTTTATTATCTGAAGATTTTATGTCATTTTTATTTATTATCAATAAATTTACTTTAACTTAGCTGCTAGGATCTTTTTCCTCACTTAGAGGGGAAGAGTGCTGTAATTTGTAGGATTTTCTTTAATGAAGGAGCTTTTCCGTGTTTAATGTTTTTTATTATTTGTTTCCCGACGTTTCGAGCTTGTGGCTCATCCTCTGGGGTTATCTTATCTTTAATTGCTAAATTTCCATACAAGCCATTTGTCAACTTCTTTTTTTAACAGTATAAAAATACTTTTGTCTAATGCATTTTATGGCCTGTTACATTGTCTTTGATTTCATTGTCATTGAGAAATGGCTTGTATGGAAGTGTAGCAACTAAAGATAAGATAACCCGAGAGGATGAGCCACAAGCTCGAAACGTCGGGAAAAAAATAATAAAAAACATTAAACACGGAAGAGCTCCTTCATTAAAGAAAATCCTTACTTTAACTTAAAAAAACACGCTTTATTGGGGCCCTTCACTCCTCGGATACACTCCCAATCAACTTACATCACACTTTGTGAATACTGCCGTGTTAATATCGATTATTCGTTTTTAATATGTGATTGAGGACTAGGTCCAATGTTAAGGCGCTTATTAACTCCATGTGATCGATGAATTGCTAACAAGCTGACACCTGACGCGATCTGATCCGCAGGTGACAGCCACTGGATTGGTTGTCATCTCCAGCCTACTCCGAACCAATTGTCTGTGATGTGCTTGTCCTGTGTTTATAGTCCTCGCATAATGAAAATCCTACCTGCTTGTGCTTGCGTGATTTTAAAGCGGTTATGTCCACAACCGGTCTTTACCCGATTAAAATTAAAGAAAAAATATAGTTTAACCGAAAATGTTTTTATCTTTTTGTCCAATAGCACTTGATATCAGTTTTTTATTGTTGTATAAATATAATATGTAAGGGTCACCTGTGGTGTAGTGGTTAGCAGAGCAACCTAAAATACTAAAGGTCGCGGGTTCGCGTCCCGAGGTGGCTCTAGGATTTTTTAATGGGAGTAAAAAATCCATAGCCATGCCGTACCTCGGATAGGACGTAAAATGGAGGTCCAAAGCCTATACGATGTCAGGTTCTCGTTAAAGACCCCTATCCTAATTATACCTGGATAGGCAAAATTTAGGACTCCCACTGTAGCATTAGTGGGCATAAAGTGACTTTAAACCAAAGAAACAAGAATTATGATATGTAACTTGCTTTTTATTGAATGGTTAATGTATAATTTTCTTATAAATTAAAAATAGAAATTGCGAATTCTAATAAAGAAAACAAATTAAATTATTATAATAAAAAGTTATGAATTAACGTTATCTATCTCATTCATAAATTTAAATTTTTATGTTTTGATTAGTAGTACTGTAAGAACAAGCAGCATGGTTTGATGTTACTCCCCGTTCCGTGCTCGGTTTTTATAACCTGTTTCAGGTCGAACCTACTGATACGATATCTCATATCATCATGTGTTATATTCTGAATTTAATTAATATTTATTATGGCTAAAGATTAATTTAGTATATTTTTGCTAACTGTCTATTGTGATTGTACTAAACCCTATAATCCAATTATATTCTTTATTAGTTCCTTTTACGTTATTTATATCTAATCTCGCCACTCCTGAAATAATCCAGTTTGTGCTACATGAATGGATCATTAATACTTACTATAGTCAAATATGATGCCTCTGTGTGTGTGTGTGTGCGTATGGTGTGGTGTGTGTGTGTGTGTGTTTGTGTGTGTGTGTGTGTGTGTGTGTGTGTGTGTGTGTTTGTGTGTGTGTGTGTGTGTGTGTCTATATAGACTAATGGTCGGCATGTTTATTGTTGTCCTCACTGAGCCACTGTGGGAATAAGTGTCCTTATGCTATTGACTGGTTTATATACGCAGGGCGAACAGCTGTGATTATAAATGTATGTGTAAGGTGTCAATGAATATCTTAGTGTGAAGTAAAATGTTTTAAATTAAGTGAATTTAACACCTTATAATAGTTTATTGTATAATTACAATAGTTTATCAATCTATATACTTATTATTTTTAATATTCATTGAGATGTTTTGCTTAAAACACAGTCTTATTCACAGTATTTGCATCAACTTAGTATTATTTTTAACTCACCTTTATCATACAATCATAATAATGACGTGACAGTTCAGTTTATAATTTATTCATAATGAAGGTAAGGTTGATGGTTAATGTTAGGTTTATTGAAATAAACTTATTTCTTATTAAACTTTATTATTTACTGTGTTATTTGATAAGGGGAGCGGGGTAGCCCACTGGTAAGGCAGTGGATTGCTGTGCTTAAGGTCCCGAGTTCGAATCTGACATGGCTTATGATATCTTTATTATTCGCCACAGTTCGCCTCGTGGGCCGAGAGACCCTCCTGGGGCAAACCCAGCCTCTATAAAGTGGGTACCCTTAATTGAAAAATCAAGGGCAAAAAACCTGGCGGTTAAGCGTGATCACGGTCAAATCACCTCCCTGCACGACCGCTGACCAAGAAACAGTGCTCTTCCTTACATAGTACTGAACCCAAGACCCTTCATGGGTTGTAGTGGTACAGGTTATTTGATAAATCTGTCAAATTATTACTCATGTTTTTTTGAATTGTAGACTGGGATTAATATTATATTAAATTATATATGTTATATTTTAACATTTTATCACTTTTTAATAATATGTTTTGTAAATATTCTTACATTCTTTGTTACTAATATTAACGATATAAAAATAATAAAAAAACGAAAAAAAAAAAAACAATGAAAGCCTTATTAATACCAATTGGGACTCCTGGCTAAAAGAATGTATTCTAAAAATAAAAATTTTAACCCTTATAAATTCTTTACCAAATAATTTTAAATTTGGCGTAATATTCTATTTTAAATCCCATTAGTTTTTACATTAGCTGAAAAGTTTTTATCGCTATCAGTGAATTTTGATTTGAATGTATTTAAAAGGATAGGATATAACTAATTCAACTCATTATCGCTACTCAGCCACAACAATACGTGTCCGGGTCTCCTCGTTTTTCTTATAAAATAGGTATTAGAGAAACACCAGTGGTTGTTATAACACCTTTTAACTTAATGCTGAAAGTTCTTCAAGTTTATACGAGAAAGATGCTTCGGTTATGAGAGTATGAAAGTTTGACGAGAGAATGCTTTCTGCTTCGGGATGGTGGTGGTGGTGGTGTGTTCTGGGGCTTTGCAGGAAACCCTCATTGTGGGCTGAGCCTGTGTTTACCGGGAATGAATTATTACTAAATAAAAGACCCTAAGCCCCTCAAACCGATTCCCTCTGTGCATACTAAATACCCTCATCATCATTTCAGCAGCTGATATCAAAGAGCGCTATCAAGCCCCCTTCAAATTGCCGTTAGGATGTCGCCTCCGCAAATTGCAGTTGAAGTCCTCTTTAGTCGCGAATTATCTGTACCTCTTTCATTATATATTCGGGATTAGATTCTTGAAAACGTAATAATAATCCCTTTATGACCGCCAGTTTTTACCCGTGTTTACCCAATAAACCTGGTCAAAAGTATTACTTAACAAAACTGTGTTTATTTACTAGATTATAAATCCTAGAAGGGGTTACGTAATTAGGTAGATAATAGGGTGTATAAAAAAAAATGACCGTTTTAGACAAAAAATTAATATATATTTTATTTATACTTTACAAAAAAATTAGTATTCAAAATATAACCCATTGTTATCTAATGTTGCTTGCCGTCTTTCTGCTAGTTGCATGATCACCTGCTGGTACCACTCTTTAGGATGGCTATCGAAGAATTCCTGCACCGCTGTTTCGACTTCTTCAAAGGTATCAAATTTTTTCCCTTTCAAGAAGTGGGCCATTGACCGAAACAAATAAAAATCTGATGGAGCAAGGTCTGGGCTATATGGTGGGTGAGGAAGAAGTTCGATCCCATCAAGATTTTTTAATTTTTCCTTTGATTGCTGGGGCGTCAGCTCGTGCGGGACCAGTCTGCTGCTCCTTTTCACCTTCCCCATGCTGTGCAGATGGCGACACACAGTATCTTTCGACGCTCCGCACTCCCTGGCAAGGTCTCGAGTACTTGTGGCTGGATTTGAGTCTATAGCTTCCTGAAGAGCATCATCTATATCCAACGATGGTCGCCCTGACCCCTTCTTCCGTTCTAAGGTCGTATCTCCACTGTGAAATTTTTGGAACCAACGCCGCGAGGTACGCTCATCAAGGAGACCTTCTCCTTCAATTCTGTTGATTTCACGAGCCGCTTCAGCGGCAGAACACGATTTTTTCCAATAATGTTTCAAAATAACAAGAATTTCGTAAGACACCGTCATGTTGCTTCTCCAGCAAAAACTTGTGAACTGAGGTATTATTGAGTAAGTCCAGTGTTGATAAATAAAGTTGGATTAACATTCTAAAGAGTACAGGACTTGTTGGTAAACAATAAAAAGGATTAACGTCTTTACAGTCCTTGGAATTCATGCATTTGACGAAACGGTCATTTTTTTTTATACACCCTATTATATTGCTCCATATTTTTAACGCCATATTATAAAATTAAATTATATAAGTATTTTTTGTTCCTTTTTTAATCCTCCATTCTTTACTTTTTTGTTCTACATGTTTTGTTTCGTCATTATCAAGATACAATACCTGTGACCATAAAATATTTTCAGTTAAATAGGCTAAAGGCCCTGGTAAGATAAAAATGAATGATTTTTGACTAGTGAAAAATGGTAATGGTAATTTTTATTTAACTGCTAACATGTCCTATAATAAAGCCATTTAGAAGTGTGTTAAAGTTTAAATTTCGAAAATTTGTCTGTTTAAGTTATTTATTACTAAAATAAAGAACAAGATATCATAACCTGAAACAAAACACGAAACATATGATTTCAAAGAGTCCTACAGTTTTTGTTGGAACGAACTAAACTAGTCGAGTACCTTCTAAGCTTGTCTAGAACCTTCCAGGCAGTTCTTCTTCAGACTAAATATAAGGAGCTATTGACAGCAGAGTTAGTCTTATTCTGAAGCTTAAGTCATGTGTTTATTTTTGTGTAACAATGAGATAATTTTTGTACCCTTTTTAAATATTTGTGTTTTCATTATTTGTGTGGCATTGAACATTTTTATTTTCGTTCAATAAAAATTATTTCAACCCGAAAATTGTTACTATTAATTCGAGAGCTGAGAAATAAGTTAATAAAACCTGGCAACAGTATTTTTGTTTAATGGGTTAATGTGGCTGTCTCATACGTATTTTGCTATGGTAATTTCGAATATGAACATCAAATTTGTCCATGGGACTCAGAATTTTTGTAATTTTAAATTTTGTAAAAAAATGTGATATTTCATAGTGAAACGTGTACACTTTAAAAAATAAAATGAAATAAACGATGCTGCTAAACATTATTCGAAGTCACGAAAAAAAAAGCCATATTAATTACGGTTTATAAAATTTTAGTTCGCGAGAACTAACAAAAGATCGCATTAACAAAGTTGGTCGGGGGCGTGGGGCCAAGCCCAACCTCCCCTCCCCCACCGCTACACCACATAATTAGGACTTAAAAATATATTGCTCCATATTTTTAACGCCATATTATAAAATTAAATTATAGATTAAAGTATTTTTTGTTCCTTTTTTAATCCTCAATTCTTTAATTTTTTGTTAATTAATTTTTTGTTACCAGCTATAACTTGCCTTTGGTATGCGAATCATTCTGATATGTATGTATATCAAAAAAGGTAGGTTCCGTAAATAAGAAATATATCCATGTACATTATACATCGAAAAGTAAGGGAGCTTGAGTTTAAAAAATAAAAAGATATTGCGGAGGTTTAGGATAATATATCGAGGAAGGAAAAGAGATTTGTCTGAGTTTGGGAGAGCTATGACTGAGTTAGTATGCGGGATCCGTTAGCTACCGCGAGATAAATCTTAATCTGGTCTAATGCACGCCTCAGGGTCCACTCTTATCCTTTCTGTGCCAAGTCCAGGACACAGGATAAAGTCAAAGATGTCCTTATGCCAGGATAAAAACATAATCCATATTGTTAACAATATAAAATAAATTGCAATTGCGTACAACATACAACTTTCACTTACGAACTTACTTAGATTAGAAATCGACGTGATTCGATAACATGTAAACGCCAACTTCATACATGTTTCCTCATTTATAGGCTTATATTTGTATATCTCCATAAGTTATAAAGCATTTTTATAGCAAAACTTGAAGTTATCAGTTTTTTTCGATTCATTATTGCTTATTTCTTTTTTAAGGGACCTAATTTCATGAACAGATTGCTTGTTTTTTACTGCGAGTTGCTTTTTGTAAATATATCTTGAACAGAATGGATAGAAAGTGTATTTACGTCTCATAGTAAAGTGTCCTTTATGCCTTTCTGGAAACCTAGAACGATTACTGTTCCTCTAAAATCACTTAATATTGTATTCAGAAATCTTTTATGGGACTAAAGTTTCTAAACTAAAATATAATATTAAAGTTTATCTTAGACCATATTTTTTTCATACCTTAAATGATTTAAATAATTTGAGCATCACGTATTTACTGTTTAAAGTAAAATAAGGCTTTTTATTGT
Organism: Aelia acuminata; assembly: GCA_911387785.2. Lineage (NCBI taxonomy): Eukaryota > Metazoa > Arthropoda > Insecta > Hemiptera > Pentatomidae > Aelia > Aelia acuminata. Next base: position 6,371,691 of record OU426984.1, on the reverse strand, counting down.
TAAATAAATGTTTTTATTTTCATCACTAATAATACGGGATATAAAAATTTAGGATGTCGCATCACGTGGATATACATACATCAAATACCAAGTTTAATCAAAATCGTTAGAGCCGTTTTTGAGAAAATAAAAAAAAACGTGAAAAACTGTTGACACACACAGACCATTTCGCTTTATCGTCGTTATTTAATTTAACTTAAACCCCAAAACGTGTATCTCCGTTGAAAACCGGAAGTCAAAACTTTTCACGATCTCAATACTTTCCCTTACTAAATATTTCATTTACAGGTAAGTGAAAGTAAAGAAAGTATGTTCATACAAAAAAAAAACAAAAATGTTTTATATATGCGGATCTTAGATACAGAGAATGTTTAACATCTTTTTCTTGGTCTAATTAACATCTTTGAACAAAATCGGGTTAGATCCGGAGTAACAGTAGTAAAACTGCCACTTCTTTTAGTTGGTTCTAATAACATCCAAGATAACTTTAACTTAAAATATAAACCTCATTTCCACACTTCTGATTCACATCGATTCGATATCGATGGCTCTTTAGGGATAGCACGTTATCTATTGAGCGTTTTCCAATTCTTCCTTAATACTTACCTACAACATGGTGGCCGGCCTGTTTATAACCTGACACACACCAATGGCGCCTAGCTTTTTTTTTTGTTTATTGGAAATTAAAATAACTTACATCTCATTAATAGCTGTATTTTTTTTATTAAATGATTATGACATTAAACCATCATTAATAAAACTGTACGAAGATTTTTTATTTGGATTGCCTACTTATTAAATCTAATTATATATTAGATAGTAAAAATATATATGAAAAACTGAATAAGTAGTTGGTTAACATGATGAAAGAAAATCTGATATTTACCTTGTTGAGTCCAGAGTAAAAAGAGTATTACCTGTCTAATGAATTCTTAGTAATGAAACCGGCAAACTAACCCCTACAACCTTTCACCTTATAATTTTTCCCTCTGTATTCTTATGGTACTGTCTCTGTATTCTTATGGACCCAACAAGGTAAATATCAGATTTTCATTTATCATGTTTAACCAGGTACTTATTAAAATTTAAATCCTTATGTTTACTATGTTTTATATAATTATTAGATTTCATAAGTACTCATGTCATGTAAAAGTACTATCAGTTGGATTTTATTACTTCTTATTGTTACTGGACCTGTAATTAATCTGATTAATATTTTATCATAAATATTTTACATGTTGCTCATATATTTGTCTTCATTTTAGCCCTGATGAAGATCCACATCTTGGTATCGAAACGTAGGCTCACCAAATAAAAAATCTTTGTACAATTTTAGTGATGATGGTGTAATATAAATTCATATAATGAAAAAATATAGCTAAGGTATTTCAATATATAAATTTATATCTCAATATCATTAAAAATTCAAATATAAGGCATTTCAATTTCCAATAAATGCGAAAAAAAGTTAGGCGCCATCAGTGTGTGTCAGGTTAAAAACAGGCCGGACACCCGCTCTTCGATGATACCTAAGTACCACCGACATTTTCTTTTAGAAAAGCATTCAAGGAAGAACCGGGAATAGATAGCGTGTGGCACCTAAAGAGCCACCGATATCAAATTGATATAAATCAGAAATGTGGAAACGAGGTTTCAAAAAGTAATAATGTATGTATATCATATGTAATCATGTTTTCGATAAATTTTAATATTACAGTATTTTAATTAATCTAATCTTAATTTGTGGCTGACCACTATTTTTAAATGATTTATTTTTTGAAGAGAAAAGATTTGGCTCCGCCAGGAGTCGAACCCGTTACATGCGAGGATGCTAACCACTACACCACAGAGCTCGGCTCAAGGCAGAGCAAATCCTTCCTCTTCACTGATACATACTCCCCCTATCTCACAAGTTTTGCGAGTAGTAGCGGGAGGTGGACAAATTTTGTCCAATTTATGGTATTTATTGACAGGTATCAGTGAAGAGAAAGGATTTGCTCTGCCTTGAGCCGACCTCTGTGGTGTATTGGTTAGCATCCTCGCATGTAACGGAGGAGACCCGGGTTCGAGGAGACCGGGGTTTCCAAAAAAATTATTTAATAATATTACAGTACATTACATTTTAATATTATAGTACATAACACAGCTAACATGGCCAGACTTTGCTAATTTCTAATTAAACATTATTGTTTGTGTGTCATTGTGAATTATTATTTCTGTTTAATAAAAATTACTTTAATTATACCCACAATTGTGTTACGGTACAATTGTTAAACATATTTTGCTATACCAATCACTAAAGAACAGGTAATCCCTGAAATGAGATGAATTTGAATACTGACATTGGAAACCGACCTATGTTATAAACGATACTGAAAATGAACGAATATTCGAAAGAGATATATATCTGGATAAGTTTTGAGACCCCTAACACATTGCTTACCGATAGGGAGCAGGGCTAGGGTCTTGGGTTTAGGGAGGGGGAGATTCGGGGACATAAATCAGGCTGCTCCTTGAATGCTATTGGAGGATGAGGGATGGCCAATCAGCTGGAAGTATTTATTGCACTCGTTGGGGCAACTACCCCCCCCCCCCTTGATTGATCGTTACCGAAACACGAGTTTCGGACGAGGGAAAAAAAAATGAAAAAACTAGGCAATTAGAGACGGGGAGAAAACTGTTGGGAACATTTATTACCCGAACCGACCAATTATCGGACTTTAATAACTGCAACTTATCGAAAACTTTTTTCGGGGTCGCAGATATCGAACCTGCATGTTTTTTTTTTTGTTTTTTTCACCCTGCATAAGTGTCCTAAGGGTGTGGGGGTGATATAATATTATTCCGTCCAACATCATAAGGTCAAGAAAGTGTCTTGCATTCCTTTCGTCCTAAAAAAAATTACATATTGTAACACTTACGTGGGTTAAACAATTTTTTATCAACGAAAAAAGATATTCAATGCCACATAAATTATAAAAACACAAATATTTAAACAGGTTACGAAAAATATCACTTTGTAACACGGAAATGACCATATGACCATATGACTTGATACGTCATATGACATATGACGTCATTATATATATGATAATGACGGAAATGGCTCTAGAACAAGACTAACTCTCCAGTCCATCGCTCATTATATTTAACCGTTTTTATAGAAAACATTTAGGTATAATAAATTAACTTATTTCGATCTTAACATCAATAATTAGCTTATCAATGATGCTGATAATGAAAATAATATCGATTTATAATCTAAGATTAGCTCAGGTTTCGATTTTTATATTACAACTTACCCGATATAACAATACTGGGGTCAGCTCATAGTTTAATTGAGGTGCTGAATTTGAAAATGATATCGATTTTTCGATTGCGCCCTCCGGTATCGATTCATTACGACTTATCCGATATTAAAAATATAGAAGGTCGACTTCTAGGTTCATTAGGTTGCTGATTATAAAAATGTTATAAATCTTTTAAAATCGTTTCTTGACTTTTATTTTTTGGCCACTAAATATAAAAGGGATGATGTGAATTTTATTATTAATAGCTAGGGTGCCCGGCTTCGCTCCGGTAGTTGTGTGGTAGTATAACAGAAAAAATTAGCACCTTCTTGAAACTTCGGTTTTAACTTGCTATTAATATTAAGATTCGAGATCTGCAGAGTCCACCCAAATAAGGGACCCTGTATACTTTATGGGGGATTGAAAATGGTAAAAGAAAAATTAATTTTACGTAAATCAATGTTTCTTTACCATATTCCTTTTTATCCTGAACTATAAGGAGTGATAAAATCTTATTGAAAAAATGGTGAAATTGGAGTTAGCCAATTTGACAATTGGAAGGCTCATCAAACATAGTAATCAAACCAACTTCTTTTTCATAACTACAATAACTTCAAACTTTTTGTTTTGATTTATATTCAGTCAAGTTATCTCTTTTTTTTATTTCTGTTTTTATTTGCTCACTGTACCTACAACTAAGAAATGTTCAATACTACTGCATTAAATTTACTTATGTATTATATATTGATTAAATGTATATTAATAAATAAATTTTTTTAACGCAAGAAGGAAACTACTTATTTACGTTTAATTTTAAAACAACTGTGAAAAAATATAATAACCCTTACAAACTGAAGAATGGACAATAAACATTGAGTGAAACGCACCCTAGCGCTTCCTGGTAGTCTGGAGCTCGAACTAAATGTTTTATTCTCTAACCCGTAAAGGTAGGCAAATTACATGGTGCGAGAGGCTTAAAATTCCGATCCTTTTCTCTTAAAATTTACACCCTAAAGATAAAAATGGTAAACTTCTTCATGCTTAGGGGTTATACTGCTATACGACGACATAGCCTTTTTGGTAGTACGTGGAGTCGTTTTTGAGCCTTTTCGGCATGCACATTGTACACGTTGCTTTATAATATATATTGATTAAAACTATAAAAGTCCGGATTTGACTTTCCAGGTATAATTAGGATAGGGATCTTTAAAGGTGGCTTTATACTGCAAACCTCACTCCCGAACAGGTCCTACCACGAACCTTTCCGGGACAGCGGACCACGAACAGTTTTATACACTAAAACGTGAAGTCGAGCCGATAATGAAATGAAATGAAAAATAATTTTATTATCCTGGGACTGATGTCCTTTTAGAAAAAAATTTACATACATAACATAGAGATCTAGCCAGTGTGGCCATATGTGAATGATATTAAATATTTACAAATATAGTTTACAAATAATATTTACAGAAAGAAAAAATAAATAAAATAAGACAGAAACAATAAGTGCATTCCTTCATGAAAATAATCTTTAAGTATAATAGGTGAAATAAAAACAAGAGGAAGAAAGAAAGAATATCGATACATTTAGACAACGGAATATAATAAAACGGCCTGAGTACATCGATAAGATATTTTCTAATAGAAATCATGCTAAAAAGAGTTGCTTCCAAAGCTCTATTATGTACCTTCAGTGATCAGTAGTTGGTTTGGGAGTTGAATAGGAAATCGAAGAGGAGGGATTTGAAAGTGGATGCAGATGAAGCGTTTCGGATATTAGAGGGGATAGAGTTCCAGAGGGATAGGGCTTGCATTATGAAGGATTTTTCATAAGTTTCAGTTCGATGAGGAGGAGGATAGAGATCGGAGGTACGGGACCTGGTTTGGCGGGATTGAATGGAAGATTTGAATTGCAGGTTCTGTAGGATGTAGGGGGGTTGTTGAGCTCTGATGGCCTGGTATAAGAAGGAAGCCAGTATGTACCGACGACGGTAGGAGGGGTAGAGCCACTTTAACTCGGCGTAGTACTGGGTTATATGCGTATCTCTTGGGATCCCAAAGACAAAACGTATTGTGCAATTCATTAGGCGTTTAAGTTCGGCTTCGAGTTCCCCGGACAGTCCGCCGTACACCATACAGCCGTAGTCAAAGTGGGGAAAGATGAGAGAAGAGACTAGGAGTTGGCGGGTTTTGAATGGAAGAAGATATTGTAGACGGTTGAACTGTTTTAGGGTAGAGACAGTACGACCGGAAATTTGTGAGATGTGGGGTTTCCAAGAGAGGGATTGATCAAAGGTAACGCCTAGGTTTTTAACGGAATTGTGGAATGAGATAGAGGTGTTGTTCAGCACTAGGTTTGGAGCAAGAGGGGTTGATTTGAGGAGAGAGGGAAATCCAATCAAGATGGCTTTCGTCTTCTCGGCGTTTAAGGTGAGTTTGTTGAGGTTTGCCCTAGCGCGAATTTCGTCGATATCTTCCTGGAGTTTTTGGATGGCACCGGAGGAATCAGTGGAGTCGAAGGAGAGGTAAATCTGGACGTCATCGGTATACATATGGTATTGATAGTGGTGGATGGAGGATGGGAGTTCATTAATATAGATAGAAAAAAGGGTGGGGGATAAAGAGGAACCCTGAGGTACACCTTTAGACAATGGCAGAGGCTTTGACGGGGGTTTGTCAGGGACTGCCACAAATTGGGAGCGACTGGTGAGGAAAGATTGGAACCATAGGAGGGCATTATAAGACATGTGGAAGTTTTTGAGTTTGTTTAAAAGGATGTTGTGGTCCACTGAGTCAAAGGCTTTGCTGAAGTCGAGGAGAATAAGGATGGTGAGTTTCTTTTGGTCTATTGCAGTGTGGGGATCTTGGGAATGATGTATGAAAGCAACTTAACACCTTAATATAACAATTTACATTACAAAGACGGCTGACTTGGAACTAGCGGCTGTTCTGACGTTTGCTCTAACTTATTATGAATAAAAGCAACGTCACAAAAATGCTAAAAGAAGGTTTAGAAGGTTTTTTTAACTAACTCAAAAGCGACAATACCGCTATCCCCGAACACACAGGCGAACAGTGTTTTTGTCTTATTTAGATTAGCCGAACGCTTTTCGGGACAGGCTTTTTAAGGGTGAAGTGCGTACAGGTACGTTTTATTTTTTACTACATATATCTCTTGATCATCTCTTTTTCTATTTTCACTCTTTCATTCGCTTCCTCGTAACATCTATTCCGAATCCCTCAACCATTTAATATTCTTATTCTTTAATATATTATGTTATAATGCATTAGTAATAATGAGCACAATCTTCCCACACCAAGATAATCACAAACACACCTGGAGGGCACCAAACGGGGCATATAGTCAAATAGATCATGTGTTGGTAACCATTGAACATTTCAACTGGGTGAAAGAGGTGAGGTCGTATAAAGGCCCGGACGTAGACTCCGACCATTTCCTGGTAGTGGTAAAAGTAAAACTAAGAGCATACCAATATCAAAATAAAGCAAGTAATAAGAAGAAGAAATGGCACACAGAAAAGTTGAACACACCGGGCATTGGGGAAAAGTTCAAAGAGAGTATAGCAGGAAGGATATCAGAGGTAACAGCTAAGGAAGGAGGGCATTCGAAGACCATTGGAAAATACTGTAGCATATCATAGAAACAACAGCAGATGAATATTGCTCCAGTAATCGGACGAGTAACCGCAATGAATGGTATGATCTACATTGTGAGGAGGCCCTGAAAATGCGTAATAACAAAAGAGCCAAGTTTCTCAGCCACGACACTCGGTAAACAAGGAAACAGTTCAGGGAGGCTCGTAAGTATGCAAAGATGATCTGCAAGAAAAAGAAGAGAATGGCCATGGACCAAAAAATTAGGAATTTGGAATCATCCCGAGTGAACAACGAGACCAGAAAATTTTTCCATCAAGTCAAGGAAATTAAAACTGTATACAAGCCCAATGAAACCATGATAAGGGATGAGAATGGCAAACTACTTACAATGGCAGATGAAGTAATGAAAAGATGAGAGAGGTATTTCAGTAAGGAACTGAATCATACTTATAACGAAGGTCATGAGAACGATCGGTATGAAGGTAATGAGGATGATGAAACTAACGAAAAAATACCCCCAGGAACCGATGACATCACGGCGGAATTATTCAAAGCGGCGGGCCCTGAACTGAATATAGAACTAAACAAGGTGGTAGCCCATATATGGCAAGAAGAACGAATACCTGAAAAATGGAAGGAATCCATTGTTGTCCCAGTATTTAAGAAGAAAAGAGATCCCACAGTGTGCAAAAACTATAGAGGAATGTTGCATATAAAATATTTTCTGTTGCACCATATAACAGGCTAATACCCTACATGGAAAGCACAGTTGGTGACTATCAAGTAGGTTTCCGGAAGAACATGTCCACAATAGACCGAATTTTCACCCTCAAACAACTGGGAGAAAAAATGTATGAATTCGGCCACCCTATGTGGATTCTTTTTGTGGACTTTGAGGCGGCGTATGATTCAGTGATCAGCGGGGGGCTATACAGCGCAATGAAAGAAATGGGTATCCCTAGAAAACTCATTGGATTAACTAGATGTACAATGGAAAATAATATCTGCCAAGTACGGATGAGTGGAAAAAGTAGTGGTTCGTTTGAGGTGAAGACAGGACTAAGACAGGGTGACGCATTGGCACCTCTACTATTTAATATAGTCCTACACAAAGTTATTAGCAGGACAGGGCTGAACCATGGCAATACAATATTTACTAGAATGGTACAAATCCTAGCGTATGCGGATGACGTCGCAGTTATCGGGAGGTCACAAGCTGGTGTAGAGGATGCATTCCGCAAGATAGAACAGGAAGCGAAAACTATGGCACTCAAGGTAAACACCAATAAAACTAAAATGATGTGCATCCAAAGAAATAATGTAGCTCCACAACGACAGGTTAGATTGGGAGAGTATGCTTTTGAGGTTGTCCCATGCTTCCAGTATCTGGGAACTATAATCACCGAAAAGATGGAAGAGGAAGCTGAAATAAGCTCCAGACTAGCAGCAGCCAATAGAGCATACATTTCTCTGTCCAAGCTTATTAAAAGCAGACTACTGAGCCGCGCTACAAAAATAAGACTTTACAAATGTCTTATAAGGCCTATAGCGACTTATGCATGTGAAACGTGGACGCTCAACAAGTCAGCAGCACTAAAGGTGGATCGTTTTAAGAGGAAGATCCTGAGACGCATCCTCGGGCCAGTTAAGGAAAATGAAACTTGGCGTCTACGCAGGGATGAGGAATTGTACGCTGAGTACCGAGATCTGAGCATCTCTAACTTTGCCAGGTTGCAGCGATTAAAATGGGTTGGTCACTTGCTCAGGATGGAGGAATGCAGGGGCCCTTTAAAGGCATACAAGAATACACCAGGCGGATCTAGACCCAGAGGAAGACCCAGATCACGCTGGAAGGATAACGTCCTTATAGTCCTACGATATGCAGAGATGAGCACAGCGCATGCTTCAGACAGGACCATATGGGGCAAGATGATAGAGCAGGCCAAGGACCGCTTTATGCGTCTGTCGCGCCAGTAAAGAAGAAGAAGAAGAAGAAGATATTATGTACATAGTTTTTGATTTATATAACATTCCTAATTTTAACATCTCCATGGTTGCATTATCACTTTTGTATCACTTTCTTTTACTGTAACTTCTTCTTGTCTTCCATAAAAACTTTATTCGAAAACAAAACAAAATATTTTATTATCTAAATCCCAATTTTCATTCACATTCTTTTGTTTAACACTTTTGATGCGGCGGTGTATTTTAGGGGTATCCTGAATCGAACGTTATTGGTCCCAGGGGTTCGACTGCTGGGATGAGCTACTAGTGATGGGAAGAAAAACGCCAAACTGTTTGAAAAAACTGTTTTTTATAAAAAACTGTTTTCCTGAACCAGCCCAAACAGTTGGAATTTAGAACTTCCTACCCTTCCTGTTCTCATTCACAACTACTCAAACGTTTGGAACTCGTTACAGAACGGCTGAAATTTAAAAGAACAGTAGTTTTCTTCACCACTAGCGCTCCGTTGTTTTGATTTTCCGTTAGGTTTTCTGTGGATTCTATTTTCGAATTCCTATTTATTTCATTTAAAATTTAAAGTGACACTTTTACTTTCATTTTTTATAATGTCAGTTTATTCAAGTGCTAATTAAAACATATCTCCAAACTGCTGTGTATGGATGAGAATACATTAAAATAACAGGAAGTTATTATATATAGTTCATTACAATGAAAAAAAGAAGTAAAAAATTCTAAATATTAAAGAAGTTTATTTTTCGTAATATTTCAAGAATTCAAAATATTTTAACATTTTTCTCGATAAAGACCTGACAAAATTATTTTAAGTTTGTGATTTTTTTTAAATTTTGTTGCCTTAACAATTACTGACATTTTCTGATTTTATTCTCAAATTATTATTATTTTTTTTTAACTTTGAAATAATATTATCATTACGTTTCCAATAAAACAACACAACACAAAACAAACACCTGATAGAAGCATTAGTCTGGAGGTTTTTATGTTTTACCCAACCTGTTTTTTTTTAAACCGTTTTTTCCAACCATTTTTTTTTTTTTTTGAACGAACAGTTCGTTGGCGTTTTGTAAAAACAACCGAAACGCCCATCTCTATGAGCTACAGACGATATGAGCGTCTCAAGGGCTTTATCTTCTGGAAAGGATTGGAACTAGACCTAATAGGCGCAGGTCAGGCCGATACAGGATTTACGCCATTCTTTATCGAAAATCGGACATCGGAGTCCGATTCTAAAAAACAACAGAATTTCAGCTGTTAGCAACATTTTCTGCATTAAACGCAACAATCTCATTAAAAATCGACTAAATTGATTATTTGGAGTGTTCGGACTTTCGGACATTTTCATGTGAAAATCGGCTGTTAAGAAGGGAATGTAAGGCATCAGACCCCGCACATAACGTGTTAATATCTAATTTCAAAAATTTTTATTCACATTATTTTATTCTCTAATTATTAACTCATTTTTATAATATTCATGTTATTTATTTATTATTTTTTTCTTTTCTTCATATATTTTATTGGTTGATATCTCGTTTAATGTTTAGCCCTCATGATGACCTGAATCTCGGGTTGAAGCTTCGGTATAATATATATATATATATATATATATATATATATATATATATATATATATATATATATATATACCAGGTCATTCAAAAAGTCCTGTCGTTTTTCGTTTGTTCGTTGTTTATTTTGATTCTAGAGTGTTTGCTAATTAATTCCGTTCAATACAACTTTTATCCATGTAAACACAAATGTTTATACTTTATGAATAGGAGGCTAAGGAGGATTAATTTAATGCAGTCACCATCCAACTGTCTAGTTAAAATGATTCCAGTTGAAACTCAAATTCGGTCGATTTTGCTCTATGAGTTTAAACTTGGCTCAAAAGCTGCCGAAACTGCTAGAAAAATATGCTCCGTGTTTGGGGAAGATGTGCTGTCTGAGCGGAAGGCACAATTTTGGTTTTCAAAATTTCGTGGAGGCGACGAGACACTAGAAGACGAGGCACGCTCGGGTCGACCAACTGTAGTTGATAAGGAGGACGTTCGAAGAGTAGTAGAGTTGGATCCGCGTCAAAGTTGTTCAGAGATAGCCTCTCAACTTAATATCTCAGCCACCACTGCCTGGAATTACCTTAAAGAACTGGGAAAAGTGAAAAAACTGGATAAATGGATTCCTCATAAGCTTTCAGATGCCAATATGCTTGTTCGCTTGACAACTGCATCTTCGTTAACTTCCCGCTTGAATAGGCTGGGAAGTTTTGCCTCACCCGCCATATTCCCCTGACCTGTCACCCACTGATTATCACCTATTCAGAGATCTCGACAACAATCTGAGACAGAAATGTTTTCAAGTCCGTGACAACCTAATTCACGAACTGACCACTTATTTTTGCAGTAAAAATCAACAGTTTTTTAAGGAAGGAATTTGGGCTTTACCATCTCGTTGGGAGAAGGTTACCGACTGTAACGGTGGATATTTTGATGAATAAAGGTGATTATTTGAAAATATTTATTTATTTATAATTTCCCCCAAAAAAACGACAGGACTTTTTGAATGACCTGGTATATATATATATATATATACATGTTATTAAATCTATAGTGTATTTTTATTTGACCACACCCCCAACCATTTCCATCAAATATACTTCTACGGTCAACTAATTACCTTCATTAAGAAGTTAGTAGAGTGTGAAGATGCCTTAACGAGTACCTGACATCTTACGTTCCAACCGAATGGTGTTCTAGCCAAGTTTTTCAGTATCATTACAAGATTCTAGGTCCATCTGGCGGTTTTCGAACTGGCAGCCTTCTGTGCAATAACTACATATACTTACTTACTTGCAAACAATAAATTAAACTAAAATTCAAAATAAAATTTGAATGATTTTTTTTTTTTTCAAATTCTTTAAGAATCTTTTGAGCTTGATTCAAGCATTGTTCCATGAGAGAGGGAACAGGAGGTTCGAACATGAGAGGACAGAATGAGGTTATCGGAAGCGGGTGAGCAAATTGGCCACTCTGGTTGGAACATCGGCCGCGGGAGCTCGCTGCGGTCCCTCCTTATCAATCAGCTGCCTTGTTATCAATCATCCCCCCCACCACCATCTCATTACTCTTCATCTAATTGAACCCCCCCCCATTCTCTTCGAAGGCCGAAATCTTCTGCACTAAGCAGCTTTTTATCGTCTTGTATAGTCAGGGTCTATTAAGAATTTTTTTTTTTTTTTTATAACAATAAAAGTTATACAATTTTTGTTAGTTTACAAATACTTACTGACGAATCTGTAACTTCTATAATAACATAAAAACACAATAAAAATCATTGACTTTATTACATGATGAAAAATACGAAGGAGAAGAGCCCTAAAAACTAATCGTCGTAAGAATCAGATGGATTACATATCTTAAGTTTGTATGTAATCTAGATGTAGCATCAATATTTTTTTTTAAATAATAGACTAATTGGATATGCGACATAACTATGATTTTACAATTTTTTTGAAGATATTCTCAAAAACCGCTCTACCGATTTTCATCAAAAGTATCTATGAAGTATTCTTTAAATAATGCATGTCATAATAAATAATTATTAGTGTTGTCTTTGGCGCAGTGTGGTCTTTGTACAGATATTTGTGATGCTTGCGTGAGCACAGAGATCCTAGAGGGGGTAGCCCAAACACATTACGTTGCTGCAAGCCATGGTCTCCATGGGGTAGCTGCCAAAGCTCCATAACCAATCACCTTGGAGCCAACATGGCAGCGTCCTTCCCACCAATATCATAAGCTTATTCGGGTTTTTAAGGACGGTGAGAAACCGGTCTCGGTCCAAGGATTATGGCAGCTCAGAGTCAGCAGGCCCCGAGATTTCTTTTCCTGAAGCAGACAGTCCATGGACCGAACCTCAAGGGGATACCAACGTCCTTGAAAACTACTACACGATTCTCAATACGATACACGGGACAGGGTTATCACACCCACGCCCGGTTGGTGTGAGTCACCTACGGTAGGCTGATGGGCCTCATATATCCTGAAGGGTAAGGCTTTGACTGCGGTGGGTGGTCATCTAATGAAGCAGTCACATATCCGAGTACTAACCACGCTCTACGTTGCCCAACTTTGATTGCTTATTGCAAACACCTTAGTCAAATCGGCCCCCTTATTGTATAAATATATTGTAACCTGAAACAGAACGAAACATATGATTTTAACTAGTTTTAGACCTGTTGTTGGAACAAACTGTTCTAGTACGTGTTTGTGACTACGATGTTCGAGTACCATCTAAGCTGGCCTAGAACCTTCCAGGTAGTTGTTGGTTGGCAGACTAAAGGAGCGATGGACGGGAGAGTTCGTCTGGTTCTGAAGCTCAAGTCATGGTCATTTTTGCGTTACTGTGTAATTACAAAGTGATAATTTTTGTAACCTTTTTAATTTTTTGTGGCATTGTAAAATATTATTTTTTTTTAATAAAATTTGTTTAACCCACATAAGCTTATAACACAGATTTTAAAAGTGCCATTATCTCGTGACTTTTCTTTTTATTTTATTTGCAACTGTTCCATTAGCATTCGGTAAAAACAATACTACTAGTACTAAGTAAAAAGATTTTATTCGAATTTTACTTCCAATGGGACAAGAGATATGACTATAGGGTGATTGAACATATCCCTTGTAAATTCTCTGAAGCCTCATTTTATAGTCTGTAAGGATTTAAGGGGATGTGGGGCTAGGAAATGAACCTTTTTTACGTCCCTAAATTTTATTAGCATCCTTCCTTTAATGTCCCTTTTTTTTTATTCGCTGCCCCCAAAATAGAGACTTAATATGGAGGCAATAAAGAATATACTGCAGTAAAGCAAAAACAATTCGCTCGTGCAACGCAATTCTGGTCTGACAAAAAAAAATCGATTTTCCGAAATTAATGGAAAGTATGAAAAAATCGACGCACAGTGGGCAAATATCCATTTTTAGGTGGACAAAATTATTTTTTGTGTTTTTTCATGTTTTTGAGGTCACTGAGTAAGGAAAAAATCTCTAATGTTGTACACACACATAAATTTGGACATAATGGATAAAAATTGAGAAAAACATTTTGTAAATCTATGAAACATTTCAGTAGTAACTTTTTGCATTTATTATTTACATAAAAACAATACATATATTCATAAAAAATAATATACATAGGAAAACATAGACTATATTACGAAAATAATGAACAAAAATAGACTAACAACTTAAAGAAAAAAGTCATTTTATTGATCTGTTTTTTAATAATAACAAATATATACAATTTTAAAAACGAATTATTCATCAAACGTCGTCTGAATCAATACTGCTACATCCCTCAGCATTTTCTTCTGACGAGTCAGTATCGTCAGCATCATTTTCTAATGACAGTTCTTGAAGTTCATCATACGGTAAACTACACTTCAATAGGCTAATTACATCAACATCAAACGGTTTGGTTGCTTTTTTACGCAAAGTTATCCTGTCCAACTGGCGACAATTGGGTCCGATGAAACTAAGAGCATCATAAGAAGATCTTTGTTAGCGGCCTCTTTGGAACATTTCCTTGTATTATGCTCTCGAAATCGACGGGAATCTTTGTTACGGGCCTCTTGTGCTTCTTCACTCCTTAAAAAAAAACATGAGCTCTCCGATGACATTTTTCCCACCTGTCACTGATTTTTTTAGCTTAATCTTTTATGGCGTCTTTAATTCTTTGTATATTTGTTATTTTATCTTCATCGTTATTTCCAAGTTTTAAATGTAGATTAAGAGACATTTATTTCTATATTTTGACCCATATTTCAACCATTCAGTTACAAATTCTTTTCATGGAACGGTGAGCACGAAAACTAAAATCCATCCTAAATTAGTAAATATTGTTCAAAATATCGCAAAATATCGCAAAAAAAAATATGTGAATATGAAAAATATATGGTTTGAGTGAAATAATGATGAAATAATTAGCTTGGCACTCCGTGGCCCTCTGCAAGTAATTCTCCATTGAAATATGGAAATGTTCTATCTAATGATATTATTTATTATAGGTAAAACTATATCCATGTAGCAACCCCGATTAGTGAAATATTAATACTCACTTGTTTCTGTGGTATCCATTTCTCATGAAATTTAAAAAATCAATTGAATTTTCTGGTCAAAGAATGGCAAGGTTATTACAAGAACAGCACTGCAATGAACACTGTGAGAAATATGCCGGTTGATACAGACGGATTAAAAATCCTCTCCGGCGCTTGTTGACAATCCAAGAAAGTAAATATTTACATTTTCCCTTCTTCCAACTCATACTAAATTTAGTGGGCGATTTATAAATTCTTTTATATGAATTTTGTCCACCTAAAATCTGATTTTCGCCCACTGTGCGACGTTCTCTCCTAATTATCAATTATTGTATATCCCATCGGTCACTCAACAACATTGGTCACCTGCAAATAAGCCTACCATATTTGCACCTAAACTTTCTCAGCCAAATTCGTACATCTAACATAAAATTTGTTATTTATACACCCTCACTTCTGCTCATCAGTTAAACCCCTCAGAATCCTGCGCCATCTGCAACAGAAAAGAAAACTCCACCATTTCTACTGTCCATGCATAATTATACACAGCGTACAGGACCGACCAGAGAATTCTGGGACTTGTCAGCTTAACAATTTTTTTAAAAATTAACTGCTTTTTAATTTTTAAAAATTGGCTTAAAAGTTAACTGACGTTTCCATAATTTATGCACTGGTACAGTTCACAGTCATGTGCTTGAACTTGAGTAAATTTATGATAGATGAAGGCTGAGCAATCTGGATCTAGTCATTTCATTGATTTTTTTGTTGTTTTCTGGCATTTTTCTTATTCTTGCAATCTTCGTTTATTTTCGTTTGGTTTAATCAATGTTTAATTTAATATAGGTTGGATATTGTACTTTAAGTGATATTATGCTAGTTGTATACTTGAATGTTGTTGTTTTATAGATTTTATTTTAAAATATGGACTAATAATTATTTACAGAAACACATGACACATATAAAGTACTAGCATTCCCAGTCGCGGCTTCGCCCGCGAGCCTTTAAAATCAATTCTGTGACCATTATCTTGGTATTGATCTAATATAATATGTTAACTGATGTTAAGGAGATTTAGTAGAATTTGAGCTTCCGGTAGGTGGGATGTTGGAGGGGGAAGCTGCAGGCTCGGTAGAAGAGACGGAGACGCGCAATGGAGAGAGTTCACTGAAACCGCCGAAACAAAAAATGACTTACTCGTCGTTAACGCTTCATTTTTCGGCTGTAAAACATGGTTTTCGACGCCCAATAGGGCCTTTCGAGTTAAACTCGTATCAAATTATTTAAAGTAATAATAAAAATTTAAGTCCAAATTAGATATATTTCTCGAAGTTCGAAAATAGATGTCCGTTAGAGTTAAACAACAATTTTGCCATTTAAACCCCTTAGGGGTTACATTTTTGAAATTCCTTTGTTAGTGGTTACCTACATCGCTTTTAAAATCTAAATTCCGAACTTCAAGTTTCTATCATAGGTAGTTTTTTCTCTGCGTTGAGTCTGGCAGTCAGGACAAAGCCTCTTATATATATGGAGAAGAGTTCGAAATGAACACTCACTATCCCAAATCATGGGAATTACAGTGTGCATAATTTGATTACCACTAATATTTAAATAATCAGTAGCCATATTCTATGTGAATGTCTATTTTAATACTATTGTAACGTTAAATCGATATTCAAATAAAAAACATATGGTTTTAAATCTCAACAATAGATTTCCGTTAGAGTTAAACGACAATTTCGCCATTTAAGCCCCTTAGGGGTTACATTTTTGAAATTCCTTTCTTAGTGGTTACCTACATCGCGTTTAAAATCTAAATTCCGAACTTCAAGTTTCTATCATTAGTAGTTTTTGCTCTGCGTTGATTCTGTCAGTCAGGACAAAGCCTCTTATATATATAGAGATTTTATAAAGAAAAGGGCATGAGTGGAAAGTAAAATTGTAAAATTTTAAAACTCTTAGTTTTTTATGAAATCTTAGGTACACATTCTATTTGTATGGGGGGAAAACTCCAAAACAAATAAATATTATTATTAATTCAATTATTTCTCTGTCACTATAACATGACATTTATTATTATAATTTTTAAATATTTTTTATAAGAAGAGAAAAGATTGGCCTTGGCGGGAATTCGAACCCGGATTTCCTTATCACTAGTAAGGCGCTCTTACCCCTTGAACCACGAGGCACATATTGATTTGACCGGGATATGTGCCTTGTAGTTCTGTTTGTAGATACATAATAAAATGAACAAGAATGCAGTTGAACCTTCGGGTCTTTTTCATTTTAGGCAACCTCTTACTAAGTTAAAATAACGGTTATTTTAAAAATTTAAACAGTGATTTATCTACATCAGATAAAATCATATGATTTCATATTTGAACTTCTCTAAAGGTTATTATCGCAGTGTGAGTTGGTGTATAAAGTTAATCTGTGCTCTGTGCAGGGTTTCAGCCGATAAAGCCATACTATTTATACATTCATGGGCTAATGGTTACACGACAACTTCTTTTTACTTTCACTTACCTATATATGAAATATATAGTAAGTGGAAGTATTACGATCGTGAAAAATTTCGACTTCCGGATTTCAACGGAAATACACGTTTTGGGGTCCCCTGAGTCCAATTAACCAAGTCCCGCGAAATGGTCTGTGTGTGTGTGTGTGTGTGTGTGTGTGTGTGTGAACAGACTTGCTCAAAAACTATAGGCCGTACGAACCTGAAATTGAGTATTTAGTGTATGTATATGCCCGCGATGTGACAGCAAAAATTTCATCAAAATTGGTCAAAGGGTGGGGGTACTTTATTTAGTAAATTTTTACGTTTTTTTCGATTTTCTCAAAAACGGCTCTAACGATTTTGATTAAACTGAGTATTTGATCTATTTATATGCCCAAGATATGACTGTGAAAATTTCATCAAAATTGATCAACCGGAGGGGGGACTTTACTTAATAAATTTTGTATCATTTTCACGTGTTTTTTTTTATTTACTCAAAAAAGTTTTAACGATTTTGATCAAACTGGGTATTTGATGTATGTATATGCCAAAGATGCGATAGCCAACATTACATCAAAATTGATCAACCGGAGGGGGTACTTTACTTAATAAATTTTGTATCATTTTTACATGTTTTTTTTTATTTGCTCAAAAATGGCTTTAACGATTTTGATCAAACTGGGTATTTGATGTATGTATATGCCAAAGATGTGATAACCAACATTTTATCAAAATTGGTAAAACGGAGCGGGCACATTATTTCATAATTTTTTTCCAATTTTTCTTTTTTTCGATGATCTCAAAAACGGCTTTAACGATTTTTATCAAATTTATCATGTTTAATGAAAATTAGGTATTCTTTAATATCAGGTAAGCTTTATCATTATTAAAATGTTCTGAGGGGGCTTTTTTGGGGGGGGGGGGGGTTTGTGGCTTTTTTTGTTTGTTTGTTTCCTATAAAGTACCTTTGTTTTTGTTTATAAGGAGAAATTAACTGTCTCTCGTTAAGCCGAAAAATAAGAAATGGCTAAATATGAGATATGATAAAAATACAGAAAACATAAAGAGGAGAAAAAAAGAAAAATATTCAGTCAACTCATAAAGCACGTTGAGCCCACGCATGCGGAGTACGCCTTTAATGACAGACCATTGTTCATAATTAAAGCGCAATTAACAAAACGCATTGATTTATAATCTAAGTAAGTTGGTAAGTGAAAGTTGTGTGTTGCGCGCACGCACCAGATTTTATTGTAAGAAAGAGTTAGGTATGTCAGCTGCTACCATCACAGATTGGAAAAATTACATGGAGGCGTCGCACAGTGGGAAAATTTTGTGATTTAGCGGCCAAAAATCTACTGGTAGAGTATGGAAAAAATCAGAACCAACTATTGCCAATTATAGAAGTTATATCAATTTAGATACTTTCTTTTCATAAATTTCATAGTCAACGTGGATGAAATTAAAACGCATTTTTATCCAATAATTTTACAGCCATTCTTCTTATTACTTTCACTTACCTATATATGAAATATATAGTAAGTGGAAGTATTGCGATCGTGAAAAATTTCGACTTCCGGTTTTCAACGGAAATACACGTTTTGGGGTCCCCTGAGTCGAAATGACCAAGTCCCGCGAAATGGTCTGTGTGTGTGTGTGTGTGTGTGTGTGTGTGTGTGTCTGTGTGTGTGTGTGTGTGTGTGTGTGTGTGTGTGTGTGTGAACAGACTAGCTCAAAAACTATAAACCGTGCGATCCTGAAATTGGGTATTTAGTGTAGGTATATGCCCGCGATGTGACAGCATAAATTTCATCAAAATTAATTAAAGGGAGGGGGTACTTTACTTAATAACTTTTTAGTTTTTTTTCGATTTTCTCAAAAACGGCTCTAACAATTTTGATTAAACTGAGTATTTGATGTACTAATATGACCGAGATATGACCGTAAAAATTTTATCAAAATTGATTAACCGGAAGGGGGACTTTACTTAATAAATTTTGTAACATTTTCACGTGTTTTTTTTATTTACTCTAAATCGGCTTTAACGATTTTGATCAAACTGGGTATTTGATGTATGTACATGACCGAGATATGACTGTTAAAATTTCATCAAAATTGATTAACCTGAGGGGGGACTTTACTTAATAAATTTTGTATCATTTTCACGTGTTTTTTTTATTTACTCAAAAACGGCTTTAAAGATTTTGATCAAACTGGGTATTTGATGTATGTATATGCCCGAGATATGACTGTTAAAATTTCATCAAAATTGATTAACCGGAGGGGGGACTTTACTTAATAAATTTTGTATCATTTTCACGTGTTTTTTTTATTTACTCAAAAACGGCTTTAACGATTAACAAAAATAAGATATGAATGTAGAAAAATGTGTGAATTTGGGAAATGATATTTAGCAAAACACGTCAATTTCTAATCTAATTAAGTTGGTAAGTGAAAGTTGTGTGTTGCGCGCACGCACCAGATTTTTTATATAATAGGTTTGGTGCAATAATATAAAATGTAAGGCTCAATAGGGAAAAAAAATAGTATCAGAGACATGAGCATAGATATCGCTTAAAATAAAATTTATTTTTTCCTATTCACCTTGCCTTTTTATATTAATGCACCAAACAAATTTATAAATAAGAAGAATGGCTGTAAAATTATTGGATAAAAATGCGTTTTAATTTCATCCACGTTTCGCTATGAAATTTATGAAAAGAAAGTATCTAAATTGATATAACTTCTATTATTGGCAATAGTTGGTTCTGATTTTTTCCATACTGGTAGAGAGTGAAGGGTGCTAAAATACCATAATAGAATTCGATCGATCAAATGCGATCGATCGACGATATATCGATTTTATGAATCAAACCCCTATATTTGAGGTTTCAATATATTTTCGGCCTCGAATTAGACTAAATCATAAAACATACTTATCGTTGAATTATACGACAATATTTTTTTCGGTTAAAATTCCTAAATAATAGGGTATTTTTAATTTAATTCTTTGGATTTTTTTTTCATCAGACATTAATTATTTAAACTCCTTTCAAATAGAGCAAGTGCCTGAAAACTACATCTATATGAGCAGAAAGATCAATAGATAATAATCCTGACTCATTTCATTCTCCATGTATAACCCTGTACCTTAGAAACTATTTTATTCAAATTTAAGTGAAGAAAGGATTCCTTTAAAAATTAATTTGAAATACTTAGAGTGATGGTATTTTTATTTTATTTTATTTTCATTCTCACTGATAAAGAAAATCCCATGCTCTTTAATGAAAAAAGAATTATTCGATTATCGTCATTTAGTCAGGAGTTATTGATTTTTGGCCGCTAAATCACAAAATTTTCCCACTGTGCGTCGTAACGAAGGCAAGGATTTTTTCATAGAAATTTTCGATGCAATGAAAGCCTATTGGCCTCCAGAACAATAACCTTTTTTTTTTTTTTTTTCTTGTTAATAAGTTAGATAGTAAATAAATCATGTGTTTTTCAATACTGATGTAACCTTTGTTATTATTTAAATAACCGTTATCATAACTTAGTAACAGGTTGCATAAAATGAAAAAGACCCGAAACGTCAAATGTGATTATCCAAAACAAAAATTATTTGAGTCGTAACCATCTTCTTAGCGAAATGCTTTATATTCCAATCTAAAGAACAACTTACATTTAACAGACAAAATTTTCTACTTTATCGAATGGGGAAACTGGATCATAAAGAGTTTTCTTAAAGCATTGTCAGATAAGTTGATTATGTTCATAAAAAAAATTTAATGATTCTAAATTTCATTCGGCCTATATCAGCCAGAACAGCGCTCATTAACAAAATAATAATTTATAATTAAAATATAATTTTTATACAAGTGTAAGCATTTTATTAGTAGTATAAAAGTTATTTAATAATAAATATTTTCTCATAATTACTCGGTCAGAAAATTATATCCACTTATAAAATTAGCCTTTATTGCCTGCCTTGTGTCTCTCCTTATCTACTTTATGAGTCATTATTCAAATTTTATATTTTTCATATTTTATCAGAATTCAAAGCCTTATGTTTTTTTTTATTTAGCAGTCAAACCCAGTCACGCTCAGCGATACAAAACCTATACCACGACAACTCATGAAGATTCTTGGGGTTAGTACTGTGTAGGGAACTGCTGTTTCTTGGTCAGCGGCCGTGAAAAGTGGTGATTTGACCGTGATCACACTCAACCGCCGGGTTTTTTATCACTTAGTTTTTCAATTTATTTATAAGGGTACTCCTTTTATAAAGGCTGGATTTGCCCCAATAGCGTCATTCGGCCCTAGAGACGATCTGTGACATAATATTATAAGAAATCGTGCTGCAGCTTATCAATGCCTTATCAATGAGCTACCCCACTCCTCTTTTAATTTAGGCTTACAGTATTTTGGCTACTAAAACGCATATTTTTACCACTTTAACTTTAACCCTGGGATGGCCAAGGGGGGGGGGGATTCCTGGAGTCCTCAAGATTTTTAAATGCGGAAATTTCCCCAAATTTGAAGATTTGAAAATTTGAGAAAAATTGTATTTGTCAGATAAATACTGCAGATTAAGAAACTGGGGGAAAAAGGAATGTACATATATTTTTTTATTACCTAGTTAATAAGTTTCAATGGCCGAGCGGACATGCGGGCGCGCGGAATCCCCCCGTTGACCAAGTCCGTGGGAAACTGAGGAGCCTACAATGAGCCAGCCAACGCGGAAACAAAATAATTCAAACAGAAGAAAATTATTTTTTTATGAGCTTGCTGACTCACTTTTAAAGTCCTATATTGAGAAAGGAGCCAGAACCTTAGCGGACATTTGAGACACACACTATGTCATAAACTTTGGGACATTCGATGTCATCTGATCAAACGATCACAAGTATGCAATTGTGGAAGAAATGATGCTACATGTGTTTAAAGGAAGCCGACTCAAAACGACAGAAGTACATTAATATATCAAAAAGTATGAAAACCTGTGAACTTGTAAAGAAAAAAAACTTTTGGAAAAAAAATGATATGCAATATTGTAGAAATATTTTTTATTTCTTTATATGTAATAAAACATAGAAAATAATTTTTCTTATATTCTGTTATTTAAACCGTTTTAAAGATAAGCAAATAGATACATTCTATTTTTTTTTTAATTTTGCAAAAAAAATCATCATATTATAAACAATGTTTTTTTATTTTTATTTATTTAATAACAAACGTTTAACAATTATAAATTTGCGATCTGCAAATTACTTGCAATGAGCAAATTTTGCTAGCTGCTACATGAGCGTTCCTTCTGGAAATGACAAGCAAAGTCTCTTGGCCACCACCTGCGTAGTCGATTGTGGGCTGAAAGGGTTTTGCGAGCATCTTGAGGCTTCCGTAAGAGGGTTTGTATTGTAGGTCAGTCTTTGGTGAAAGCTATTATAATTTTCTTTGGCTGTTTCCGAAATTGTTCGCATGTCTAAGTCTTTGTGTATTACATCGTTGCTAACAAAAAATGGTGCATCAACTATTCTTTGCAACACTTTTGACTGAAAAGACTGTATTCTTTGGATGCTGGTAGATTTGGCAGAGCCCCACAACTCTATCCCGTACGCCCATATACGTTTTAGGAGGTCTTTGTATAATGCGAGTTTATTTGCCAAAGATAATTTTGAACGTCTGTCAAGTAGTCTGGATAAAAGACCGTATCGTTTGTTCAGTTCTTTACGTTTTTGTCTAATGTGAGTTTTCCAAGTCAGTCTTTTGTCCAGATAAAAACCTAAATATCTAACCTCATCAGATGGCGGTATGCAGATATTATTAAAATATATTCCTGGACAAGGGCCACGATTAAGTGTAAAAATTACACGAACACTCTTTTTTTCATTCATTTTTATTTTCCACCTAGTGGCCCAGTCTGCAATATCATTCAAATGATTTTGAAGATTATTAAAGGCTTGAAAATGGTTTTTATCTGAGCAAAGTAGCCAGTAGAGTCTTATTCTGTTGCGGTAGATAAATGTAGGTAAATTAACCTTAGCTACATTACTTTATAAACAATTTTAAGAATGTAAATGAAATAAAGACATCCCTCAAACAAACAATGACATTTTGTCAGGAAGTTTGAGTAACATATGGCCATCAATAGGTCATAAAACTGTGTGGGCTCTCGGAGTCCCTCCTTGGCCAAATTAAGATGGGGAAAAACCTTAGCCATCCTAGGGTTAAGGAAACTGACAGCTTTATAAGTTTTACTCCATCGATAAAATAAATATTATATTTGGGACATTGCATGAACTTGAGAGATATCTATTTCTCCAGCGCCGAAAGAATTCCAGCAGTCGGTTGATGACGCAATCTTGTGTCACTCATTACTGTCTTCTTTTCTCTTTCTTTTGTAATCCTCTTTTCTCTTATTAAGGGCTATTTCTTTTTATCTTATTTTTTATCCTAGTTGTTTGTTCCAACTTATTAATGTTTTTCTAATGAATGTTATTGCTAAAAAAAATCAATTCCTTCGAGATTTCGAGAGTTTTACAATCTTTATATGGAATCCTGTCTATTGAAAAAAAAAAAAAAAAAAAAAAAAAAAAAAAACCTGTATCACTACAACGCATGAAGGGTCTTGGGTTCAGTATTGTGTAAGGAAGTACTGATTGCTAGTCAGCGGTGATTTGACCATGAATACTATTTTTTTTAAATAAGGGTACCCACATGCTAGTGACTGGTTCGCCTCAGGAAAGTCTCGCGACCACCGCACAGTGGGACAAATGTCAAAATTACGACGACAAAAATCGAAAAAAATATTTTCCTCAAACCAGTTAAAAATACCTTCAATACAATCTCTATTAAATAGTCTGCAACATAACATAAATACTTTCTTAGTTTATGACAGAATTAACCCAAGGTATAGATCTAAAGTTGTCTTATCTTTCACACGTTGATACAGGCCAGTTGCTCTTGGAATCATGACGGAGTAACTACCCCAGTATTATTTTCCTAAATTTAAAATCTCACCTATTCCGATATGGATATTCAAGCGTCAGGTACGTACTTTAATATAAAATCATCGTTAACATAATTATTTTACATAGTGTAGGTATAATAAATGTTTTATGAAATGCTATTTTTCGATTAAAAAATATTGCTAACTTCAGCTAGTCCTATAAAAAAAGTTCCGCAGAGTACACCGCCTTCTCTTTATTAATTTGGAAACATACTTATTGACGAATATGAAAATGTATGTTACTCGTCCCCCTGTTTCCCCCTTTAGGTAAATGATTGTTTTCAGGAATTCGTGGTGACCGCGCCTAGAAGGAAATAAAGATTAAGAGAAGAGAATTATAATTAGCGTTGAAAAATGAGCAGTTTTATAAATTATCATCATCAAAATGTAATGAAGAGTTAATAAAGTATATTTTAGATACATATGATGGTTATGTTTCCGAGCAGGTTGTAGAACAAATAAAACTTTTAGTCAAAATATTTGTCACTAAGGTTTTGTCAAAGTGGAGGGAAGGGCTGTCAACATTTTGACTGATACCTCAAGTACACAAGCATGTAATTTCTGTAAGGCTACTCCAAAAGATTTAAACGATCAAGAAAAACTAAGGAACAGAGTTTTTGATGATGAAACCTTCAAATATAGGATTTCTGTATTACATGCACATCTTAGATGCTTTGTATAGTTATTATATATAGCATATAAATCAGAATTGCAGCAGTGGCAAGCAAGAGGTGAGAATGCCAAAGAAGAAATTAAAAAAAGAAAAAGTGATATTGCTCCGGAGTTCTATAAACAAATAGGCCTCGTTGTGAATCAGCCAAAGCAAGGTGGAGGCAATAGCAATGACGGTAATACTGCACGAATTTTTTTTAAGAATCCTTCACTTGTTTCCCAAATAACAGGATTAGATAAAGGATTAATGGAAAGATTTTCAAATATATTTTCTATCATATCGTGTGGACATTATGTTAAAGAAAACATATTATTATTATTATTCATACACTTATTATTATTATTATTATTATTTATTTGATATATTTAAAGTTTTAGTATTAAAATAGTCCCTTTATAACATTAGAAATCAGAATATCAAATAATGTCTCAATTTATATTTTTGTCGTCGTCAATTGATTATCTGTCCTTATGTGCACCGAGAAGAACTGTGACAGTATATTAAAGATATCCTACGCCGAACAAATTCGTACTCAGGGTCTTGAACACATTAACCCTTACCAGTGAGCTACCCCGCTCACCAATCTGTCTATTGAAAAACAGCAATTACGTTACAGAAACCATAGCATATGATAAAAATCAGGTGCGTGAGCGCAACACACAATTTTTTACTTAACAACTTACTTAGATTAGAAATTGAAGTGTTTTGTTAATTGACATTTCTCAAAATCACACACTTTTCCACATTCTTTTCTTTTTTTTGTTTTTATTTACTCTATAAAAAACAATAATCTTTTTTATTATTAAATAAAAGTTTTTACTTGTAACAATTCGGCAATGCGAGCATAATACTCCAAGTCGTCTAATTTTATGATTCTCTATGTAGTTGTTGAATAATTCACTTAGTTACCATGAAACAAATAATCTCCATTAAATTAACAGAACGGCTTTAATTATGAACAATGGTCTGTCATTAAAGGTGTATTCCGCATGCGTGGGCTCAACTTGTTTTATGAGTTGACGGAATATTTTTCTTTTTTTCTCCTCAATATGTTTACTTAATTTTTTTCATATTTCATATTTAGCCAATTCTTATTTTTAGGCGTAGCGAGAGACAGTTAATTTCCCATTTAAGGCCCCT
Source organism: Aelia acuminata (assembly GCA_911387785.2). Lineage (NCBI taxonomy): Eukaryota > Metazoa > Arthropoda > Insecta > Hemiptera > Pentatomidae > Aelia > Aelia acuminata. The sequence goes on along the minus strand of OU426984.1, from coordinate 6,345,399 downwards.
CCCCATTTAAGCTCCCTCAGAACATTTTAACAATGATAAAGCTTACCTGATATTAAAGAACACCCAATTTTTATTAAACATGACGAATTTGATGAAAATCATTAAAGCCGTTTATGAGATAATCAAAAAAAAAAAATAAAAATTGGAAAAAAAAAAAGTTATGAAATAAAGTGCACCTCCGTTTAACCAATTTTGAAAATATTTTGGCTGTCACATCTTTGGCTTATACATACATCAAATACCCAGTTTGATCAACATCGTTACACCCATTTTTGAGTAAATAAAAAAAAAAAACACCTAATAAAAAAAGACATAATTTATTAAGCAAAGTGCCCCCTCCGGTTGATCAATTTTGATGAAATTTCGACTGTCATACCGCAGGCACATACATACATCAAGTATCAAGTTTAATCAAAATCGTTAGAGCAGTTTTGAGAAAATCGATAAAAAACGTAAAAAGTTATTAAATAAAGTACCCCCTCCGTTTGACCAATTATGATGAAATATTTGCTGTCACATTGCAGGTATATACCCAGTTAGGTTCGCACCATTTATAGTTTTTGAGCTAGTCTTTTCACACACAAACCATTTCGCGGGACTTTGGTTATTTGTTTGGACTCAGGGGTATTTCAGTCGATCGCAATACTTTCCCTTACTATACTATATATTTCATATATAGGTAAGTAAAAGTAAAAAAGTATTATTAAACAGATATTTTTGAAACATTAAACAGATATTTTTTGAAACATTCTCTCTTTAGGAATACCATTGAAAAATCATTTCTCCATTAAAAAATAAAATTATAAAATAATTTACGTCTGTTCTGGCTCGTTTAGAGATATTGGTTTTCATTAATGAAAGGGGATTTAACTGAATCAAGTCTTCATTTCGTTTTTTTAATACTTAAATAAAAACATCGTCAAAATTGGAAAGTTTTTACGAAAAGGGATGGATTTTGTTTTAAAGATTTTGAGAAATTTTAGTTCCGTTCGATTTTGTATTCAATTGTATTCAGCCTTGAAAATAAACAATTTTCGAGGTAAGGCGGCTAAGGTTTTGTCCTATCTATGCCAATTATTGTAATATTTATGTGGGTTTAAATAATTTTTACTAACGAAAAATACTACAAATAAAAATAACTTCATTTGAGTAAAAACTCAAATTATTAAGGAGGTTAAAAAATTGTGTTTGTTTGTTTGTTTAACGTCACTTTATGCTACTAAGGCTAATCGGACGATGCTACAGTGGGAGTCCTAAATTTCGCCTATCCAGGCTTTATTAGGATAGGGATCTTTAACGAGTACCTTACATCGTACAGGATCGGGACCTCCATTTTACGTCCTATCCGAGGGACGGCATAGCTAAGGATTTTTTACTCCCATTAAAAAATACTAGGGCCACCACGGGGCGCGAACCCGTGACCTTTAGTATTGTAGGTAGCTATGCTAAGCACTACACCAAAGGTGACCCCGTTTAAAATAGTATGAATTTGCAATGATACAGTAACACAAAAATAACCATATGATTTGAGCTTCAGGGCAAGACTAACTCTCCAGTCCATTCCTCCTTATATTTAGGCTGAATTAGAACAGTCTAGGAGACAAGCATAGAATATTCTTGAACAGTCAGGAACATGTACAGTTCCGACAAAAAGTCTAGAATTCTTTTAAATCGTATGTTTTGTGTTTCACTTTACAATATGAAATATTGAGGTTTATACTAATTTTCTTCAAGTAATAGTAATTTATATTTCGAACTATTTTTGATCATTTTTAGTCTTAATTTATAATAAGCTAAATTTATAAATAATTCATACGCAATCTTATCACTTATAGAAAGCTTATATTAAGCTCAATAAGTCAGATGCAAATCACATAAAAATCAAATGACTGATCATATAGATCGGTTTCTTGTTGTAAGGTCCTGATCAAAATGTTTTGAGATTTTCGCTTTTAGATATTCAACTGTTGAACTGTGAAATCGTTTGTGCCTATCAGCATTGACTTCTCTTGTTGTTAAATGTAGAAATCAAAGTGGATCATTTCAGTTGGAAAGGACTGGTTCCTGGAAGGTTGGTTCTAGTTTTCTGAAAGTTTGACCTTGTCAAATCAGGCCCTTTTATCGCCCTTCAACTATTTCAATTATAAAAGCAGTTTAGGCCTAAAAAAAAACAAACAAAAAACAATGAATTTACAGTTATTTAATACCATATTATTTAAGCTGATAATATTGAAGGCTCGACGAACCCGAAGGTTCGATGCCGACACCTAACTCACAACTCGCTCCCTGCACACCTCTATCCAGATCCAACTTCGACGGATCAACCTTAATGCAATCCTCCCACCTCCGTCTCGGCCTATCCCTCTCGGACGTTTTCCCAATCTGCACAGCGCTTATTAATCTTTTCCATTTAATTCGATTAATAAGCGCTCTAATTCTATTCTTTAACATATTAGTTGCGGCGGCGTATTTTAGGGGTATGCTGAATTGAACTGTATCCTTATTCATTTAGTTACCATGAAATGAACAGAACATCTTTATTATAAACAATAGTCTGCCATTAAAGGCATACTGCGCCTGCGTGGCCCCAACGTATTATTTTTTATTGTATAATTCACCTTTGAAAAATGTTATTAGATTTATAATTTATTAGATTCATAAATACTTTCTTGCGGATAATTTTTTGCTTGATTATACTCAAGAATTTAGTTTATTTAGAACCTAGTATCTTTCTTAAAATGTTTTTCTTATTACTTTCTATGCCTTCCATATTCCATATTCTATTATTCAATACTTTGCAGAAAGTACTTCCTTTTTTTAGTGCAGTAAATTGGAATTCCATTATAGGGATTTCGTTATAGGTTTGTTGGCGTATAGAGTTCGTGGACAAAAATCTTTTGACCATCGAATATTATAGGATTACTGGAATGATTACGGATATACTTCATATGCGTGGTAGGAAATAATATTTTACAAAGTTAGAGCCAAAAAAAAAAAAAAATCTGGTGCGTGCGCGCAACACAAAACATTCACTTACTAACTTAGATTAGAAATTAATGTTTTTGTTAATTGCCACTTCTCAAAGTTACACATTTTTCCACATTCATTTCTTATTTACGTTTTGGTTCGCTCTATAAAAAAACACTAATTTTCTCTATTATTAATAAAAGTTTTTACTTGTGATAATTCGGCTACTTATATACTAATACTAACTAATACGTCGAGGTCCGATGGGAATGCTTTGACGAAAGCGTTATCTTTTGATTAAAAGTGAATTAAATGAGCGTCTCAATAGCATTATCTCTTAGTAAGGATTAGAACTAGTCATAATAGGCGCAGGACCGGCCGATACAGGATTTACGCCATTCTTTATCGAAAATCGTACCTCGGAGTCCGATTCTGAAAAACAACATTATTTCAGCTGTTAGCAACATTTTCTGCACTAAAATGCTATAATCTCATTCAAAATCGACTAAATTAAGTGTTTGAAGTTTTCGGACTTTCAGACATTTTCATGTGACGCCGGGGACCGATGCCGCACCTAACGTGTTAATTTATACGAAACAGTTATAAATAATTTATAAATATTAAAGCTTAATGAATATTAATAATAGTAAAGCTTAATATATAATATATCAATTCTAAATAAAGGTGATAAATACTGAACGTATAGGCAGGTTAATTTATTCCATTTTAAAAAGGTAAGAGTGAAATGAAAAAAATTACATAACATTTACACACAGACAAGGTTGGTGATTAATCCTGTATTTCTTTAATTTGTATTTATTTTACTTTTATGTTTTTTGAAATAACTTAACCTGCATTTACGTTCAGTTTTACGCCTAACCAATACACCACAGGTGACCCTGAGATAATCAAACTTGACAAAAAATAAAGTAAAATACCACACTCTTTTTAGTACGTGACAGTCATTATTTTCGACTGTGAACGGTATCCTTCCACAGGGTCCAACTGCTGGAATGAGCCACAGACGATATCGGGCGTCGAGGTCCGATGGGAATGCTTTGGCGAAAGCGTTATCTTTTGATTAAAAGTGAATTAAATGAGCCTCTTACGAGCATTATCTCTTAGTAAAGATTGGAACTAGACATAATAGGCGCAGGACCAGCCGATACAGGATTTACGCCATTCTAAAAAACAACCGAACTTCAGCTGTTAGCCACATTTTCTGCACTAAAATGATATAATCTCATTCTAAATCGCCTAAATTGAGTGTTTGAAGTGTTCGGACTTTTGGACATTTTCATGTGAAAATTCGCAGTTAAGAATGGAATGTAAGACCCCGGGGACCGATGCCGCACCTAACCTGTTAATTAGTTCAATACTGATTTTCGCAGGGTTACACGCCCATTCTATTCGTCTCTCTGCTATCACGTCAATTATATTTACCTGATACAGATCAATCAGTTCGGCGTAATGTATGCCTATGTAGTTCTCTGGTTAGTTCATCCCTCATCTGTTCTAGTATTCTACGCAGTAGTTTATTCTCAAAAATCCTTAGTCGCTGCTCATCCCACCAGGTCAGCCAAACGTTTGGGATCCGTAAAGGACCTTTGGAACAATAATAGTTTTGTAAATCCTAATTTTAATTCCAATGAAGCTAAATAAATAAATGTTTTCGACGTATGGCTAATTTCATCCAAATGAGTGTTATAGGTACTCTATAATGGATTTAAAGAGCTACGAAAGTTAGTAGGTGGTCATTATACATATAGGTGTGTGCTGAGGATTATAGACCTTAATAGCCTGAGGCGAGGCAGGGTAAAGTGGTTTAGTGAGCTCGGAGTTTAGCAGCTATTAGCAACAACCTCATCAAGATATCCTCATCCTCATCTAGGAGTAGATTAAGGAGCTTGCCATCCATTCCTCTTTAATATGTATATACAAATAGATAGATACGGAGCATATGAGGAAAACAAGCCTTTGTGCTATCTTCTAATGAGCCTCACAAGGCGTAATATTCCTCTATAATCACAACATACATTCGTAATTATAGTAGCTAGTAACGCTTATATGTAAATGCAGAACACGACTTACACAATCTTTGAAAATTTATCATTTTCAGACTGGTATGTACCGACAAACTAGCGATGGGTTTTCATTCATGAATAAAATTGTCAAACGAAAAAGAATTCCATGGAACCAGTTGACGAATCGTATATCGTTTTGTAAAATTCTAAACTACAGATTAAACAAAAGGTCACAAAAATCAGATAATATTTAAACTTCTGAATCCTGAAAATAATTCTAAAAAAAATAAAATAAAATAAAAAAGTCAAGATCTGAAGATTCTAAAACAAAAAAAACACCAAAAACGCTTTTTTTACCTATATTTGACTTTGTATCTATCGAGATTTGGATTGAAATCCGCATAGACGGACATGATAATAGAAAAATAGAATCGGTGTTTAGTGGTTCTTTCATACCAGGTACGATCGCCTGTCCATATTAAAATTGCATAACTTGAGCCGATCTCTAGGTATATTCTTTATTGTTATAAAAATCTTTATGATCTCGCTTTACATTGGAGACGAGTCGAAATTCCCCGGGGAAAACCGGGATATACAGCTAGTTACAAATATAATCGAAAATGCCAAGTCCAAAAATGCAATTAAAAGAGAAAGAAAGTGATATAATTTTCTTATGTGGCCCCTCTCACACTGCGGATTCACTGGCAACTAAATAGCAGATAGACCCAACGAGGTAACAAAATATTCTATTTGCTATTCCTCTTGAAGACTTCGTAAAAAAAAAATAATACTTGAAATTAGTGAAATGTGGCAGACCAGATGGAATCATCAAGATGCTAAACTCAAAATCATAAAGAAGAACCCAAATCAAGTAGACAACCGATACGCGATACTCGGGCTGAAAATGTCCTCCGTGGAATAAGAATAGGACATTTTCACAAGCTTACTTATTAAAAGGTCTCGTACTCACAACATGTAGAATATGCAGTGAAGAAATTACTAAGTGAAGTCATATGCTAATAGACTGTAAAGCTTTTAAGAATCATAGGACAGATATATCTGTAAATGGTACTTTGAAGGAAGTTCTAGAAGATGATGAAAAAACTGTAAAAAAAAAAAAAAAAAAAAAAAAAAAAAAAAAAAAAAAAAAAAAAACACTGAAATATTTTAAATCAATCAGATACTATTCGATAATCTAAAATTTCTATGTTGCCAATGAGCCTGCAGGCTAGAGTAAAAAATAAAATGAATAAATATCAATCAAAAATCAAAGAAATTTACATTAAAAATAAAATTGACGATGGCTTTAACAGTGCTTGTTGCACGACTTGCAAAACTACTTAGCCATTTCGACATAACTACAGAAAGTGACATACTATTATTTAGGTATCAGATGCTTACAGTTTTATTGCCAAGTTTATGGCTTGATTGCAGCAATAAAACAACTTGGTGATGTATTATTTATTACGAGGAGTGCTCATCCCCCCCTTTTCCCATATAATTCTGTATTAGCATAAGCGTTTATCACACCCTAAGCTTACTTCCATATATTAGGACTTTATTCCCCTTTTTTATTACCAACCCCTATCGCAGTAAAAATATTCTACAATTCATACTACTATAGTTCAAGATTATATATTATTCTCATATTTAAACTTTTTATTAAAAAGCCACATACGTATCCAATTGAGTAACCTCCCCTTTCGAAGTCGGTTAAATATCACCAGCTTACAATGACCAACTGTCAACCTCCAAAAAAGAACAATCACTTTGGTATACATTTGAAAAAATATTACTCACTGTAGAAAATGAAATTAAACATTCACACTCCGACGCGATACATGCCCAACAGTTTATATTGGTGACCAACAAATTTCTCAAAAAAGTACGGTAGGGTAAACCGAACAGTTATTGACACCCTTAAGACTAAATTTCTGTGGTGAAGTTAAAAAAAATACTTTTTATGAAGGGATCAAATTGAAACTTCCTCTTTATCTATCTTTCCAAGATTCAAGAGGTTTTTTTTGGGTCAAAAGTTCAGTAGTTTTACCATATGGCAATATTTATTGTTAAAAGTGCAAAAACTAGTTATTGACACCCTGAGGATTTAATTGTAAAATCTTCCCTATGGTACGTTTGTTAAAGTCTTACTTTATAGATGATATTGAAGATCCTTCAAACATTAGATTCATGTATATCTTGAAATGAAATTAGGACTTGTTTACTAATTTCTTTAAGTTATAATTGGAGTGTCAATAACTGTATGGTTTATCCTATCTCGGACTAATATTTTACAGAAGGATGACATGGGGCCATCATGCCAAAATGAAAAGAGGAGAGACATTAAACAAGCGACTGAAAATAATATACTCACTATTTTCTAAATCATCAAAATTGAAAATCAAACTGAAACTTAAAATACCCATATTTATTGAAACCCCTGTGGACATAAGGCTCACAAAATTATGGTTCTGCAAAAAAGACCATGTATGTTTTTGACCATTGTATGTTTTTGTAAACATACAAAAACTACAAAACTATCAATCCAAAATTTGACGACTAATAACGAACGCTCCTGGGATCACCTGTGGTGTAGTGGTTAGCATGGCAACCTACAATAGTGAAGTCCTTGTCTATGCCGTCCCTCGGATAAGACGTAAAATGGAGGTCCCGAGCCTGTACGATGTCGTCTAAGATCCCTATCCTAATTATACCTGGATAGGAAAAATTTAGGACACCTACTGTAGCATCGTCCATTTAGCCTTAGTGGCATAAAGTGGCGTTAAACAAACAAACCAAGCTTTCATAACAAATTACACGGACATAAAAAAAGACTTCTTAAGGCATTGTGACGGCTGAAATGTTTTTTTCGAAGCGAATGAAAAGGAGTTGCATGAGAGACTTCCTCTTCTGAAACAAGACCGGGGTGATTTGCGGCTGGACACTATCTTCCCTCATGCCTAAAAATACCGGTAAAACAGAAGTTCACTATATTTCATTGGCTGATTGTCACTTGGTTGCGACGTTGATAATATAAAATGAGCTTAAAAAATAGAAAAATAAAATGTTTAAATATAACTTTTATTTTTTATATATTTTCTACAGACCTTTTTCAACCCCAAATCAATCATCCGACCACATCCCCTACAAATACCTCTTCTCTACCTGTAAAAAAAAGTAGATTTAACCTTTTAAGCGCTAAGCACTCGGAACGAGAGTTGCACCGAGACGCTGAGCGGGTCTGCAGGCGTTTCACTCCCCACGCTAAGACCTGCAGGCCACTCTCCGCCGCTGACTGCTTCAACTTCTTTAACTCCTCATAACCATCGACTATTTATTTATGTTTTATTTATTTTTTATGATTCTATAATACCTATATCATTATTTCAATAAATTAAAATGCTAGATTACCGATTGCAATTAGAGATTACGTGATATAAGAAGGAAATAATGAACAATATTATAATAATGTTAATACTTTATATACATTTTTTTAATTTAATTAATTTTTAATAAGTAATTTTTTTTTTAATTTTACGTAACATTTTAATAATTTACTAATGTTTAGATGGATAAAAAACTTCCCCGTCTTTTTAGATGCGGGCTTTGGACCGCCACCGGCAGAGTTAGGAAATGTTTTTATTATTTTTTTTGTTTTTAATTTTTATATATATTTTTTTTATTTTTAAATTTTTTTTCTCGCCATTTTTTATATGTATTTGTAAACCTTCAAGAACACATAGTTACAAAAAAGTCAAAATATTTTTTTTAATTTTATATATTTTTTCATAATTTTATATTAATTTCAATTTTTTTTATTTTAATTTATGACATTTTTTAAATACTTTTATATTTAATTAAAAAAAAATAATTTTATATTTTTATTAAGGATTAAGTCTCCGTGGATCCGCTAGGATGTGCCTCAGTCACCACAACTTATCTCTTGTGAAGCGGAGGACGGTAAATAAGTGAAAAACCATTTGCGAGATATCTCGTCACGAGCGTAGCCGTGGAGACCGGTAGCCTTTGACGAGTTATCTCGTCATTAGCGTGTGGCGACCGACTATATTTCGCGAGATATCTCGTCTGGAGCCGTGAAAGGGTTAAGGATATTTAACGATACGAAGAAAATGATATTTTATTTACGCGATAAAATCATTACGCCAGATATAATAAGGTAATATATTTTGACGTGAAACAAAACACAAAGAATACGGTTTAGAATAGTTCTAGAATTGTTGTTGGAACGAACAGTTGGAATAGTTAGAAGAAACTCTCATCGTACATGTTTGTGACTACGATGTTCGAATACTCTAAGCTGGCCTAGAACCTTCCCGGCTGCTCTTCTTACGACTAAATACAAGGAAAGATGGACTGGAGAGTCAGTCTTGTTCTGAAGCTCACTTCATATGGTTATTTTTGTGGTTAAATGTGATAAATTTATTAACCTGTTTAATTATATGTGTTTTCTTAGTTTATGTGGCCTTGTAAATTATTATTTTTCTTTGAATGAAAATTGTTTAAACCACGTAAGTGTTACAATTTTTTTCTATTCTCTATAACCCCTTTTTCATTGGATATATCAGCATAAAAATCAGATATGGTCACTTTTTGGCTAAACACCAACATTTATCCGTCCGCTAATTTTAGTGTTTTGAGGTAACAAACATATGGGACATTCTTTTGCAAACCGAACAGATTTGGACAAAAATTGACCGACACATTTTAGATTTAACTGAAACTTTTTTTACGGGTTCTATATCGAAAAAAAGAGATACGTGTAAGAGGATTTTTTTTTATTTTCGATATTTTGAAAAATAAACAAGATCGAAAATTCGTGAATTTGATGATTTATCGGTAATAGCCTATTTTTCAAAAAATCATAACTCTGGTTCTGTTTAAGCTAAAAAATCTATTTTTTTTTTATTTTGAAGGTAAAAAGACAAGCTTTAAGAAAAAAATACTGTCAAAACAAATTATTATTAACAATTTCAATGTTTAAATCGGTTTTAAACAGTGGCGCCACCCATGAATCAACTTTTTCCTATTTTTATTGTATTCTGCGTCAAATTTTCTATCGATAACGCTTTTAAAAACGATGGAGAAATTATTTTTACTGTAAAAAAAAAATTAATTAATTTAGCATATGAATACAAATTAGAAGAAAAACAATTGTCCGAACGTTTCCAAAAAGCTTAATAAAATAAAATAATAAAAGAATAAAAGGAACTTTAAAATATCATTGTATTAATCCGATTTCTTTACAGCAATTGGAAGCAAAACGGTTTTCATCTTCAGCGAAAAAAAAATATTGTAAAAATTTTTAAACAGAAAATGTAAACATTGTCTTATTTTTAAATATTGTATCTATTATTATTTTCCAAATATTGTTCTTATTAACTAATGCATTATCGAAATCTTAATAAAAAAATTTCATTTTCAACAATGTTTTTTATTTATTTTTATTTATGTATTTTTTCCCATCTGCTTGGCTAATAAAATATGTTTTTTAATAAAAAAAATGAAACAATTATTTTTATTTAAGAGATAAAAGGTGTAAAACAAGAATATGAACCGTAAAATGTGACCCACGTGTCGATGTGACGTACCGCGCTAAATTAATTAATTTTTTCTTACAGTAAAAATAACTTCTCCATCGTTTTTAAAAGCGTTTTCGATAGAAAATTTGACGCAGAATACGGTAAAAATAGTAAAAAGTTGATTCATGGGTGGCGCCACTGTTAAAAACCGATTTAAACATTGAAATTGTTAATAACAATTTGAATTTTTCGACAACTTGTTTTGAACGTATTTTTTTCTAAAAGCTTGTCTTTTTACCTTCAAAATAAAAAAAATAGATTTTTTAGCTTAAATAGAACCGGAGTTATGATTTTTTGAAAAATAGGCTATTATCGATAAATCATCAAATTCACGAATTTTCGATCTTGATAATTTTTCAAAATATCGAAGATAAAAAAAAAATCCTCTTACACTTATCTCTTTTTTTTCGATGTAGAACCCGTAAAAAAAGTTTCAGTTAAATCTAAAATGTGTCGGTCAGAAAGGTGTTCGGTTTGTAAAAGAACGTCCCATATAGCCCTTGTATTTCTATTTATAATATTATTATAGGAGCCTATTTTAATGTGTTCTGTATTAAATAAATTCTTTCGATGGATCACATATAAAACATATATTATTCATGGACTTGTTGTTTATTATGCATTATCTTCCTGTCCCCTATTATGGAAGACAATAAGATAATTTGTGGGCAATCCACTGGACAGCGGAGCAGCCTGCAAACTGGATTGACCGCTCGTAAATCAAGCGACATCAGCAATTAATCATTGCAAGGTCTGAGCAATTGTTGAGTCTTGAAAATCGTCTCTGTTGATATTTATAATAATGCAATATGTGCAAAATATATATAAAATAATAATAATAATATATATATAAAGGAACTTCATAATTAATGATATTATTAACAGTAAATAAATTTCATGATTAATTTGATTTCCTGTCTATGTTTACCTTTTCCTAATGGCTCTGCTCTAAACTTCTTTGAAAAAATTTAGTCTTCAATGAATGATTTTTTAAAAAAAAACGTGATAATTTAAAACTGATTCATTAATTGGGGGAATGATAAACATGTCGATTATAGCCTTATTGATGATACATATACAGTGCCAGTCAAAAGTTTAGGCTCACTTGCATTTAATTCACAATTATTTAAAAAAATAATTGTAACGATAAGAGATAACATTTCAAAAATTATATGATTGTTTTGAATACAATATATACAACTAAAGATGATATTCTGTTTGTTTGTTCTTTATAGAAAGCCATACCGTTTGTCCTAAATTCTCCAAATTTCGCTTAGTGGTTCTTTCATACCAGGTGCGAACACTTGTCCATATTAAAATTTCATCACTTCAGCTAATCTCTGGGTATATTCTTTATTGTTAAAAAAATCGTTATGATCTCGCTCTACATTACATTTTTACGAAATCAACGGTTGGAGTCGAAAAAAATTTCATTTCTGTCCTGACGAAATTTTTTTAACCCACTGCTTTTCTCATTGTTTTCCAAGTTCCCTGGGTGAAACCGGGATGTACAGCTAGTTATAAATGAAATAAAAATAAAATTATAGTTATGTTGTTCAATAAATAAAATTTTGTTATTTATTTAGTTTAAAAAATCTAAGGGTGAGTCTAAACTTATATATATAAGTTTAGAGTACTTATATATATATATATATATATATATATATTAGTTACATATTGTATTTTTCTTTAGCTTAACATTTTGTACACATTCTATCCTAGCTTTTGCAAAGCATTGTAATCTATTTCTTAGAATCCCGTCCTGGGAACCAGCATCCTACCACGCGCTAGGCGTGTTCCCACGAATGTAAGCACTTCTTATCCTTTAAATACCCTGGTAAATATTACTTCTTGCTTCCAGTTGTAGCTGTAGCCCGTCTCTATGCCAGTTTTCTTTCTGATATTGTAAATTTGTGTTTTTGATGTAAAATAAATCTTTTTAAAAAAGTATTTACATTTCTATACAATCTAACTTAATTATATATATATATATATATATATATATATATATATATATATATTGCACATAAACCATTATTATAAATATTAATAGAGACTCAACAATTGATCAGACCTTGCAATGATTAATTGCTGATGTCGCTTGATTTACGAGCGGTCAATCCAGTTAGATATATATATACACATACATACATAGTTTCAACTACCTTAAAAAAAAAGAAAATTAATATGCCTTTAGTTAATTGTTCTTTGTTAATGGGCATTATAATTATCTAAAAACGGAATGTATTTTTTTCTTTGTAAAGTATGAGTGAATGATTAATTCCAATCCTTTGTTAATTTCAGGGTTTAAAATTACCTCTTATTTTCTTGGTTAGAAAATAATAGTCAAATCCGGACTTATATAGTTCTGATAAATAAGTAAAAATCACATCATGACTTTTATATTTCGGATCAGAAAATAAAAGTCCTGATAAGATCTTAATCACAATGATATCTAATATAAGAGTCTGAGCTTGATTTTAATTGAACGGGTCGGGGCAAAATAGTGCCAAGCAACATTTTTAACAAAAATAAACTGTAGCAGCAGTCTGCTGTATATTATGTATTACCATATGTCTATGATGGAAATGCCACCTAAACATGACTGTGTAGAGCCTCTTTAGTCATATTTAGGTGGCATTTCCATCATAGACATATAGTCCTACATAGTATACAGCAGACTGCAGCAACAGTTTATTTTTGTTGAAAATGTTGCTTGGCACTATTTTGCACCGACCCCTTCAATTGCTTAAATATAAATATATAACCTTTTTTTTTCGGATTTCTTGGTATACCTACATTATTGGGATAACCCTATTTATGGAAAACTTTTCTTCTTCTTAATTGGCGTTATGGTTCGTTCAGAACCAAAGCCTCCTCATTATCTTGGTCCATTCCACTCTGTCCGTGGCTTTGGCAAACCATCGTCGTATATTCAGCTGTTGCAGATCAGTTTCCACGTCGAATAATTTTTCACGGTACCGAAAAGATTCCCTTATTGAGTTGACTGAATAATCTCGCTGACAGTTCAATGTCCTATACAATTACCTGAGAGTTTACAATTAACTTAATAAAGTTAATTAATTAACACGGAGTTTAGTTGTAGAGGGCAAGTCAGGAGGTGGAAGTATGTTCCACAGCCCCTGGAGTTTGTTATCTAACACATTTGCCTCACAAGTTGGAGTTCTGTCAACTCTCAAGGCACTTAGCTTATCGGCCTTCGGCTCCCGAACTTTATGTATGTATATATATAGTTATAATAGCTTTCTGAAGGTTCAGTCAATAATAAACAACTATATTTATAGTGACGTTTCGAGGCTATATTGTTTTCATAATCATTCCCTACAATGAACAAACAGGTTGGAATACAATAAAATGAGTTACATTAGTAAAATTCAGACTAAATATAACAATAATATAAATATTTAAAAAATACATAGGTTGTATTACTGTATATAATTTAAACGATAAAAGTGTATGAAATATACTTACAATGTTGCAGATGGATATTGCTATATAAACCATATAGATGTATTTATGTACTCGGAATGACTAACTATATTACTCTAATGTAGGAACGAAGTTCAGAACTTTAAAAGAAAAGCGGAAAATGCGATTAAGGGTTCTTGGGTTTTTCCTGACCTTGTGGTATTACCGGATTGTGTTTCGTTAGATGCATAATTTAGTAAAATGTATAAACGTTTTATACTGTTATGATTCTATTTTTTTATTTTATTTTTTTTACTTGAGAGTAGCTAACTATAATACACTAATGTACAACTATTATACAATTTTGTTTTATATAGACATATATATTAGGGACGAGACATCGATGTCGATTTTATTATTTTTTTTAATTTTACTGAAGATCTTGGTTTTAAGTTGGTCATGAATTGAGGCATGTGTCCTGTAAGGAATCCCTTGAATGGTTTTAACGTCGATGTTTTAACAAAAATTATACTAGGGATAAAAAGATACTCTATACATATTAGGGAAGCGACATCGATGTATGAATATGTTTGGATCCTGTCCTGAAAGATTAACCTGTTATCTTTAATAAATGAATATGAAAAACCATCAACATCAACGTTTTTATACATTAATTATGAAAATATAACATGTTTAACAATTTAACATAGAATTAAATACGTTTGGACACTAATATGTTAATATTTAAAAAAATTATATACTAAAAAAATATCGATATTCATGAACATGATGTTTTGTGGTCGATGTTTTACCTTCGATGTTGCATCTCTAGTACATATATATATATATATATATATATATATATATATATATAAACTTATTGCTCGCCGAAAAGTTTATTAGAAGTTACAGCTTCTTTTTTTCTTTATTTATAATCCGGGAGCCCACTACTTTTTCTCTGTTTCTTTCACCACCAGTTAAGAGAAGAAGTGGCGGCAAGGAGTGAGTAAACTCGAAGAATACTCTCTCTTTACGACTTTAAAACGTTTTCAATTTCCACCTTACTCCTTCCAATTCTCTTTTACGATTGTACCTTTTTTTCCTTTTTTTTTTTTTTTTTTTTTTTTTTTTACCTTTCGCCCTGGAAGAGTGTAAAGAAACAAAGATCAATATTCCTACCTAGAAAAGATTTATCAAACATTTCATTTTAAATTTTGGATAAAAGTGAGAATTTTATAGTATGCTGTGTTTAGAGTATTTCGTTTCTTTCTAACTAGAGGGACGCATGTTATTCTTCTTACAAATTTCCAAACGTGTACATACCTGCTATTACCATAATGGACTTCGGCTTCGAAGAACTTCGTTTAGCGAATTGGATATGCTTAGAAATACTACAAACTTTTCAATCCAAAATTTTAATTCTAATAACAGAATCTTCATTGTAATTATGTAATAAAACTCTGCATACACTTTAAATACCCTTTCCACCGACTCTTAAAATCCTTAAAAGTTATTAATTATTATAGCTAATTATCTACTTCGCTTCAACTAACAAGCCATTTAGTAATTTTTTCAAATAAAACTTTTATTAAAGAGACATTTTCGGGTTATTTCGGAAGTTTGGTAAAATAAAAAGCATTGATTTCATATAATATTTTTATATATCAATCTGACAAGTACCTTAATTTGTTTGAATCTAGGTGGAAATTTATCCGTATATGGTTATTCCGATTATTTTGTTTTGCTTTACCTGGAAACGATAGATCTAAATACAAAAACATTGATGAAAGCCGTTTAAGAATTAGGGCTAGAAATAAATATGGAAAAAACAAAGTTAGCTGTAGAAACAATGACGATTGTGGCGATATTGAAGTAGAAGAGGAAATTTATGAAGCCGTGGAGAAATTGAGAAATTCAGGATCTCCAGAGACATTTTTGTTCGAAATAAAATTACACTGTTCATTTATTTTTCATCTAAATGAATTACATACTACATTGGTGCTTAGAAGCAGAGGCTGTCACTCTTATCCTTTAAAAACAAAGTTTTCATAAGTACTATCGATAGTTTTGTAATCATCGATAATCCTGATAGTTTAAACCTATCGATAGTTTTACATCTCTACCGCAGTATGAGGTTCTAGACCTTCAGACATTGCTGAAACACTAGAGCAAAAACTATATGGATCTGGTGTATTTTTGGATTTAGCTCAGGCATTCAACGAAGTCTGGCACCAGGGTCTTCTCTTTAAACTCAAGACCATATTACCGCACGCATACTACCTCATTCTTCAATCCTATCTTTTCGACAAATTTTTCTCCGTTCGGCAGCGATCAGGAATTTCATCAAATCGTCCAGTCCTAGCGGGAGTACCTCAAGGTTCAATAATGGCTCCTCTTCTCTACATTATGTACACACACAACATACCCGTAAGCAATGATACACTGACCGCTACATATGCTGACGATACAACAATTCTCTCTAAACATCAAGATCCTATCCATGCCTCACTAACTTTACAACAACATCTACATAAAGTAAACGACTGGTGTAAATTATGAAAAATTCGGCTAAATCATGAAAAATCAAAACACATAACGTTCACTCTTCGAAAAAATACCTGTCCTCCAATTTATATAGACAATGTCCAAATTTCTCAAACTGACACCGTACACTATCTCGGTCTTACCTTTGACAGAAGGATGACCTGAGGCCCGCATGTTAAGATGAAACGAAAAACCCTTAACAAACGACTCCCCCCTAATTTACCCCCTTATTTCCAAAACTTCAAAGTTAGGACTACGACAAAAATTAAATACATATTTATACTTACTGAAACCAATTTGGACTTTATCTGCACAGATATACGGTACAGCTAAAAAGACCCACTTACAAAGAATTCAGACCTTTCAATAAAAAATATAAAGAATCATGGTAATGGTACGTGACCAACAATACCCTACATACTGACTTACAAATGCAAACAGTAGACCAACATATAAAGACACTTTACAAACGTTTCCATACCCACTTACACGGTCATCTCAACCAACTGATTAGAGGCATGGCAACAGCTGATATGCCCATACCTAGGAGATTAAAAAGGCGCTGGATGAGAGATCTCCTTCGTTAACAATCCAGATTAACTGACACAAGACAGACAAGAGGTACCGCTGGGTGCCATCCTTCCCCATGCCTAACATGCCTTTATTCAAATTAGCTCAGCTCACATTTGCAGATTGTCGATGTTTATTGACTGGCGCAAATTAAAATTATGAAGGCAAGAAAAAAAAAAAAATCAAAGTTTTCGATAGTACGGTCGATAGTTTTAAACCACTACCACTGTGTGAGGTTCTAGACCTTTTGAGAACGTTGCATTAGCCCATGCCAACGTGCTAATAATTTTAACCATGCCAGACCATTATTCCTTTATAATATTAATTGATGAAGTTGATTTATTACCAATTATTAAATTAAAATTTAATTATGCGGGGCTTGCTAATTAAATGTTGACAGAGTGGCTCACCTTCAAAGTATTAGGGACTTTTAAATTCAGGATCTCTCTCTCCAAATTAATTATTATACATTTTTCAATTTAGCTTCATCCTTTATCCCCCTCCCCTCTTAACTTATTTAATATTTCGGTATTATTAATTTAATCCGACCTCGGTTTTATGAAAAATATTAAATGGACGAAATTATAAAATGAAATATTTAAATAAATTATGTTTGTATCATTTATTTTTTTGATTTTTCCGGAAGTTTTTAATTATATTTTTAATCCATGTTTAATGAAATAACAACTTCCAATATTTGTTTTTATTTTTCTATTTATTTTTCATTTTCAACGTTTCGGGGCACCCGCCCCATCTTCAGGAAAAACAACTAGAAACATTTATCTATATATAAATCACAGTAATTTAAATAAAATTTTTTCCACAATAATATATCATATCGTTAAAATTCTTGTTTTTAATAGTTTTTATAATTTAATAATAAATTACCTTAAAATTTCTTTTCATGCTTAATTGCATGCTGTCAATTTCATCCTATATGTACATATATTATCCAACACACATATATTAACATATATTCATCATTTTTTAATAATTTAAAATTAACATTGTGCATTGGTCATCTCCTTGTCACAGACTGATTATTTTTTCTCTATGGGGATCAATTTATTTACCTTTGATTTGATTCTAATCTTCTTCTCCTCATATCTAATATTTTTAACAGTTCAAATTTAATTTATTTATAATGTCTATATAATGTGCACCTAGATTCTTGGTGTCTGTTTTGAAATTTATTGTTTTATCTATATTTTTTGTTATCTGTATTGCTTCTAATATTTTTCTATTTGTAGCTATTTTTTCTTTTTCTATTATTTTTGCTTTATCAAAATTAAATGTGTGGTTATGTTTTATACTGTGTAAGGCCAATGCTGTCTTGTTTATATTTTTGCTATTTTTACAATCATTTTTGTGTTGTAATACTCTCGTTTTTAATTTTTTTGAAGTCTCACCAATGTATATTTTATTGCAATCATTACATTCAATTCTGTATATGACATTTTTTATATCTATTTCTTTTATTTTATCTTTCATATTTGTTAAATATAGATTCATTTTGTTATTATTATACATTCCCATTCTTATATCATAATGATCATAGTTTTTGAAAGTTCTTTTTATTTCTTCTGTCAGACCTTTTACGTACTGCATTTTGAAGAACTTCTTATTTTTATTTAGATCATTTCCCCTTATTTCTCTTATTTCTTGATTATTTGATTTTTCGGATGTTTTATTATTATTATTAAAAAAATCTGTTATTGTTTTTTGTTTTTTCTTTATAATCTCTTTATTATTTATTCCTTTTTCTTTTATTCTTTTATCTGTCATATATTTTTTGGTGATTTTCTCATTTAGATTATCCTCACTTTTATGATTTTGGTATTTTGGATGAGTTTTTATTCTTTTGTACCACAAGTCATTTATAATTTTTTTAGGATAAAAATTTTCTTTCAAAATTTCGGAAGTTGTTATTTCATTAAACATGGATTATAAATTATGTTTGTTTTTCTTACATAAATTAAACGAATGGTAAAAATTATGGAAAATTTTACTTTGATAACGTTTGAGAATTGCTAAACAAGTAATATTTACTCTTCGAAAATATATCTGCTCTCCAATTTTATCGAAACCGTATAAATTCCTGAAATTATAAAAATATATATATATATATATATATAAAATATTTTTTATAAGAAAAGAAAAGATTGGCATGGGCCGGGATTGAATTAGTTTGAATTTGAACCCGGATTTCAGTATCACTGATACGGCGCTCTTGCCATTTGAGCCACCAGGCACATATCTCCTGTTACATTGATAATGGCGTAATATGCCGAAACGTCGGAGCAATAATCTCTATATATATATAAGAGGCTTTGTCCTGACTGATAGAATCAACGCAGAGCAAAAACTACTAATGATAGAAACTTGAAGTTCGAAATTTAGATTTTAAACGCGATGTAGGTAATCACTAAGAAAGGAATTTCAAAAATGTAACCCCTAAGGGGCTTAAATGGTGAAATTGTCGTTTAACTCTAACGGATATCTATTGTTGAGATTTTAAACCATATGTTTTTTATTTGAATATCGATTTAACGTTACAATAGTATTAAAATAGACATTCACATAAAATATGGGTACTGATTATTTAAATATTAGTGGTAATCAAATTATGCACACTGTGATTCCTGATGGGGATGGTTCGTGTTTATTTCGATCTCTTCTCCATATATTAAGAGGCTTTGTCCTGACTAACAGAATCAACGCAGAGCGAAAACTACTTATGATAGAAACTTGAAGTTCGGAATTTAGATTTTAAAAGCGATGTAGGTAACCACTAAGAAAGGAATATCAAAAATGTAACCCCTAAGGTGTTTAAATGGCGAAATTGTCGTTTAACTCTAACGGACATCTATTTTCGAGAAAATATATCTAATTATTACTCATTATAAAGAATTTGATACGACGAGTTTAACTCGAAAGGCCCTGTTGGGCGTCGAAAACCATGTTTTACAGCCGAAAAGTGAAGCGTTCCCGACGAGTAAGTCATTTTTTGTTTCGGCGGTTTTAGTGAACTCTCTCCCTCACTTCTACCGAGCCGGCAGCTTCCCCCTCCAACATTCCACCTACCGGAAGCTCAGATTCTACTAAATCTCCTTAACATCAGTTAACATATTATATTAGATCAATACCAAGATAATAGTCGCAGAATTGATTTTAAAGGCTCGCGGGCGAAGCCGCGACGGGAAATGCTAGTTTAATATAAGTGAGACTCAATAAAGGATCTAATTAGAGCTTAACTAAGAAGAGTCTTATTGTAAAAAAAAATTATAATTGTAATTATCCCACTACACTTTACATTTTGTAATTTCTATTTAACTCTAAACTCTGTCGCGATTTATTGCAATAAAAGCAACTCTGCTATAGATTTTGTAACAATTTATAGGTTGAAATCATTTTTATTGAACGAAAATATGATTTAACAGTGTTACAAAAACTATGAAAACACAAATTATTGGAGGTCACCTGTGGTATAGCGGTTAGCATGGCAACCTACAATACTAAAGGTCGCAGGTTCGCGCCCACCGGTGGCCCTAGGATTTTTTAATGGGAGTAAAAACTCCTTAGCCATGCCGTCCCTCGGATAGGAAGTAAAATGGAGGTCCCGAGCCTGTACGATGTCAGTTACTCGTTACAGATCCCTCTCCTAATTATACCTGGATAGGCAAAATTTAGGACTCCTACTTTAGCATCGTCCGATTAGCCTTAGTGGCATAAAGTGACGTTAACCCGCCTTTGGTCGCGTTGTGAGCATTTTGCTCACACTTGCCGAAAATCTTGTGTATTTCGCTTATTTCTTTTTATTTAATTTTGACATTTTTTCTATTTGTCATTTATACATTAACTCACTTTAGGAAGTTGTTTTTGAAAAAAAAAAATGCCGCGCTAAGCCCCTGTAAAACTTTTTGTTCGAAAAAACGGGAGCGTGAGCAAATTGCTCACAGCGCAACCATCCGTGACACAGAACTGAGCCACCCTGCGGGCCGCTCCGAGACCTGCACGGACTTGCCCAACTTCGCAGTAATTAGACCAAATCATGTCAGTAGACGTTTGTCTTTCTTTGATGAAATATTGTAGCTGTTCAGTTTTGGTAGTTTAGTTCGGAAAATGATTGGAACTAGACGTCCTGCGAAGACATTACGGCTTTTGAAGGATAATCCGGAAGAAAAAAATGACCGTAAGTATTTTCATCTCTTCTCTTAGGTTTTTCAGTATAAGGTTAGATTAGTTTTTATACTTTTGAGTAAAATGGGGTATTTCGTTTTTAGATCGTTATTTCTGGCTTCTTGAAGTTGAGCATGGTAAAACTGGAGGTCAAATCTCCAGTCTTCCTCTCGAAAAATCCGTTGACTTGCCAGAACTAGTGCCGGAATACGAACCAACTTTTTATAATTTTTTCTTTCTTATTTTTTTTTTTTGTAATGTATGCTTATGCAGTTTTCTTACAATAAATACTTCTTTTTTTTAAACTAAAAATAGTGTTAAAAAAATTCATTCTGTTCTATTCATTCCACTCCTATAAATAAATTATAATAAATGCATTAAACTGATGAAAACACCTTAAACAGATTAATAATTTAATGATAAAGATATTCTAAATTAAAAGAAACAAAAATATTGCGAAGAATGCTGCTGAAAAATAATAGAATCTCCAAAAACTGAGGAGTGAGCAATTTGCTCACGCGCGACCAATGGTGTCCCACGGAGGGGCGCGACCAGCGCCGGGTTAAAAAAACAAACAAACAAATAATATAACAGGTTACAAAACGTATCACTTTGTAACTACACAGTAACAAAAAAAATAACCGCATGTCTAGAGCTCCAGAACGAGACTAACACAGCTGTCCATCGCTCCTCGTATCTAATTTAAAGAAGAATAGTCTCCCTACAAGCGTAGAAGATTCTCGAATAGAAACGAACAGGTTCTAGAACAAAAAATTTAGAACTCTTTTTTTCCTTTCTTCTTTCGGTAGTATGATTTGTGTTTCACTTTACAATATTAATATTATACCACCACAATTGTCATGATATAAGTACTCAAGAGTAGCATAACATACAGACTAACTTTCTGTTCCATCACTTCTTATATCTAGTCCGGAAAAGAACTCTCTGGATGGTACTCGAACATATTATTCACAAATATATACTACTGTTTCCAACTGTTCCAAAAACAAGTTTAGAACTATTTTAAACTAGGTGGACCCGTGCAAAGCACTTCGCACGAAGATTTGTATCAGATTGTACTTCTTGTTTAACATAACTATGAAATGAACTTTTTTTTTGCCTTTTCATCCAGAAAAGCGTATAAATAAAAACAACAAAATATATTATTATAACTTCTATATTGCGATAAAACCCAAATACAACTCACTACCTATTTTACAAAGGCTATAAAGATATTAATTAAAGAAAACTTTTTTGGGCCAATTTTATTTAACAATTTACGAAAATTTACACTATCAATCTATTCAGTTTTCACTAAATCTTTTATTTATTTTTTTTTTCGTTTAAACGCACCTTAATGTCATTTCGTCGGTCTTGTCAAAATACAGGAAGCTATTTCTTCTTAATTTTTTTTTTAATTTTTTTAATGAAATGAATGGAGGATACGGATTTCGTTTCAAAATCAATTTAACGTCGAAGAGATTTGTTTTACTGGAATTCGGTCAAAAAATAAAAGACAAAAGCCTTTTTGCCAACATTTTAATTTATTTAAGATCTATCGAACCGCAACCTAATACAAATTTTAACAACATTTTTGACCAGTGATTGAGAATATGACAAAGTTATAAATGCTTTTAATGATTTTAAAAAGAATTTTTTATCTTTTACAGCGTCCGTCGGTTTATCCGAAGAGTCGGTTAATCAGGAACCGGTTAAGTGGGAGTATACTGTAATTGCTAATTGTGAGAGTGCAATTTTCCAACGCTACAATTAAGTCTAAATCAGAAGAAACAACATTTATAGAACCTAAGCACGACAGGACCTAACATTTGCTGTATCGTAATACAATAAGTAGTTGACCTCGTGCGGCGGAGGGGCCTAACCCAGGCGTTATCTCAAAAATGGTAGGTAATAGGGCTTTAAAACACTAACCCCAGTTTAGTTCACATGAACTAAACTGGGTCTTAATGCTCGTATCGCAATTTAGAAAACCCACTTTGATTCGTTTTGATCCGTTGAATCAGTACGTTTAGGTCGATATTTTATTTTGGACCAAAAAATGAACACTGAGAATGCAATTCGCAAAAGCTCCGTGAAATTCTGAATCCAACGATACCACATTCGTGGCATTTGGGCACGGTGGACCTTATGATTCATGAAAAACCGATTTTCACACTTTGTGAAATAATATATGTGGGATCATATGTTTTGTGTTTTGTTTTGTTGTTTGTTTGCTTAACGTCCCTTTATGCCTCTAAGACTAATCGGACGATGCTACAGTGGGAGTCCTAAATTTTGCCTATCCAGGTATAATTAGGATAGGGATCTTTAACGAGTAACTGACATCGTACATGCACGGGATCTCCATTTTACGTCCTATCCAAGGGACGGTAAAGGTAAGGTTTTTACTCCATTTAAAAAATCGTAGTGTCACCACGGGACGCGAGTCTTGTAGGTTGTTGTCTATAAAACTTGTTTTTTCATGAGAGTGAATCTAAAGTTTAAAAAATGTTTTCAGAATATATACTGTAACACTTATGACACTGACTAATGCGAGTTAGTAATAAATAATATGTACCTAATCGGGAATATAATATAGTAAACAATAAAAAAATAAATTGACCAATTTCAAATATGTTCAAAAATAGTGGACATTGAAAGGTTATAAATTGAAAGGACATTGAAAAAAATATAAGTTAAACTTGCTGTTTTTTGTAGATTGAAACCACTAGGTAGGAGCACAATTTATTATTTTTGCAATTTCATTTATTCAACCGACAACGTCTCTGCCACACGGGCATCTTCTACTCAAAAAATTATTATGTTATTTATTCAATAATTTTAAACCGTATAACTAGGAATCAGTATAAATACTAATATATTTACAGCTATAATTATAAAATGTTTATTTTAACCACAGAAATTTATAAAATAAAGTATATTTATATCATTGAACTGACAGCATCCCATTGCAGTCTCATGTTATATATGTTTATATTTTTTCAATCTGGTGGACGTTTTATAAATGTAACATAAAACAACAACTCAGCAATTTTCGACAGATTACACTGGTCGACAAGGTTTTTTTTCACAAGGGATCTGAATAGTGAATCTAGTGGCATTTTCCATCCTGAATTCAGATATGTAGTCAGAATTTTCCCATCAGGCATAGTTTTTCTGTAAAAGCTACTTTTCAAAATATGATTTTAGCGTTTTCTTTGACCTGTCATAGGAACCGTTACCTCATATGTAGCTATTTTACTCAAGCTGTATTATTGAAATTATTTGCAATGTCATGCTGAAGCGCAATAAAACATGACTGTGCAGGTTCATTGTTGTTGTTTAGACATGTTCAGACCTGTTTGGCATTGTGATGTGTCAGTATTGAGCTGATTGTGAGATTGTTGAGTAGTGAAATATTTCCTTCCTTTCTGTTTAAAAGTGTATTGTGTATCTTGTATTTCTGTGCTTTATTTTTTCATCATGCCAAGAAATTGTGTAAATCATGCAGATAATTTCTGCTATATTTGTGGTGAGCTGACCTTCAAGTCTCAGAGGCGAAATTTGACCCCACTTGCAAAGAAGTGTTATAAACTTTACTTTGGCTGTCAAGTTGGTGATTTTAATAAGAGCTGGGCCCCAAATACATGCTGTGTTTCGTGTGTTAGACTGCTGACTGGGTGGAAAAATGGTACACATCATATGCCATTTGCAATTCCCATGATTTGGAGGGAACCGAAGGATCATTTAACTGACTGTTATTTTTGTTTGACAAATATTAAAGGAATCACATCTAAAACAAAATATACAGTTAAGTATCCGAATTCGCAATCTGCAATGAGACCTGTCTTACACAGTGAAGAGTTCCCCGTACCAGTATATGCAGATACAACCTTAAGTGATAACTCTGGTTATGACCTGACTGAAACTCCAAATGATTCAGATGAAAATTTATTAAAATAAATCAGATGAAAATGAGACATATGAAAATAAATAAAAATCTTACATATGAAGCCAGTAGCTGTTCATCAGAACCATACTTTCCCAATCAGCAAGACCTTAGTGACCTGATTCGCGATTTAAATCTGTCTAAACAGCAAGCGGAAGTTTTAGCTTCCAGACTCAAAGGGTGGAATTTACTCCAAAAAGATGTAAGAATTAGTAGATATCGTAGCCGCCATAGTGTTTTCAAAGTATACTTCTCTGAAGAAAATGGTATTGTGTTTTGTAATAATATTTGTTCTGTTATGGAAACTCTTGGGCTTCAACACCGGCCAGATGAGTGGCGATTGTTCATAGACTCCTCTAAAGTAAGTTTGAAGGCTGTGCTGCTACATATTGGCAATAAACTTCCATCAATACCGGTAGCGCATGCGCTGATATGAAAGAGACATAATGCTATGTATTGTGGATGCTGCCATGATAGGAAAAGTAAATTGAATTAATAATTTAATATCAAAATTTGTAAAGTACTGTATATGGGCAACCCGGTGGTCAGTTTTACCTGAAGGCGGGTAGGTCTTGGAAATACCCCTTGTAAGTATTGGGGCAATAAACCTTCTATTAGAAATTCAAAATAAGCCTGAAGAAGTAGCCTGAAGAGAGTGGGGGAAAGAAGACTTATACGGAGTGGAGGAGAGAAGTCGGAGGGGGGAGTTCGGGTGGAGAGTCTCATCAATCGGAGTTTCTGTGTTCTGCCTTCTACCTGTGAACATCTAGCTGCTCTACCTGCTCTACCTGCTCTCAGTGTGACGTCACAGCACCAGGCCAACAGTTTTTAGGGTTTTCCTGAGACCGCGTGGGTACGCCATGTAAACACGTGAGTAAAAACCTGCTTTATTTTCCAGTTTTCTGGTTTATATATCTTATATATATGTTGTGTATTTTAAGTTTAGTTTTAGTATTATTTTTATTACATTATAAACATGTTTATGGACCACTCAAACGGGCCACAAACCACACCACAGACATCATATATTCTTACACCTCCAGTATTATTAACACAGAACACCACAATAACACCTACAACAAGTACACGAAACAAACGGAAAAGGATTAAGGTGACTCACACCGACAGTGATGGGTTTTCCCTCCCCAAAAACCCCATCAAGGCTGTCCCCCGACCCTTAGATGGAACTACGCAAATCGTAGTTTCCAACCAATTTGACCAACTTAACTCCGCACAAAACATTGACACGACTCAAAACACAGAAACTAGTGACAATCAAACCGCTAGGCAACAACCCACCACACCTACAATAAGACCTCCTCCCATAGTAATTAGACCACCGATATCATCGGCGGTAATAAAACAAACTCTTTTAGAGTGCAATATAACTCAATTTAGTCTTCGATGTTCTAAAATCGAGAACAAAATATACCTTACCAACGACAAAGACTATCACAGAACCCTTAGTGTCATCAATACGAATGATGACATATATTATCATTCGTATGCCCCACGGGGAACTAAACCTCTCAAGAGGTTCCTCCTAAAGGGGTTCGATATAGATCACCCCTTGGAATCCATATCCGCCACCCTCCAAGCCCGATTACCAGGGTTTAAAAATATTTGGAGGATGACCAAAACCAACGAACAAGGACAGAAAAGACAGCTGTCCCACATTATCGTGACAACTGATCACGAAACAACAATTAAGCAACTGAAGGACATTGGTCCTATAGACTATATGTTTTACACTATAGAAGCAATGAAGAACATTGCTGGCCCCAGGCAGTGCCATAACTGCCAGGAATTCGGCCATACACAGGCATATTGTGGACGTAGACACGTATGCGTAAAATGTGATGAAAACCACGAATCATCCACATGTCCAAGGACATCCCCCCCCAAATGCGCAAATTGCGGAGGCCCTCATGTGGCCTCATATCGCAATTGCGAATTTAGACTTAATCTTATAAAAAATAAGATCAACAAAAAGGTGGAAAATGCACCTGTTAACAACAACCCTCCCAGGGAGACATCTCGTGCTCCCTCTACCACCTCAGCCCCGAACTCCTACGCCGGGGTCACGGTCAGTGGACCGCCTCCTCCCCCTCAACCCTCTCCACCAACCTCCCAACCTCCGTCCTCTGAAACCCCCCCATGGGTCGCTGAACTTGTGGGAATGTTCAGGGACATGAAAGAAATGTTTACTACGTTACTCACTACAGTAAACATTATTTTACAAAGAAACATCAATGGATAGACATACTATCCTAAACTATAACATAACAGGGCTCATGCATCGTAAGCTTGAGCTAGAAACCCTCCTGGCTTCTTATAAGCCATCCATAATTTCACTCACAGACACACAACTCAACAAACAGAGGTACGTATATTTCCCTGGATACAAAACCTATAGACTTGACTCACCCACACACGGCGGCGTAGCACTCCTGATGCGTTCAGACGTCCCCTCCAGAAAAATAAACGGCACAACACTAAACGACGACAAACACTCAGCCATCACTATACAAGTAAGACTAAAACATTCATACAAAATCACATGTGTCTACAGAAGTCCATCAGGCAAACTAGACGCATTCAAGACCTTTTTGAAAAACATTGAGACAGACAGACAACACATTATTGTAGGTGACCTAAACGCCAAACACCACACTTGGAACTGTACAAAACCAAACGCATTAGGAAACCACCTGACCAAATGCAAATACACTATTATACACCCTAATGCGTTCACATACAGACACCACGCCAACCCATCTATCACATCCACACTAGATCTATTGCTCACAAAACAGCCCCACAGATTCACAGACTGCACAACAATCGAGTTTAGCGACAACGACCACATCCCGGTTTTATACAAACTAGGACAAGACAACACACCAACCCAACATACAGACTACAAATATAAATTCCGGAACGGAGACTGGAAACTATACAAAAACATAGCATACGAAAACACACCCTACATCACCACCCTACACACTACAAATGACATCGACACGGCCATTGCAACAGTAAACAACATCATACACAAAGCAGCCCAAACATCTATCCCCACATTCACCCCCACACCGATACACCTACGCAAACCCCCTAAACATATACTAACACTCATAAAACAACGCAACAACATCAAAAACTGTTGGTATAGGACGAAAGACCATACCTACAAACCCATCATTAACAGTCTTACAAAACAAATCACATCCCTAATGTCGCAGTGGAAAACGTCCCTCTGGCATGAACAGTTACGCCTCACACATAACGACCATAGGAAATTCTGGAAACTTACCAGAAGCCATAACACCAAATCAAAATCGGTGAAAATTCAACGAGGCGATGAGCTCCTCACCCCCGCAGATCAGGCTGACATTCTCTCTGACTATTACGTAGAAAGGGACAACTCACGCAACAATAACACTTACCACCACAACCCCTCCACCGATAACACACAGAATTCAATATTCTCTACATATAAAGACCTGACTGAAATTAAATTTAAATTACTTGAAATTAAAAGAGAGGTGATCCCATGGAAGTCCTCTAACAGGAGTAAGCGCAGAGAGGAAGTAATCTTGACGCGTCTTCGCATTGGTCATACGCGCTTGACACATGGACACCTAATGGCACGCGAAGACCCAACCAACTGTCAGGCTTGTGGATGTCCGCTGACAGTAAAGCATATTTTGACTGAATGCAGGGCCTACGAAGAATACAGAGCACTCTTAGATATACCAAATGACTTATACAGTATACTGCGAGACAACGTAACAGACAAACTGTACGACTTTCTAAAATTAACAAAATTATATAATAAGATATAAACCGAACATTGAATAAATGGCGATGATGACCCTAGTGGTTGACGCCATAAATAAAAAAAAAAAAAAAGACCTGACTGCAATCCTGAGGAAAACTAAGGGAAACAAATCACCCGGGAAAGACAATATTCCATACGTCCTTCTCAAACAACTCCCCCGAAAAACCCTAATGTTTCTCCTTAACATTTTTAATTCCTGCTCACGCCTCAGATACTTCCCTACGGAGTGGAAACATGCTATCGTCGTTCCACTCCTCAAACCCCGCAAACGAGGAGCGGTTCCGGAAGAATACCGGCCAATTAGTCTCCTCAACCACATCTCAAAAATATATGAGAAACTACTCATTATCCACATCCGAAAACACTGCGATACACACGACATCATACCCCCGGAACAGACGGGGTTCTCGCGTGGAGTTAGCTGTTATCACCACGTAGCCAAGCTGCAATACGATATAGCTAACAATCTCCATAAAAACCTGGCCACAGCAATGATTTCACTCGATTGCACACAGGCTTTCGACTCTGTGTCCTATCCCATCCTAATCCATAAACTCACACACTACCAATTCCCGGACCAACTGGTCGACATCATAGGATCATACCTCACTGACCGGTACTTTGTAGTCCGGGTCAGAAATGAAATTTCAGCCCACCGCCAAGTTACACGCGGAGTTCCCCAGGGCTCTGTCCTTGCGCCTATACTTTTCAACATATATACTGCCCAAGTAGTAGGGACAAGATTGAGAATACCACAATCGCCGCATATGCTGATGACATTGCTATTTATACAGACAGCATGAATGCGAAACATGCAATGCGCAAGGCACAGATAGTAGCTCAACAAATCACAGACCAATTAAAAGACATAAACATACTCATTAACACGCAGAAAACAGATGCTATCACATTCTCATACAAGAAAACACCCGATAAAACACCAACATTAAACGGCCAAACCATCACAACAAAGAAACACCTCACATACCTAGGTATTAAACTGGAATCACACTTATCATTCACAGCACACATACAGAACAGAATTCACACTGTCAGATCAACATCAACACAACTACAGCACCTACTCTACTCACCAGGGCTGTCACTCAGACTCAAACTACTCATCTACAAATCTATTCTCAGACCATCTCTTTTACACGGAGCACCACTCTTACACTATCTTTACCCAACAGCCCTGAAGAAACTACAGCAATATCAGAACAGCATACTCATGAAGATATGTAGAGGCACCACATTAGAAAGACGGAACATGAATCACATTCACGATACATTACAACTCGACACAATACAAAAACACATATCACGTAGGCACATCAAATTCTATGACAACCTACCCTCATCATTCAATCCCCTATTCCGCACCCTCACACCATCCTTACTCCCAGCCAGATGGCAAGGCCGTAAGGGTTCAATCAACCCAATCAACATCATCATATAAACCTGCCTTACGGTTACTCCCCCACTAACTCCCTTCTCCTCTAGCCCTGTCCTCTATTCCATTATCCTTCCCCCTCCCCTTTTATTTCTTTTATTTTATGTTTTATAAATGATAACACGCGGAGGCCCCTCAACTCCTAATATACCATGAAGAGCTGCACCACAGCGAAAATAACATAACTTATCAACTCATCGCACCTTCAAATACCACAGGTAGTATAAGGTAATAAGGTAAATCAGCATCGTTCCATTAGTATTAATGGTTCGAATTTCGCATTTTAATATTGTTTTTCTGTTTTAGAGGGATCAGAAAAAAAAAAAAAAAAAAAAAAAAAAAAAAAAAAAAAAAAGGTGCAGAGTGAGTTCGGAGGTGGACAGAGGTCGGGGGAGTGTGCCAAGAGGGCGAGAGTGGAACGAGAAGGGCAGAGGACCAGATAGGCAGGAGCGGAGAGTCCAGATTTCCGAGAGAGACCGAGATGGGATGCTGTGCTGAGTCAGAGATGGCAGGGACTGATCCAGCAGACAGGCCAGAGACAACACCAGAGAGTGCCCACCAGATAAGGTTAATACATATACAGTACTAGTTGTAATATTGTGTGGTTAGTATTTATTAAAATAATGTTAAATTGCCAGTCAGCATCCATTAACTAATTTGTGCTAGTAAAATATGTTTATATGATATATTAAAGGGGGTATAAATAATTTACATTATTGGTCAATAAAATTAAAGATATAGTCCAATTTAGATTTGTTTATTTATTATCATTTACCCTATGCCACAGGCTAATAAAACCCAAGATGGTAATAGGACAACCGATTTTTGTAAAAGTAAGTGCTTTTAAGAAAGGAAATATAAATACCGAATAAGACGTTCTAATAATTAACCCTGAAAATAATTGAAAATAAACATTTATTTAAAATATAAAGATTCCAAACAAAAATGATTTTAAAACTAGAGTGGGAAGGAATCCCAAATAGTAGAATCCTCTTTGTTTTTGAAAAATGCTTGCCACACAATAAAATGATACTGTATAAACATTATGCTTCTTGTTTTTGTTGTTTGTGAATTAAGAAGTTTTTCAGGATGTGAAATAAAGACAGAAGAACTCTGATCGCTATGTAAGTTATCTAGTAATTGTCTATGAAAAATTTATATATGAAAAAAAAAATATCGAAAAGCTACTAATTTGTAACTATTGTAATATGAGGGGGTAATTACATGGAAGATCACAAGTTTTGTTATATTCTGCAACCATTCTGTAATTGTGAAATTTAGTTTTGAAGGTTGAGTCAAAATATTTTTAAATAGTAAACAAAAAACTTATATTGAGAATTGTTTTATTTTAGTTTTTGTTATGTAAATTGTAGCAATTGTAAATTTATTATCATAGCTTGTTGTTTTACGAAAGGGTTTTGTTCATTTTTGTAATTATTTTATATGTTGTATCAAGTTGTTCAAGTGTTCAAGTAATGTTTTGTACGTTGTATGTTTTATATCCTTTTGTTTTATTCGATGCTGAACAGTTAATTTTGTAGATAGGATTTTGCTTTACGGATCTAAACTGATTATTAAAAATATTTTTAAAAGTATGTTAAAAGAAAAATCAATAAACATACGTTTATTAATTTTTCTTTCCCTTGACACTAGGAGAATTTTAATTGCTACGTTTCTGGACTCCAGCTTTTCTAAGGCGGGTGGGGGTAACCAGAAACGGCATATATCTAATTGATATTGTAATTAATGTACTTAATTCGCCTTAATGTAAATTGGATACTTTTCCAAAGGTGACGTGTTTACCAATTCCATATTATTTTAATAAACCTGTGGCATAGGGTAAATGATAATAAATAAACAAATCTAAATTGGACTATATTTATAATTTTATTGACCAATAATGTAAATTATTTATACCCCCTTTAATATATCATATAAACATATTTTACTAGCACAAATTAGTTAATGGATGCTGACTGGCAATTTAACATTATTTTAATAAATACTAACCACACAATATTACAACTAGTACTGTATATGTATTAACCTTATCTGGTGGGCACTCTCTGGTATTGTATCTGGCCTGTCTGCTGGATCAGTCCCTGCCATCTCTGACGCTCTCTGACTCAGCACAGCATCCCATCTCGGTCTCTCTCGGAAATCTGGACTCTCCGCTCCTGCCTATCTGGTCCTCTGCCCTTCTCGTTCCACTCTCGCCCTCTTGGCACACTCCCCCGACCTCTGTCCACCTCCGAACTCACTCTCCACCCGAATTCCCCCCTCCGACTTTTTTTTTTTTTTTTTTTTTTTCCTGATCCCTCTAAAACAGAAAAACAGGATTAAAATGGGAAATTCGAACCATTAATACTAATGGAACGATGCTGATTTACCTTATTACCTTATACTACCTGTGGTATTTGAAGGTGCGATGAGTTGATAAGTTATGTTATTTTCGCTGTGGTGCAGCTCTTCATGGTATATTAGGAGTTAAGGGGCCTCCGCGTGTTATCATTTATAAAACATAAAATAAAAGAAATAAAAGGGGAGGGGGAAGGATAATGGAATAGAGGACAGGGCTAGAGGAGAAGGGAGTTAGTGGGGGAGTAACCGTAAGGCAGGTTTATATGATGATGTTGATTGGGTTGATTGAACCCTTACGGCCTTGCCATCTGGCTGGGAGTAAGGATGGTGTGAGAGTGCGGAATAGGGGATTGAATGATGAGGGTAGGTTGTCAAAGAATTTGATGTGCCTACGTGATATGTGTTTTTGTATTGTGTCGAGTTGTAATGTATCGTGAATGTGATTCATGTTCCGTCTTTCTAATGTGGTGCCTCTACATATCTTCATGAGTATGCTGTTCTGATATTGCTGTAGTTTCTTCAGGGCTGTTGGGTAAAGATAGTGTAAGAGTGGTGCTCCGTGTAAAAGAGATGGTCTGAGAATAGATTTGTAGATGAGTAGTTTGAGTCTGAGTGACAGCCCTGGTGAGTAGAGTAGGTGCTGTAGTTGTGTTGATGTTGATCTGACAGTGTGAATTCTGTTCTGTATGTGTGCTGTGAATGATAAGTGTGATTCCAGTTTAATACCTAGGTATGTGAGGTGTTTCTTTGTTGTGATGGTTTGGCCGTTTAATGTTGGTGTTTTATCGGGTGTTTTCTTGTATGAGAATGTGATAGCATCTGTTTTCTGCGTGTTAATGAGTATGTTTATGTCTTTTAATTGGTCTGTGATTTGTTGAGCTACTATCTGTGCCTTGCGCATTGCATGTTTCGCATTCATGCTGGCTGTATAAATAGCAATGTCATCAGCATATGCGGCGATTGTGGTATTCTCAATCTTTGTCCCTACTACTTGGGCAGTATATATGTTGAAAAGTATAGGCGCAAGGACAGAGCCCTGGGGGACTCCGCATGTAACTTGGCGGTGGGCTGAAATTTCATTTCTGACCCGGACTACAAAGTAGCGGTCAGTGAGGTATGATCCTATGATGTCGACCAGTTGGTCCGGGAATTGGTAGTCCCTCCGACTTCTCTCCTCCACTCCGTATAAGTCTTCTTTCCCCCACTCTCTTCAGGCTTCTTCTGATTGGCTGGCTGGTTGGTTCCAGACTTCGTCTGATTGGCTGGCTGCCTAAAATTTCCCTTCCTTTGTATATTAAACGTGTTTCCCAGCGGCCTCTTTGCCGGGGCAAAACCAGGGTTTATGGCTATAAATTTCTCTAGCAATCTTCTTAGGTATTTCCCTAGGTGTTTGTCGGCAGCATTGTCAGTCCTAAGCTTTGCTTATTTTGAATTTCTAACAGAAGGTTTATTGCCCCAATACTTACAAGGGGTATTTCCAAGACCTACCCGCCTTCAGGTAAAACTGACCACCGGGTTGCCCATATACAGTACTTTACAAATTTTGATATTAAATTATTAATTCAATTTACTTTTCCTATCATGGCAGCATCCACAATACATAGCAATATGAAAACATAAAACTAGTTTTAGAGAAAATACAATATGGAAAATATGAATGGAATATCTGTGCTGATTTAAAGGTCATTGCTTTATTGCTTGGTTTGCAACTTGGGTTCACCAAATTTTGCTGTTTTTTGTGCGAGTGGGACAGCAGAGATAAGAAGTCTCACTATGTTAGAAAGTCATGGCCAAAACGTGAATCTCTTATCCCTGGCCAGAAAAATGTGGCATGTGTCCCTTTAGTGAAGCCTGAAAAAATATTTTTACCTCCATTGCATATTAAGTTAGGAGTTATGAAAAATTTCGTCAAAGCTATGGATAAACTTTCTAATGGATTCTTGTACTTGAAATCGAAATTCCCCAAAGTCAGTGATGCTAAATTGAAAGAAGGAGTTTTTATAGGACCACAAATCCGATCATTAATGGCTGATGAACATTTCGAGGGACTGTTAAATTCACTGGAGAAAGCAGCCTGGCAGTCTTTCAAAAGTTTGTGTTGCAATTTTCTTGGAAACCATAAAGCAGAAAACTATCGTGACATAGTGGCTGATCTTCTGCATTCTTATAAAGCTATGGGATGCAACATGTCTTTAAAAATTCACTTCTTGGACTCTCACTTGGACTTCTTCCACGAAAACCTTGGAGCTGTCAGCGATGAGCACGGTGAGCGTTTTCATCAGCAAATTTCTACAATAGAGAAGAGGTACCAAGGCAAGTGGAGTTCCAATACGCTGGCTGACTACTGTTGGACTAAAATGAGTGACGTTCCAGATGCAAAATGTACCCGAAAATCACTATCTACCACTTTCTAGGTAAGTCAGAATCAGTAGTTATAATTTTGAGTTAGATAGCTAGTTACGGATTTTTTGGAATATTATAAAAAATTCAAATGAATATCACACAAAACTCCTGCCCGATGGGGAAAAACTGTAATTATATTCGAATTCAGCACGAAAAATACTTTTAGAATCTGTTATTTTAATTCTTGTCAAAGAAAAAAAGTTATATTTTGTCGACCAGTGTTATTTATTAGAATGCCCAATAATTTAATATTCAGAAGAGAGGATGGGTGATGAATATGGACACACTGGTCCGAAACGTCCACCAGATTGAAAAAATATAAACATACATAACATGAGACTCAAATGGGATGCTGTCAGTTCAATAATGTAAATAAGTAGAGCAGTCTATCAAGATAATATAAAGTATATTTATTAATATCACAAGTTACTTTATTCATATTTTTTTATATAATCCATGCATAAATTAAAATTTTAAAATATTAAAAAATAATCAAAAAACATTAATTATACTAAAATAATATAAATTACCTCAATCTGCCTATTTTTCATTCTTATATATCCAGCAATGTTTTAGAATTGACGGTTCTTCCTACCTAGTGGTTTAAATCTACAAAAAAAAAATTGAAGAAAGCTGTTAAGTTGGTTTCTTTAACGTCACTTTATGCTACTAAGGCTAATCGGACGATGCTGCGGTGGGAATCCTAAATTTTGCCTATCCAAGTATAATTAGGATAGGGATCTATAACGAGTACCTGACATGGCACAGGCTCGAGACCTCCATTTTACATTCTATACGGTTTTGTTGTTTTGTTTTATGTTACAGTACTAATTTTCCTCAATAGATATAATTATATTTTAAAAGTTAGGTACTTTTTTTTCTTACAAGAACTTTCCCCCTGAGACAGGCTGACAAATAGGAAAGCCATGTTGGATGATGGGAGCAGGGCATGAGAACACGAGAAGGGCTAAGAGGCTTTGCGATGGGTTCGGAAATTGCCTCAAGCGATACCATCTTCCTGTCCTCGAAACTTTTAGATTTTCTTAACCGAAAAAAAGTCTACCGATCCCATAAAGGAATCTCATTCGATCCGTTTTAGCGTGTTTTATTATTATTTTTATTTATTTAACGTTTTACTTTAATATGAATATACTGCAACACTTATGTGGGTTAAATCTTTTATTTTTTTAAATATTGTAAATATAATTTACAATGCCCCACAAATTAATAAAACCAGAATAGGTAAGCAGGTTACTAAAATTATCACTTTGTAACACAGAAATAACCATATGACTTTGAGCTTCAGAACAAAGACTAACTCTCCAGTCCATCGCTCCTTATATTTAGTAGTAATGAGAATAGCCTGGAAGGTTCTAGGCCAGCGTAGATGGTACTCGAACATCGTAGTCACAAACATGTACTATGACAGTTTGCTCCAACAACAAGTCTAGAGTTTATTTTCACGTTAAAATACATAAAACTACGTATTGAGAATGAGAAACATATGACAGTGATCCATGTGTCGAATACCTTATTAATTTTCAGGAAGAAATTGTAAATATCAAAAACAAAACCTGTGGTGTAGTGCTTAGCATAACAAACTACTACACGGAAGGTCGCGGGTTCGTACTAATATTCTTTGAAGGGAATAAAATATATGATGGTGGAATAATAATAATAATAATAATAATAATAAACTGTTTATTTAACAAAATAAAGACACAAAATAAAAGTTCATAATATACATAAACATATAGGCATGGACAATGTCCGTCTGCCGGGTTGACCACACTTTTTCAATATTCTTATTGTTTTTAAAACCGCATTCAAACGAAATACAGAATTGTACATATTAATCAAACATTAAATAAATGATAATTTATCCTTTGAGGTATAAAGCTAATTAATATAAATAATATATTTTGTTTTACATTTTTATTGTGTATTAAATTCCTTAATTAAAATTTGTCTGTATTTAACAGCTTCTATGGTAAACCAATATAATTGTTTCCAGTTCTTTCCATTTAGATATTCAACAACATTATCCTTATCAAGAATGCTTTGTCCAAACCACTTAATCCTAAACTCCATCAAAATAGGACATATTGCTAGGAAATGGTATAAGTCTTCATTTAGCCCCAGGTTACATAATGTGCATTTATGGCTTTCTTCTGAACGCCCAACAGAATAGTTCAAATTCAATAATTGACCCCGTACTTTAAGAATAGTTTTAATAAAATGAAAATTATTTTTATCTGAGTAATAACTGTTTTCTCCCAGATTAATGCTTAATTCTTTGTATAACTCGTGAAATTTGGATGTACGTGATGGTGGAATATTGGGGTCGAAAAATTTAATCATTTAATTTTAAATTTTTAACAATTCTTTTCTTTCCATTACACATCTTTTATTATTATCTCGCCCTTTTCAGTGTCTTAGGTGTCGCAATATATATGCTGAACACATTTTTAAAAATTTGTATTCACTCTCTGAAAAACTGAAAACCAATGACGTTGTTTAAAGGAGTAAGCAATAGAAACTAAGTCCGAAGTGTTTGTAATCGTGTTGTTAATACAAAGAACTGGATGAGGGACCTCCTCGTCTACTGATCATACCTAGTAACATTGAAGCCAGTATGAGATGCCGCTGGTTACTGCTCCCCCTCATGCGTCTCATGCCATTGTTATAAATTTCTTGTCAGTAAATTCACTGGTTGTTACTATTATATTAACAGGTGTGAATAATGAATAAAAGTTAAAAAGAAAAAAACATTTATTTAACATAAGTATACAATAATAAAAGCCACAGGAATTATAACAACATAAATATTCGAGCAGGTTACAGAAATTATAACTTTACAGCACACAATCATATGGCTTGAGCTTCACAGTAAAGTCAAAGACTAACCAGTCAACCGCTCCTTATATATACACTCCCGGTCAAAAGTATCGCAACCCCTAAGAATTTCTTGTATTTAAAATTTTAAAATAAAATTGAGAGTGTCTTCCCTAATTCCATTACAGGGTTAAGTATGATAAACATTAGGATTATCTAGGAATCTTATGAAAGGATTAGGGACATGAGGAGGTATTTTTTCAGTGATATTCCACACATTTCATTCAGTGCATAAATGTATTTCATTGTTTGACAGTGAGTACAGTCATATTGTGAATAATTTTGGCGTAGTGATTATATCCAGACATTAATATGAACAGACTTTTGCACCTCAGTCCAGAAGAATCCATTCGTATTGTCATTTTAGCAGAGCGGGGCCTTTCTGTATGTCAGATCGCGTTTCGTATAAATATTCGTTGTTCTACAGTCCTCAGATGCATCAAATGGCACAGGGAGACTGGAAGGCATTCAAGGAGGCCAACCGGAGACCAACAACGTCATCGACGTAAGTTTCTGTAGGTTCAATCACTCCGGAGACGGGAATCGAAGAAGTGCTCAAAAATCTACTCCTTCAGGTGCGTAACCTACGCATATCAAGGCGAACTATCGGGGGGAATGAATGAAGTTGGCCTTACCTCGAGAAGGCCCGCAGATCACCAGGGAACATCGTGTTGCGTGGCTTGCATTTGCTAGAGAACATGTGAAATTGACCACGGATGATTGCAAGCTCGTACTCTTCACTGACGAAAAGAGTCTCTCTCCATAGTCCAGACTAGGCAGAGTCTGGAGAAGGCCTCAGAAATGGTTCAGCCAATGCTGCATCAGTCCCCGTAGGACTTATGGAGGAGACTCTTTAGTGTTCTGGTTAGGCATCTCCTGGGGTGCTCGTACAGAGCTTCTCGTGGTGTGTGGTGGGGTTCTGACGGGCCCCAGGTATGTGGACGAAGCCATTCAAGAACATTTCATGGCTTTCATACATTTCATTGGCCCAGACTGACTGTTTATGCACGACAATGCAAGGCCTCACACTGCCAGCTGCGTCACAGAATACCTCGATTACGCTGAAATTGAAAGACTTCAATGGCCTCCAATGAGGCCTGATTTAAATTGTATTGGGCATCTTTGGGACACACTAGTAGAGTATAGTTAAAGCACGAAATCCTGCACATACGACTTTGGCAGGGCTGGAAAGAGCAGTTCTGGAGGAACGGGAGCAAATTCCACAGGAAGCCAATCAAGACCTAATTAGAAGCATCCCAAGGCGCATAGAAGCTGTAATCAGGAGCTAGAGGAGAAAACATGGCGTATTAAGAATATTCTGCATATAATCCAAAGTTTATTTACTTCAATAGTTCTAATTTGATTTTAGTGCGTATTTAGTTTTTAAATTATTTTATTAGAAGATAAAAGATTCGACCACGGCCGGGAATCGAACCCAGGTCCTCCGCATCTACGTTGCGGCGCCCTTACCACTGAAGCACGAATGCACGAATGCTTCTCTCACCACTCAGTGGTGAGAGCACCGCAACGTAGATGCGGAGGAACTGGGTTCGATTCCCGGCCGTGGTCGAATCTTTTATCTTCTAATAAAATAATTTAAAAATTATTCAACCAAAGACCATAAATAAATAACAGTATTTAGTTTTTGTTTATTTGTTTGTGAAAAATACTTTTTTATTGGCCCAATTTAATTAATAAACCTTGTTTTCTTCTTTTAGTTTGTTTTTATAATTGGCCCGAAACCCTAGGTGCCATTTTTTTTTTTCAATTAAATTAACAATATGTAGGAATTACGATACTTTTGACCAGGAGTTTAGTTGTAAGGAGGGTCTAGAACGCTTTAGAATCTCGTGGAAGCAGGTGGAATGGCGTAGATGGAGCTGGAACAATCTAGGTCCAAACAGTTCGATCCAACCACTAGTTCGTTCCAACAAACGGTCTGGGATTTTAAATCATATGTTTTTTTATTTAACGAACGTTACAATACATTATCTATAAATTTCTAAAAGCGCAAATAATATTTTAGTGTTATATGCAGTTCATGAATGAAAAAAAAGGAGACTTGTGTGGATTAATCGAGTGGAGAACACGAGACTTACACAAAAAATACAAAAGGACAGATTAAGGCACGCACTGGAAAGGGATTCGAAAGTTAAATCTCACTTGAGAACAAAAAAAAAAAAAAAAAAAAAAGAAACGACAAGATAGCATTTAGCGAAAGGAGGTGGGATTGGATGAAGTTAAGCAGTGCCACCACCTGTGTGATTTCCAAGTCCTTCGTCGCAGTGCTTAAGTAACACTGAGTCAGGCTTAACATACCACCGCTCGGCTTAGCTAATACTGGTAGGCTTTCTCTCAACCATTGTTTGATTTAGCAAGGTTTTCTAGGGAAAAAAAGTATTTGTTGGATTTTTTTATTAAATAACTAAAGCGTGTAGCCTCAAATAAAAAAAAATTTGGTGCGTGCGCGCAACACACAACTTTCACTTACCAACTTAGATTAGAAATTAATGCGTTGTGTTAATGCCACTTCTCACTCAGTTACACATTTTTCCACATTCATTTCTTATTTTTGTTCTCATTTGCTCTATAAAAAACACTATTTTCTTTTATTATTAAATAAAAGTTGTTACTTGAGGTAATCCGGCTATGCAAGCATAATACTCCAAGTCGACTGATTTTATAATTCTATTTGTACTTGTTGGAAATTTCATTTAGTTACCATGAAACCCATAATTTCCATTAAATGAACAGAAAGGCTTTAATTAGGAACAATTGTCTGTCATTAAAGGCGAACTCCGCATGCGTGGGCTCAACGAGTTTTATGAGTTGACTGAATATTTTATTTTTTTTCTCCTCTTTATGTTTTCTTTATTTTTATCATGTTTCATATTTAGCCATTTCTTATTTTTAGGCGTAACGAGAGACAGTTTATTTCCCCATGTAAACAAAAACAAAGGATCTTTATAAGAAACAAACAAACAAACAAAAAAGACTTGGTATATACATATGTACATCAAATACCCAGTTTCTTCAAAATCGTTAAAGCCGTTTTTGAGTAAATAAAAAATATGTACACGTGAAATTGGTACAAAATTTATCAAGTAAAATCCCCCCTCCGGTTGATCAATTTTGATGAAATTTTTACAGTCGTGTCTGGGGCATAAAGATACATCATATACCCAGTTTGATCAAAATCGTTAAAGCCGTTTTTGAGTAAATAAAAAAAACACGTGAAAATGATACAAAATTTATTAAGTAAAGTCCCCCCTCCGGTTAATCAATTTTGATGAAATTTTTACAGTCATATCTCGGGCATACAAATAGATCAAATACTCAGTTTAATCAAAATCGTTAGAGCCGTTTTTGAGAAAATCGAAAAAAACGTAAAAAGTTATTAAATAAAGTACCCCCTCCCTTTGAGCAATTTTGATAAAATTTTTG
Organism: Aelia acuminata; assembly: GCA_911387785.2. Lineage (NCBI taxonomy): Eukaryota > Metazoa > Arthropoda > Insecta > Hemiptera > Pentatomidae > Aelia > Aelia acuminata. The sequence goes on along the minus strand of OU426984.1, from coordinate 6,303,737 downwards.
CTGTCACATCGCGGGCATATACCTACACTAAATACCCAATTTCAGGTTCCCACGGTTTATAGTTTTTGAGCTAGTCTGTTCACACACACACACACACACACACACACACACACACACACACACACACACACACACACACACACACACACACACACACACACACACACACACACAGACGATTTCGCGGGACTTGGTTATTTCGCCTCAGGGGGTCCCAAAACGTGTATTTCCGTTGAAAACCGGAAGTCGAAATTTTTCACGATCGCAATACTTCCACTTACTATATATTTCATATATAGGTAAGTGAAAGTAAAAAATCTTACTCGGTGACTGCATCACACAACTATCACTTACTACCCTCCTTTCGTTGACTAAAAACAGAATTTTTTTTTTAAATTTTGTCGTTAGGGGTCACCAGTGGTGTAGTGGTTAGCATGGTAACCTACAATACTAAAGGTCGCGGGTTATCGTCTAGCGGTGGCCCTAGGATTTTTTCTTTGCTATGCAATCCCTCGGCTAGGACGAAAATGGAGGTCCCGAGCCTGTACGATGTCAGGTATTCCTTAAAGAAATTATTATATTTATAAATAATTTATTTTTTGAAGAGAAAAGATTTGTCTCCGCCGGGAGTCGAACCCGGGTGTCCTGCGTTACATGGGAGGATGCTAACCGCTACACCACAGAGCTCGGCTCAAGACAGAGCAAATCCTTCCTCTTCACTGATACCTTTTTAAGATTGGATTAATGCCACAATTTAAGATTGGATTAATTAAAATAATTTAAAAAATTGACTTATGTCAATAAATGTCATAATTGGACAAAATTTGTCCACCTCCCGCTACTACTCGCAAAACTTGTGAGATTGGGGGAGTAGGTATCAGTGAAGAGGAAGGATTTGGCTCCGCCGGGAGTCGAACCCGGGTCTCCTGCGTTACATGCGAGGATGCTAACCGCTACACCACAGAGCTCGGCTCAAGGCAGAGCAAATCCTTCCTCTTCACTGATACCTATTTAACATTGGATTAATTAAAATAATTTAAAAAATTGACTTATGTCAATAAATGTCATAATTGGACAAAATTTGTCCACCTCCCGCTACTACTCGCAAAACTTGTGAGATAGGGGGAGTAGGTATCAGTGAAGAGGAAGGATTTGCTCTGCCTTGAGCCGAGCTCTGTGGTGTAGCGGTTAGCAGCCACGCATGTAACGCAGGAGACCCGGGTTCGACTCCCGGCGGAGCCAAATCTTTTCTCTTCAAAAAATAAATTATTTAAAAATAATTTAAAATTGATGGTCAGCCACAATTTAAGATTGGATTAATTAATATTATATTTATACCTGGATTGGCAAAATTTCGGACTCCCACTGTAGCACCATCCGATTAGCCTTAGTAGCATAGAGGCACGTTAAACCAAACATTCACACACTTTTACAAGTTAATTCTTTATCTATAAAATCAAACAATCACAAATTGAAATATCTTCAAGCGCCGAAAAGAGTGTGGAGCTTTGTTATTATTGCTAAATATTTTATTTAGTTTTCATACCAGAGTTTGGCTTCAAGAATATATGTCCAAGAATCTTTTGTACTTATGATCATAACTGCGGATTTAGTAAGATAAAATTATACAAAAAAAACTCAATAAAATTATCGTTGTTTGTAATGAGGGCGCGTTGGAAAGAACACTTAATCACTTGCAAATTTGTCGAATATTTTTCGACCCAGTATCACCAAAAAAAGGTTTATTGAAGGATCGTTTGGTGCAAAAGCTATCCTAATTGAATATCTTTCATCAAAGCCCCTGTTGGGATTCAGCTGTGATCACCAGTTTTCCGATTCGCCGCTAGATGGTTGGCGATAAATTTCGAGGAGTTGATCATCGCGAACCGGATCTGATAGATGAGGAAGCTAACCGTATTAGCGCTCATTGCAAAATATCAATCAGGCCGTGGAGGACCAGCTGATGTTATACCTTCCGGGACATTGCGGGGGGGGGGGGGGCTTTATCCCAACATCCGGTTGGACAGCAACATTTGTTAAAATGTTCTCATTCATTTCAAAGAGTGATGTGGGAAACTTTTTACCACGATACTAGAAAAACGTGCATGGTTAATCAAAGATAAAGAAAGATTTAAAGCAATTTTATGAATACTAAAGGTCATGCGAAAAGTATATCCCCACGGGGACTTAAAGATCTTTTTTTTTTTAAATTAAACAAAAATAGAAATATTTTCTATTTCATTAATTTTTTTTTTTTTTTTTTTGTCTTTCAAACATTTATTCGCACCTGTCAGCCGTCTGCGACAATCAGCGAATCCGATGGCTGCAGCATCGCAATACTATTGAAGGCATGTATGGCTTGAAGGAAGGAAAGTGCCCAGCAGCACCTCTTTCCGGGCTTGACAATAAATTCAGGAGAGGAGGTCTCTCATCCAGCTTCTTTTTAGCCGCCTTCGAACGGGCAAGTCAACCGTGGCCATGTCGTGAATTAATCTATTGTTATGTCCATCCAATTTAACAAAGAAGCGTGAGTAAAGCGTTCGTATATGTTGTTGGATAGTCGGTTGTTGTAAGTCTGTATGTAGAGTTTGGTTACTTACGTACCTGGGAGCGTCCGTAATTAGTCTTAAAATTTTGGATTGAAATGTTTGTAATTTTTGTAAGTGTGTCTTTTTAGCTGAGCCGAAAATCTGTGAGGCGTATGTCCAAATGGGTTTAAGTAAGTAGGTGTATGTATTCAGTTTTTGTCTAATATTCAATTTAGAAGATTTGGCAAAAAGGGAGTAAAGAATCTTTAAGGGTGTGTTTAAGGTCTTCTTTTTCATTTTGACATGTGGGCCCCAAGTCATCCTTCTGTCGAACAGAAGTCCGAGGTAGCCTACAGTTTCTGTCTGTGGAATTTGGTTGTCGCCGATATAAACTGGTGGGCATGTATCTCGTCTGAGTGTGAAAGTTATGTGTTGTGATTTGTCATGATTTAATTTCATTTTCCATAGTGTGTACCATTTTTTTAATTGAAGTAAGTGATTCTGTAAATTCAATGAGGCAAGACTGTTCTATAATAATAGTTACTAACAAGACCCCAGTCTTGCCTCATTAATTTAATTTATCAAAATTTACAACTGTATTTTGTTTTAAATTAAAATTTACCTCTGACTATCGATTGTATAGATAGTTTTATGTCCGATAATATCATAACTATCGATAGTGTTATATCATGAAGGATGTGAAATCCGAAACAACATTATTTAATCAAGTATTTTTGTGATCCTTATATTTTAAGTTTTTTAATTTTTTGTTCAACTTTCGACATTTACGCCATTATCATGATAACAATATATGTGACCATAAAAATATTTTCAATTGAATAGGCTGAATGCCCTTGGCAGATAAAAAATTATTTTTTTTTAAAGCTGGAAAATCATTTATTAATTAATTATCATTTATTTAAATGTAAATTTATTCTTTTTCTATTAATGCTTGAAATTAAGTCAAATTTCCATTTCATTTATCAACATTTTCAATAATTGGAGCTTTAATAGAAAAAGACTTTTGACTAGTTAAAATTTTTGAGTTTTTTATCTGACAATGACATTCAGCCTATTTAATTGAAAATATTTTAATGTAAAAGATATTTTTATCTTGTTAATGACGTAAAAGTCGAAATGTAGAACAAAAAACAAAAAACAAATTTGAGGTTAAAATACAAGGATCACACAAATACTTGGCCAAAATTTGTCTAGCCTTAAATAAGTAAAAAATTACCATAACATTACTTAATTTAATTAATTAATTTTTAATATACTATTTAATATATAATTAACTTATTATATACTAGCTTATTAATTTAACACTCCTATTCTTGAAACTCTTCAATTGATTTAAATTAAGGATCAAGGAGACCATTAAGTCTCAACACTCTTATTTCAAAAATTTATTTAAGCAAACGTTTCGGCCGTTCGGCCATCATCAGTGCTGAAAATGTGATTGACAATCGTTATTTTATAAGTCAAAACTTTTTTAAGAACTCCACAATCTGTGGTTTGTCTTAAAAATGGTTAAAAGATATAGGTATTTATTACCCTTGTCCCTGTTATACATAGCACCAATATGTAGTCACACAAACTTAGTCTCTCTAAGTTTGACTAAGCCTAAGTTTGAATAGCATATTGGTGCTATTTGTAATAGGGACTAGGGTATTAAATACCTATGTTTTTTAACCAATCGTATGACAAACCCTTTCCTTAAGCCCTGCATTAACCCTTGTATTAAGCCCTGATCATCAATTTGAATTATTTAACATATTTTTTGACGATCCTACTAAAGAATACACATATACCTATATACAATAATTTAGCATGTATATATATATTTTCTTTAAAAATAAATAAGGTGACTTATTATCATGATTATTTTTAGCCCTTGTATCTCTGAACGTTTTCTGTAATTTTTAGATGAATACGGTTATGAAGGTCAAACTTGTGAAGTCAAAAGGTGTGAAGATGAATCCTTCAACTTTGAAAGTTGGAATTTTTTACTTAAACTCATCAGCCTTAACACTTTTAGATATACTGATCGTTTAATATGTAATGTGATAATGTATAATGGGGGCTGGTCCGCCTTGAAGTGAACGAATGAAGGGGTACCCCTTTATTATATTTAATTTTTTTTAATAAATATTACTCTTAAAGAAAAATCGTAACCCAGGCGTATTGGAGTCTACTGTTGATGAAGAAATGATGGTGATGAATCGCTTTATATTATTTTCCAATCTTTACTCGCACCTGTTCAAGTAGAGATTTCATTCTTATAATGGAAGTCCATGCTGGCAGAAATAAATCACGATTTCTACGAGGAACCCATTTTTCCATTAAAAATTCATAAATCAACCATTCTTTACAAAGTAGTGCGAGAACTCCCATATTAAGTATTTTATCTAACATCAAATTATATAATAATCTTATATTTTATATTATGTATGCGCAACGTGGACGCTAACATTGAGGGATGAACAAATTGTTCATTGTTGAACAAATGTTCAGAAAATTTGGTTTAAAGGAATGGCAAAACATTTGACTCCGATTCTGTTCACATAGCCCCAAACTCCTTTGATAAACCTAACCTTTCGACTAACCAGTTTCTTGTTTGATTGTTCTCCCCAGTCCTGGCAGCCATCGTTCATATTATCTCTCCTGTGGGGTTAGTTGGCTCTCTTCAACTGGGGTTTGTTGGAGCAGTAGCAATTCACAAAAGCCAGGTAAACATAAACATAGGTGAAACTACCAATTGTCTTTAGTTCCAGCAAGGAGGATGAGAGAAATTTTTCTTATGCAGAAAGTGACGACAGTCTAAACTTCTATCTTCTTCTATTGTCATTCTATTTTCCCTTACAAGCTGGTTAAAACCGATTCAAAATTAATATACCATTATAGTGCAGCTTTTAATAACAATAATATGTGTCAGGCAGTACTTGAATGAGATGGCTAAACAACCCTACCTTCAAGGCCAACCTGACCCTCATAGGGGGTTAATTGGCATACTCTTGATTGACGAATTGTTCAATTTTCTACAATCTTAGTATTAAATATTATGTGGTGAAAAAAATACTTGAATTACTCTAATGCTTGGAGTTTACAGTGGTATCAGCTCTATTGGGATTATTTTAACAGGAACGATTCAACAATCAAATAAGTGAAAACTGTTGCCAACGAACCTCGCTCTCCCCTATTGCTTATTATTTTACAAGTAATAAAATCTTACTAGAGACTCTAGAAAATATAGAGTATTTGGACCGAACCGAGTGAACTGTATCCGGTAAATATAACAGAAGAGATCGCAGAGCGGCGAATAAAATTGCTAAGCTCATAAAACCGAGTGGTAAGCCGAGGCGGAGTTGGGAGGATTGCGTGAAGTCAGATTTGTCGAAGTCGGGTCTGGAGGGCGGTTGGTGGAAAGATGTGTGCAGGGAGCGAGTTTTAGTGTCGGTATCGAACCTTCGGGTCCGTTTGGCTTCCATTATTATCGGAATTTAGGAACATCCAGCAGATTTTAAAGTTACTTTTTAATTAAGATGAGTAGAATAAGATGGCCACATTGGCCTTAAATTGCGCATTTTCTTCAAACCTACGCCCCAAAGATGTCAATTATATGACCACAATTTTACTGATTAACATCCGAATGTTTTATTTTTCCCATTCTTTAAATTGGAATGTAGAACACGGTGATATATGTGGGGTCGCCTGTGGTGTTGGGGTTAGCATGGCAACCTACAATAATAAAGATCACGGGTTCAATTCCGGCGGTGGCCCTAGGATTTTTTAATGGGAGTAAAAAATCCTTTAGCTATGCCGTCCCTAGGATAGGACGTAAAATGGAGGTACCGAGCCTGTACGATGTCAGGTACTCGTTAAAGATCCCTATCCTAATTATACCTGGATAGGCAAAATTTAGGACTCCCACTGTAGCATCGTCCGATTAGCCTAAGCAGCATAAAAATGGACGTTAAACAAACAAACAAACGGTGATATACGAGTATGTGGAATAAAATATAGGTGGGTCCCTATTCAAAAACGCCTACACCAAAACCAGAGTTGGGCAAATTGTATTCTGAATAATTATTAATGAATATGAATAATTGTATTCATAAAACAAATGAATAATGAATAACCATTATTCATAATCAGTGCGGAGTATTTTTAATGACTATTGAGTGTTTATGGTATTCATTTGAAATGAATAATGAATAACTGGTATTTCATGATTAACGAATACTGATAAACTCAGTTAGTCATTACTCATGAATAAAATATATTCATGATCTAGGATTAATATAATAATCATCATTCATGAATACCTAATATTCATCAATCATGAATATCTAAAATTCACCAATCATCAATCATGAATATGATATATTCATAATCATCATTCATTTAAATTTTAAAGACGAGGATGCATTTCTGAATTAAAAGTTGTCCTAATGAGCAAGGACAAGTCCAAAGCAGTGGGTGTAGTCAACTGAACAGCATTTGAAGTCATTAGCAAAGAATTTGACCCTAATTCCAATGGGTATTAGTAAAGGCTATTGACAAGAATGGAAAAAGCGAACTCATTTTCAATCATCATTTATGATTAGTAAGACTCAGAATTGTGATTTTTTCGTTATCATGATTAATGAATTATCTGTAATCATGAGAAGTGAATTCCCATTAGTCATGATTATTGAGTAATGATTAATCATGAATAATGAATTCTTCTTAATCATGATTACTGACTAACATTTAATAATGAATAATGGTCATTCATGATTGTTGAATACATAATATGCATGAATACTCTACGACCTGTGATTAATACAATTCAAGATTAATGATTCCTCGCTAAAGAATGATTTGTGAATGATGATTACAATCATTATTCACAGTTTTGATTATTAGTCATAATCATGATTACATTTTTATTTAAATATGCCCAACTCTGACCAAAACATTATAAAAGTGATTGTTGAAAAGATAAACCCAACCTTTAAAGAGCTATATGTCTATAGGGATTCTTAGAATCTACGATGTCTATTTATAGAAATCGAACCGCCATACAAGTTTGTGTCTCTTATATTTATTGATAAAGCGCTTCTTTTATTTTATACTTAACCTACAAATATTTTATCTATGAGACCTAAGCTACTGGAATATCGCCTTAAGTACTCGATATCTAAAAATATTTCGATATTTCTTTTTTCTCGAGAATTATAAACTTAATGAATTTTCTGATTATATTCTAAAACAAAAGCAATTTATAACATATTAATAAACCGGCTTTGTAATTGATATTTCGTCAATATATATGTAAAGAGAAAATTTACAAAATACCGGGAGGTGCTTTGATCAAACACACGAAATGTTTGACAACGTTGCGACTCACGTAGCAGTTGAACCCGCCAAACATTTCCGCTCCAATGAATGCCTCTCAAATGCAATGAAAGGGATCCAGCTACAGCGACAGCAATGAAAAGGGCACCTCTCGTTGAATACTGAGCATCCAAACTGGAATAATGCAAAATACTCGTTTTTCAATTCGATTAATTTTTACTAACAAGATGCTACATCTCTATATATTTATAAGAGGCTTTGTCCTGACTGACAGAATCAACGCAGAGCAAAAAGTACTAATGATAGAATTGAAGTTCGGAATTTAGATTTTAAACGCGATGTAGGTAACCACTAAGAAAGGAATTTCAAAAATGTAACCCATAAGGGGTTTAAATGGCGTAATTGTCGTTTAACTCTAACGGACACCTATTTTTGCACTTCGAAAAAAAATATCTAACTTGGACTCATTTTAAAGATCTTGATACGACGAGTTTAACTCGAAAGCCCCTAAGGGACGTCGAAAACCATGTTTTAAAGCCGAAAAATGAAGCGTAAGCAATTTTTTGTTTCGGCGGTTTTAGTGAACTCTCTCCATCGCTTCTCCCTCTCTTCTACCGAGCCGGCAGCTTCACCCTCCAACATTCCACCTACCGGAAGCACCGATTCTACTAAATCTACTTAACATCAGTTAACATATATTAAATCAATACCAAGATAATGATCACAGAATTGATTTTAAAGGCTCGCGGGCAAAGCCGCGACGGGGAATGCTAGTAGTACATATAAAAGTTTATGATCTATCTATCTATCTATATATATATATATATATATATATATATATATATATATATATATATATATATATATTTAATATCTCAGATGGATATTCGAATAAAACCCAGCACAGGAAAGAGGAATCACATCAATATTTTGCACTTTATATAATACTATATTATAATATTATGTATTAAAAAAAAAAAAAAAAAATTCACAGAGACATGGAAATTCTTATTAGCACTTAAATTAATTACGATACTTACGTATCTTAGCTAAATATCAGCTTCTATTTGTTCCATGATGATTATTAATCGAACTGGAAAATTTTTTACTACTATTTCCATTTATAAAATTCTGTTTATTTGTTATAACTGTTTATTTCTTACGAGTATTATTTTACATTTGACATATTTTCAGAATGGTAAAACAAGAGTTTGTAACATAGAAACTTAGAATACTAAAGGTCTCGGGTTCGAGTTCCAGCCCTAGGATTTTTTAATGGGAGTAAAAATCCTTGTCTTTGCCGTGCCTCGGATAGGACGTAAAATGGAGATCCTGAGCCTGTACGATCCTATCCCTATCCTAATTATACTGGGATAGGCCAAATTTGCTACTCACCTGTAGCATCAACCGATTATTCTTAGTGGCATAAAGTAACAAGAGCTTGACAACAGCAGAGCAGAGAGGAGTCTCTGATACGGAGGCATCACATCACAAGTTTTTACAAAGCTCTTTAAGTTAGACTGTCCCTGGGTATAATTTACTATCACGGAGTTTCTAAAGTAATATTTAATTAAATACTTCCCAAACTCTTCTTTAATACTGAGAATTCTAAACTGTAAATTTGATTATTAAACCTTTTCAACATAAATAATACAGTAATTTGATAAATGAAGAACGGAAGTAACTTCAGCGGAATTCTAAAGGATAACAAGGAACTTTCCGAAAACCGCACGCGGGTAATAGGCATAAATTAATTCCTGAGAATGGAAGGGAAGACGATGAGAATCGGGAAAAGACGGCGGTTGTAAGACCGAGTCCCTCCTCATTTATAAAGTTTTCGGTCGAGACCATTAGCGCTTCTCTTGTTCAAGATCCATTTTCCTCTGCGGGATTCGTTAGTAATCGAGGGGCCATCACAACTTTTCGGCTTGGTTTCGAATCGTACCGGTTTCAAAATAGGTAGCCGCGAACCGCTGGACTTTAGTCAAATCTAACGCTAACCAGGAGGTTGCTGGTTGCTCGTTAAAAAAAAAAGTATGATGCGATGCGCGGAAAACAGAACTTTCACTTACCAACTTCTTGGAGCAGAAACCGAAGCATAATAGTTCAAAATGACCTATTTAATTTCACAAATGATTATTAACTATATACATTCCATGGTTTTTTGGGTCGCTGAATCGATTTACGCCACTTTCAAAGCTGTTATATTTCATTTTAAGGGTTACAGGGTAAAAAAACATTCGCATTTAACTTGGATCGTAATAAATTAATAAAATGAACACCTTTTGGTTGAATATAAAAATTAATGTGACAGGAACCAACAGAATTTCAACTAAAACTGAAATTAAAAATATTAATTGATATTAAAAATAAATTGATATTAAAATAATTACTGTACATACATTTTTTGTTTTATTTGTAAATTTGATTTTTTTTCCAACGTTAAACAGATTTACATTAGATATATAGTTTTTTTATCTTTACTTTACACCTTTTTTTCTTTTTAAACTAATAACACTTTTTATGGAAACCATATTCTGAATTCAACTACGAGATCTTTGTCACATCCACCCAGCTGCACTTTTTCCTTTAATATTACTTATTTCTTGCAACCCTAATATTATTGTTATTTTTTGTTTTCATATTATCATTCAATTTTTATATTTAGGTTTTTTATTATGTCTGAATAGTGGCTATTAATTTTTATTGAATCTGTTTTATGATCCACTGCTTTGCTTATGTGTTTTTGTAATATGTACTGTTTCTATTATTTTTCTATTTTTTGTATTTTTTTCAGTTCCAATAATTTTTACATTAGAAAATTATTTGATACAATATTGCATACAACATGCAATATTACCTACATATTTATTGGATACAATAAGCTTTTATTGTTTTTACGACGTTATGAATTATGAGGAAATATTAATTTTGATCTTTGTCTCTACTACTATTTATTTTATTTTCTATATTACAAACGTTTCGACTTCCAAGGCTTTCCTCAGAATGTCTTAAAATAATCGCTGCATCATGATACATTTCATATGATCTTAGTGTGAAATGTAGTATGATGCAGCAATTATTTTAAGACACTAAGGACGGGAGGTCGAAACGTATGTAGTAAAGAAAAAAGAAAATAAATTGTAGTAGAGAGTCAGATCCAAGTTAATTTTTCTTCATAACAAGGAAGCATCTATCTAACCCTTTTAAAAAAAAAAAAGTTATGAATTTTAATTTTACACCAATGGGCATTATAACACTAAACCCATATTAGTGTTACAATAGGCTTTTGCTTGTTAAAAATAGGCTCTAGGACGAAAATGGAAGTTTTTTTTTAATTCCTGAGAGATCAGTGAATACTAACCCTGAGAACAGGAGGGCAAAAAGATTTTAAAGCCAGCAAGATAGATAAGGAGAGGCCGTGTCCAGAGGAAAGGGAGATAAGGCTGCTGTCCTTATCAAACTGCCCCCACTCCTATAAATTAGCCTCTTTAAATAGAGTCAACTCCCTCGAGAAATTAAAAAGCTCCAGAAATTATTGTTATTCTGTCTCGTTGTTATAAAAAGGATATTTACTTTGGGAGCGATATCTGTTTGGTTTTTAAAATACTTTCTGAAATATTCTATCTAATCTCAGAGGACCTTTACATTTTACCTAGCAAAGCTTAAGGTATCTTTACACGTAAAATTGCTTGTAAAAAAGTTTGGAAACAAACATTACTTCGCTTTTTGACCGCTAGGGGCGATTACAATAGACGGAATAATCCTATTCAGAGGGTTAGGTTATTTCATCAATCTTGTTATGAAAATGTTTTAGTTCAGTTATTAACCGGTTATTAAGGGGTTAAGGTATGGCCGAGTGGGCAAACGCGTTAGGAAATACGCGTTGCCCATGGCAACATATGATTCGGAACCAGAAGATAGCTAATTCAAAACCCGGAGCCAGGAGAAATTTAACAAAACACGGCATCATAATAAATATGTAGTTTGTGCATTTGTTTACAAATTGAGAAAACATGAAATAAAATATTATACTTATAACTTTATTGTATAGTAGTTTCTCTTTGTATATCGGACTCCCAGCAGACTGTCAAAGCCCATGTTACTTTTACTTTAAAGCTGGTTCAATAGAGGTAATTGTGGACTGTATAAATTAATCTAAATTGAAAAAAAAGGACTCTTGACAAAAGACTCAAGCTTCTCTACCCATTACTTTCTAAATCATCAAAACTGAAACTGAAACGAAAACTAAATACGTACTCTTACTTACTTAAGCCCACAGGGAGATATTCCTCAAAGATATTCGGCAATGCTAAAAAGACTCACTTACAAAAACTTGAAACATTTCAATAAAACTTGTTACGTCTTATCAAAATCTTATCACCCTACGTATGTACATGTCTAACAAAACTTTGCATACAGACCTCCAAATACTAACAGTCGACCAGCACATAACGACGCTAACAAACGATTTTTTACTAATTTAAACAGACATCCAAATACTTTAATCAGTAATATGGCAGAGATAAGCATGTAGTACGGGAGACCCGGGCAAAGTGAATATGTTAAGAGAGAAATATTTCTTAAAAATACTAGGAACCATATGAATACAACTTAATACATAAATTAGAGTAAGAGACATATTATCAACTTATTGTAAAAATGTCAGTTATGTTAAGCCAATCCTACATATTAAAAAATATTTTTTTTTTTTTTTTGTCAATTATCCACTTTGCCCGGACTACCCGGGCAAAGTGAATATAGAACTCCAGCTTAGGAATAAAAAATGGAAAATGAAAAAAAAAAATTATGAAGACATTGTTTAATTACAGATACACATTTCTATGCTATACATGTATCGTTTTCATGAATATGATTCATGGCAAATGTCACAGAAAAATGATCCGACACCAGAGTACGATGAACATCCTTCATGCAACCAATCCTCGCACTATTCACACTGTATCCAATTGTCAAATGGAGGCTCCCCGTAGGATCTTAGACAGATAAAACAAATGCATGTACCAGGGCAATAGCTGCTATCCACTTTGCCCTTATCCACTTTGCCCGGCATGCGCCATTTTAACTAAACACTAAATTAGACTACGACCATATAATCTAAAAATCGGTAGTTCCCGCCAAAACTATCTGCTTATACTACAGTTTAAACTAAACCATGTAATAGATGTTATACTTGTATTGGTTATACAATAAAGATATAAAAACTTACCTTACAAATTTTAAAAACCGTACCAATTTTCGTTTTAAACAAATTGTCTCGCAACTAAAATGAAACACAACCAATATCTCTCCGTCCTCTCTGAAGCGGCTTCTACCCCTAGTTCTCGCATTAGCCACCCAAAGCGCTAGCCTTGTTACCGTGTCTATGAAAGTGCTTATTCGCTTTGCCCGACCTATTCACTTTGCCCGGGCCTCCCCTTCGAGTACATGTAGGTACGAGAAGACTAAAAAGGCGCTGGATGAGAGATCTGCTCTCTTAGACAACCGAGGTAATTGACTGAAGCCAGGAAGGGGGTGCTGCTGGGTGCTTTCCTTACTCATGTCTGACATGTCATTTCCAACTATAATCATCATGAGATGCTCGCTGATTGTCAGCATCTTGCTGACAGGTGCGAATCAATAATTAATGTAAAAAAAAAAATTAAAGTTATTAACATTACAGTGTATTGAGATATTTACATAATGAGGAAATAATCTGTCCAAAAGGGAACATTCATTGTTAGTTTTGTTAGAACATTTAGAAAATAATCGGATGATTGATTTTCATGTGGTATGAAAGTCAAATGAAATTAAGTTGAATGACAGTTTGATATAGAAATTTTCCTTGTTTTATCGCTGGTGCAACCTTCCTTTATACGGTGAAATTGCACTTGAAATATATTCAGAAATGTCTTTCGATGCCTAACAACAGATATCCTAATATATTAGCCATGGAAATAATAATAAGAAAAATAGTTTGTTTTTTTTTTTCAAAAATTGGGAACTTCTGTGCAATCGTTCTAATATTTTATTAGACAATTTCGAGAACGCTGAATTTAATGTAGAGGAGATTATTGATAATATAAAAATAGGTTTCATAAGGGAATATAGATTAGCAACTCATTTTTGATTCCCACCTGTCAGCAAGATGCTGACAATCAGCGAGGATCTCATGATGATTATAGTTGGAAATGACATGTCAGGCATGAGTAGGGAAAGCACCCAGGAGCACCCCCTTCCTGGCTTCAGTCAATTACCTCGGCTGTCTAAGAGAGCAGATCTCTCATCCAGCGCCTTTTTAGTCTTCTATATGTATAAACAGCTAGAACCTTTGCCGATCTTGCTTAGTGATGCTAAACTGGACTCAGTAGTGATCAGCTGGATATTCAAAGTAAGGGGAGAACTATTATATTTAAACAAATACCCTTTTTCTGCCTCAAATAAATGGTGTTCGCTATGCAACCTTAAGAAGGACGAATATAGTAAGGGGTGCGTGTTGCGATTGTGAAAAATTTCGACTTCCGATTTCAATGGAAATACAAGTTTTGGGGTTCCCCTGAGTCGAAATAACCGCGAAATAATAATTAAAGTTGAAATAATAAGTCCCGCGAAACGTTCTGTGTGTGTGTGTGTGTGTGTGAAGACTAGCTCAAAAACTATAAACCTAGCAAAAAAATTGAACAAACGGCGGACCCCCCCCCCCCCGGTTTTCTTTAATAACTTTTTACGTTTTTTTTCTCGATTTTCTCAAAAACGGCTCAAACGATTTTGATTAAATTGAGTATTTGATGTATTAATATGCCCGAGATATGACAGCAAAAATTTCATAAAAATTTATCAACCGGAGGAGGCACTTTGCTTAACAAATTTTGTCTCATTTTCACGTATTTTTTTTATTTACTCAAAAACGGCTTTAACGATTTTGATCAAACTGGGTATTTGATGTGTGTGTACGCCGAAGATGTGACAACCAACATTTCATCAAAATTAGTCAAACGGAGAAGGCACTTTATTACATAACATTTTTTTCCAAATTTTACTTTTTTATTGATTATCTCGAAAACGTTTCTGTTTTTTTTGTTTTGTGTGTGCACAAAAGTGATAGTTCTCCCGCATTCTACATAGAATGAAGGGAAAAAATCCTTAAAATCGGATTATTAGTTGCGAATGACAGCCTTTAGAATCCTGTTCTTGTCATAGTTAACATAGCGAAAAATCACTTAACTGTTCTTAATAATATGATGCGATTACTTAGTATCAAATTAAGGCTATAAGTTCATTGATTAATATTATATGCGAATAATTATTAATTATTCAGTGAAGGTCAACTAGTATTTAAATTTTCGTATTTTTTTTTTTTTTTAAATCATCTTTCAATCCAATTGAATTGGATGCGAGGCCTAAAATAATATTTAATATAATATATGAGGCTATATTGAATCAAATAACATTACAAAGAAATATATTTGATGACCGTTTTTGCTCGAATCAGCTAATATTAGCCAATCTCATCTTTTGAGAGCTAAAAAAAAAAAGGGAATGGACCTTTAAAAAAAAATAAAGTCAACTTCTAAATATTGAAGTGGTCTGTAATGTCTTCTCTTAATGCCTTTTTACTTTTACTCTGGTATTTTTTTAAAGGCTCCTTTTTTTCTGAATTTTCCTTTCACATTTCAATATTTGCTATTTATTTATGGAGAACGTCAGGCGGCAAAATTTATTCAGGGGGTCAACGCTCAATTCTTCGAAATATAAAATAGTATTATGGTCGTCTAAGTTAAAAAGCCGAAAAGTTATTTTAAAATGAATGGAATAAATAGTTATTTTCTTTAATTCAAAAAATTACTTCAAGAATTTTATATCGCATTAAGTTTATTTCTTAAATCAAAGATTTATTTCTTCAGTCTTTTCTAAAAATTCTAAACTACGACAAAAAGTTTTGTATTATTTGATTAAATATGGTAGTGGTTTGACATATCATAAATTAGTATGGTTATTTTTCAATAATTTTTTAAGAAGAAGGTAGATAAAAAGTAAATAAGAAATTAAGATTTTTATAACATTACTATAAATAAAATATCTTTGATGCGCGGTCATAAGGGCTTAAGTCACTTTTTGAGCAATTGGAGATTATATCGTAATATTATAGCACGAAATCAGAGCTACCGGTTAGTATTAAAGTCTTAAGTCAAACTTTAAAAATCTATTAGCTGTACCAATTGATATTACAGCCTTAAGACAGGTTTATAATTTCCTTCCCGGTATTAAAGTCTTAAGTCAACATATGGCCTTAATACCGTTCACTACTTAAACAAATTTTATTGGCGCTATAGTCTTATTCGACTACTCCAACAGTGGTAAAACTGGTATGAATGGAGATGACGTACATCGTGGGGTGTTGTTGACCACACAATGATAGAAAAACAAAAAACAAAAAAACACTTAAAAATCCCAATTTATCATCCTCACGATTGGTTTCAGCTAGTTAGGGGAACCGGAAAGAAAATGCCATTTCAATTAATTGAAATGAAACAAGAAGATTTTCTTGGTTTTTTCAGAGCTTCTCGAGACATATTTAGTATTAAGGAAGAAGAATTCGGATGTGGACTTATTTTCCTGGCACATAATGTTCAGTACACTCAAGACTACGGTTCTCTGTTGTACAAGAACTCCTAAACAGAAGAACCTTCGAGTCAATGAGTTTTAGATAAAAAACATTTTATAAAAAAAATTAAACCGACTTCGAAAACTAGGAACCAGTAAAAATAAATGCACTGAAAAGTCTGAAATAATTACCTTCTGATTTTTATGAATACGCAGCAAAATCAAAAATCATATGAAAAGCGGAAAAATGCATTAAAATGGATAAATTTATTTTGATTAGTACGAATACATACTAACTGTTAATAAAAATTATTAAATTAAAATATTAAATACCATGTTCAATACTTAACAATCATTTCGGAGGCGGCGCAAAATTTAAAATTGTTAACACTAAGAATTAGGAAAATCTTAAAATTTTCTATTGATTTTCTATTTTGCGCCGCCTCCGAAAAGATTGTTAAGTATTGAACATGGTATTTAATATTTTAATTTAATATTTTTTATTAACAATTAGTATGTATTCGTACTAATCAAAATAAATTTATCCATTTTAATGCATTTTTCCGCTTTTCATATGATTTTCGATTTTGCTGCGTATTCATAAAAATCAGAAGGTAATTATTTCAGACTTTTCAGTGCATTTATTTTTACTGGTTCCTAGTTTTCGAAGTCGGTTTAATTTTTTTTATAAAATGTTTTTTATTTCATACTTTTTAGTGGCGGAAGATAATTTCTAATATAAGGCGGAACAAAGCAATGCCTTGATTTCTAAAACAAATTCTGTATGCTTTTTTTTTATACAGATTTTAAGTGCATTTTGAAGTGATTTTGGGTTTTCGAAGTCGTTTTTGTATTTATTTATTTTTTTTTATTTTATTTTTTTACCTCTTTAGATACTACAAGTGAGTTTGGTTCATTATTTCGTTGTTCTATCTATGGTGGGAAGGACGAGATCTATTCCGTGGGTCCCTCGCGAAAAAAAAGTCAGCCCACCCAAGTAGCGCTATACCACGTTTGTCTATCCCGGGTCTTTATATTATAATTATATCAATTTTAATCAACTTTGTCTTATAATAGTCACATTATCAATTTTATGAATATGCACAGAAAATTGAAAATCGTTTGCGGTAGGTATAAAGACCAATGTTCCATCGGGAAGACACATAAAACTTTGTTTCCACAATGACAATCTTTTTCCTTTGCGGAATATTATCGGTACTTCGGTACTTGTTTATTACATACATACATCTGTGTTCCGAGAGGAGGTGTTCAGTTTTGCTCGGCTGTAACATGAATCCGGCAACTTCAAGATCTCGTAGGTATGCCATTGAACAGTTGGGATTTTGGCCATTTTTCGACCAGTTCTATTGGTAAAAGTAATAAACAACATATACGTTTGTTATTTCGGTATCTGTGAATATGACTGCCTCGAAATGGAAACAATTCTTTCCAAATGACTCTCTTTAAGATTTTCGTCTCTAGACTCTCTTATCGAGTGCCTCCCTCTAGGGACGTTATCGTAACTTACAGAAAAAAAAGTAGACAATTCACAATCATAGATGGAAGTGGAGATGGAAGAAAATAATATTAAAATTTTTTAGCGGAACGTATTTATTTCATGACTGGAATAATAATAAATCCCTATAATGGCCATATCCATAATATTTTTCTTGATTTTCAAACCAAATTTAAGCTTAGTTAATAGTTATTTGTTATCTCAAAATTAATAATTTGGCACTTACAGCAATTTTCATCTAAACACCTCAATAGTTGAAGAAACATAATTAAAAACCGATAATAGTAATCTGGATAACATAGCAAAAGTGTCACTCCAGAGTGAAGAATCCGCACAAGATTTTATTATTACATTGTATAATAATATCCGACAGTGATCAAGTGTATCCGGAAGCTGCCAGAGGTGCCTGAATCCTTGGGCCTCTAAATCAACTGAAAAAGAGCTTTTACAGGAAGTATTGAATTCCTTTTTAATGTGCATAGCGAGTGGAAGTCGGAAATCAAAATCTAATGTAAAACAATAATGGCTATGATTTTACGAATCTCTTTTAAAAAGGGTTATTAATGCTCGGCCTTTCTTTAAATTCTATGAATTTTGTGGTTTTATGATTATGCTGTCCATCCATCGTTTTGACACTCATTTAGGATTTTTTACTGTTATCGGTGTATAATGTGCTTTAATCTTCTTAAATCAATAAACAAAATCTTTTAAGCAACCCAAAAAAATTTTCTTGAGTTTTTTTTTTTTTTTTTTTTTCTTGGCAAAATTTTCCAAGTCGAAACAACAATAACTTTGCCGGAACCATAAAGAAGTGTTTCATTTTTCAGAAAACGACAGCGATATTCCACTGATATTATATATCTTTATTAAAATCTATTGTTGAAAATTTATTTAAGGTTATGTATAAGGTTTGTTCCAACAAGCACTTAAACAACGTCAATAACTAACACACTAGGGGTCACCTGTGGTGTTGTGGTTAGCATGGCAACCTACAATACTAAAGATCGCGGGTTCAATTCCAGCGGTGGACCTAGGATTTTTTAATGGGAGTAAAAAATCCTTAGCTATGCCGTCCCTCGGATAGGACGTAAAATGGAGGTCCCGAGCCTGTACGATGTCAGGTACTCGTTAAAGATCCCTATCCTAATTATACCTGGATAGACAAAATTTAGGACTCCCACTGTAGCATCGTCCGATTAGCCTTAGTAGCATAAAAATGGACGTTAAACAAACAAACAAACTAACACACCTCACATAATCTTTTAATTCTGAATTCGATTGGTTTGTTATCCCAACCGATTCATCGACCATTAAAACATTATTGAGCATTGCTTGAAATCAACCAATCAAATTTAGAATAAAAAAAGCGGGGATAGTACATGATCAGTTTGTTATTTATCAACGTGTTTTAATAGTTTGTTGGAGTATACCTTATGATATATATGTCATATGTTTTTCAAATAAGTAAATATTTTGAGCGATAATTAAATAATTATTTTCATGTTTTTTCCCAATAACTTCTTTAGTAAATTAAGAACCCAAAAAAGGTTTTAATGGGACCACATTGGGAAAATACTCGACAAGATGCAAAAGGTTTCGTTCCAATTGGTCCACCCATCTCGGAGTAATCGGTGGACATACATAGAAAAAAAAAAAAAAAAAAAAAAAAAAAAAAAAAGTCACATACGTATCGAATTGAGTAACCTCCTCTTTCGAAGTCGGTTAAAAAATAGGGAGGCCTTCCATAGTTCCAACAAAAGTACAAGTCCATGGTTCCTATACCTGAGGTAAAGAAAAATGATCTCATGGATTTACTTCCTCTGGTACCACCAGTATTTCACAATTTTTATAGACAACTCCCAACAGATTCAGCTATCCAAGCGGAGGTTGAGCTGGAAAAGTCTCAAATAAAAGAAATAGAAATTTGAGATTTGTTAATTTTGTATTTCTTCATGTATGCCATTAGTATATTTTGTTATGTAAAATTGTTCTATACCACAACTATGGTTTATGTATGTCCTAACATGATTAAGCGATTATAAAGGGTAAAATGTTAAACAAATGAAATCCTTGTTAATTCCCGAATTGTAATTTTGACTTCGTTAATAAACAACATTAATACAATTTTCTAATGTTGTATTCTGATTTATTTTTTCCCAAATTAAAAAATAAATGAGTTGCTATCATTTTTTTAAGTACTGCTTAATTTATTTCTTATAATAAATTTATTATCATTGCGATTGAAATTTTACTGAACTTATTTTGTATAACATAAGGCACAACTGAAGTCAAAGTATTTCATGAAGAGGTGTGCAGTGAAGAGGGAGGTGTGCAGTCAGTCAATGATCAGACATGAAATAAATATAGGCGTCAGATAGTAATAGTATAGGTCAGACTTACTACTTACTATATTGTATTATAAAAAATAATATAAACAATTGGGTTTTACATATTTTTTTAAGCTTTGCTGTTGCTCTCCTAAAAAATTCAAATTTTTGACTTTAGCCCTAAACACCGCGCATCAAAGTGAAGAGGTTTGCGGTAAAAAAAAAAACTTCTGTCAAAATAAGTCCAAAGTACCTAATCAGAAACGATCAGTTAAGAAACAAATGTATACTTCAGATAGAATTACTATTATATTGTTTTATTAAAATGACTATCACAAATAATATCAATAATTAGATTTTACATAATGTTTTAAACTTTGCTGTTGCTCTCCTGAAAAATTAAAATTTTGACTTAAGCCCTTATGACCGCGCATCAAAGATATATAGTCTATCGATATATAAAACTTTATAATTTATATATTAAACTATCGTTTATGTATATTTGTTTAGCTGCTATACAATGCAGAATTGCGTGAACTGTGCGCGGTAAACGTAATAGCTCCGCGTCAGTTGAGGAGAGCAAGCAAAATTACGAGTCTTAGTTGCTAACGAATACCTAAAAGATAGATAAACGCTTTGCCGACTGGAAACGTCCGAGGGGTAGGCCTATGAGAAGGTGGGTGGATTCGGTGAGGACTGATCTTGTGGTGTTGGACGGGGGGAGGTGGATGGATGTTGTGTAGGGAGCGATTGATGGTGGGCAACTCATAAAACACCTGGAACCCACGCATGCGCAGTACGCCTTCAATGGCAGACCACTGTTCATAAGTAAAGACGTTCTGTTCATGCAAAAGAGTTGTCAAAGTGTTTTGAAACGTACACATTAAGTACAAAGATTCATACATATACATATAATTTGTTTCTAAGGTAAATAAATGAAGTTTTCAACAACTACATAGGGAATTATAAAATCTGTTACCCAATTCCGGGAACGTAAATATATGCCCTACTCAGTGGAGAAGGGGTGGGTAGAAGAAGCTACAAAAAAAAAAATGAAAACAAAATTAAATAATTAAAAATTAATCAAGAAGTAAATAAAAATAATCCAATGAATAAATGTCGATTAACAGGGAGGGAAATAAAAATATAATAAAAAAGTGTAGGCGCCACGCCGTTTTTTTTGTTCTTAAAACCTAAGATCCGGAAAAACGTCGAAAACCTAATCCATACAAGGCAAATGATTGATTGAAGTACTATTTAAAAAAATTAAAAAAAAATAAAAATTGAATCCTTATCTCTACAATGAAATTCAATATGGATACCAGGGAACCAACATCTCTTATGTTAATTATTTTTCTTCCTTTTTGGATCAAACTTACCTTGTGAAATAAATAATAATTTGGTAG
Organism: Aelia acuminata; assembly: GCA_911387785.2. Lineage (NCBI taxonomy): Eukaryota > Metazoa > Arthropoda > Insecta > Hemiptera > Pentatomidae > Aelia > Aelia acuminata. The sequence goes on along the minus strand of OU426984.1, from coordinate 6,282,016 downwards.
AAAAAAAAATCAGTACTGTGAATTTAATAGCAATTTCTTTCTCTTTGAGGGAATATAAAATTCATTTACAAAAAAAACAAAACAAAAAAAAAAACAAATTGGACATCAAAAGAAATTAATATTGGTTTATTTACATTTTTTTTTTTTTTAAATTACAATCATAAAAAAACCAACTTTTGATCAACCCTATAAATATTTACAATAAGAGGCGAAAATGCTCAAAACAAAAAAAACTCCTCCGTCACACAAACTATATAATAGTAATTACAAAAGCTACTTTTCTGTCCTTATTTTTATAACTACTATTATTCCCTCAAATTATTACAAAAAGATTCATTTCTCTCCAACATATTTAAAAGATTAATTCAGAGCTCTGAAAATAAAGAAAACTGAAACTTAGCTGGTTGGTGGGTGCACCCGTCGGTCGCTCGCCCCCAGTCCTCTTCTATTTTCAATTTTTGGCTCTTTGCTCGCCAAAACAGCCGCAGATTTTCCTGATCTTGTAAGTCCCCTCCTCGGGTAATGTTCGACTACCACACTCACTTTGGAACTTAAAGAAAAGGCTCAGAAAAAAAATTTTAAATCCGGCAGAGCCGTCACCACTCAAGCCTCGCCTCGACTGTCTCTCCTCGCTCGTCTTTTTTTTTCTCTGCCATCACGTAGCGCTCGTTGTTATAAGTTAATATTTCTTCACTTTCACTTCTTTAAACAATATTTCTTTGAATTCCACTAATATTGTAACGGTTATTTTATTTTATACTAGTTTAATTTACATTTAATCTTACATTTTATATAGCGTACTATAAAAAAAATATTCTATTGAAATTGCTATTAAATTTCGAGTTATTAAGCTCACTCGATTTGGTTCCCTTTTGTTTATTGCCTTATAACACTAGGTTAATTAATTGAAATCACAATATAAACTATGGCCAATATTTACAAAATTTTATTCTAACCAGTTTAAGTAAAAAATTTCTACCGAATGAAAAAAAAAGGATCATGGCCAGAACTAACAATAAAAATTGTTCGGACCAAGCTGTAATGAGAAGAAAAGGCCTTGGTCTCTTGAACCTTTACCATTTTTTTTTTCAAAAAAAAAAAATATACCAAAAACCTTGTTACACCGTAACAACTCTCCCCTTTCATAAAAAAAAAAAAAAAAAAAAAAATGGAAACCCAGTGACTCAAACTTAAGACAAAAAAAAAAACTTGTTTATTAACCCGTAACAACCTCTACCTTTAAAAAAAAACTCAAAAGCAAGAATAACTTTTTCCGTCATCATCACCTCACCAAGATACCATCTCAACATCGCTGTTACTCACCGAGAAATACGAACAAAAGAAACGAATAGTAAATAGTAGATATTTACAAGGTAGTACTTAGACAGCGTAATAAAAACAAGCCTAGAGTTTCACACCCCATCGCTGGGTTCTCCGGGGTCCATCTTAAAATCCTTGACATGAAAAATTCCGGCTGAACAACCCGAAGAGGGATCTTCTAGCTCATATGTTACAGACGATATCTTATTTTTGATGCGGAATCGTTTGAATTTCGGACATAGTTTGCTGGATACGTAATCCACCGCACTAGATTGGGGATGTGCCCGACACCAAATAAACTGACCAACACTGTATGATACTGGCCGCCTTCGCAAGTTGTAACTCCTCGTGCTCTTTTCATAGGCTCTCTCCAACCTATCTTCGACCTCTTGAAACAAAACCGGCAGTTTTTTCAGTCTTTCCAGACGATCCTCTTTGTCTCTTACGACATCTGATGGCCCATCGACTTTATCCTCATAATAATCCATCGATCGCGGCAGCTCACGCCCGAAATTTAGATACGCTGGTGAAAATCCCGTCGTCTCATGGACTGAAGTCTTCAGGGCAAATTCCAATTTATATAAGTCTTTGTCCCATAACCGCTGATTGTCTCGCACATACGATGCCATCATGGTCTTGACAACTCGATTAATTCTTTCAGTGGGGTTTGCTTGCGGGTGGTACAATGGTGTGAACCATATGTTTACGCCGTACTCCTTCATCTTATTCAAGAAGTAAGCACCCTTAAATTGTACTCCGTTATCGCAAACGATTACCTGCGGCACTCCAAACATGCAAAAGACTCTTTCCTCAATTAGCTGGGCAATCTTTTTCGATGTCGCTTCTCTCATGGCCAGCAACACTGAGTACTTGGTAAAGTAATCGCTGACAACTAACAGATATCTATTCTGCTGGGTCGATCTTGGTAATGGTCCCATGATATCGGTGGTGATAATCTGCCACGGCCGGGTCACTTTCCGTTGAGCACCCATTAATCCAGCTGGAGTCTGTTGTGATGGTTTCAGCGATAAGCATGTCTGGCATCGAGCCACATATTTGGCTACATCTGAAGCCATGCCTGGCCAGTAATAAATTTCTTTGATACGCTGCAAAGTCTTAAAAGTGCCTAGGTGTCCTGATAAAGGATTATCGTGATATTCCATCAGCACTTCCCTTCTTTTAGATTTAGGTAGTACAATTTTCCATGGCTTATCATCTCCGAGAATCTTTTTGGGATCTATTATGCGTTTGAACAACTTCGTTCCCTCTACTTTCCAAGTTGGGTATTCGGCCGCACGCTCTTCGACCGACTTTAACATTTTTATGTACCACGCGTCCATGTCCGGGTACTCAACAGCCACCACATTTATATCAGCATCGGATTCCCTTATACGAGACAAGGCGTCTGCTGCAGCATTATGTTTACCGGGTCGATGCTTGATCTCGAAATTATATTGCTGTAATTTAACCGCCCAACGAGCCAATCTTCCATTGGGGTCCTTGAGATTCTGAAGCCATCTCAGTGCCATGTGGTCGGTAATGACAGTGAAAGGCATTCCCTCCAAGTACGGTCTAAATTTTTCAATTGCCCAGAGGACCGCTAAACATTCGTGTTCAGTTGTTGAAAACTTACGTTCTGCAGCGGTTAATCCCCTACTAGCATATGCAATTGCTTTTTCTCCAGCTTCGGTTTCCTGGGATAGAATGGCGCCAAGTCCGGTTGATGAGGCGTCTGTTTGCAACAAAAACGGTAATGAAAAATCAGGGCAAGTCAAGATAGGAGCGGATACCAGTTTCTCTTTAATGGTTTCCATCGCTTTCTGTTGTTGCTCTCCCCAATGCCACCGACGGTTCTTCTTCAGTAGCTCTGTCAATGGGGATATAACAGACGAAAAATGGGGTACAAATCTTCGGTACCACGAAGCCAGCCCAACCAGACGTCTGACCTGCCTCACATTTTTAGGAGTTGGAAAATCCAAAATAGCGGTAACTTTTTCTGGGTCTACCTGCAGACCATTCTCATTAACTACGTAGCCGAGATATTTTAATTCCGAACGGCAAAACTGACTTTTCTCCCAATTTAAAGTGAGCCCTGCCTCGAATAACCTTCGTAGTACTTCTTCTAACACCTCTAAATGCTTCTCAAACTCTGGGCTCGTGATTACCACATCATCCAGATAAACAAATACGTATGGCTCTAAATCTGGACCCAATATATCGTCTATAAGACGCTGCCAGGTAGCTGGAGCGTTGTGGAGCCCAAATGGCATACGTAAAAAGTGATAAAGCCCCCGCCCTGGGACTGTAAAGGCAGTTTTCTCACAGCTTTCGGGGCTTAGCGGAACCTGCCAATAAGCCGACTTGATGTCTATTGACGAAAGATATTTACTGTCTCGAAGTCTGTCCAAGATATGGGAAATAAATGGCAGCGGATAGGCATCTCTTTTCGTTACCGAGTTCAGCTGTCTATAATCCACGCAGAAGCGATGCGACCCATCTGGTTTCTGAACGAGAACAACCGGGGACGACCAAGGACTTCTTGAAGGGACGACTATCTTGTCCTTAAGCATTTCTTCAAGTTCTGCATCCAAAATCTTCTGTACGTGGGGGGATACGGGGTAATAGCGCTGTTTTATTGGGCGTGCGTCGCCCGTCTCTATTACGTGCTGTACTCGGCTGGTACAACCGATTTTAGGAGTTCCTTTTCCTCTCCAGTGTTCAATCAGCTCCTCGAGTCGGTTCTGTTGGCTACTATCCAACGAAGTCCGACTTACTAAAGACGGTGTTTCAGTTGCCGAAATGGTGTTAGAAAATTCCCAGGTACCTCGTGATATGTCTGGAACGACCTTAACCTTTCGCCAGAAATCAACTCCCAATATCAGATTCGTTGTCAGCCCTGGAATAACCAAAACGTTCAGTGCCGCAACTTTTCCTCCAATCTCGACTGGAAGCGTCGCAGAACCCGCAGCTTCAATAGATGATCCGTCTGCCAGTGCTATCTTGATTTCTTTCTGAGGTTTAAGTTCCATGCCCAGAGAAGAAAACTTTTGCCAACTTTCATGACTTAGCAGTGATCTTGTGGCTCCAGAATCGAGTAATCCGACGAACTTCATCCCTAAAATATTGACAGAGAGGTAAGGCCTGTCATCCTTCCCTTGTAGCGCAGTGAGATGCTTAGTTGTCCGTTCCGTAAATTCCCGCACCGTATCCAGCCACTCCTTCCATTCAGGAGAATTTCTGTAGGACATTAAGGGGTTGTGCGAACTCCGTCCTCCTAAGTTCGCCCCCCTTCTGCGTTTCCCGGCCTATTTTCATTAGGGCTCTGCTTCGATACTTCGAATGATTTTTTCTTTGGTTTACGGCATTCACGTGAAACATGGCCAGGCTCCCCACAATTCCAGCACTTCACCCTCGGTTTTAGACACGGTTCCCAATTCGAGTCATATTTCTTTGGCTCCTGGCTGTCTAAGGACCTCGCTAGGTTGTTATCTGGTCTCGGTAATTTTTGGTGTTTGTCATTCTGAGAGGTAGGCGGGGTTGGCCTGTAGGCAAGGTCCGGTTCAAGCAAATCACAATTAACGGGAGGGGGTCGGTGGTTTTGTACACGCCATCGGGTTTGCTCTAATTCTTTTCCCAGTCTGCGAAGAGTCCCCAACGATTCTATCTTTTGTAAGGCTAATCCCTTTAAGTAGTACGGATGTAAATTCCTTTTAATAACCTTAAGCATTTCATCTTCACTTGGGGGAGATGGAAGTCGGTAAAAGTAATTTTCCATTACACTTATAAATATGCCAATGGATTCCTCGCTGCCCTGTGTTCTCGTTCTTATTTCCTCCCACAATCTCTCAGAGTAATCCATCGGTTCAAATTCCCCTTTCAACTCGGCTACCAATTGAGACCAGGTCTTGACCCGTCGCCTCATAGCCTTATACCAAATTAACGCTTTTCCCCCGAACAGATCGTAAGCAGAGGACAAGAGGTCATAATCGGAGGTGTTCCTAGCTAATTTCATCTCATCGATAGCCTCCAAAAATGCGTTTACACTTAGCCCTGTACCATCCCCAAGGAACCGAATGCCCCAATCTTTGACTGGAACCTGATATCTGTTAATCCCAGAGGTTCTTTCCTCGCCACGTGCATCACTAATATCTGGTGATTTATCTACTAGTCCCGGTCCGTTGCAGATATTGTTGAATATTTGCAAACAAGAGACTGATTCTTTTAAATATTCAGACTTCAGGTTTTCTTGCTCAGTACCTGACACAGTCATAGTCGAAAGGGTCCTCAGGAGATTTGCGATTAATTCGTCTAATAGCCGACCCATCGGACTTCCTCGACTCCCACTAAAATTATCAAGGGACCCCCTTATAGTGTCTAGCATCCTTTTTGTTTCAAGGAATTCAGTCTCCCGATTCATGAGATTAGATTGCCTATCTGATTCCGAATTGATTGGTTTGGTTATAGCAGGTTGTTTCCTAACACCTTCTCCTTCAACCGCACTTTTCGAATCAAACAAATCAAAAAGCTCGAGACAAAATGCGCTCACTGTCTCCTTCCGCTCTACATCCTTCGGTTCCACTACATGGACCCGCGATAGACGATTATATACATGCTGCAGCCCAGTATCGATTTTAGCCCGATCCCCTGCACTCGAGGACTCATCCAGCAAATTGATTTTCGCTAAAAGCTTTTCTAATTTTTTCTGGCATGTTTCAACCTCAGAAATTTCGGTCATAACTACCGTTGGCCAAGGTACTTTCCCTTCCATTTCAAGTCTTAGAAGCGGTCTAAGTTTCTTCCGCATCCCCTCGACATCTGAGATTCCCTTTATACCACGAACTTGGAGCTCGTACTCCAACTCATCTTTTGCCAATCGATAGACATCCATGTCGAATTTTTTTTTTTTTCGCCACGGACCAAAAATAAAAACAAAATTATTTATCTATTTATTAAATTTTTTTTTTGTTATTATACCGTTTTAGTTATATATATATATATATTTTTTTTTAAGGGCCCCACGTTGGGCGCCAAACTTTGTTACCCAATTCCGGGAACGTAAATATATGCCCTACTCAGTGGAGAAGGGGTGGGTAGAAGAAGCTACAAAAAAAAAAATGAAAACAAAATTAAATAATTAAAAATTAATCAAGAAGTAAATAAAAATAATCCAATGAATAAATGTCGATTAACAGGGAGGGAAATAAAAATATAATAAAAAAGTGTAGGCGCCACGCCGTTTTTTTTGTTCTTAAAACCTAAGATCCGGAAAAACGTCGAAAACCTAATCCATACAAGGCAAATGATTGATTGAAGTACTATTTAAAAAAATTAAAAAAAAATAAAAATTGAATCCTTATCTCTACAATGAAATTCAATATGGATACCAGGGAACCAACATCTCTTATGTTAATTATTTTTCTTCCTTTTTGGATCAAACTTACCTTGTGAAATAAATAATAATTTGGTAGAAAAAAAAATCAGTACTGTGAATTTAATAGCAATTTCTTTCTCTTTGAGGGAATATAAAATTCATTTACAAAAAAAACAAAACAAAAAAAAAACAAATTGGACATCAAAAGAAATTAATATTGGTTTATTTACATTTTTTTTTTTTTTAAATTACAATCATAAAAAAACCAACTTTTGATCAACCCTATAAATATTTACAATAAGAGGCGAAAATGCTCAAAACAAAAAAAACTCCTCCGTCACACAAACTATATAATAGTAATTACAAAAGCTACTTTTCTGTCCTTATTTTTATAACTACTATTATTCCCTCAAATTATTACAAAAAGATTCATTTCTCTCCAACATATTTAAAAGATTAATTCAGAGCTCTGAAAATAAAGAAAACTGAAACTTAGCTGGTTGGTGGGTGCACCCGTCGGTCGCTCGCCCCCAGTCCTCTTCTATTTTCAATTTTTGGCTCTTTGCTCGCCAAAACAGCCGCAGATTTTCCTGATCTTGTAAGTCCCCTCCTCGGGTAATGTTCGACTACCACACTCACTTTGGAACTTAAAGAAAAGGCTCAGAAAAAAAATTTTAAATCCGGCAGAGCCGTCACCACTCAAGCCTCGCCTCGACTGTCTCTCCTCGCTCGTCTTTTTTTTTCTCTGCCATCACGTAGCGCTCGTTGTTATAAGTTAATATTTCTTCACTTTCACTTCTTTAAACAATATTTCTTTGAATTCCACTAATATTGTAACGGTTATTTTATTTTATACTAGTTTAATTTACATTTAATCTTACATTTTATATAGCGTACTATAAAAAAAATATTCTATTGAAATTGCTATTAAATTTCGAGTTATTAAGCTCACTCGATTTGGTTCCCTTTTGTTTATTGCCTTATAACACTAGGTTAATTAATTGAAATCACAATATAAACTATGGCCAATATTTACAAAATTTTATTCTAACCAGTTTAAGTAAAAAATTTCTACCGAATGAAAAAAAAAGGATCATGGCCAGAACTAACAATAAAAATTGTTCGGACCAAGCTGTAATGAGAAGAAAAGGCCTTGGTCTCTTGAACCTTTACCATTTTTTTTTTCAAAAAAAAAAAAATATACCAAAAACCTTGTTACACCGTAACAAATCCTTTGTGAAGGAGTATTATGCTTGCATTGCCTAATTATCACAAGTAATAACTTTTTTTTTTTTTTTTTTTTTTTTTTTTTTTTTTTTTTTTTTTTTAATGTAGGCAGCAACCACTTGGGTCATCTTCGCCTACAATAAATTTCTTTTATATTTTATTTAATTTTTGTTAAATTATCAATATTTATATTTTATTATATCTATTATCAATATTTATATTTTACTATATCTATTATCAATCTATTATTTTATTATATAGTTTTGCAAGTTTTAGAAATTCAAGTAGTTTGTCGGTTGTCTCCTCGCTGTCCTGCAATGCTGTTTGTAGGTCAATAGGTATTTCTAGGAGGTCCCTGTACGTGTCATATGTCCTGCAGTCCGTTAAAATGTGTTTGACTGTAAGTGGACACCCGCAAGCCTGGCAGTCAGGTGGAGGCTCACGCGCCATAAGATAGCCGTGGGTTTCTCTAGTGTGACCAATACGCAGCCTCGTTAGGATGACTTCCTCCCTTCGTTTACCTCGGACGGATGATTTCCATTGCGATACACTACTTTTTATTTCTCTTAATTTATTTTCTTTTGTTCTAAACCACATCTGTTCCCATTTAATCTTTATTTTTTGCTTTATAAGGGAAATAAAGTCGTTAACAGGGACCCCCTGATGTGCAATGCCTTCCGTTATTGCTCTTTTTGCTGCTCGGTCAGCTTCCTCATTTCCGACTATTCCACAGTGGCCAGGGACCCAGAGAAATTTAACTGAAATATTATTACTATGTGCTGATCTCAAGGCTAAAAGAATATTGTGAATCATAATGTTTGATGAAAAGGTGTTACATAAACTGTTTAGGGCTGATAGTGAGTCAGTACAGATTATTTGCATTTTTTTTGTGGAGTGGATAACATCAAGACTATTGTAAATTGCAATTAATTCTGCTGTATAGTTGCTGCATATCGGTGATAATGAAAATAGGTTCTGTTGATCATTGCACACGACCGCGGCTCCCACACCCGTGGAGCTCTTCGAGCCGTCTGTGTAGATGTAGTCAGCCTCACCTAGTCTGTCTTGTAGTCTGTTAAATTCGTATTTGTACATGTATGGCATAGAATCGTTTTTCAGTAATTTTGTTAGGGAAAGACAAAGATTAGGAGTGGGGAGTCCCCATGGATAGATCTGAGAAATTATGGTACCAAGGAGATGAGGTATTTCGAGGTGTAGGTCGGATAGAAATGATGAAACTCGGATTCTGAAAGATGTTCTTTTTGCTGAGGAGACCTGTTGTTGTGTAAGGAGCTGTCTGTTAGGAAATAAGTAATAACTTTTATTTTTAACTGATAACCATTATTCACACCTGTCAATAATAACATTAACAATCAGTGAATTTGATAGTTGTGAAATAATACATGGGCATGAGAGGCATGAGAGGGAGCATTACCAAGCGGCATCTCCTACTGGCAGGATTGACAACTAGACGAGGAGGTCCCTCATCCAGTTCCTCTTCAGCCTTCTACGGGTGTACCTGGCATGAGTTTTGTCTTCATGTTATTAATGAGCGAGTTAGGGTATTGTAATTTTTCGTGGAATCTTTTGTAGTGCGTTCGTATGTGTTCGTTGACAGTCTGCACGTGAAGGTCATTGCGTAATGTTATGTTGCTGACATACCAGGGTGCTTTTGTACTTGTTCTAAAAAATGTTGCTGAAAGATTTGAAGTTTGTTAATGTGAGTCTTTTTCGCGATGCCGTATATCTGTGATGCGTAGGTCCAATTTGGTTTCAGTAAGTAGGTGTAGGTGTTTAATTTCTATCTAAGTTTTAGTTTCGACTGTTTTGAGAGGAGTGAATACAGAAGTTTTAGCCTTTGGCTCAAGGTTTTACTTTTTTTTTTAATATGTGGACCCCATGTCATTCTTCGGTCAAATGTTAATCCTAGGTAGTTAACTGTGTCTGCCTGTGGAATTTGTATATTGTCGAGAAAGACTGGAGGACATGTTTCACGTCGAAGGGTAAAAGTTATATGGAATGATTTGTCGTGATTTAGTCGGATATTCCATAGTTTAAACCAGTCATGTAATTTTATCAAATAATGTTGGAGAGTCTGTGATGCGTGTGATGAATTTACGTGTCTTGTTAGGATTGCTGTGTCGTCCGCTTATGTTGCTATTAATATATCTGAGCTGCATGGAATGTCGTATGTGTAAGTAATGTAGAGTAGTGGTGCGAGCACTGAACCTTGGGGTACACCTGCCAGGATAGGCTTAATAGAAGATAACTCCGACCCGCAACGGACGGAGAAATATCTGTCAGAAAGAAAGGATTGTAGAATGAGGTAGTAAGTAGGTGGAAGTATAGTCTTGAGTTTAAAGAAAAGACCCTAGTGCCAGACTCTGTCGAACACCTGAGCGACATCTAGAAATACGCCAGTTGCATATATATTTTATTTAACAAAAAAAAAATTTCAGTGTACTCTATAGAGCAAATAAAAAAAAAAAAAAGGAAATGAATATGGAGAAAATTGTGAATTTTAGGAATGGCATTTACATATTTATCAAAACACTATAATTTCTAATCCAAGTAAGTTGGTAAGTGAAAGTTGTGTGATGCGCGCATCGCTCCAGATTTTTGAAAGATAATTTTATATTTGAAAACTTAAAAAAATAGCACCCTTTAGTACGTTACTCAATCCGATACTTCCGTACTTTGAATTAAATTACTGAGGGTGACTGGATGGCCGAGTGGGTAAACGCGTCAGAAAAAACGCGTTGCCAATGGCAACGTATGATTGAGAACCGAAAGATAGCAAGTTCAAAACCCGGAGCCAGGGGAAATTTAATAATACTCGGCATCAATCCCACACCCTCTCCCCTGGCCCGGGAAACCCCGTATACCCTAACAGGCGAGGAAGAGGAGGACCAAGCAGAAAAAAAAATTAAATTACAGAATTTTTTTTAATATTTGCGATTATATTTGGTGACATAAATAATTTTACATTAATACGCTAAAGCTGGTAGATCTACTCCAGGACTTGCTGTTCTGAAAGAAAGACAAAAGGGTCGTACGGTATTAAAAGGTTTTTCAGTATATATTACTCTTTTCCTCCTGCCGTCCTCACTTTTCTTCTAAAAGAGGATGCAAGCTCATATTCGAACTCCTTTTTTATTAGTTTTATTTTTAATATATTAACTGACACGTGCGAAGTATTCACACTCTAACATACTTAAATCTCACTTAATTAAAGTACTCACCGTATATTTAATCGCATGTTTTTTATTGTAACTCGCAAATGATGGCCATAATCAGAAAAGAATATATAAACAAAAATGTTCGTCGCGACGAACTGAAAAGAATGACACCTTCGAAAAAGCCCTGAGACCATTTTGAAATGTTCGCTGAGAATTCCAGTTTTTCGCTTACAACTCGCAAACGAAGGGGTTAATCGAAGAAATGTATATGGCCAAAAATGTTTTCCTTGACACCATTTAGAAACATCTACGACCATTTTTTTTCGTAAAAACCGCGATTTGGCGCTTATAACTCGCAATCGAAGGTCAAATGAGTGATTTTTATATTTTTCCGGTGCAAAGGTTAAGAAAAGCTTTAAAATGATGCTTCATTCATCAAATTTGATGAAGTATTAAGGAAGTTATGGCGTACCAACAAAAAAAGGCGTTGAGAAATAGCATGTAGGATGATTTTTTTTCTTCATATTTTAGTTCGTACTTGTAAGCATCGCACCGACAATCAGGAAATGTGATTTGAGAACATAACTTGGACATTTCAGGTCTTAGAAAAGTGAGTGCACAGCAGCACCGCATTCTGAGGCATTTTCATGAAAGAAGGTCTCTCATCCAAATTTTCTTTTAGTTCGTCGTCTCATAACAGGCATGTCAGACATGCCCATGTGTTTTATAATGAAACAGTTTAAAATAAAATCTAGAATATACGTTACGTTATGTTTAGGATATACATACGTAGTTACGTTTTGGTCGGTACGTGGTTGCTAGGAAATACGCGTTTCCTCAGGCAACACATAGTTGATAACCCGAAGATAGCCGGTTCAAAACCCTCGGCCAAAATAATACTTGGCGGTATTAATTGATAAGCGGAGAGAAGTGGGGCTGAGAACCGACTTAGGCGAGATACTAAGTAACACCTTGAAGATGGCCGAAAAGTTGTTCGTGTTTCTACGGAAAATTAATCTTTATGTCAAACTTTGATGTATTTTGTTTTCTTTATTATCTTTCATTGTTATTTTGTTTTCACTATATTTCATCTATAATATTATCCTTTATTCTCTTCCCAAGCAACACCTAAATCCTTATAGCGATACTACCTTCTTTATTGTTTTCATTCTTTATTGTGACCCATAATTTTTATGTTACTCTGATATTTCTTTTCCTTTTTTACTTTCACTTATCTATATATGAAATATATAGTAAGTGGAAGTATTGCGATCGTGAAAAATTTCGACTTCCGGTTTTCAACGGAAATACACGTTTTGGGGTCCCCTGAGTCGAAATGACCAAGTCCCGCGAAATGGTCTGTGTGTGTGTCTGTGTGTCTGTGTGTGTGTGTGTGTGTGTGTGAACAGACTAGCTCAAAAACTATAAACCGTGCGATCCTGAAATTGGGTATTTAGTGTAGGTATATGCCCGCGATGTGACAGCATAAATTTCATCAAAATTACTTTAAGGGAGGGGGTACTTTACTTAATAACTTTTTAGGTTTTTTTCGATTTTCTTAAAAACGGCTCTAACGATTTTGATTAAACTGAGTATTTAGTGTATTAATATGCCCTAGATATGACTGTAAAAATTTCATCAAAATTCATTAACCGAAGGGGTGACTTTACTTAATAAATTTTGTATCATTTTTACGTGTTTTTACTTTCACTTACGTATATATGAAATATATAGTAAGTGGAAGTATTGCGATCGTGAAAATTTTCGACTTCCGGTTTTCAACGGAAATACACGTTTTGGGGTCCCCTGAGTCGAAATGACCAAGTCCCGCGAAATGGTCTGTGTGTGTGTGTGTGTGTGTCTGTGTGTGTGTGTGTGTGTGTGTGAACAGACTAGCTCAAAAACTATAAACCGTGCGATCCTGAAATTGGGTATTTAGTGTAGGTATATGCCCGCGATGTGACAGCATAAATTTCATCAAAATTACTTAAAGGGAGGGGGTACTTTACTTAATAACTTTTTAGGTTTTTTTCGATTTTCTCAAAAACGGCTCTAACGATTTTGATTAAACTGAGTATTTGATGTACTAATATGCCCGAGATATGACCGTAAAAATTTCATCAAAATTGATTAACCGGAGGGGGGACTTTACTTAATAAATTTTGTAACATTTTCACGTATTTTTTTTATTTACTCTTAATCGGCTTTAACGATTTTGATCAAACTGGGTATTTGATGTATGCACATGCCCGAGATATGACTGTTAAAATTTCATCAAAATTGATTAACCGGATGGGGGACTTTGCTTAATAAATTTTGTATCATTTTCACGTGTTTTTTTTATTTACTCAAAAACGGCTTTAAAGATTTTGATCAAACTGGGTATTTGATGTATTTATATGCCCGAGATATGATTGTTAAAATTTCATCAAAATTGATTAACCGGAGGGGGGACTTTACTTAATAAATTTTGTATCATTTTTACGGGTTTTTTTATTTACTCAAAAACGGCTTTAACGTTTAACAAAAATAAGATATGAATGTAGAAAAATGTGTGAATTTGGGAAATGATATTTAGCAAAACACGTCAATTTCTAATCTAAGTAAGTTGGTAAGTGAAAGTTGTGTGTTGCGCGCACGCACCAGATTTTTTTTTATTTACTCAAAAACGGCTTTAAAGATTTTAATCAAACTGGGTATTTGATGTATGTATATGCCCGAGATATGACTGTTAAAATTTCATCAAAATTGATTAACCGGAGGGGGGACTTTACTTTATAAATTTTGTATCATTTTCACGTGTTTTTTTATTTACTCAAAAACGGCTTTAAAGATTTTGATCAAACTAGGTATTTGATGTATGTATAAGCCCGAGATATGACTGTTAAAATTTCATCAAAATTGATTAACCGGAGGGGGGACTTTACTTAATAAATTTTTTATCATTTTCACAGGTTTTTCATTTACTCAAAAACGGCTTTAACGAGTAACAAAAATAAGATCTGAATGTAGAAAAAAGTGTGACTTTGGGAAATGATATTTTGGAAAACACGTAAATTTCTAGTCTAAGTAAGTTGGTAAGTGAAAGTTGTGTGTTGCACGCACGCACCAGATTTTTGCAAATGGTTATGGGGGCTAACATGACCCAAGTGGTTGAAGAGCCCATTTTGTTATAAATAAAATAATTAATTCTCGGCCTTGATCCCACGCCCTTTCCCCCGGCCATAGAAAACCTTAAACTTGTATCTTGCATTATGTTAAACTTCGTTTTTATAGTTTTGTGATAATTGAAAAACCATGTAAGACTGAATCGATAGTCAATTCTAGTGAAGAAATATAGATAGTTTGATTTCAAAAGAAAAGTCTAAATCCCTAATTGTCTATTTAATGCTTTTGTTACCAATGTCATTTCGTAATTATAAGATAGGTACCTTGAAATTTAAATTTTATAGAAAATCTAATTTTAATTTTAAATGAATTCAACCTTTTCCTTAATAAGTTGGCAGTAGTATTTCATAAAGGACTTAACAGCAAAAAACGTATTTAAAAAATCATCATGAAGATAATTAGTTGACCGTAGAAGTATATGTGATCGAAATGGTTGGTGTGCGGTCAAATGAAACACTATAAGTGCAATAACATATATATTGTGCCGACTTTTCGACCTTACATTCAGGTCATCATCAGTGCTAAATATGAACCAAGATAGCAAACAATAAAATATATGAAGAAAAGAAAAAAAAAATTAATAAATAAATAATATATATTGTAATATTTTTTAACTTCTGGGGGCTCAAAAAACTCAATAAGCTCCTAATCTCTACTCAGATGTCTCCACCACAGTGTCTTTAATAAAATTATTTATGAGAGAGAGAGAAAGGGGAGGGAAAAGAGAGAAATAAAGGAGCCAGAACAGAGGGTCAACCAATGTTCAGCTTAAGGTGTGAGGAATAACAAAGATCCTTGCCAGAGCAACGCTACCCTTTTACCCCGAAAGGTAAAACTGATCAAAGCTAATTCCACGGGAGAGACGTGGGCCTTGACAGCTCTAGGGTGCTTATCTAAGCAAGGCCACCTGGACAGAGGGCCAACCAATGTTACAGACCCTTGGATGACAACCCCCAGGATTCTATAGGTAGGGTAAGGAAAGGAAATAAATTAAATAAGACATAGGTATAAACATCCTAGAGACACCAGGAGCTATCGGGCAGGGAGAGGAGTGTCTAAGACTGACAAATTAAGACTGACTAATGTTGGGCAAAACGGCCCTATTTATACCTCAAGGGACAAACAATTGACCAATCACAGCCCTGCACTGTATAGTTGAGAGGATAGGACTGTATAGTCTGGTATCTTTAGGCTTTATTTTATTGTTTTTATGTTTTTACAAGCCATTATTTTCAAAAAGATAACAAAATACAAAAGAATTTCTCTTTTAAAATAGATTTTAAATTAAATAAGTTCGTAATGTTTGAAAATGTAGTTGCCGAATCGGCCACAGATGGCGCATGTGTTTGTTGTATACACTCTTACGGAGGCATTGGCTCCAGCTGATTACAATAGGTTATCTTTTCATTCACATCTGTTTTTCAATCATAATGTCATTCTTTAACATTACTGTACTACATTATAAATACAATTAAACAAAAAATAAAATAAAAAGAATATTTAACTATTTACAGTGAATAAAAACTAAAGGACAAGAAGGTTATGTTATTGATAAGAGTATTATATCTAACAATTTAAATGAAAACAAGTATTGGTTACTTTCCTTTACTATTAAATATTATTAAATGACATTATCTTATTTTAATTAAACATTTAAATAAATACAAGTAATGAGGTTCTAAAATAAACAAATACTAATATTATTTCAATAAAAAAGGTTTACCTAACTGAATTAATATTCAAAGAAAGATTACTATATTATCACTTATAAGAACTATGAATTATTAAAAAAATAAACTTCTTTGTTAGAATCAAACCTATACAAGTACTATTTACAGTTTTATTTTAAAAAATACTCTTAGAGCCTCCCTAACTATATTACAATATATACTTACAGTTGAATTGATATTAGTTTAGATAGTTGCCACCTGATTCCCCGTCAGACAAAACCAGTGTAATTTTCGATGCTTATAACAATTTTATTTCGGTAATCGGATACTATTTATTTACAATCTCAAGACCACAAAAGAGACTATCTCTGAAAGAAAAACACTTAATTTTTTTCTATCGGTCTATCGGTAGCCATGATAGAGTGTTGATCGGGTCTCTGTTAAAGTTGTGATTTTGGTGTTTTTTAATTGGTTATCGGGCCATCATAATTGACACAGTGGTATATTTTATAGTTATTTTATGTAATCTATATAAATAAAGATGAAATTCTGTTTGTTTGTTTGTTTATTTGTTCTTTATAGAAATCCATACCGTTTGTCCTAAATTCTCCAAATTTCGCTCAGTGGTTCTTTGATACCAGGTGCGAACACCTGTCCATATTAAAACTGCATAACTTCAGCCAATATCTGGATATATTCTTTATTAATAAAAAAAGTCGTCACAATCTCGCTTTACAATGGTTTTTTTTTTTACGAAATCGACCGTTTGAGTCGAAAAAACGGCCTAAAAAATCATTTTATAGAATTTGAAGAGGCCAACAAGGCCCGGTAAGACCGTCCCTTGGTAGGCGTCGAGTTCTGGGATTTTTAAACCATATGTTTTTTTTTAACATTACAATACGTTTATTTACATGTTTATTTACATGTATGGTGAATTTATTTTTTAAAAATGCCTCCTAAGAAGCGAGCTTCAATAGGAGTAGTGAGCTCAAAAGCAAAAATACAACGTCAAATACGAGCAGCTGAAACTCTTGACGAACATCAAAATATAATTGAACCACAGAGGCTTAGACAGGCAGAATCGCGGGAAACTGAGTCTGCCCAAGAATACGAGGCCCGCTTTGCGCCACAGAGGCTTAAACAAGCCGATTTGCGAGAAGCTGAAACTGCAGGGCAATATTTCTGTTTGTTTGTTTGTTCTTTATAGAAATCCATACCGTTTATCCAAAATTCTCCAAATTTCGCTCAGTGGTTCTTTCATACCAGGTGCGAACACCTGTCTATATTAAAATGGCATAACTTTAGCCGATTTTCAGCTGATATTCTTTATCCTAACAAAAATCATAATGATCTTGCTTTACAATGGTTTTTTACGAAATTGACCGTTTCATTAAAAAAATGAAATTCCCGGTTGAAACCGGGACATACAGCTAGTTACATAAAATAAAAGTTAATATTATCCAAACAGTGAGCTTATTTTAATTAGTTGTTCGAACGAGTGGTGTTAACTTGAAATAAGAAAGGTACTAGAGCAATCAAGTATAAAACATTCAGCTGAAAGCTCTCAAACAACTCATTATTAATAGTATTCCCTCAAATATTTAACTAACAATAGAAGTACTTGATGAAATGAATCATAACCTTATCAATAACAGTATGGAATTATTAGATAGTGAACCAGTGACGCTTGAGTCCATAATAATTGAAATTCGTAAAAACAATAAGGAAACACAAAATATTACTGATGCAGTATCAAAAATTTACACCTTGCTGGAAAATGTCACGTCGGAACTAAAATCTGCTAAAAACAAAATAAGTGAACTCGAAAAGACTAACTCAATATTACTAGGTTGTTACAAAAGTCCTTGTTCACAATGTGAGTACAAAATTTACAAATCAAATTTATTCTTCAAAATATAGGCCATCATTTTCAACTCCTTTAACCCATCTTTCAGCCAAAAGTTGTATTTGATGTTGATACCACTCTGCAGTTTTCGAGGCAAAGAACTCCTCGCATTCAGATTTGACATCATCGAAGATTTCGAAGCACCGACCTTTCAAAAAATGCGCCATTGACCTGAAAAGTCCATAGTCAGAGGTGCGACGTCTGGGCTGTAAGGAGGGTGGGGCAAGACGCTAATCCCGTTCATTTCTGAAAAATTTTCTTAAACTAATCGTGAGCAATGAGCAGGGGCGTCGTCTTGCTGAAATAACGCTTGCTTCCTATTAATCAAAGCGGGGTATTTCACTTTTAAAACTTCATATACCCTATCGATCTGTTCACAGTATAGCTCAGCGTTGATAGCCCTGCCCTCTGGAACCAGCTCGAAGTGATCTAGGACGACCTGATCTAGGTTCATCTTCAAGGCTTGTATTCCCAGAATTAAACCGCCTGAACCAAAATGCGGCCGTGTTTCGATGCACCAAACTTTCCCCTTCCACTGCACAAATTTTCTCGGCTGAGGCCTTTGCACTAAAACCTTTTTTCCAATAATGCCTAAGAAGGCCGCGGATGACAAATTTTTCTTCCGACATTTCTAGTGAAATTTAATAAACTGAATGAAAGGCAGGGACAGTTGGCGTACATAGATAATTAGAGGATTAGTTAATGTAAACATTGACATAAGAATTGTATTCGTCAGAGATTAAATAAGGATTAAATTAGAGACCTCAATGTAAACAACTTGATATGCACAAGGACTTTTGTAACAACCTATTAGTTGACAGAATAAAGAACCTTAAAAAAAAAGACAGGAAAAACAGCTTAATAATGTTCAACGTGCCGGAAAAAGAAAACACAAGCATGGAAAATACAAAAGATGAAGTAAAAACAGTTTTAGCCGGCATGAGCATAAACCTTATCTCATGATACTATAAATAACTGCTACAGGCTTGGAAAAAATATAAACAATAAGCCTAGGCCTATTCTAATTTCTTTAAACAGTTATTTATTGAAGCAAGAAATTATGAGAAAAAGAGATTTATTTAAAGAAAAACATATATCTATTGCACATGACAAATCACCTGAAGAGAGAGAAGAGGGAAAACAGATATTTTTGTACCTCAACAGACTGCGCAGCTCCGACAGTACTGTGACTTATAAAAACATTTTTTTCAAAATGAGAGGAAATACTTTTCACATTTCGGAAATCGGAGGTCTACTGGAAACACTGTGGTGTAAATTTTTGATACTGCATCATTAATATTATGTGTTTCCTTATTGTTTTTACGAATTTCAATTATTATGGACTCAAGCGTCACTGGTTCACTATCTAATAATTCCATACTGTTATTGATTAGGTTATGATTCATTTCATCAAGAAGGTCAACAATCACCAATTTCTTCACTATTTATTTTTATTTTTATTTATTATTTACATGTTTTAAGGGCATGACCCTATACAAGTGAGTCTGATCTTCATTGAGATAATAATTACAATATACAAAAGAAAAAAGAAAAGAAATATGATATGCTAACAATAAATTTTACAATGAAATAAAGGTTATTAATATAATTTCACTGATATATAATTTAACAGTTCCATTTATTCTTCTAAGTAGAATGTCCATATTTTAAGTATAGTGGATGCGAAATTAGACAGTTTTGTAGCTTCATCCTTTGATTCTGGGTCGAGTATATTAATGAAGTTTGTCGTGGTGATATTTGGGTAAAAGTACTTTCTTGCGCTATTATATTGAGGACAAATGCAGAGTATGTGGATGAGGTTTTCTTCTGTTTTCATATTGCAGATAGGGCAGATTGAAGATGGCGTAATTTCTATGAATTTATTCTTGTGGCTGAATCTAATATGGTGGTTATTTGCAGTTCTGAGCTGTGCTATTAAACGGATGATATTAATATTGG
Source organism: Aelia acuminata (assembly GCA_911387785.2). Lineage (NCBI taxonomy): Eukaryota > Metazoa > Arthropoda > Insecta > Hemiptera > Pentatomidae > Aelia > Aelia acuminata. The sequence goes on along the minus strand of OU426984.1, from coordinate 6,262,216 downwards.
AATTTGATCTAATATAGGCTGCTGTTAATTGCGATTTAGGGGCGATATATTTATAAAATGGGTTGAATAGTGATTTATTTAAAGCTTCTAGATCGGTATTATGGAGATATAACTGGAATTTTGATAGAATTGCACCTATTTTTTGTTTTATTGAATATTAGCAGAAGACGTTTTAGTTGACATTTGCCCTCAACTATCAGACCACTTCCCTGTTCTTCTTCTCTTGAAAACACCAACCAATTTCTTCACTAGTTCAAGATAATAAAAGAAAAAACTAAGTGAAAAACTCGACCAGTATCGATTTCGTGGCAAACAATGACCATATAAATATTAAATATACTTACATAGATAATAAATATACATGAAAATGGGTTTATAATTACAGAATAAAATAATATGAATAAATAAAATTTGGAAATAGATATAAAAAAAAAGGGTCGAAACGTCGGGACAAGATATATAGTATTGCACAAATAGTGTTTCATTTGACCGCACCCCCAACCATTTCCATCACATAAAAATCATCCTGTTTTTATAGCATGGCGGTCTCTGAGACCGATAAGCAGGTTACCGGTCAGCTCTTTCGACTTGAAGCTCTTCAAGAACAGTGAAAAACTTGTCTAGGCCCAAGGATTATGGCAGCTCAGAGTCAGCTGGCCACGGGGACTTCTTCTTTCTTTCCATGAAGCATACCTTCTATCGACCGAATCCTTGATCACCGTCGGTATCGTGTAATACCACACCCCGAGTATTGATAGGATACACAGGGAAGAAATATCACTCGTCCGGTAGGTGTTTATCGCCTCCAGTAGGCTGAGGGGACTCGAATACGTATTGCAAGCGCCTTTGTCCACTCGGCCATCCCGGCTCCATATTATGCTAGACCAAATCCTTTTTTATTTTATTTTAATAATCAAACTTTCTGTTATGTTAAAATCGGGTTCGATGAGCCGGGCGAAGAGGATGATTCGTGAGACTACTTTTCGCTATTTCTTATTCCCGCGAGGACCTCAACCAAATGTTCTGAGTCTCAACTCCTTGAACGTGACTCCTCTTCCTTGAATTTTTAACTCACATTGAGAAGTTTTCCACTTTACATTCCAACTAAAACTTTTATACATCTTTTAAACAGAACAGAAAACACGTTTTTTATCCACTAACCTCGCCTCCACAAAAAAAAAAAAAAAAATTGTATTTATAGGGTAAGCCATACAGTTATTGGCACCCCAAATTTAACTTAAAGAAATAGGTAAACAAGTCCTAATTTTATTACAATATATACATGAGTCTAATGTTTGAAGGTTCCTCTAAGTCATCTATGAAGTTAGACTTTAACAAACTAACCATAAGGAAGATTTCACAATTAAATCCACAGAGTGCCAATAACTAGATTTTGCACTTTTAACAATAAATATTGCCATATTGTAAAACTGTTGAACTTTTGACCCAAAAAAACCTCTTGAGTCTTTATGAGAATAGATAATGAGGAGCTATAGGAAGTTTCTATTTGATCCCTTCATAAGTAGTATTTTTTAATTTAATTTAATTCAATCACAGAAATGCAGTCTTAAGGGTACCAATAACTGTACGGTTTACCCTATACATACATACATATTAATTTATTGGCAATTCTTGAAAAATATGCTCTAAATAAAAGAAAAACACTATGTATTTAATGCTTTAACTTAATGGTTTTGATTTCTTTAATTTAAAAAATTAAAAAGTTCATATAGGCGAGAACCGAATTCCTCAGAGAGACACATACAATTTTATATTGTTTAGCACCAGTAACTAGACAATTTTCCTGATAGTAGAATTTTATATATAAATAAATAAATATAGTCTATAAATATACCATCAGGGCATGATGCTTATAAAATTTGAATGTACAAAATTAGAGATGGAAAAACATTATTATAGAGGGGTGAAAAAAAAAAAAAAATAACGCTTTCTGAACAATATAAATTTTTCCCCATAATACTACTGCTATTTTATTGAATCTGCATTAAATTTTTCATTCCATTATATTAATATGTGTTTATTTTTTTCAGCACACGATATCAAGGATGTCTTCTTGAAAGGTATGCTATAAACATACGTTATACTCGTATTAAATTATTTTATATTAAGGTAATCCCTTTGATCTAGGTAAAAGCCTGATAGTTATTATAGAATTCTAGTAGAGATGAGAGATGGTCAACTGTTCTTCAATTACGATAGGTTAAATGATGGTCAGGATTTTCAGTTACAATGATATTTATTATGGTAAGCCAAACGGTTTAAAAGGTGAAACCAAAAATTATTTAAAAAAACGTATTTATCAACATAAATATAGTATTTCCACGCGTAATTAGTCTACATCTAAATTAGCAGAACATGCCATTGTCCACAACCATTCCTTCGACTTTGAGAACCCCTCCATATTAGCAACTGTATCTAACCACGACAAACGTCTCCTCTCAGAATCCATTTTCATCCATCTAGAAACAAATAACCCGGTAAATCACAAAACAGATAAAGAGATAATTTCATCCACTTATTCTAACATCTTCCGCATCCTCAAATCCTAGTTTTGATTTCATAGGTACCTGCAATTATCTCTGTACCTCTTTTACTATTATTATTTTTTGTATTGTATGCTTTTTTCTGTATATTTTCCAAATTTGTATGCATTGTTACATTATGTATTATCTCATTTTTATGTTATAATTCAGTCCAGACACAACTATTTGTATACAGTACCATATATTTTGTTAGTTTTTAAATATTTTTGTTCACTCAGTTGACATGTGCCTTCACTTCAAAAGCGTTGGATTTCCCCGCCATAAACCTTTGAAGTCGGCAAACTAATCCCCTCCCACTACCTCTCTCCTTATTTTTACCTTTAATCTTAGTATCCACCTGGACTCAGTAGGTAAATATCAGATTCTATTTTATCTTGTTAACCAGCCCCTTATTTTAATATTCTTGTATACACCATCTTTTATACTATTATCAGTTCTGTAATGTATCCATTTATTGTCACCCTCTAGCATAGATACTCATATATTTGTTTTCTTTTATCCCTGATGAAGATCCACAAGTTGGATCGAAACGTTGGCTTACCATAATAAATATCATGGTAACTGAAAATCCTGACTATCATTTAACCTATTATTATAGAATTCTGTAACAGCTAAGTGCTAGATTATTTTCTTCTGTTCTTAACTATTTTATATTGTTTTTCTGACAGATTATCGATAGGTGGAAGGATTTCATCAAAAAATCGAAAGGATAATGACACTACGAAAATAAGATATTTGAGAAAAGTAATAAATGACCTTTTGTTTTTGCCCTTCTGTGAATAATTAAGGAAAGTGGACATGGCTGGTTTCAAAATATTTTTCTCAAATATTTTCTTTAAAATTATAAAGACGAACGTAACTTTACGATACTAATGCTAATCAGACGATGCTACATTGGAAGTCCTAAATGTTTCATACTCAGTTATAATTAGGTAGGGGATCATTAGCGAGTACCTAACATCGCTCAGGCACAGGACCTCTTGGTCGGCATAACCAAGGATTTTTTACTAAGTTTAAAAATTCATTTAGTCACTGTGGGATGCTAACTTCCAACCTTCCGTATAATATGACCCAAGTATTAATTATTATAATCTATTAAGACACTTGGATGGCATCTTAGTTCAGTTAAATGGATAAGATTTTGCCTTTATATCTTGACTGTTAATCAAACTGGATGGTATTGTATTTTTCCTTATCAATGTCATTTATTTTCTTAAAAATAAAAAGCTCCTTAAAGACTTTTAATTTATTTCACTTAAATATTCCACCTCGGTAACTTTCTGTTTCTTTCTTTTTTTTTTTTTTCTTTTTTTTTTTTTTTTTTTTTTTTTTTTTAGGTGGGGGATTCTTAGAGAAAGGGGCGGGAGGGTGGAGGAGTTCACGAAGAAATTTGAACTTGTCATTACCGTTTTTAATTTAGGCGGCTTCGCTCTCTTCTCAAGATAAAAGCTAAATTAAATTCTTGAGATTATACCTTCACCCATCTCTTTTCATTAGAAACTCTGTTTTGTTTTTTTACTGACTAAAATAAAAACAGCACTTTAATTTAATTCTCTAACACTTAAAAATATGACTTTGACTTTTGAGCTTACAAAGATTGTATTAGTATATCTATGTTACTTCTAGGCGTGGCTTTTTGGGGGCCTATCTCTAGAGAGCAGGCGTAGCAAGCGGAATTTGACAGCTTGGATCTTATAAACCAGATCAAACGGTTTCTTGATTGAACAACACGTAATGGAAGTTCGCATATAATGCGAACACACAACCACACAAAAAAAATCATGCCCAGAAACAACTTATATAATCAATATATATTATAAAGAAAGTGTACAATGTGCGTGCCAATAAGGCTCAACAACAACTCCACGTACGATTAAGTAAGTTATGTCGGCGTGTAGCCATAAAACCCCTAACGGAGAAGAAGGTTTCCGTTTTTCTCTTAAGGGTGTAAAACTGAAGAGAAAAGGACTGGAATTTTAAGCCTCTCGCACCCTGTAATTAGGCTATTTGAGATTGATATATAGTTTATGAATGAAAAATTTAGTTCGAGCTCCAGGCTACCAGGAAGCACTAGGGTGCGTTTTACTCCCTGTTTATTGTTCATTCATCCAGTTCAGTTTGTAAAGGTTATATATTTTTTCAGCTGTTCTTTTTAAATTACTGAAAAATCAAACGATAATATTTAGTTTATCCTTTGCTTTCAAAATAAAAAAATAATTCTACATCTCCGCAATCTATTAGAACTGGATTCCTTAAAAATTTAATTATCTCATAAGAAGGCTAATTGATCAACACATTACATTTAATCAATACGTAATAATTACTTAAGTAAATTTAATGCAATGTGAGTGAACATTTCTTAATTGCACAGTGAGCGAATAAAAACAGACATAATAAAAAGAGATAAATTGACTGAATATAAATCGAAAATATAAAGTTTGAAGTGTTCTTATTGTATGTATTCTTTATGAAAAAGAAGTTGGTTTTCACTTTTTAATAGTAGTAATATTCGAGATCTGCAGAGTCCGCTCAAATAACGGGGGGGGGGAATATCTTAAGGGAGGTTGAAATGGAAGAAAGGAAGGCCTTAAAAAAAAATTTCTATGAATCTTCGGTAGTTTCTATATTTCTGGATCTAATAGGACCATCACAGTAGTCGGCATCATTAAATCATCAATCATTAAAAAATGATTTATTTATAAAGTAATCTATGATAGAGGAGACAAAAATCATCTGTAGTATCACAACAAATTAGAAATAACCTACCTAACAATAAAGAGTAGGTTATTAAAACATGTGATGATATTACAAAAATCACTATTAAACCAGGTCAAATCACTGGTGCCGGGATTCTGCATAAGACCCGCGATAGCTTCATCAAAAATATCATTATCTGTCTAAAAAGGAAAGTCAACTTGAAAAAAAAATCATTTTTTATTATGATCTAGAACAGTAATCGTTTTTTTTTTTCTAGAATAGTTCAGAAACGAAGAGAATCAGGTGCGAAGCGCGCAACACACAACTTTCACTTACTAACTTACTTAGCTTAGAAATCGGCGTCTTTCCATAATATGTAAACGCCATTTCTCAACCTCACACATTTTTCCACATTTATAGCAATTGAAATAAACAAACAGAATTTCATCTTTATTTATACAGATATTGAATGTTGAAAAAAGTTAATATTTCCAATTTAAAAACAACACAACAACTACACAGAGTTACTGACTACATTGCTGAAGCACTAGAGCAAAAACTATATGCATCTGGTGTATTTTTGGATGTAGCTCAGGCGTTCGACAAGGTTGGCACCAGGGTCTTCTCTTTAAACTCAAGACCATATTACCACACACTTACTACCTCATCCTTCAATCATATCTTTTCGACAGATTTTTCTCGGTTCGTCAAGGGTCGGAGATCTCCTCAATTCGTCCAGTCTTGGCGGGTGTACCTCAAGGTTCAATACTGGCTCCTCTTCTCTACATTATATACACTCATGACATACCGGAAAGCATTGACACACTGACCGCTACATATGCTGATGATACAGCGATTCTCACTAAACACACGGATCCTACACATGCCTCACAAATTTTACAACAACATTTACATATAATAAACGGCTGGTGTAAACTATGGAAGATTCGACTTAATCATGACAAATCCAAACACATAACGTTCACTCTTCGAAAAAATACCTGCCCTCCAATTTATATAGAAAATTTCCAAATTTCACAAACTGACACTGTACAGTACCTCGGTCTTACCTTTGACAGAAGGATGACCTGGGGCCCGCATGTTAAGATGAAACGTAAGACCCTTAACAACCGACTCAACCAACTCTACTCACTTTTTTCTAAAGCTACAAAACTGGGACTAAGACAAAAATTAAATACATATTTATACTTGATAAAACCAATATGGACATACTCTTCACAGATATACGGAACAGCTAAAAAGACCCACTTACACCGACTTCAAACCTTTCAATCAAAAATGTTAAGACTCATAGTTAAAGCACCATGGTACGTCACTAACAAAACTCTACATACTGACTTACAAATAGAAACAGTAGACCAACATATAAAGACACTTTATAAACGTTTTCACACTCACTTACAAGGCCACTTCAACCGACTGATTAGAGACATGGCAGCAGGTGATATACCAATAAATAGGAGATTAAAAAGGCGTTGGATGAGGGATCTCCTTCGTTAACAAACCAGATTAACTGACACAAGCCAGGGAAGAGGTACCGCTGGGTGCCATTCTTCCGCATGCCTAACATGCCCTTATTTAAATTAGCGTAGCTCTCAAATTTGCTGATTGTCGAAGTTGTTGACAGGCGCAAATCAAGATTTGAAGACAAAAAAAAAAAAAAAAAAAATTGTTACTCAAAAATTATTAATTTTTTACTTTCACTTACCTATATATGAAATATATAGTAAGTGGAAGTATTGCGATCGTGAAAATTTTCGACTTCCGGTTTTCAACGGAAATACACGTTTTGGGGTCCCCTGAGTCCAAATGACCAAGTCCCGCGAAATGGTCTGTGTGTGTGTGTGTGTGTGAACAGACTAGCTCAAAAACTATAAACCGTGCGAACCTGAAATTATGTATTTAGAGTAGGTATATGCCCGCGATGTGACAGCGAAAATTTCATCAACTTTACTCAAAGGGAGGGGATACTTTATTTAATAACTTTTTAAGTTTTTTTCGATTTTCTCAAAAACGGCTCTAACGATTTTGATTAAACTTAGAATTTGATCTATTTATATGCCTCAGATATGACTGTAAAAATTTCATCAAAATTGATCAACCGGAGGGGGGACTTTACTTATTAAATTTTTTATCATTTTCACGTGTTTTTTTTATTTACTCAAAAACGGTTTTAACGATTTTGATCAAACTTGGTATTTGATGTATTTATATGCCAGAGATATGACTGTAAAAAATTCATCAAAATTGATCATTCGGAGGGGGGACTTTACTTAATAAATTTTGTTTCATTTTCACGTGTTTTTTTTATTTACTCAAAAACGGTTTTAACGATTTTGATCAAACTTGGCATTTGATGTATATATATGCCAAAGATGTGATAGTCAACATTCATCAAAATTGGTCAAACGGAGGGGGCACTTTATTTCATAATTATTTTTCAATTTTTACCTTTTTGATCGATGATCTCAAAAACGGCTTTAACGATTTTTATCAAATTCGTTATGTTTAATGAAAATTAGTTGTTATTTATTACCAGGTAAGCTTTATCATTATTAAAATGTTCTGAGAGGGCTTAAATGGGGAAGGGGCCTTTTTTGTTTTCCTATAAAGTACCTTTGTTTTAGTTTATATTGAGAAATTAACTGTCTGTCATCACACCTAAAAATAAGAAATGGCTAAATATGATATATGAAGAAAATCAAGTAAACATATACAGGAGAAAAAAAGAAAAATAATCCGTCAACTCATAAAACACCTTGAGCTCACGCATGCGCCGTACGCCTTTAATGACAAACCAATGCGTTATTATTACCTATAGATGTTCTGTTCATTTGAGAAGTGGCAATTACAAAACGCATTAAGTTCTAATCTAAGTAAGTTGGTAAGTGAAAGTTGTGTGTTGCGCGCACGCACCAGATTTTTAATATTAAAATTATTACTCATAGATAATGATTTATTTCAGTATGATCAACAAAAAAAAAATGTTCTATTAGGTAAATAAGAAGAAAGAATTTTTTCCCTCGATATGTGAGAAATATTACAAAAGATGTTGAGAGGTATGAGCAAAGTAATGTATCAGATAAGGCGTGCTTCCACCTACATCCCTCTTCACAATGTCGGAGGAAAGATGTACGCCACTCTTGGGAATACCCTACACCCTGCTTTTCCCTCTTCCTAAAAGAAAATTAAAAAAGTTTGGGTTGATAGCTGAAGGATCCTAGTTGGGAAGGTGTTGGTTCGCTCTACTTTCAGGGAGGGGGGGGGGCGGCTCTGATTTTCAGGTGTTTTTAATTTAAGCTTGTCCCGAAGGAAGGAAAGGGTCCGGTTCGTTCTTTTTCCTCCAAGGAACTTTGTCAATTAAACATTGCACATAAAATATAACTTCAATCTGAGCAGTGGAGCAGAAGAATTATTGAATACTAGCAGACCCGGCCGTGGCTCATTAGCTATATTGCGTTGAATTAATTATTGTACCATCCTAATATCTTTGTTTGTTTGTTTGGTTTAACATCACTTTATGCCACTAAAGCTAATCGGACGATGCTACAGTGAGAGTTCTGAAGTTTGCCTATCCAGGTATAATTATAATAGGGACCTTTAACGATATCTTTAAATAAATACAAGGTCAAACCAATATTCAATGATAAAGATTAAGGTTAATTTTCAAATATTTATTTAGAATAATAGAGTTTACTTTCCTAAAAGTTGATATCAGGATGGACCAGTGGACCACAGCAAATTGTTTTAGTGTTTAGCTTGTGATTGGAATGAAATACAAATAAAAAAGGAAAACGAATTTAAAATTTTTTAAATTTTACATATATATAAGGACTATTCTAATTATAGCCTAAAATGTATTTACTTTTTTAAAAGTTGATATCGGGGTGGACCACAGCAAAGTGTTTGAGCACTTAGTTAGGAATTGGAAAGATTACAAATAAAAAAGGAAAAGGAAGGAAAAATACATACACTTTTGAGACTTTGTTGTAACCTTTTCTTGATTTATTCATAAATGAAAATTAAGAATAAATATAAAGATTTTTACTACTATTTGCCTGCAGAATATAAAGATGGAACAATAAGACCAAATAACTGTACTTACTAATAACACAATACAAAATTATTATAACCGTAATTATAATAGCATGCTTGTAAACAAAAAGGTTATAAAATCGACATGTGAAGCCATGTTAATAAATCGTAACACGATCTACTGTATTTGCAATAATTCACTGTATAAGAATTATTTTTGTCACTAATCAAGTTAAAAACTATCCCATCTATTAAGTTGGCAAAAACTATATACATTGAGCCAAATTTCATTAAAATCGGTTGAGTAGTTTCTAAGAAATAGAATGGCAAACATCGGGACACGAGATTTTTATATATATAAGGATTAGCTAGACACTTTTTGTTTTTAATTTTATTTATTTATAGGATTTTTTTTTTGGATTTTGGACAACCTGGATGATTTTTAGTCATCGGTCATAAGAATTTTACCATCCTACTCCCCTAGACGAAATTCTGTAGAAGCTTTTGTTTCTATGCAATGTTTCTATTATTCAAGTACTTATTTATTTGAATAATTTCCAACTCAAACGCAAAGAAAAAAATATACAGCATGCCCTAAAAAAATAAAAAAAATAATAATAATAATAAAGAAAAAATACACACAGTATTTACATAATATGAAAAATTGTTCGGCGTTGTACTGCCATTTGGCAAACGACCAAGAATATATTTTCCAACGAAGCTGAGTCGATAAAGCCCCAACATTTCCTGGTCAGAAGTTTATTGACTGCGATGACAACGCTGCCAATTTGCATTCCACTGCCCCATTGTTTGCTAAGCATAATCGAAAGTCAAATTTCGAGGAGTTAAACAATTCTACGAAGTGACGTTTCCTAGCGTTGAAGTTCCATTCGGTTTTCTTGGGAATGGCCGCAGGGGAAACAATTATACTTCTAACGGATCTTCACGGATGCGAAACGTGACTGCTCACATTGAGGGATGAGCAACGGCCTAGGGTTTTGGCAAATAAAGTATTTCGTAGAATATTTGTAAGAGGGATGATCAATCGCTCCGTATGCACATCTATCCGTCCAAACCCAACTACACAAGATCAGCCCTCACCGAATCCTCCCACCTACGCCTAGGCCTACCCCTCCGACGTTTTGTTGTAACATAAACGTAACCATATGAATCAATCTTCAGAGCAAGACTAACTCTTCGGTCCATCGCTCCTGATATTTAATCTGAATCGAAACAGTCCAGAATGTTCTCGACAAGCGTAGAAGGTACTCGAACACGTAGAAAAGTCATAGAAAACTGGAAAAGTTTGTTCAAACAACAAGTCTAGACGTATTTTAAATTATAGTTCGTAGTTAGTTAGTTTTGTTTTCACATTACAATAGAACAGAATAAAGACTTGACGAACCCGATATCGACACCACCAATCGCTCCATGTCACTCTAATCTCAATTTCACAAGATTAGCCCTGTTGGAAAAGTGTTTACGAGTATCAATCTTCTAGGTAAGCCTTCTCAACTTTGTTGGTCCACTTTAACCGACGAGCAGCTATAACTTCGAATACGTATACCGGGTTGATTTTGCTGATATCAGTGAAGAAGGGAATACGTTTGAACACGTAGAGAAATTTAGATATATAGGGGCGATGGTGACTAGAAATCAATGAGGAAATTAAGGATGGATTAAAAGCCGGTAACACTTGCTACTTTTCTTAAAATCAGGGCTCACAAAACTATTATGGGCTTCCAACAGTTCTTCACGGATGCGAAACGTGACTGCTCACATTGAGGGATGAGCCATGGCTTAGGGTTTTTAAAATTTTAAAAAATAAAGTATTTCGTAGAATATTTGGAAGAGGGTTTAACTAACCGGAAAATTTTCACGCATACAGAAAGCCGAACTGAGTGGACTTTACCCGGTAAATATAATTGAAGCGTGTAAATGCCTATGGGTCTAAGTGCCAAAAAAATAAAACAAAGTTTTTTTTGACAAATTGTTATAAGTGCCAATGCCGTTCTTCAGAAATGGGTATAAGTAATGTTTTGTTGTTAGAAAAGAGTTCATTTAACGTACGAAAGATGGCATGGGTGTAAGCACTGAACGTACTCGTAGTTCACCCTAGAGGGTATAAATCACATCATTTCTGTACATCTTTATGCGTTTCCACGCTTCAATTGACATGGTAGCATTGAGATGAAAAAAATGGGCGTTTAAAATTGCGAAGTTCAATTACTAGTGGACGAATACCGAAAAGATTAATAGGGCGGTGCCGAATAGGAAACGTCCGAGAGGTAGGCCAAGTCGGACCTGGGAGGGTTGCGTTAAGGCAGATCTCTCGAAGTTGGGTTTGGATGGAGGTGTGCGGGGAGCGAGCGGTGGTGTCGGCATCGAACCTTCGGGTTCGCTAAGCTTTCAATATTATTATTAATCATTGCTTAAGATGATAGTCCTTAGTTGTTTATGTGTTAAATATTCAAAATATTACTACATCCAAGTTAACAGATTTTGTTAAGAGCTAAATCTAAATTCGTTACATGGCAGATTAGAAGACAGAAATGCGAAAAATTTGCATTACAGGAAGAATAAGGCTGGCTTAATCGTGAAGACGGTCTCAATTACGAAGGAATTGCTCTTCGCTCGCTTAGCCTTATCGGCAAATTTCTCGAGCTCATTGGGTTTCCTCACAGCCGAGTCTTCAAGCATCGTTTTAAACCTAACGACATTCCCCGCTTAGAACCCTCCCCCCCCCCCCCCAACTACACTAGGGAAGTGTAACATCTTTAGCTACTACATTCTCATTAATCACTGTTTCATATTGTAACACTTATCTAGGTTTAAATAATTTTTATTAGAAGAAAGTTATTGGATGGCGGAGTAGGCAAACGCTTTAGGAAATACCAGTTGACCATGGCAATTTATGATAGACCACCAAAAAACCGTTGAAATAAACACAAAAACGTTGCTGAAAGCCGGACAAGAAATTCATGGAAATGAATACGGATAAGACAAAATATATGGTTAGTCGAAGAAGTGGTGATGATTTTGCTCATATAAATGTAGGAGGAAATACGTTAGAACACGTAGAGAAATTTAGATATTTAGGGGCGATGGTGACTAGAAAAAACGAAATCGATGAGGAAATTAAGGCTTAAAGCCTGTAACGCTTGCTACTTTTCAGTCTCGAAGTTGCTTACCTCACGCCTTCTGTCCCGATACTTAAAAATTAGGATTTACAAAACTATTATTCTTCCAACGGTCCTCTGCGGATGCAAAACGTGGCCGTTGACGTTGAGGGATGAGCACCGACATAGAGTTTTTGTAAATAAAGTACTGCGTAGAATATTTGGACTGAAGCATATTGGAAGTGTATTTTCCCAGCATTGGAGTTCCATTCGGTTTTCTTGGGAATGGGCTCAGGGAAAACTATACTTCTACGAATTGTTATTGTATTTGGTTGGTTAAAGATCTATCATCAATATAATAGCACAAAAAAAATAAATAAGCAAGTAAGGAGCTTTGTGAGTGAGGCATTCACTTCTGCTGTTCAAGTTCCCGGATTCAATTCTGTTACTAAGCAAGGGAAAACTATTATGCTTCTTCATGGATGCGAAACGTGATGCTGACATTGAAGGATGAGCAACGGCATAGGGTTTTTGAAAATAAAGTATTTCGTCGAATATTTGTAAGAGGGATGAACTAACCGGAAAATTTAGACGCTTTCTAAAAGCCGAACTGAGAGGACTTTACTCGGTAAATACAAAAATACAAATACTTTGTATAATTGACATGATACATTCGAGACGAAAAAAAAAAAAGCCATGTAAAATTGCGAAACTTCTTAGTGAAAAAATTCAGAAAAGATTAATAAGATTAATTAACGGTGCCGAATGGGAAACGTCCGTGGGGCAGGCCGAGACGGAGGTGGGAGGATTGTGTTAGGGCGGATCTATCGAAGTTGGGTCTGGAAGACGGTCGGTGGATCGAGGTGTGCAGGGAGCGAGTGGTGGTGTCGGCATCGAACCTTCGGGTTCGTTAAGTCTTTATTATTATTATTATTTTTATAAGTAATAAGTAAATAAAAATATTTGTCTAACTTTGCATTTTAGTCCGAAGCCGACATATTCCATTATTTACATAACGTAAATAATTTAACAAAACAAAAAATGAAATGAAAAAAAAAACAACCACAAAAAAAATGATTTAAAACAGAATGATTTGAAGAAATTGTTTTAGTACATGTTTGTGACTGTCCTAGAACCGTATAAGCTTGTCTTGAACCTTCCGGACTGGAATCTAATAAAATCTGAAAATATAACATGATAAATAAGGTAATTGTCAGATTTTATTTTATCATGTTAACCACTTTTACTTACTCCAATTTGCTTCGAATGAATATATCATGTTACTATATATTAAATAAATAACTATCAGATTATCAGAACGATTTATTAATCAGATTTTATAAGTACCCCATGTAAACATACTATCAGCTGTATCTATTTTATTATCCGCATTTCTTCTTCCAGGTTTGACCATGTCACAGGTTTTCCAACAGCCAAGCTTTCACCCATCTTGCTGTGGGCTTCTTCAGGGCTAATACAAGAATGAGAGTGGAGAAGAGGATCACTAACTTATAATCTTCCGTCGGGGGGCGAAGTCTGTGTTCCCATTGGCTAGCGCCCGAGGGGGCTATCATTTGAATCTATTTTGTTGCTTCTAATTGTTACTATCTGCAATTAATCTCATCTGCTCGAGTAGATACTTTACACGACGCTCATATATTTGTCTTCATTTTAGCCCTGACGAAGATTCAATTTTTTCGGATCATAATCATTTAATAAAAAATAAGGAAATAAAAAAAAATAATAATAATTTTTTTTAAGTCATATTAAAAAAGAACAAAAAAAATGTCATTAGCTCTGATAATTTTCACGATGAACAAAATTTTTGTGTTTCAACGATCCAATTATCTCATGACAAATACTATAACATAGTAATTTTACAAGGTAACATGTCTCTCTGAGGAATTCGATTTTCGCCCATATGAAGTTTTTAAATTTCAGAAATCAAAAACATAAAGTTAGAACAATAAATACACAGTGTTTTTCTTTTACTTGGAGCATATTTTTCATGAATTGTCAATAAATTAATATGTCTGTATGTATAGGGTAAACCGTACAGTTATTGGCACCCTTAACCCCCCTACATTTCTGTGGTTAAATTTAAAAAAATACTTTTTATAAAGGGATCAAATAGAAACTTCTTATAGCTCCTCATTATCTATCCTCATAAAGACTCGAGAGGTTTTTTTGGGTCAAGCGTTCAATAGTTTTACAATATGGCAATATTTATTGTTGAAAGTGCCGAACCTAGTTATTGGCACCCTGTGGATTTAATTGTGAAATCTTCCCTATGGTTAATTTGTTAAAGTCTTACTTCATAGATGACTTAGAGGACCCTTCAAACATTAGACTATGTATATCTTGTAATAAAATTAGGCCTTGTTTACCTATTTCTTGTTTACCTAAGTTAAAGTTGGGGTGTCAATAACTGTATGTTTTACCCTACGTGAAATTTTATATGAAATTCCTAATTGAAAAGTGCCTGTCTATCGATTGTATCAAAATCCTGCCTAATAAAAAACTTTTCTATTTTTTTTCGTTATAATTTTTTATGAAAATTACTATACATATTTTTCACAAAGCAAATGTTTGTGGATGAGCTTTAAATTCGAAATAGGGGGGGAGGCTCTATCTAGACATGGGTGTTTACCCTTCGACTAGAATTGCTAATACGCGGCATTAGGCGGACATCACGCAGCGCTATCTGCAATGTAGCAGCTTGCCGAGTTCCGGTCAACACTTGCTGTTATAACAAGGCTAAGTCAACTCTGTTTGGGGTTCAATGAACTCAAGCAGTTTTGCATATGATCCAAACTACAGCTCACTGTTGATGTGTAAAGGGTCCCTTTACATTGTGCGAACCTTAACCTCGAACGGGTAATCCCCAGAACCTTGCCCTTCCGGCGTACAGCAAGGATAGAAAGGATAATAAGCACTGGGCCGAGTGGGAAACGTCCGAGGGTTTGGCCGAGAAGGAGGGGGGAGGATTGCTTGAAGGCAGATTTGTTGTAAGTTGGGTCGTTATGGCAGCCGGTAAATAGAGGTGTGTAGGGAGCGTAGTATGCATAAAGTTGTGGTGTCGGCATCGAACCATCGGGTTCGTTAAGCCTTCATTAACCTTCTTCCGGGCGCGCCACCTAACATAACGTAAGCAGGCGCGTGGCGGTAATTTACCGCATCACCAGTTTTACGCCTTTTTGCCTCGAATCTTTTCCAAATATATTCAAATTTCTACATTTTCATTTTTTTTTAAATACATTGACCTATAAAGTAATGTAATTGAAAGAAGAGAAGGCTTGAATAAAATTCAAACTCCGTTTTTTACATGTCTTTAAAATGTTAATGAAAGATGAAAACTGCAAATATTATTTGCAATAAAACAGTATATTTATGACATTGAAGAACAAAAGTAAGCAAAAAAAAATTTTAAAATTTAAAATTAGGGGAGAGTGGGATTGTTTGGCAACAGTTTCCACTTTTTTTATTGTTGAGTTGTTCCTGTTAATATAATCCCAATGGGGCTGATACCAGTGTAAACTCCAAGTATTAGAGTACTTCAATTTTTTTTTTTCACAACTAATATAATATAAATACCAAAGATCATAGAAAATTGAAGAATTCGTCAATACAGAGTACGCCAATTAACCCCCTTCTTTAATGTGGGGCAGGTTGGCCTAGAAGTTGGGGTTGTTTAGCCATCCCATTCAAGTACTGCCTGACACATATTATTGTTATTAAAAGCTGCACTATAATGGTATAATAATTTTGAATCGGTTTTTAACAGCTTTTAAGGGAAAAT
Source organism: Aelia acuminata (assembly GCA_911387785.2). NCBI lineage: Eukaryota > Metazoa > Arthropoda > Insecta > Hemiptera > Pentatomidae > Aelia > Aelia acuminata. The sequence goes on along the minus strand of OU426984.1, from coordinate 6,245,981 downwards.
AGAATGCCAATATAAGAAGATAGAAGTTTAGACTGTCGTCACTTTTTGCATAAGAAAAATAGCTCTCATCTTCCTCCCTGGAACTAAATACAATTGGTAGTTTCACCTTTGATTATGTTTACCTTGCTTTTGTTAATTGCTACTGCGCCAAAAAAAAGTTGAAGAGAGCCAACTAACCCCACAGGAGAGATCATATGAAAGATGACTGCCAGGACAGGGGAGAACAATCAAACAAGAAACTGGTTAGTCGAAAGGTTAGGTTTTTCAAAGCAGTTTTGGGCTATGTGAACAGAATCGGAGTCAAATATTTTTCCATGCCTTTAAACCAACTTTACTGAAAATATAAAAATTTACTTACATGTTGTAAAATCAATCAATGAAGCGCACTCTTATCTACACTGTCAGCATCGGATTGAGATTTCAGGACAAGACTCCCGAGCTCGAGCGGGTCACATGGTACAATGGTGGGGTCTTCACCACAGGTGTGACGGAAAATATAAGCCAATGGCCAACCTACCCCCTATGCCAACCAACCCCGCTCTCCCCTACTGTATAAATAAAAATTTAACTTGCTATCATAACACATTTAAACTGTATCATAAAAATTAACTTAGAAAGAAATGATCAATTAGACATATTTTAAGGAAGAGAACATTTAGCATCACAAACACTAGGAAAAAAAAAACTTCGAAAGGAAATAAGCCTAATAGAAACTTGGTCAAATTTTTGAAGATAGAACAGAAATATTGTCAAAATTAAATCTCCAATAATGTCTCCTATCATCATGGTAAGAATGTGGTCAATAAAATTATAAAAAAAGCATTTATCATATCAAATAAAGATATTTACATTAAAATTATTTATTTTTAATACTTACATTTCGCTCCGATGTTTAGAGATAAAAAAAGATACGTAAATGGGTGCGCGACGGTAATCTACCGACACCCGGCACTTTCTGAGTTAAAACACTAAGGCCCGCTTTCTCCAATATAGTTTAAACTTAGATTAACTTAAACCGGATTAACTTTAATCCGAGTTTTAAACTCTGATTCACTTTCTGCAGCCTTTGTTTAGTTTAAGCTCGGTTTAAACCTAATCATGTAAAGGTTATTATGTTTTTTAAAAGGTTGGTACATATTTGTTTACATTTCCTTGTAAAAACTTCTATGGAAAGAGAAGGTAATGTAAGGGTTATGGAAAGATTATTTATACATATCATTTTGTTTTTACCAAAAAAGTAAATAAGGTGAAAGTGTTCTATAAAAATGGAGCAAAAAGAAGTAAAAACTTTTCACAGTGTGAAATTAATGTTCTTCTGGCTCTTGTGGAAGAGAATAGAAACATTTTTGAAACCAAAAAAACAGATTTCGTCACTGTCAAAGAGGAGTGTGAATAGAAGAAATTGGCGAATAGATTTAATGAAACGAGCAGTGCTGTTTTCAGAGATTTAATTTGTATGTTAATAAAATGTTCTTTATAATACGATATTATTATGACAAGAATAATAATAACCTCTACTACATTTCATAAATTTTTTTCAAATAATGTTGAACCTTTTTATTATTATTATCATTTTGTTTAAATAATTAATGATCTAAGTTGAGTGATATATAATTATTATAGCTTAATAATAATAAAATTACATCATTATGACACATTCAAGTGAAACATAATTTACAACATAACCTTGATATTAATTATGAACCAATTACAATAAAAATAATGCACTAAAAAAACATTTTTTTCTCATCTCAATTCTACTTCACTGATTTAACATATTCTGAAAATATTCTTGGATTAACTGATTGCGTCTATTGATGCGTCTCTTTGGCAACAAAAACACATAGTCTTCTTCTTCCATGTCATTTAAAATTTCAATTATGTATATTTTCCATTTTTGTATTCAGTTAAGTGCAAAACAATAATTCTTGAGTAACAAGAGCGAGTATGTTATCACACAAAATGTTTGTTTATATTTTGCAGTTTAAACCTAATTCAGAGTTTAAACCGGGAAAAATGAAGGATTAACTTAATCTAAGTTTAAACCAAGTTTAGAGGTTAAACTGACTTGAAGAAACTCACATCTGGTTTAAACCAAGAGATAATCCGGATTAAATTTAAACTCGGTTTAAACTAACTTGGAGAAAGCGGCCCTGAAAGAGAAAGGACACTTCTCAGAAGATGTTGATTCTTGTCTCCGCGGTGAGTGATAAGATTCAATTAGAGAATACATGCCCCTCCCGCCCACCTCTGACTTGCCTGATAAAACCTGCACAAATTACATTTTTAAAATGTGTCGGTAATCTAAAGTTAAAGCTCGTCCGAAAGAAGGTTAATATTACTATTATTATCTGGCTTACACGAGACGAGGTTGAAGAGGCTGATGAATTGCTTCATTAAATTCATCTTCGGTATACGGTACACCAGGCGCTCCCACGTCTCAAGCTGCTATACTGAATTGAAGTGGCTCTACTCAGTTTTTCGGCGGCAATATTTCGATGGTTTATATCTCTTCCGAAGGTTCAGAATTAAGAAGCCTCCGTATATCCTGAATTTATTTAAACCCTGCTCATCCATACATTCTCTAAACACCAGATCCCAAACCTTAAATCTATACATACCTTCCTACCGAACTGCCTCCTTTACAAAATCATTTATCATCCGTAGTGCCTCCTTTTGGAACTCCTTACCCGTAAAAATTCATCCCTCAATTCTTTTACAATCCAATTATTTCTCCATCTCCTTATTCTTCAAACTACCACAACTATGAAAAATAGTGAAATCTGTTATAATTTATGATACTTATCTGTGTTTGTGGATATAAAATTCTGTTTTTCTTTTATTGCTTTACGTTCAAATGGTTGGAAAACAGTCAACTTATATTCTTATGTCTTTTTTGCTGTTTTTTTATTTATGAGACTTGCTTTTATTTTATTTTAGTTCTTTAATTTCTATACCAACCTTGTTATAAACTAGCCAGACAAAGGAATCTAGATCTGTAAATATATTGTTATTCTTAGGGGACAAGATGCCCCAGAATAAAAATACTTTCTTTCTTTAATTATTACATTTAACACGTTCACGTCTGCCGGTGTGTACCACCGGTGGCTCACACAAGACTGCCGCATCGGACACTTTAGTCAATTACGAAACTTTCCACGACGATGTATAACGAAGTAGGACTGTATTGTTTTATTTTATTGATGTTGGATTGTGAATACTGCATAATGACCTGGAATAACTCCCATCCGATAGAGCGAAAATCATTAAGGCAAGCGACCGATGGACGAGGAGCGTGAATTACGGCCCCGGCGTGTACGTATTAAATAATAGAATCATCACAGTACAAGCTATTTACACATTTTAATAACTTACGCGTCTAACGAAAAGGTCAGGAATTTTACCGCATTTTTCCGTTTTCCTTTGCAATCCTGAATTTGCCGTTGCATGTTGGAGTAATATACTTATTTAGTCTCTATACATCTATCTGTTTTTTAGCAATATCCACCAGCATCATTGTAATTATAATCATACACTTTTATCATTAGAATTACATAATCATAGTATGACTTTATATAATTCAAATTATACCACACAATTACATAGGTTGTATGACAATTAAACCCTTATCTGACACTAGAATAGAAGTAAAGAAACTGACTCAAGGTCAGGCCACACATGTGGGCACCGCTGCTCGGAACCGATTCATTTACGAAGGATAGATAGTAACCGTTCACACACGCGGATGCGGATGTGGTGCGGACATGTGTGGCCTGACCTTTCCACAGTTAATAAAGATATATTCAGTGCAGAAAGTATTCGAACAGTCTGACTAATATTTAATTTTAATCGTTTTTATAAGTTCAGAATATTTTTAATTTAACTTACATATTACCTTTAGTTATGCCTAAAGGTCAGGCCACACGTGTCCGCACCGCATCCGCATCCGCGTGTGTGAACGGTTGCTACATATCCATCGTAAATGAATCGTGACAATTTAATGTGGAATATGATTGCCAAATGCTAATATGTTTTTATTGGTAAAAAGATCATAGTGGTTTCGTTAGTTCGTTAATTGTTTGAAAGTCCCTTTATGCTGTTAAGGCTAATCGGACGATGCTTCAGTGGGAGTCACTAAATTTTGCATATCCAGGTATAATTAGGGTAGGGATCTTTAACGAGTACCTGACATCGTACAGGCTCAGAACCTCATTTTACATCATATCCTAGTGACGGCAGGGACGGATTTCTTCACTCTCTTTAAAAAATCATACAATTAATATCGTCAGTTGGTATTTTTCTAACCTAAAATTAACCAATAGATTAAAAAGAGCAACATATTAATATTAATATAGATAAAATAGATAAAAAAAAATGTATTATTAGTTAATTGCTTTATTATCGAGAATATCAGTAATGTGTAGAGAAGAATGTACCTGATGATGGGGTTGTGGACGCCGAAACGTCGTAAAAACTGGTCTTGATCTGACATTAATAAGGAAATATAAAGGATGATATATGTTTTTTCATTAAATTCTCAAATAGGAACATTAAAAAAAGGATATAATAGTTGTCAAAGCCGGGCTCATATAAATGACCCATTTATATTGGAAACCTCAACAAAAAAATTAATATTTAAAGGGATACATATATGAAACACCCAGTATAATACAAAACGAAATTGCCAATCTCACATTGAATTTAAAATGTTTTCGCATAGTTTTAGCCCGCGGGATGGGGAATTCGACGAATGGGACGAATTGGAAGTAGAATAGGGGAAGGAGAATTGGGGGGGGGGGGGGGTGGGATTCCTTATTCAGCCTTCGTCAGAAACTCATAAGGCCCCATCCAATTCCCCACGCCCTCTAGCAGTCAATTCTATTAACTCAACGCCCGGGAAATTTGAATTTTTTCAATTAAATCCAACCGGCTCGTATTCAGGAATGATAGCCATTCGGTCAACTGAATTATCATAATCAGTCACGTTATTTTATTGCTGAATATATTCTTTAAAAAATATGGTTTTATGTTTTATTGTCACGTGACGTGGAAACAATTGAACAAAATATAAAATCATTGATGAAATCCGGTAAAGAAGTAGGCAAGAAATAAATACTGAAAAGACAAAATACATTATTAGCTGTAGAAACAGTGAAGATTGTTGCGATATTGAAGTATAAGAGGAAATGTTTGAAGCCGTGAAGAAATTTAGATATTTAGGATCTACAATAACTAGAAAACTGGGGTCTTTTTCATTTTAGGCAACCTGTTAATAAGTTATGATAACGGTTATTTAAATAATAAGAAAGGTTACATCATTATTGAAAAACACATGATTTATTTACTATCTAACTTATTAACAAGAAATATTGCAAAAAAAAGTTTTTGTTCTGGAGGCCAATAGGCTTTCATTGCCTCAAAAATTTCTATGAATAAATCCTTGCCTTCTTTACGACGCCTTTGACTAAGTTACTGAAACCCTGCAGTTTTGGAACCATGTACCTTTTCTTTTGCGTTTCTTCTGGATTGGTTATATCCCTGTCTTCGGCATCTCCAAAAACGGAACGCGTTTCTCACGGTGAATTATTTTCATGTAGTGTCTTTCTCTGCATTTCATTTTTCCATGTAGAACACCGATTCCTTGTAAACATTTTATAGCTAATGTATTTGACTTCAAAACTGAATGTAATTCTAACAGATTCATTTTTAAAATACAGAGCACAGATTAACTTTATACACCAACTCATACTGCGATAATAACCTTTAGAGAATTTCAAATATGAAATCATATGATTTTATCTGATATAGATAAATCACTGTTTAAATTCAATAACCGTTATCATACCTTAGTAACAGATTGCCTAAAATGAAAAAAACCCGAAAATTGAAGAGGAAATTAAGGCTAGGCTAATGTCGCGGCTTCTGTCCCGAAAATTAAAAATTAGAATTTAGATAACTACAATTCTTCCGACGATTCTGTACGGATGTTAAACATGGCCGTATATAGTAAGGGACGAGCTACGCCTTAACCCTCCAATGTCTTTATTGGATCTATATTGGGCATTAGGTAAGGGAGCAAAATCTTACCTATGGCACAAAAACAATACAGAATGCTATATGTTTAATTTTTTTATTCAATTCAATAAAAGGTTTTTTAAAAATACTAAAAAATTAAAAAAAAAATTAATATAATAATAACAATAAAAATTACGAAAAAAGCATAAAATTTCACTATAAATTCATGCCAACAGTGAATGTGCAGGCTTACTAAATTTTGACTAATTATGGAAAAATATGGTCTTACTTCGGCAAATTGGTAATTTTGGAGGTAAATTGTGGTTTTCTCATAAGTGAAGATGTTTTTAGATCTCAAAATATTGGTCAGGTCTCATGCTTTATTGTAGGTGTCGCTCTTCTGTATATATTTGTAATAGAATTATTTCCAGGTAATCGTTATTTATCCTAGAATTCAACTTATTCCTCACAGGGTGCACTGTCAGTTTGGTTTATGTTCGAGACAAATATTTTATGTTTTCCTGGATTTTTTTAATCTGTTTAAAAATAGTAACTATTTTAATAATAAGAGAAACAAAAAAAAAAAGTGATACTTGAAACCATGAAGATGACAAATTTTGGAAAGTACCATATATTGGCTTGTGTAGGCTGTTCTATAGCTATTGAAGATTGTTTTTAAAGTTAAAAGATGAAGTGTTCAGGGAACCCATTTTTTTATTTTATATAATTCTTTAGTTTAATTTTTAGTTCAGCATTTTTAAATTAATTCTAAATTCAATAATTAATAAGTTGTAAATTCAGTAACTAATATACTGTCGTTAATTTATTAATCAAATTTAACATTGAATATCATACCAATTATTACTATATATATACCAAGTATTTAATTAGCATTAGTTTAGTGAAATGTGCGTGGGCGTTTTTGATTGGTCGAAGACGCTCTGAGAAAAACAAAAGACGCTTCACCAAGTCAGTCAGCTGTTGATTCTCGCCAGCCGAGTACGCATTACTCCTCACGCTTAAAACATTCTTTAAAAACATTTATTACATTCTCGTTCACCCAGGGTGTTCAGTTGTGTATTGTGCACATTTGCAGACATTATTTTAGAAGACTGAGCGAAGAGGAAGATGAAGTTCCCATGGATGGATGGACATTTAAAGTAAAATAACTCCAATATTATTTTTTATATAGTGTCTGAACTTTAAATTTTGTTTAACCTTCAACTTTAAATAACATTCTCTAAACATTGAACTTTATCTTTTAACATTCAGTTATTATATATATCTTTGTATTGTAGTTATTAATCATTTGTTTATTACTCTACTCTATAGATCATCAATGGCCATTCGATTAAAGCATATTTTCGTCTATAATATTTTATAAGTTGTGTTTCATTTTCATTCAATCATGTTAGCTTCATTCTTGTTTAACAAATTATTTGTGTTTAATAAATTATTGTTTAAACTCTAAAATATCATAGAATTTTCTTCATATCCTTTCATTCATATTATTTTGTTCATATTATTAATTATGATAATATTTTCTAAATTTCAAATGTAAACTTTATGTTAAATATCTTTCATGTTATTCTTTTATGATTTAAAACTTTTTAATACATTAACCAACAAAACTAAGAGCATTAAGCACCCGGCCATACTTTCATCATCAGGGAAGCGAAAGGTTTTTATTATTAAACCCTAACTTGCCTGAACATAAAAGAATTGGCCAATTTAAAGTTAACCAGACGAAGTGCACCCTGGAGGGTGCATTAGGAACTAAGAATCTTTGGAAATAATAAAGTACTGCATAGAAGATTTGGGCCGAAGAAGGATGATTTAACAGAAGAATTTAGACGGCTACACGTGAGGGTAGATCTCGTGGAATTGGGGTTGGAGGGATATAGAACGATTATTGGTTAAGGATAGCTAAGTTTAAATTAAGCGACCATTCGCATCTCGTTGGGGGGGGAGGAGTGGAACTGAAGAAGCGCGGTTTGAAAGAATGTTTCAGGTTCAACTGGCCCAAAAAATGGGTCAACTGAATAATACTGTAACGCGAAACAAAACACAAAAATATGACTTAAAATAGTTCTAGACTTGTTGTTTGAACAAACTTTTCTAGTACATATCCATGACTGCTCGAGTACCTTCTACGCTTGTCGAGAACATTCTGGACTGTTCCGATTCAGATTACATATCAGGAGCGATGGGCTAGAGAGTTAATCTTGCTCTGTCGTTTCTAGTTGGTACATTTTGTAACTTTTTTGATTATTTGAATTTATATCGTTCTTGTGGCATTATACCTAAATTATTATTTTCGTTTAATAAAAATTATTTAAACCCACATGAATGTTACAGTACGTCCTTTAAGATATTTAAAATTCGAAACAAATATTTATTATATCTAAAAAAAAGGTTATTATTCAAAAAAGGTTAATTTTATTTATATCTCCTTGAAATTTTTTTACTTTCACTTAGCTATATATGAAATATATAGTAAGTGGAAGTATTGCGATCGTGAAAAATTTCGACTTCCGGTTTTCAATGGAAATACACGTTTTGGGGTCCCCTGAGTCGAAATGACCAAGTCCCGCGAAATGGTCTGTGTGTGTGTGTGTGTGTGTGTGTGTGTGTGTGTGTGTGTGTGTGTGTGTGTGTGTGTGTGTGTGTGTGTGTGTGTGAACAGACTAGCTCAAAAACTATAAACCATGCGATCCTGAAATTGGGTATTTAGTGTAGGTATATTCCCGCGATGTGACAGCATAAATTTCATCAAAATTACTTTACTTAATAACTTTTTAGGGTTTTTTCGATTTTCTCAAAAACGGCTCTAACGATTTTGATTAAACTGAGTATTTGATCTGTATATATGCCCGAGATATGACTGTAAAAATTTCATCAAAATTGATTAACCGGAGGGGGGACTTTACTTAAGAAATTTTGTAACATTTTCACGTGTTTTTTTATTTACTCTAAAACGGCTTTAAATATTTTGATCAAACTGGGTATTTGATGTATGTATGTGCCAAAGATGCGATAGCCAACATTACATCAAAATTTATCAACCGGAGGGGGGACTTTACTTAAAAAATTTTGTATCATTTTCACGGAGTTTTTTATTTACTCAAAAACGGCTTTAACGATTAACAAAAATAAGATATGAATGTAGAAATATGTCTGACTTTGGGAAATGATATTTAGCAAAACACATCAATTTCTAAACTAAGTAAGTTGATAAGTGAATGTTGTGTGTTGCGCGCACGCACCAGATTTTTTTAATTTGCTATCGAATATAGTAATAAGCAAATATTTTGACAGGAAACTAAAGAAAAAATAAGAATAAAAAAATAAACAAATGAAAGACAATACGTAAAAGGACAAAAAAGTTGTAGGTAAATAGATTCATTATAACATGAAATTTATTAATACAATTTTTAAATATTTTTTATAAGAAAAGAAGAGATTAGCTTTGGCCGGGATTCAAACCCGAATTTCCTTATAACTAAGGCGCTCTTGCCACTTGAACTACCAGGCATATATCCCGGTCGGTAACATTCAATACAGTTCTATTTCAGACGAAATATAAGGAGTATTGGACTGAAGAGTTAGTCTTACTTTGAAGCCCATCATGAATCCCGCTTTATCCTTGATAATAAAGTAAACTAGTAATTATTCCAGAATTAGACTAGGGTGGAGTGTGACTGCAGCGTGTAATGCATTTCGTATGCATTTGCATTATACATTGCGAATAATCGAATCTCTCTCTCTCTCTCACTCTCTCTCTCTCTCTCTCTCTCTCTCTCTCTCTCTCTCTCTCTCTCTCTCTCTCTCTCTCTCTCTCTCTCTCTCTCTCTCTCTCTCTCTCTCTCTCTCTCTCTCTCTCTCTCTCTCTCTCTCTCTCTCTCTCTCTCACTCACTCTAATCCCCCCTCCAAACGTCATAGTAGCCTAAATGAAGAACTAAATGAATTTCGTATTGCATCCGTTATTAGAACTGAAATAAATAATTCTTTCTTCTTCTTCTTCTCCTCTACAAATCTATATAAATAAAGATTAAATTCTGTTTGTTTGTTCTTTATAGAAATCCATCCTGTTTGTCCAAAATTTTCCAAATGTCGCTCAGTGGTTCTTTGATACCAGGTGCGAACACCTGTCCATATTAAAATTGTATAACTTCAGCCAATCTCTGACTATATTCTTTATTGTTATAAAAATCGTTTAGATCTCGGTTTACATTGGTTTTTACGAAAATGACCGTTGGAGTCGGTAAAAGTCTCACTTTATAGATTTTATAGATTTAAAAAATGAAATTCTCCGTGAGAAACCGGTATATAGGTACAGCTAGTAAATAATATTTTCTACATCTTTGTGGATTATTTGATATCTGTGAGTTGTGATGGAAGTAAGAAGGTAAGAGGTTTTGCTGGATCTACATATATTATTCAGAGCGGGATCACAGTTTACTCCTGACTCGGAATAAGATATAGTCCGCGGTATTTTTGTTCCCCCTGCAATGATTTACATTTTTATTCTTACATATAGGATAATAATACTGATATAAATTAAACGATATTTCTTTTTTTAAATATTTTTTTATAAGAAGAGAAAATATCAAGCACGATTCCCGGACAAGTCTATCCATTCTCTTCACTTGACATTGACGACCGGGATATGTGCCTGGTGTTAGCTCAAGTTGCAAAAGCGCCGGGTTCAAATACCGATCTTTTCTCTTCTTATCAAAAATATTTAAAAATTATAATAATTAATTTTATTTCATCATGACAGAAAAATAATTGAATATTTATTTGACTTTTAAAAATAAAATATTTTTGACTGCTGCATGTAATTAATTTATCCGTGGAGAATGTAAAATTATCAAACGCAAGCCACTCCTATAGTATAATTTTGATTAGTATAACATGTGTATACATACAATTATACATATGTATAATTATGTATTACATTTAACAATTAAACTAATTCCATCTTTATTCGTGGGTAACCACCTATTTTTAAATTATTTTTTAAATATTTTATTTTTTAAGAGAAAGATTGGGCTCCGCCGGGAGTCGAACCCGGGTCTTTCACGTGATATGCGCGGTATGTTAAACAAATTCCTCTTCACTGATACCTCTCCCCGGATCTCGCAATTTTTGCGACTAGTAACGGGAGGAGGACAATTTTTGGTATCTCTTGACGAACGTGCATTTTATATTAATTCTTTATTCGTGGGAAGAGAAAAGATCTTTTCTCTTCAAAAATAAAATATTTAAAAATTAATTTAAAAAAGGTGGTTACCCACGAATAAAGATTGAAATAATTTGAAATTGACGTTCGTCGGACGAGATCGTGGGAGAGGTATCAGTGAAGAGGAAAGATTGGCTCCGCTTGGAAGGGAGCTACATACACTGTGGTGTAGTAGTTAACATATTGCGCATGTCACGCGGGAGACCCGGGTTCGACTCCCGGCGGAGCACAATCTTTTCTCTTCAAAAATAAAATATTTAACAATTAAATATATAATATATCATGGGAATGCTAAGAAAGAAGAATATTTAGTTTATAAAGTAATTTATGTGGGCAAAACAAAATAAAAATATCAAGTTTTTTATTCAGAAACATATATACGCACTTTTATTTTTATATACGAGATAGATCTTTAGCGAAGTAATGCTTAAGAGGCTCATTTCAATAAAAATATTTATTGAAGTTTTAATTGGTATAAAATCAAAACATAATGCAGTTAAAAATTTGTTTTGAAAGTTAAAAGCTTTCTCCCCTCAAATAATTTTAATTTAATTCAATGCAATCCTTAAGTTTTTCTTTTTTTTCATTTCCTCCATCTTTTCTGGCGCATTAAAATTTTTAATTTTAGTTAGCATATTTTTTTCCGTGCTGTCAGGTGATGAAAATGAATTTACTAAGTTCTGAATAACCGGCTAACTTCTATAAATAATCTCAACTACTTAATTAAGGTTTTATAAGATAACTGGTTAAAGCCGTTCCTCTGAAAAGAAGAAAAATTATAAAAAAGGGAGTTAAAATAATTTTTAAAATAATAAGATGATCCCGTCATTCGATTTTGTACTTATTATTCAGAGACTACTTTAAAATTTATTATATTGTTACATTTTTCCATTTTGTATCGAACTGAATCTAATTAGAAGCCACTTAACACCGCCACCGGAAAAATATGCAAATCACTATTTTCGCCATCGATTGCGAATTATAAACGCGAAACCGCGATTTTTAAAATCAAATTGGTCATAGAATAGTTCAAGTTTTCAAGGAGGACATTTTCGGTCATATACATCATTTCGATTAACCCATTCGTTTGGCAGTTGTGAGCAAATAACTGCAATTCTTAGCGAAAATTTTAAAACAGTCGCAGGGCTTTTTCGAACAGGTCATTTTTTTCGGTTTGTTGAGACGAATATTTTTGGTTATATGTAGCGTTTTCCAGGGTGCGCACTTTCAGTGACATATATGTCACTGAAATGTGTAATGTAATGTGTAAAACAAACCCACCAACAAACAATCACAGATGACCATATCGTAACTTCACACATGGCATTCAAAGAGGTCCTTTAAACAAGTAAATATGTAAATACTTTAACTTAATGTTTAAAAAAATAAATAATCTACAATTTAAACACACCTATTCTTTACTTCAACCCTCACCTATGCCCATGACGCATTAAATATGCACTATACGTTGCTAAAGATGTGATGTTTAGATGGGATTTAAGCAGGTTAGAATGTGAATACTTCGCACGGGTCGGCTAGTAATTATTAAATATGGTAAACAAATAATGTATTACTATGGCGATATGTCAATTAGATCCTAACATTTGGACTTCTTCTTAGGCTATACGGGGTTTTCCGAGCCTGGGGAGAGGGTGGGGGATAGATGCCGAGTATTATTAAATGTCCCCTGGCTCCGGGTTTTGAAATTGCTATCTTCGGGTTCCCGATCATATGTTGCCATGGACAACGCGTATTTCCTATCGCCTTTGTCACTCGGTCACACCGGAACCCAACTAATTTTCAAAAAAAAAAAATTAATGAATTAATAATTATAATAATAAATGTTTCATTTCCTCATTTTATTTACAAATTGCAGTGGTTAGCATCAGCGCATGTAACGCGGGAGACCCGGGTTCGACTCCCGGCGGAGCCAAATTTTTGCTCTTCAAACAATAAATTATTTAAAAACAATTTAAAATGGTGGCAACCCACAAATTAAGATTAGATTAATATAAAATAATTTAAAAATTGACGTATATCAATAAATATCATAAATTGGACAAAATTTGTCCACCTCCCGTTACTACTTGCAAAATTTGTGAGATGGGGGAGTAGGTATCAGTGAAGAGGAAGGATTTGCTCTGCTTTGAGCCGAGCTCTGTGGTGCAGTGGTTATCATCCGCGCATGTAACGCGGGAGACCCGGGTTCGACACCCGGGGAGCCAAATCTTTTCTCTTCAAACAATAAATTATTTAAATTAATAAAATTAAAGGGAAATATTGCTTTGGATGGGGAAAGATACACACATGTTAATTAATTTCAAATATTAGGCTCAAGTTTAATTGAATGGCAACTGACACTGGCTGTTAATGAATTACTTCATTATCTTATCAAAGTAATATTGCATCGTAACAATTCTGTGTGTAAAACAATATTTATTCAAAGAAGATTAACAAAAGTCAATTCCACACGAATTATAACAACACAAATATTAGAACAGGTTACAAAAATTATCACTTTGTAACACACTAATAATCATATGGCTTCAGAACAAGACAACAACAAAACAATTAACTGTCCAGTCAATAGTATATATAATCGTAAGAAGAAGGGTCTAGAACCTCGTAGAAGGGCGTGGAAGGAACTCGAACTTCGTAGTCACAAAATCGTGATATGACAGTTTGTTTCAACTGTTAGCTTATTCCTACAAGAGGTCTGGGACTTTTAAACCAAATGTTTTTCTTTAACGTTACAAAATAACGAATAATTAATGAATATAAAATTATGAATAATTATTTATTTCCGAATCATTTAGCATACAGAGAGATACCTCTCTGGATAATTTCTGCAAAAGAGATATCTGCAAATTAATCCGAGATATTTATATTAAATAATTGAAATCTTTTACATGGTTGTAATTAGCCCGGACGAGAAAGTTTCGCAGGCGCTCTGTCTAATTTATTATTCATAAGTTCATTAGCGATTATAGGGCTGGACTAATTAGTTTGTTCTGATTCGAGAAATTGGGGGGGGGGGGTTGCAGGAAGCGAACAAACATAACGATTTGATAAATTAAGAAGAGGGAATGAAATATTATAAATTCGAATTGTTTATAAATTAATAATCCATACACTATATTAATACTTTTTACAAATTTTTCAAACATTATCAATAAATAAAAAATAAAAAGTTTAAGAAAGCATGAGCAAACATGGATGAACGTGGCTTAAGATTCTATTTTTGTATGGAGTGCTCCCCTAAAATAAAAAATGGGTTACCTGTGGTGTAGTGGTTAGCATGGCAACCTACAATACTAAAAGCCCAAGGTGGCCCTAGGATTTGTTTATAGGAGTAAAAAATCCTTCGCTATGAGTAAAATGGAGGTTCCGAGCCTGTACGATGTCAGATACTCGTTAAAGATTCCTATCCTAATTATGCCTGGATTGATAAAATTGATGACCCCCACTGTAGCATCGTCCGATTAGCCTTCGTGGCATGAAGTGACGTTAAACAAACAAAAAAAATATTCAACAATAATTAAAAAGGAAAAAAAAAACACGGTGTAATGAATCACAATATAGTGGTAGAATATTCTAAAGGGTGTTTCAATAAAATAAAATTATGAATAAATAAACTATTTCCTATACTACTTAACCGATCTAGCGGAGGTTTGTAACTTTGTAAGAGTTATGTGAAATTTGTGTTCGGTGATACAAAACATTTATTTGGAAACAGTTCTTTTAGAAATAATTTAAATTACTTTTTAACTGTTGCGAACGAATTTTTATCAACTTTGCAATTAACTAAAATCGCATCACTTAATCCTGCATTGGTAAAAAAAATTGTGATATCACCCATTATAAAATACACAAATGATTCTAAATATTTTAAGAGAGATGAACATATATACACAATTACTGTGTTCAAAATCAAATTGCTAAGGTTTATCAATACGAAAACAGCTGATTAAGTAAAACGAAAGCTTTTACCTATCTAAAGCATGTGTTAATTATTGCTTTTTTTTTTTTAATTTTTACCATACATCATATAATATATTATTTCCCAAAGCCTTTTATTTGTCGGTAAGCCATAACTTCCTTAATACTTCATCAAATTTCATGAATGAGACATAATTTTAAAGCTTTCCTTAACCGCCACACCACAATAATATAAAAATCACTCATTTCGCCATCGATTGAGAGTTATAAGCGCGAAACCGCGGTTTTAAAAATCAAAGTAGTCATAGAGTTTCTGAATGGCGTCAATTTTTTCAGTTTTTCAAGGAGAAAATTTTCAGTCATGTACATTTTTTCGATTAACCCCTTCGTTTAGGATTTGTAAGCAAAAACTGCAATTTTCAGCGAAAATTTCAAAATGGTCGCAGGGCATTCTAGAAAGTGTCATTTTTACTTTCACTTACCTATGTATGAAATATATAGTAAGTGGAAGTATTGCGATCGTGAAAAACTTCGACTTCCGGTTTTCAACGGAAATACACGTTTTAGGGTCCCCTGAGTCGAAATGACCAAGTCCCGCGAAATGGTCTGTGTGTGTGTGTGTGTGTGTGTGTGTGTGTGTGTGTGTGTGTGTGTGTGTGTGTGTGTGTGTGTGTGTGTGTGTGAACAGACAGCTCAAAAACTATAAACCGTGCGATCCTGAAATTCGGTATTTAGTGTAGGTATATGCCCGCGATGTGACAGCATAAATTTCATCAAAATTACTTAAAGGGAGGGGGTACTTTACTTAATAACTTTTTAGGTTTTTTTCGATTTTCTCAAGAACGGCTCTAACGATTTTGATTATGCCCGAGATATGACTGTTAAAATTTCATCAAAATTGATATACCGGAGGGGGGACTTTACTTAATAAATTTTGTAACATTTTCACGTGTTTTTTTTATTTACTCTAAACAGGCTTTAACGATTTTGATCAAACTGGGTAATTGATGTATGTACAGTCCTGTGAATAAATATAAACTCAAGGAAAAAAAAAACTATTTTGATTAGTTTAAATCATTTATTTTGGAATCTGATTAACAAAAGATATTATTTAATGTTTACTGTAAATTATTGGTTACAATTTTAATAAATTATTTAATAATATTGCCAGGATTTGCTAAAGTTTGGACAAAATAACATAATGGACCCGTGAAAAAGTATAAACTCAAACATATTCTGTCTCTTTAATGAGTAAATTCATTTCAATAATGAACACTTCTTCCATGTTTTTTAATCACCTCCAACAGTCTTTTAGGAACACTTCTTACTAAATTAATTAAATTGCTCTCTGGTATGTTTTCCGAAGCTTGAGTTATTCTTTCTTTGAGCTCATCAATATTTTGGATTTCTGGCTTCTGAAGGTCGTAGACTTCTCTTGCAATAATCCCCCATAAATTTTCAATCGGATTGAGATCCGGACTAAGAGCTGGCCAATCCAAAATGTTGATCCCGAAATCCGAAAACCATTGTTTTGTAGAGCGTGCAGTATGAATCGGCGCGTTATCCTGCTGAAAAATAATTTTTTCCTCTTCCAGTATTGTAATGAACGGCAAAAGAAACTCTTCTAAAACATTTTGATAACCTTTTGCGTCCAATTTGCCGGAAATGAATGCGATTTGGGACTTACCCTTTTCATTAAAAGCAGCCCAAACTATGACTCCGCCTCCCCAATGGGACCTTCGTGACAAGATTTTTTTTTCTTTTCTTAGATCATGCCAGTAGTAATTTAAACCATCTGGACCATCAATATTAAAAAAATTTTCATCACTAAAAATAACTCTTGACCATTTTTCGCTGTCTTGAATATGCTGTTCAGCAAACTGCAGTCGTCGCTGCAAATGATGTTTTTTGAGCTGTGGTTTTCTCACAGCCTTACTGTATATTAAGTACTTTGATTTCATAATCCACTTCTTAACCAAGCTAGCATCACATCCTAAATTAAATCGCCTCACAATCTGTGCAGAGGATGCTCCTGTTTTTGAGATTTCTTTCAAAACCGCTCGTTTCACTTGTTTGGAAATTTTTGAAGGCCTTCCACTTCTTTTGTTTTTCCCATAATTGCCTGGGCCGCTGTTTAAAACTGCGCTACACCCTGGGAGCGGTTTAGCACACTAGCAATTTGCCTGTGGGTCATCCCACCTCTTCTTAAGTCTATAATTCTTTGTCGCTCAATTTCAGTAAGTTGAGTCCCGCGCGGCATTATTTAAAAATCAGAAAACGCTACAAAGTATAAAAAACAAACAAATATGCTCTCCCTTTAACAGTTAGAAGAAAACTGAGGTGGTATTAATCCATTAGAATAGAAAATAAACATTGAGTTTATACTTATTCACAGCGTAAACATGCTTTATTTACAAAATCTGATGATCGTAAATTAATAAACATGCCTAATGCCATTTAAAGCTTCTTGCCAATCTAATAACATTACAACTAGTCTAAGAAAATTATTGTGCAATTAATTCACTTTTAATTTCATAAATACTTCGATTTTATTACTTGAGTTTATATTTATTCACAGGACTGTATATGCCAAATATGTGATAGCCAACATTTCAATAAAATTGATTAACCGGAGGGGGGACTTTACTTAATAAATTTTGTATCATTTTCACGGGTTTTTTTATTTACTCAAAAATGGCTTTAACGATCAAAAATAAGATATGGATGGAAATTATATTTAACAAAACACGTCAATTTCTTATCTAAGTAAGTTGGTAAGTGAAAGTTGTGTGTTGCGCGCACGCACCAGATTTTATTTTTTTTTTAGTTTGTCGGGACGAACATTTTTGGTTATATACACGTTTCAGATTATCACCGTCATTTGCGAGTTACAAGCGAAAACATGGGATTTCAGTCAATAGTATCAGCCCACTTGCTTTCCATGATACGGATATGTTTATTTAAGTATTCCCTCTATGCCCAAGACGCACTATGCAATACTAAATATACGGTGTGTACTTTAATTAAGTGGGATATAAATAGGTTAGAGTGGGAATGCTTTGCACAGATCAGCTAGTTGAATAATAATTAAATGTTCTATTGGAGTTTTCAACCGACATACCGCTCGTACAATGCAGTACAATATATATATATATATACAGGGTGTTTCGGAATTGCACGGCACTATTTTAGGTACGTGTTCTCTAACACAAAATAAACAAAAAAGTTCATATTAACATGTATCTCAAACTCATTTATTAAACAGATATCAAAGGTTAAAGATTTATTATTACTACTTAATGCAACTATTAAACTATTAAATGCAAGTAAGATATACCTGACAGCCTAGGTGGCAAAAAGAAGGGGCCGATGATTTTGTCGCTTAGAAGACCACACCAGACATTTAAAGAGAATGTATGTTGGTAATGTCCAACAGCAGTCGTATGAGGGTTTTCTTCGGCCCAAGTATGGGTATTAAAATTAAGAATCCCGTTTCTTGTAAAGCAAGATTCATCAGTAACCAAAATGCAGTTCAGGAAGTTAGGATCTCGTGTGCATTGTCGAATTAACCACTGGGAGAAATTTCTGCGCTTGTTATAATCTTGTGGTAACAAATCTTGCCTACTTGATACGTGAAATGGATATAATTGTTGTTCGCGTAAAGTTCGCCATACGCTGGTAGAGGAAACATCGAAACGACGTGACAATCTTCTGGTACTAGTAGTAGGAGATAACTGAACAGCATCGAGTATTTCTTCTTCTACGTTTGCAGTTCGTCGAAATCGTTGTCGACCGGCGTTCACTCGTATAGGTTTTAGTGTACCATTATCCCTAAGACGTCTTTCAATGGCCTCAAACGTTTTACGATTTGGTATTCTTCGGTTAGGAAATTTTTCACGATATCTTCGAACAGCAGCAGCACCGTTTGTATGTACCTCGCCATAAGTTAAAAGCATGTCTGTTTGTTCATCAAAAGTGAATAAATTTGTGGTATCTCCCATGATAATCATAAATTGAACTGTGTCACAAGATTCACTCACACTAAAACACACAGAACTAGACAAACAGATGAGCAACTAGTGTCATTGCTTATCGTTCATTTGTTTATCAGGTGATTAAAACCTTTTATTTAGTATTAAACACGTTAAACGTTGTACAGTCAGTCTTAATGCAGTAAATAAATAATAAATCTTTAACCTTTGATATCTGTTTAATAAATGAGTTTGAGATATATGTTAATATGAACTTTTTTGTTTATTTTGTGTTAGAGAACACGTACCTAAAATAGTGCCGTGCAATTCCGAAACACCCTGTATATATATATATATAGGCAAAGACAGGTATATCTTATAAAAATAATTTTTTTTTTTACGTCAATTAAAGTTCCTTTTTCTCCCTTCCGTAATAACCATTACCTGGTTTATTCGATGTTTTACAATTTTAATAGTTTTATAAATCATCACTATTGCGGTATAAATTTCACAGAGATAGTAGTTGAAAATTAGGAAGATAAATTTTGCAGAAGAAAAAAAACAAGAAGAAATATTAAATAAAGATGAAATTTTTCATTCTGTTCGTGCAAGGAGGTGATCGAAGCATCATCACGCTCAACCGATCAATTTTCTTACACTTTATTTATCGTTTAATTTAGATTAACCGACCTATAGAGGCTGGTTGTGCCCAAGGCATGAACTCGGCGATCGATATACCGCGGGTGTAACAAGATAAATAATCACCTGTCAGGGACAGACTCGAACCCGAGAGTAGAAGAGCGCAGTGCCTCACCGCAACACTTTTCACATTGACGTAAAAAAAATTATATAACTCAGCTACAATAAATATTGCTGCTAGGTAAAGGATAGTAAAAGGACAAAATGTCCATTATTTCAATAAAACTCGTTAATATCGTTATATTTTGATACTCACCAATTCGCTACTTAGTGCTAAGGATTATATCGGATTTAAAAGACAATCTGTAATAGATTGTAAAGTTAGATTCAAGGTACTTAAGGTGAAAAGGGCTAGGCATTACGATTTCATGGCAGCTTACTTTGTTCTGTTCAGACTTATATTGAAACTGAACTCTTGCAGTTCCAAAATAAACTTTTTTATATTGTTTATTCCAATTTCGTAAAACAGTGAAAACTAACGTCTTCCATTTTGATATAAATATATTTTTTAATTCATTCACATATTTTATAATCATAATTTGAAAATTTAGTTCTAAATTATTATCTGAAGTTATTATGAAATCCTTCTATCTATTTCTATTTTATTTTCGCTTAGTTGTCATGTAGCCTTTCACTTCAAAATCGTTGGGCTTCCCCGTTGTAAACATTTAAAGTCGGCAAAATAACCCCTACCACCTCTCACCCTATTATTACCCTCTGTCTATGTATTACTCAGGACTCCGAAGGTAAATATCAGATTTCATTTTATCTTGCTAACCACATGATTATTTAAATATTCATGTATAATTTCACTATAGTTTACATAATTATCAGTTTTGTAAAGTACCCGTGTCATGTAAACATACAATCAGTTGGATTTGTTTTCCATTACTCTGTTACTCCTTGTTGTTACTATCGATAATTAATAATTACATGATAAACATTTAATTGTCATCTCCTAGCATAGATACTTTACATGTTGCTCATATATTTGTCTTCCTTTTAGCCCTGATGAAGATCCACATGTAGGGATCGAAACGTTGGCTTTCCTAAATAAAAAAATCTGGTGCGTGCGCGCAACACACAACTTTCACTTACCAACTTACTTAGATTAGAAATTAATGCGTTGTTGTGGTCCCCTTCGTTAGACCAATTTTGATGAAATGTTAGCTAGCCTTCTTTGAGTAAATAAAAAAAAACACTTGAAAATGTTACAAAATTTATTAAGTAAAGTCCCCCCTCCGGTTAATCAATTTTGATGAAATGTTGGCTATCACATCTTTGGCATATACATACATCAAATACCCAGTTTGATCAAAATCTTTAAAGCCGTTTTCGAGTAAATAAAAAAAACACGTGAAAATGATACAAAATTTATTAACTAAAGTCCCCCCTCCGGTTGGTCAATTGTGGTGAAATGTTGGCTATCACATCTGTGGCTTATGCATACATCAAATACCCAGTTTGATCAAAATCGTTAAAGCCTTTTTTGAGTAAATAAAAAAAACACGTGAAAATGTTACAAAATTTATTAAGTAAAGTCCCCCCTTCGGTTAATCAATTTTGATGAAATTTTTACAGTCATATCTCGGGCATATACATAGATCAAATACTCAGTTTAATCAAAATCGTTAGAGCCGTTTTTGAGAAAATCGAAAAATACCTAAAAAGTTATTAAGTAAATTACCCCCTCCCTTTAAGTAATTTTGATGAAATTTATGCTGTCACATAGCGGGCATATACTTACACTAAATACCCAATTTCAGGTGCGATCAGGTTTATAGTTTTTGAGCTAGTCTGTTCACACACATACACACACACACAGACACACAGACACACAGACACACAGACACACACACACACAGACCATTTCGCGGGACTTCAACATTTCGACTCAGGGGACCCCAAAACGTGTATTTCCGTTGAAAACCGGAAGTCGAAATTTTTCACGATCGCAATACTTCCGCTTACTATATATTTCATATATAGGTAAGTTAAAGTAAAAATATCATACTGAAAATCCTGACTATTAATCAACCTATGGTAAAGAAAGAAAGTTGAGTATTACACACCTCTATATTTTACGTTACATTTGTTTGTTTGTTTGTTTAATGTCACTTTATGCTACTAAGGCTAATCGGACGATGCTACAGTGAGAGCCCTAAATTTTGCCTATCCAGGTATAATTAGGATAGGGATCTTTAACGGGTACTTGACATCGTACAGGCTCGGGACCTCATATTACTGCATATCCGAGGGACGGCATTGCCAAGGATTTTTATCCTAGACCTATAAAAAATCCTAGGGCCACCTGTAGGGCTAAGAACGCGCCACATTTTGAATAGTAATCGGTTATGTTAACCACTACACCACAGGTGACCCCTACGTTACATTTGTTTTTAAACAAAAATTAGTATTAAATTCTTGTGGCTTTAGTGAAGTCACTTTGCTACAGTGTGAAAGTTTTTTTTTTTTATTTATTTATTCTTTTGATGGGTTTCGAGCGTTTAAATTAAATAGTATCGCTACGGATTGCTGACAGCTATTGGACGTGTTCGACAATAAATCAAAACTCTCTCTCGGGGAAATCTATGAGCGATTGTCGGCCTAAAGCGGAAAATAGGGGCCGAATGTTGGTAGGTTGGAACCTCAACGTGGTTGTGATATATATCATCGCAGTCCGCGATCTCTTCACATTATTCACCTCGCTTCTTTATGATTCCCTCCCTCTCTCTCCCTCACTCTCTCTCTCCCTCTCTCCCTCTCCTACTATCAGATAACCTCCGTATATAAATGGGGAAGTAGTGTTTGCACACTTCTCGGCAAACGTTTCACTTAATCTAACATACAATGAGAGCGCTCTCTTTACATATTCCGCTACAA
The DNA here is from genome assembly GCA_911387785.2 of Aelia acuminata. Classification (NCBI taxonomy): domain Eukaryota; kingdom Metazoa; phylum Arthropoda; class Insecta; order Hemiptera; family Pentatomidae; genus Aelia; species Aelia acuminata. Next base: position 6,223,228 of record OU426984.1, on the reverse strand, counting down.
ATAGCCTTAACTAAAACGGAAGTTGATATATATATACATAACATGGGATTTCCTTTATGATTCCCCCACTCTCCCTCCTCTCTCATCCTCTCTCACTCATTTTGGCTTCTTCTTTCAAGAAATCCATAATATCATAAAAAAAAAAAATCTGGTGCGTGCGCGCAACACACAACTTTCACTTACCCACTTACTTATATTAGAAATTAATTCGTTGTGTTAATGCCACTTCTCAAAGTAACACATTTTTCCACATTCATTTCTTACCTGATATTAAAGAACACCTAATTTTCATTAAACATGACGAATTTGATGAAAATCGTTAAAGTCGTTTTTGAGATAATCGAAAAAAAGGTAAAAATTGGAAAAAAAGTTATGATATAAAGTGCCCCCTCCGTTTAAACAATTTTGATGAAGTGTTGGCTATAACATCTTTGGCATATACATACATCAAATACACAGTTTCATTAAAATCGTTAAAGATAATTTATTTGAGTAAATAAAAAATATGTACACGTGAAATTGGTACAAAATTTATTAAGCAAAGTCCCCCCTCCTGTTGATCAATTTTGATGAAATTTTTACAGTCATATCTCGGGCATATAAATACATCAAATACTAAGTTTGATCAAAATCGTTAAAACCGTTTTTGAGTAAATAAAAAAAACACGTGAAAATGATACGAAATTTATTAAGTAAAGTCTTCCCTCCGGTTGATCAATTTTAATGTAATTTTTACGGTCATATCTCTGGTATATAAATAGATCAAATACTCAGTTTAATCAAAATCGTTAGAGCCGTTTTTGAGAAAATCGAAAAAAACTTAAAAAGTTATTAAGTAAAGTACCCCCTCCCTTTGAGCAATTTCGATGAAATTTTTGCTGTCACATCGCGGGCATATACATACACTAAATACCCAATTTCAGGTTCGCACGGTTTATAGTTTTCGAGCTAGTCTGTTCACACACATTTTGCGGGACTTTGTTAATTGGACTCAGGGGACCCCAAAACGTGTATTTCCGTTGAAAACCGGAAGTCGAAATTTTTCACGATCGCAATACTTCCACTTACTATATATTTCATATATAGGTAAGTGAAAGTAAAAAAAAAAAGAAGATTATTTTTGCGAATATAACGTTGTTTTTCTAGAAAGTAACCTAGAGGCCTTAGAAGTATTTGATTAGGTAAATTTATATTAAAAAAAAAAACATACAAGCTAAACAGAAATTATGTTTAAATGGTTAGGTGAATAAACCTTGATGTCACTATTAAGACCTCCTACCAACACTTGCTAATAAAAGGAATTGTTCAGGGAACCCATTTTTTTATTTTATATAATTCTTTAGTTTAATTTTTAGTTCAGCATTTTTAAATTAATTCTAAATTCAATGATTAATAAATTGTACATCCAGTAATTACTATATTGTCGTTAATTTATTAATCAAATTTAACATTGAAAATCATACCAATCGATATTAAGTATTTAATTAGCATTAGTTTAGTGTTATGTGCGTGGGCGTCTGTGATTGGTCGAAGACGCTCTGAGAAAAACAAAAGACGCTTCATTAAGTCAGTCAGCTGTTGATTCTCGCCAGCCGAGTACGCATTACTCCTCCCGCTTAAAACATTCATTAAAAACATCTTATGACATTCTCGTACACACAGGGTGTTCAGTTGTGTATTGTGCACATTTCCAGACATTATTTTAGAAGACGGATCGAAGAGGAAAATTAAGTTCCCAGGGGGATCGACATTTAAAGTAAAATAATTCCATAATTATTTTTCTTTAATAATGTATGAACATTACAATGTGTTTAATCTTCAAATTTAAATAACATTCTCTAAACATTGAACTTTACCTTTTGACATTAAATCAAATTGCTGAATTCAGTTATTATATCTATCTATGTATTATAGTTATTAATCGTTTGTTTATTACTTTACTCTATAGATCATCAATGGCCATTCGATTAAAGCATATTTTTGTCTATAATAGTTTATAAGTTGTATTTCATTTTCATTCAATCATTTAAGTTTCATTCTTATTTCAATAAATTATTTGTATTTAATAAATTATTGTTTAAGCTCTAAAATATCAGAGAATTTTCTTTATTTATTTCCTTTCATTCATGTTATTTTGTTCATCTTATTAATTATGCTAATATTTTTATTAACTTCAAAGGTAAACTTTATGTAAAATACATTTTATGCTATTCTTTTATTATTTATAAGTTTTTATTACATTAAACAACAAAACTAGGAGCATTAAGCACCAAGCCATACTTTCATCATCAGGGAAATGAAAGGTTTTTATTATTAAAACCTAACTTGCCCTAACAGGTATAAAACTCATTTTCTTCTCTCTCTCTCACACAAATTCTCTCTCTCTCTCTCTCTCTCTCTCTCTCTCTCTCTCTCTCTCTCTCTCTCTCTCTCGCCACATTTAATGGATGCTTTTTACTGTTCCTAGAAATTTTCGTAAGGATACCACATCCGCCATACGCGGTAATGAGACCCGCGCGAGGGAACCATCACACTTGTCAAACCAGGGGAAAAAAAACCATAAATGAAAGTGTCCCAAACCTAATTTTTTCTTAGTTTTCGAATACATACATACTTGTAGAACAGTGGTAAGAATACATTTTTTAAACTAGTTCAAAAGTAAATTGTGTGTGTACCATTGTACCAAGTTGAACTTTTTAATGATTGAAGAAAATAGTACTTTTATATCGAGATAAAAAAAGTAAAGAACCTTTTTTTTCCTGTATAAAATTAACAGTAAAATATTCCCCAACACTTCAGGAATGTGTCATCTATATGCGCATTGTTATGGACTAAACTTGTTTAAATAATATCAATAGTTAGAGAAGAAATTAATTTTTGAAATCGTTGCCGAAATAAGTATAATTTTTTGACCCTGTTGGTTTATTAAAAGATTGCGTTACGGTGCGTTATGGTAGCAATGGTTTAATATAAAAGTTAAGGTAATAGAGGAACCGTAGTAAAATTTTCATAGTACAACTTCGGCCAACTTTGGTGTTTATTAAGATTTAAAAATTTCTCAACGGTGCGCTAAAAATATTGAATAAAAAATAATTATTTAATCAATTAATAAAAAATTGAATTTTTTTCTACTTTTCATTTTTCACTTCAAATTTTAACTTGATCTGATGCTCTTCTTTCGTTGATATTGATTTCATTAGATTTGGGACATAAAAAACATGTACGAAGACATATGCGTCACCAGCACCAAATTATTGGGGGGACGATTCAATATTTTCATAGATAGGTAAAAGTTTTGCAGGGTAAAAGTTAAAATAACAACGCCTAAAAACAACTTTTAAACATTTAATTCCTCCTTCAGGTATTTATAATACTTGCCAGTTTAAGTCACAGTTAGAGTGTAAGTATCTTATCTAACTATCTCTCGTTATTGGTCAGATCTGGAATGATACAGAACAATGTGGACAGTTCTATCCCAGCGTGGACTAGGCACGAAAGATCTAGACCCAAGCAGTGCGTTTCAACCGCTTATTTTGTTCCAACAAACGGTCTGGGAGTTTACGCCATATGTTTTGTTTTTATATTTGCTTATCGATTTAACGTTACAATATTGATTTCATTAGATTCGGTACCTCAAAAAATCAATGGTTCCATCCCGATAACAAAGTAATTATTATAGATATTAGGTTTTTTTTTCCCATTTTCAGCTTTTTTTGGACTACCTCACGGACTTCATAGATAAAATAAATAACAAAATCTATAAATGACATGGCCACGGCATAAATTCCAGTAAGAAGACGACTAAGATTGTTGTAGTTTAGTGTCAACATCGGTCGAGCACCAGGCACTGAAGTACCTCTAAGTTGTCGAGTATAGATAAAAGGCCTAACCTGGAGCAGACAATGTAGAGGTTGTCAGCCACACTCCAAGGAAACTCTACTCCACTCCTCAATAGCCTTTCGTTTTCCTTTCTTCTGTCACTAGCATAATATTCTAGTCACTAAGGGAAATGTAAATATTTTCAACATAATACGTGAACATTATTGCGCTGAAATTATTATTTACATGGCCATGTAGTTTATATGCCTGATGTTATGCCCTACTTATGTAATATAAGATGTAATACCAAAAATATGTAAACGCCATTTCTCAAAGTCACATATTTTTAAGCATTCATTTACTTACTTTTGTTTTTGTGTGCTCTCTAAAATAAACTAATTTTTTTTATTCTTATATAAAAGATTTTACTTGTGATAATTCGCCAATGGAAGCAAAATACTCCATCGCGTGTGATTTTATAATTCTCTGTTTAGCTAGTCTTTATTTAGTTACGATGAAACAAATAATTTCCATTAAAAGAACAGAACATCATTAATTATAAACAATGGTCTATGATTAAAGGCGTACTGCACATGCTTGGCTTCAACCTGTATATTAGGCTTTCTCTTGTATATTATGTTTACTTTATTTTTTTCATATTTCATATTTAGCCATTTCTTATTTTAAGGTGAAACGAGAGACAGATAATTTCTCCATATAAACAAAAACAAAGTTTCTTTGTAGGAAAACAAAAAAAGTTCTTTCTCCATTTAACCCCCCTAAGAACATTTTAATAATGACAAAGCTTATCTGATCATGACGAATTTTATCAAAATCTATTTTTGAAAAAATCGAAAAGAAAAAAAAACATAAACAGTTATGAAATAAAGTGACCCCTCCGTTTGATCAATTTTGATCAAATTTTTGCTGTTACAGCGCGCGCACATTTAAACACCAAATACCCAATGTTAGGTTCATAAGGTTTAAATGTTATGAGCTAGTCTGTTTACACAAATATAGACCATTTTGCGGAACTGAGCTATTTGGACTCAGGGGACCACAAAACATGTATTTCCACTGAAAACTAGAAGCCGAAATTTTTCACGATCGCAATAGTTCATATGAGGCGTTTGGTTTCAAACCCGGTTACATCCATTTTTTCCAAAAACATTTTTTTTTCTCTTTTTTTAAAGTTTTTAATGTTAGAAATAATTTGTTAGGCGCGTTTTTTCGAAAAGAAGTCTGGATCCTTCGAAAATCAATACTTAAAGTTTCCATTTCTTATCAAAAGCGGTTCCATCCAAGCTTCACTTTTCTGAAAACCTTAAATTTTTCGAAATCCCAAACGGTATTCATGTTTCCAAACAGTTGGATGATGTTGATACTCTAGTAAGAAAAATGGAAATTATGGAGAAGACTGGAGATCAATAGTTACCCAAGAATTCAACAAATTTGTAATAGACAGTACAATGTCAACTATCCAAGTAAATATGCATGATACCAATATGGATGTGGGTCAAAATCAAGATTTAAATGAAAATTTGTATATTTAAAAAATAAAAACTACGTATATATTGTTCATATCAAATAAACAGATTTTTTTTAAAAAATGTCTATTCATAATTTAACCAAAAATTGATATTTTCTTATCAAAGTCAGGTACATCCAACATATTTTTTAATGTTACATGAGATTTAAAGAATAAAATGGGATAAAAATTTTTGTTTGAAGGTAATTGTTGGCAAAACGACGAAAAAGAACAAAAAAAAAATTAGATATAGAATGCAAGGCCTCAAAGTCTCGTATAATTTCAATAATTCACTTAATCATGCAGGTTACATGCCAAATTTTCGCCTATTCAGGCATCTTCAGGGCTACAACAGTTTCTGAAACTGTTGTAGCCCTGAAGATGCCTGAATAGGCGAAAATTTGGCATGTAACCTGCATGATTAAGTGAATTATTGAAATTATACGAGACTTTGAGGCCTTGCATTCTATATCTATAATTCAATAGTCTCTTCCTAAAAGCTTGTTTTTTAAAAAAAAAAATTGTTAAATTGATTAATTTTTTAAATTGATCTTTTTTTGATCAGTCCTGAAAAATTGTTGAAAATGGATGTAGCCGGTTTTGAAATCGAACGCCTTATTATAGATAAGTGGAATTAATAAAAAAAATATTGCAGTAATGAAATATTTAAATTGAAACAAATGCTTGCTAAAGTTGTTACTTCTTGATAGGATGGTCGTTCTCGCTATGATCTTCCTTGAATTAAGTAGGAATATTCGCTCTTGGATTTGCGGGGGATGTGAAGTTGGAAATGTTCCTAGGAGCCCGAGGGGAGGTACCGGTATAACATAGTTTAGAGTCTAATCGGGCGACGGTTGTAAAGTACTAGCAGTTAGCTTTAAAATATTCAAAGGCTCACTTTAATGTTACCTTCAACATTCATTAAATATTCAACAGTGAAGTAACCCAGCTCTCCCCCCCCCCCCTCGTCTTCTCGGATTAATGTAAGGCAAATTTTCCGAAGGTGAATTGCAGATTTTATTAAGTGATTTAATTTGCTATTATGATTTTATTATTCTTAGCAATATAAAGTCCGAAGGAAGGAAAGCTTTCCATTAAAAGCTCTCACCTGCGACTCGATAAAATTAAAATGGCCACACTTCATTATCTCGATTATTAGCTCTCATTTAATGCTGAAGTTAAAACAGTGCGAAGCCAGCAACCCTTTACTTTCATTTACCTGTGAAAAATTTCACAGAATGTGTGAAAAATTTCGACTTCTGATTTTCAATGGAAATGCACGTTTTGGGGTCCCCTAAGTCCAAATAACCATGTCATTCTAAATAGTCTGTTTGTGAACAGACTAGCTCAAAAACTATAATTTGTTCGAACCTCAGATTGGGTAATTGGTGAATGTACATGCCCCCGATGTGACTGCAAAAACTTCATCAAAATTAGTCAAACAGAGGGGCGCTTATATATTGTTGACAAAATTATGTACTTTTGATGAAATTAGGTCCCTTAAGAAAAGAAATAAGCAATAATGAATCGAAAGATACTGAGAACTTTCAAGTTTTGCAATACAGATACTCTACAGCTTATGGAGATCTACAAATATATGCATATAAATGTGGGAAAATGTGTGGATTTGATGAATGCCTTTTATATTTTTATCAAAACACGTCAATTTCTAATCTAAATAAGTAGTACGTGAAAGTTTTGTGTTGCTCTAATCGCACCAGATTTCTTTTAGGCGAATCCTATTTTGCCAAATTACTATTCTATTAGACATGAGTAAAGGAAAACGGCATTGGAATAATGAAAAGCTATTTTAACATGTAAACGGCCGGCGTCAATAAACGACAAAGTATTCCGTTCACGCCCTATCCGATATCAACAGTTCAGTTCGGGTTTACCCGAGAGTTCCCGAGCAGATGTAGCCGACAATCCTAACCACCAGATTACTATTTTTTTTTTTTTTTTTTAAGAAAAATATATTGAAACTAGGTGGACCCGTGCGAAGCACTTCGCACGAAGATTTCTATCAGATTTTACTTCTAGGTTTAACATAACTATGAAATGAACATTTTTATTTGCCTGTTCATCCCCCCCCCCCCACCAAACCACCATGGGCCTTAAGGTGAAATTATTTTTCTACAGCAAGAATAAATTAATTTTAAGATATTATTAAACTATTAAATTCTTTCAATAGTTAAGGAAGAACTTAATTTTCTGACGTTTTTCTCTACAAAACAGTTTCCTGTAATCTTCCTGGAATATACGAAATCACTAAGAATCTTGCATAGTCTTTGCAATTAATCTTTCTACATTCTGATTTTAACTACCCTACTTATTTTTTTTTTTTTTTTCAAAAACAGTTCATAAGATGTTTTTACTTTCACTTACCTATATATGTAATATATAGTAAGTGGAAGTATTGCGATCGTGAAAATTTTCGACTTCCGGTTTTCAACGGAAATACACGTTTTGGGGTCCCCTGAGTCAAAATAACCAAGTCCCGCGAAATGGTCTGTGTGTGTGTGTGTCTGTGTGTGTGTGTGTGTGTGTGTGTGTGTGTGTGTGAACAGACTTGCTCAAAAACTATAAACCGTGCGAACTTGAAATTAGGTATTTAGAGTATGTATAAGCTCGCGATGTGACAGCGAAAATTTCATCAAATTTGCTCAAAGGGAGGGGGTACTTTATTTAATAACTTTTTAAGTTTTTTTCGATTTTCTCAAAAACGGCTCTAACGATTTTGATTAAACTGAGTATTTGATCTATTTATATGCCTGAAATATGACTGTAAAAATTTCATCAAAATTGATCAACCGGAGGGGGGACTTTACTTAATAAATTTTGTATCATTTTCACGGTTTTTTTTTATTTACTCAAAAACGGCTTTAACGATTAACAAAAATAAGATATGAATGCAGAAAAATGTGTGACTTTGGGAAATGATAATTAGCAAAACACGTCAATTTCTAATCTAAGTAAGTTGGTAAGTGAAAGTTGTGTGTTGCGCGCACGCACCAGATTTTTTATTTACAGTTATCATTCTGACATTGGAGAGGAAGGTAGTCTTTTACGTGATAAGAACGACATCAGATAGGTTTCTAACCACGGAGAGGCAACAAAACAATATGTAGCCCCGTGAAGCTGAGGGGCCTAATCCATGCCTTTTCATACAAACAATAAGTTTTAGAGATCTAAAACGCCTGTCCCATATACCTGAAACCTGTATGGGTCATAAAGCCCGGATAGAAACCATTGAAATGCATTTTTCTTATTTCGATACTTTAGTTTTCTAAAATTTCCACTATAAAAAAGATAAATTGTTAAAACCAAAGTTGTTCCACCGCGATCTTATGAATCACCATTAATAGATTTTACTTATTTTATAAACATTTTGGACTACAGTCATGGGCGGATCTAGCCGATTGTAAAGGGGAGCCTGCAGGCCCACAGCCCTTCATTTGGATCTGCCGATCAGCTTTTTCAGCTCCCCACAACTAAAATTCTATCCGTTCTGCACATTTTTGTTCTTTAACTTGCTTCCTTACTTTAAGGAAAGTCAAATTCTATCTTTAAATGACGAAAAATTTTCCAAAGGGAGGGGCTCCATCCCCCACAGCAGCCACCCCCCCCCCCCGGATCCGCCAATGATTACAGGAGACTCCCCCTAATACCTCCTCGTCGGAAAGGATACATTGCCGTTTATGCGAGAGAGTCGGTCAATCCGGAAAAGCGTATAAAAAAACAAAAACAAAATAGATTATTTTAACTTCTATATTGCGATAAAACCCAAATATAACTCACAACCTACTTTACAAATGCTATAAAGATATTAATAAAAGAAAACTTTTATGGGCCAATTTTATTTAACAATTTACGAAAATTTACACTATTTTCACAAAATCTTTTATTTTATTTTTTCGTTTAAATGCACCTTAATGTCATTTTGTCGGTCTTGTCAAAATATAGAAAGCTATTTCTTCTTAATTTCTTTTTCAATTTTTTTAATAAAATGAATGGAGGATACGGATTTCGTTTCAAGATCGATTTAACTTCGAAGAGATTTGTTTTACTCAGAGAGTTCAGTCAAAAAATGACAAAAAAAGACAAAAGCCTTTTTGCCTACATTTTATTTTATTTAAGATCTATCGAACCGCAACCTAATACACATTTTAACAACATTTTTGACCAGTGATTGAGAATATGACAAAGTTATAAATGCCTTTAATGATTTTAAAAAGAATTTTTTATCTTTTACAGCTTCTGTCGGTTTATCCGAAGAGTCGGTTAATCAGGAACCGGTTAAGTGGGAGTATACTGTAATTGATAAAAGTGATAGTGCAATTTTCCAACGCTAAAATTAAGTCTAAATCAGACGAAACAACATTTATAGAACCTAAGCACGAAAGGACCTAACATTTGCTTAACGTAATACAATAAGTAGTTGACCACGTGTGGCTGAGGGGCCTAACCCAAGCGTTATCTCAAAAATGGTAGGTTTTAGGGCTTTAAAACGCAAACCCCAGTTTAGTTCATTGGAACTAAACTGGGTCTTAATGCTCGTATCGCAATTAGTAAAACCCAATTTGATTCGTTTCGATCCATTGAATCAATACGTTTAGGTCGATATTTTACTTTAGACCAAAAAATGAACACTGAGAATGCATTTCGCAAAAGCTCTGTGAAATTCTGAATCTGACGATACCACATTCGTGGCATTTGGGCAAGGTAGGATCTTATAATTCATGAAAAACCAATTTTTACGTTTTGTGAAATAATATATGTGGGATAACCAAAAAGGATATTTTTTAAAATGTTATTGAAAAAATGAACTAAAATTAAAATAAAATAAAATTATAAACATTTCATTGAATTGATTCTATTAAAGTAATCATATGTAGATTATAATAAAGTTAGTCGATAATTATAGTTGAATTTATTTTAATACATATATACAATTTCTTAAACCTTTTATTACCTTTCATCCACCCAATAAATCATGTTATAATACAATGTGTTCTTTTTCCTATGGTCCTATGGTCCTATATCATTTAAAATCATCATCAAATCAATTTAACAAATGTCCTTTTCGTTATTTTAATACATTTTTCTTGAAATAACAAAATAATAATCTGGTGGTTAGTAATACTCGGATTCTCGATTACATCTGCTCGGAAACTTCGGTTAACCCGAACTGAACTTTGGATATCGGGTAGGGCGTGATCGGAATACCTTGTTCTTTACTGACGCCAGCCACCAACTTGCTACTGCTTAAACGAAGTAATGCCCCCTATCTGTGTTAGTCGTATACCCTTCATCTTAAGTTTGTATGTATGCCCCCGCTGTATTATTTAAATTGTGTATGCATATCAGTTATTTTGATCATTATTTCGTCCCAAATAAAATCATCCATAAAGATATTCATCTTTTACTCGTCCCCGATTTGTCGCGAGTAAGATACCAATCCTTTCACATTAACCTACCGGGGGGCGCGTCCTAGGGAGTGAGTTACATGTCCGGGCGCGTTCCACACTGAGTGCTGCATGTCAAAATTCCAGGTTTTATATTGAAATATTAGTCTTGGGTAGATGGAAAATGATAATTAGTAAACAGAGAATAATTTATTTAAACATGTTACTATGTAACAAATTAATATAATATATTGCTATAGATAGCCACCTTTTTTTTAAATACAATTGGAATAATACTTTTTAATGATTAATTATCAATATAAAAAAACATAAAACGAAGAATATAGAATATACTAATGACGAAAACGAAGGAATCACAAAATTTCCAAATTGGTAACATAATTTTGTTGGTTAAAAAAGTTATCAGTCCTCTGAAATCTAGAGTCCATCGTCTTCTTCTTCCTCAGTCTTGTCAGTACTTGCAGTACAGGATTGACATCTAGTTTCCTGAATAGAATGCTTCTTGCAAACGTGCTTGACACATTTCTTGCATTTGATGGTAGTATTGTTCCAATTATGGTGGCCACAGAGGTGATATGGTCAAACCCTCCTTTCTTCTGCTTGCTTTTTCTTCGTTCCCGTGGTTCTTGGAACATAATAATACAAAGTAGTACAGGATAAGTAATTAGTAATATTAAGATTTTCCAATAGCAGGAAGGAGACTAATCACTAATATAGAAAAAAACGGCCTCAAATAGTCTCAAAATTACATATATATATTTTCACATATATATACAAGCCAAATTTTCGCCCCTTCGGGCATCATCAGGGCTGTAAAATTATGTATAAAGGTACAATTATAATTATTCTAAATTTGTTTTAATAAGTATTAATAAAGTGAAATAAATGTTGGGGGACTCACCATCAGATTGAATATATATATATAAAATATTTCACATATAAATGAAAAGATAAAATTCTTATAAAAACAACTATCCTGAAACAATCTGTGTAAGAACACTTCATCAGCTGGGGTTGCCTTAGTCTAACATTTAGTATCAGTACTCCCAACATTATATAAATTAAATACAAGGGTTACATGAATTTTACCAACCATAACAAAGCAATTATAAATCTTTTTAAGACAATATCAGAACATCAAAACTGTAAAAATTAGATATATAAATAAATAACTATTCAAAATACAAATATAAGTAAAAAGTCATATCACATAAAAACCATTAAATTTTACAATTTTTTTATTTTTTATTTAACAAAATATTAAAAACAGTAATGTCCAAAAAAAAAAACATAAATATAAATATATAACCAGAATATCTATCTAAAATATATATAGAGAGAATCACGATGTTTCAGAGTCAGGTTCCTCACATTATTTATTCAAAATTGCAATAGTTTCCGAGAAAAAATTATTTAAATCGCCCGCGTCAGTTTTAAAGTTAACTACCCTATCTAAATTCTCTGAGATGTAGAGAGCCTCCAAACATCTCAACCTGCGCTCCGAAACATCGCGATGTAGAATTATAGTATTGTCAAAATCAAAACCATGCTCATTTTCAAAACAATGCTTTGAAAGGGCATTCTTTGGTTCCTTCTGCCTTTTTTCCTTGTTTTTATCATTCAGACATAAATTTTTATGCTGGTATATCCTGTTTTTAAGATTTTGTTTTGTCATGCCTATATAACTTAATGGACAATGTAAGCATTCAATTTTATAAATGAGGTCTGAACACATATTATTTTCAATTTTGTCCTTTAGTGGTGTTAAAATGTTAGTAATTTTACTTAGATGTCAGTTGCTGTAAAAACGGGAGAGGAACAGTGTAGATGAGGGTTTAAAAGATACTGAAAATAAGTTTCGAGACCGGGCGCAAGCAGCACTGTGTGCGGCTTCTACGAACTCACTAATTGAGATTGAGAATCCTATTGTCACCGAAGGATAAAAGATATACTTCTCGCACTTGAACAAAAATGAATTCAATTAGTAGAACTAGGATTACATCAAGTTCTGAAGAATTCCGTCCACGGCTTACCCACGAAAATAAAAGGAAACCGAGATTGCCGCACTGAGTGCGGCTACGCGCCCGCCGGTAGGTTAATTCTCAGACTCATTGTAACCAATTTGTTATCAACCTAGCCTTCGCCTCTATTTGTGAAAATCTCCTATGTTCCTGAAAAGAAGATGGCCTCTGGACCATACTGTCATAGAGACATATTTGATTGTTACCTATCGTTAGCTTCTCAACATGCCTTTTCTCGCTAATACTCTCTTGTATCACATTTACTTATTTATTTACTAGCTAGGGTGCCCGGCGTCGCTCCAGTAGTTGTTTGCTAGTTTTAATTACAGAAAAACTTTAAAATTAAAGTAAATATAGAACAAAATCAGCACCGTCTTGAAACTTCGGTTTTAACTTGGTATCAATATTAAGATTCGAGAACTGCAGAGTCCGCCCAAATAAGGAACCCTATACACTTTATAGGGGGTTAAAAATGGTAAATGAACAATTAATTTTAATGCAACTTTGTCGAGTTATGCAACGTGTTTTATGGTTTCTGTAATTCTGAATCGTATAAGCCCATTCCAAGCAGTCAGCAGATAATAACTTATTAGATTATAGTTGAAAAATCTAATACCTCAGTTAAAGATATTATATTTCGAGTATAACTTAAGCGCCGAATACTGTGATGATCCCATTAGATCCAGACGAATAGAAACTACCGAAGATTCTTAGAAACTTTTTTTAAGATCTTTCCTCCATTTCAATCTCCATTAAGATATCCCCCCGTAATTTGACTCTGCAGAACTCGAATCTTATTACTATTACAAAGTGAAAAGCAAAATTTCATGAAGGCACAATTTTTTCACCATATTTCTTTTTGAAGAACCAAGAGGGATGATAAAATCATATTGAAAAAATGCTGAATTTGGAGTTAGTCACTTTTCAACTCGAATGCCCATCATACATAGTAATCAAAACAACTTCTTTTTTATAACTACAATAAGAACACTTCAAACTTTTTATTTTCGATTTATATTCAGTCAATTTATCTCTTTTTTTTATGTTTCTTTTTATTCGATCACTGTTCTATTCAGAAATGTTCACTCATATTGCATTAAATTAACTGATTAAACGTAATGTGTTGATCAATTAGCCTTCTTATGAGAAAATTAATTTTTTTATGAATCCAGTTGGTTTTCTAATGGATTGCAGAGATGTTGAATCATTATCTTATTTTGAAAGCAAAGGATAAACTAATTATTATCGCTTAATTTTTTTGTAATTTAAAAAGAACAGCTGAAAAAATATATAACCTTTACAAACTGAACTGGATGAATGAACATGAAAAAACAGGGAGTAAAACGCACCCTAGTGCTTCCTGGTAGCCTGGAGCTCGAACTAAATTTTTCATTCATAAACTCGTACCTCAATCTCAGAGAGGCTAATTAAATGGTGCGAGAGGCTTAAAATTCCAGTCCTTTTCTCTTCAATTTCACACCCTTAAGAGAAAAACGGAAACCTTCTTCTCCGTTAGAGGGCATACAGTTACACGCTGACATAAATCTCTTAATCGTACGTGGAGTCGTTTCTGAGCCTTTTCGGCACGCACATTGTACACTTTGCTTTATAATATATATTGATTATACAGTTGTAAATTTCAATAAATAAATAAGAAAATATACCTGATATATATGATCAATTACTAAATATAACCTATTACCTGTTGCAGGTCACAACGACGACGCCAAACTCGACCAGCTGCTGAACCTCCTCCGCCAAGAGCCAACGAGCCCCAAGTCCCTGATACCAGAAGGCACCAAGCAGCCCCAACCCTGCTTCGAGGTGGGTTTAACTCCCGCCAACAACACGGTACAATTAGGTGCGGAGATTACCCTGCACTGCAACGTCAAGGACCTCTCAGAGGAGACCAAGGTAAGTGGCTAAACTACCTACAGTCCCAATATTTAGACAATTATAGAGGTGAGAGATAGTCAACTGTTATTCTTTACGATAGGTTGAATGATAATCAGGTATTCAGTTTAAATTTTTTATTTATTATTCTCGAAAGCCAAACTTTCGATCGAGCTTTTGTATCTTCATCAGGGCTAAAAACAAACAAATATATGAGTATCTATACTAGAGGATGACAATATGAATATACAGAACTTATAATAATATAAAAGATGCTAAGCATTATACATGAATATTTAAATAAGTGGCTGGTTAGCAAGAAAATATATAATCTGATATTTATCTTCTGAGTCCAGGTTGATACAAAGACTGAAGGTAAAATAAGGTAAGAGGTAGGGGGTAGTTGCCGACTTCAAAGGTTTATGACGGGGAACCCCAACGCTTTGAAGTGAAAGGCTACATGACAACTAAGTGATAAATATTAAAAACAAAATAGATAGTACTGTATACAAATTTTTATGTCTTGAATCAATAATAACACAAAATTGAGATAATACATAAGGTAAAAATGCATACAAAAAATTGAAAAATATGCAGAAGTTACACAATACTGAAGTTCATAATAATACAAGAGGTACATCGATAATTGCGGGTACCCATGTAATCCAAACTAGGATTTGAGGATGCCGAAGATGTTAGAATATTATAAAAATATCAGAAAATGAAAATATAATAAAATGTAAAAAAATAAAATGAAAAATCAGATTCTATTTTATCTTGCTAACCAGCCAGTTAATTAAATATTCATGTATAATGCTTACCATCTTTTATATTATTATCAATCCTGTAATATCTTTATTTATTGTCATCCTCTAGCATAGATACTTATATATTTGTTTGCTTTTAGCCCTTATGAAGATCCACAAGTTAGATCGAAACTTTGGCTTTCGATAGTAGTAAAAGAACTACCTACGTTCATATGATTTTACATCATTACAATTATTATTCTTATTGTAGAGTAAAGTAATGTAGAAGAAATATTTGGACATGCGGTCATACAGAATAACATTTATGTTTGTGGTTTATATAACCTTTTTCAATAATAAAAGTATAATATAATAATTTTTCCAGCTTCTTTTTTGTGTTGGTATGCTAAATCTTCTTTAAAAGTCTGTTTACACGGTTGAATTTTTGAGCGAATTAGAATAATAAACGTTGCTTCTATTTTTGACTCACTGTGGCGATTAAAACGTGGCTAAGGCATTGCTGTGTCCCAAGTTCCCAAGTTCGAATCTTGCTTAGAGCAAGATATCTTTAATATTCTGTCACAGTTCGTCTCGGTGGCCAAGAGACCCTCCTGGGGCAACCTAGCCTGTAGGAACAATATTCTTACAATGTACAGGCACTTACAGAGATACACAATAAGTTGTTATATATTGCAATAGGTACAATATTCTTACGCATAGTTCCTAAATGTATAAGGATAACCAGGACTTACTGCTCAAGTCCTATAAACTCTTGAGCCAATTAAAACCATTAAAAATCCATTTCAAATTAATTTCGCTAAATTAAAAAAAAAAAAAAAAGTAAAAAACTAATACTAAATAAAAATTAAAAGCCCCCCCCCCCCAAAAAAAATGGGAAAAAAGTATTATTAATCAGAGAATTGAAAGCCAAGTCGTTAGTGAGAAAGGTTCTCTTAGCTCCAGTCTAATGAAATGAACGGCAATTAGTCTAAAAATTGTTTCCCTTTCAAATTCTCAGCATTTTAATTCCATTACCCGAGACTCGTGAGATTTCTTATTTTAAGAATATTTCCATTTTCCTGAATTAAAATTCCCTGACTTATAATTCTCATTACAAAGCCGTAAGAAAAACTCTACAAGTCTTAATAATAACTCATTGAAGTATTTAAAAAGGTTCTTAATTCCAAAAAAAAAAAAAACTTCTTTTATCTATTTCAAACAGAATAACTTTTATTTTATATTATATAATATATTCCTTACTAATTGATTTATTGATAAATATACTGCTTTGAACAGTATCATAACATATTGTAACACTTATCTGGGTTTAAATATTTTTTATTGTACGAATATAACAACTCATAATTTCAGACCACACCAGGGCAAAAATTATTTTAATTTTTATTTTTAAATACTTTATTTTAAATAGCAAGTATTTAAAATAAATTTGAATAAAATGCATTTTAACCTCAAATCATTTAAAATACTTTTCGATAAAATTATTTTAATTATAAAAAAGTATTTTGTATTTTAAATAAAAAAAATTAAAATGAAAATACAAAATACTTTTAAAACCTATTAGCTAGTGCATTGCAATTGATTAATAAATAAATATTTTTTTTAGTATTGCGATTGATTAATAAATTGACAGTTTTTATTTTTATTTTTTTCGGTTGTCTTTGCTTGGTGTAATGTATTTGATACTCAGATCATCTTTGCTTTCATTTTGTTAAAATTATTAAATAAAATTTATTTTCTACAGATCCAACTGATTCGGAACCTATTTAAACTAATTGGGCTACCCATTAGACTATTCGCTACCCATACACTATCCAACGTCCTCCCTCCAATAGGAATTTCGGCAAATCAGCCCTAACGAAATCCTCCAACCTACTTCTCAGCTCTTACTTCCCTCAGACGTTTTCCATTCGTCACCGCGTTTATTAATATCTATGGAATTCAATAGATTTTTTTACTTTCGAAAAAACCGGTGAAAAGTCTATAATTATCGCCCCCCCCCCCATAAGAAACCTACTTATTGTAAAAATTATGAGGAATTGGCCTTGTTATTTGACTTATGAACAATCTTTGTTTCATATTTCGTGACAATCCGATATGGCGGTAAAAAGTTAATATTTAACCCTCCACCCCAAAACCTATGCATAAAACCATGTATGTGAAATGAATTCATTAGACGTCTATTTAGATAATCAAAAACCACCAATGTGACAAAATTTGTTGAAATCAGATGAAGCGGTACAAAGTTAATAATTGCGCCCCCCCCACAAAAAAAAAAACAGCAACATCAAACTGAAATAAATATACATGCTCAATATTTAATAGTGAGAGCTCTAGTGCAAAGGACTACACTATACTATTACGAAAATTGTTTAACTTCAAACAACCTATTTAAGATTTATTTTATTTTATTATTTAAAATACAAATGAAAATACTTTTTATTTTTATTTTAGTATTTTAGAATCAAAATGAAAATACTTCTTTTTATTTGAGTATTTTAGAATTAAAATGAAAATAAACATGTGATTTATTTTATTTTAATTCTAAAATACTAAAATAAAAAAAAAGTATTTTCATTTGTATTTAAAATACTTTTATTTAAAATAATGCCCAGGTCTGTTTCAGACAAACAAGGAAAAATCAAATAATCATACAATATTATTATAACATATCTACCATCACACAAGGTACAATAGTGTAGGTACTTCTAACTTCCTGCTAACATTGCAATTCAGGCTGAGAGTTTGTCTCCTTAACTTAACGATTGAGATTAAAGGAGAACCATCTGCCAGAGATATATCCGTTCTCACAGGTATCATGTTTAACAGCAGTACTAGCTTCTAAAATCCCGTATGATTTCCGAATAAAACCACAAAGGAAACAAAGTTTTTACTTCATAATTTTATAATTCAAGTTTTAAGTGGACTAGAAAACCTTTATAATTGATTTAGTTAAGTTTACAATAGACTTGGAAAAGATTATATTGGGATATTTCAGCAGAGGCGAGATGAAATATAAAGAACGCTCAAGTAAAGGAACTAAATAAAAGATTTGGAATAAGCTTTAAATACAAATACAACAGATAGTTAACAACAATGGACAAATTCTTGCATTCGGAATAATACATATTAACTTAGTAATATAACACATGATTAGTAGTTTCTCCCTGAAAGGGGTTATCAAAAGCGAGCACAGAGCGGGAGAACACTTTAACCATGCTATATTCTTACAGTTTTAATAGACGTGGCAATGATATTGTAACAATTATGTGGGTTTAAATAATTTTTATTAGAAGAAAACAACGCTTCACAATTTCAGTAAAACAATGAAAACTCAAATAAGTATCAACAAGGTTACAAAAAGTATCAAGTTGTATCGATGCAGTTACACAAAAATAACCGTATGATCCCATCTTCAGAGCAAGACTAACTCTCCAGTCCATCGCTCCTTATATTTAGTCTGAATTAGAACCTTCTGGAAGGTTCCCGAAATGCGTAGAAGATTCTCGAAGAGTCACGACATGTACTTGACCAGACAAAAAGTCTAGAACTTTTCTAACATATGTGTTTTTTCACGTTACAATATTGTTTTTATTTTGGTTCTTTTACAGTCCTAATAACATTTAGTACCTATGCATGTCCAATGAAAATAAGGATAAAGAAGGATCTCCGCCAATAAAAGCGTTAGATTCTATTGTTCGCGATACGTCTAGATCTTCAATGATGCCCGAATTTATTTTAATAATGAAAGGTCTCTCGTCCAACGCCTTTCCCCCTTGCATTTTTTAATATTATAGCTCTTACCGCATGTTCTCCTGCTAAGTGTGTCCTTGATAGAGAAAGAGAGAGCTAACAAAAGCTCATTTATTATGATTTTTACACTCAAATTAGTTAATATACAAAATTCTATATTCTAACAGATAATATTTTCATAATGTTTGGAATAGCTCTTTTCTTTTCTTACATTATAATAAGTATTTTAAAGCACATAACTTTATTAATAACTAGATAATAACTGGAATAGCTCTAATTCTTACATGAAAATAATTATTTAAAAGTACATAGTTTTATTAATAACTGAAACAACAAAATCTCAAACATTAAACTTTAAACATTTAACATTTGACCCAAGTGGTTGCTGCCTACATTAAAAAAAAAAAAAAAAAAAAAAAAAAAAAAAAAAAAAAAAAAAAAACATTTAACATTAAAACATAATTATTGAAAAGTAAAAAACATTAACCCGGCGTTTGTCGCGTTGTGAGCATTTTGCTCACACTTGCCGAAAATCTTGAGTATTTCGCTTATTTCTTTTTCTTTAATTCTGATATTTTTTCTATTTGTCATTTATACATTAACTCACTTTAGGAAGTTGTTTTTGAAAAAAAAAATTACTGTTCTAAGCCCCATTAAATCGTTTTGTTCGAAAAAACGGGAGCGTGAGCAAAATGCTCACAGCGCGACCATCCGTGACACAGAACTGAGCCACCGTGCGGGCCGCTCCGAGACCTGCACGGACTTGCTCATCTCCGCTGTAATGAGCCCATATCTTGTCAGTACAAGTTTGTTTGTTGTTAGTTTAGTTCGAAAAATAAGTAGAACAAGACGTGCTGCGAAGATATTACGGCTTCTGGAGGATAGTCCGGAAGAAAAAAATGATTTAAGTATTTTCGTCTCTTCTCTTTGGTTTTTTTAGTAAAAGCTTAGATTAGTTTTTATATTTTTGAGAAGAATGGGGTATTTCGTTTTTAGATTGTTATTCGTTATTGTTTACATTAAATTCTTCCTATTCCACGGTACCAACTTTATTCGATTTTTTATATTTTTATAATTTTTTTTTCACTAAAAACTTCCTATTTTTCTTATTCTAATTTTGGTTAATGTATGCTACTGCACTTTTCTTACAATAAATACTTCTTTTTTTAATTAAAAATCGTGTTAATAAAGCATTTTATTCTTGTATACTCTCTTTTATTCATTCCCCTCCTATAAATAAATTATAATAAATGCCTTAAACTGATGAAAACAACTTATATAGATTAATAATTTAATAATAAACATATTCTAAATTAAAAGAAACAAAAATATGACGAAGAATGCTGCTTAAAAATAATAGAATAGCCAAAAACTGAGGTGTGAGCAATTTGCTCACGCGCGACCAACGGTGTCTCACGGAGGGGCGCGACCAGCGCCGGGTTAAAAATAACAGATAATATATACATAATACTTGGAAAAGCTCTTTTCTTACATTATAATAAGTATTTTAAAGCACATAATTTTATTAATAACTAGATAATAACTGGAATAACTCTAATTCTTACATGAAAATAATTATTTAAAAGTACATAATTTTACTAATAACTGAAACAACAAAAACTTAAACATTAAACTATAAACATTTAACATTAAAACATAATTGTTGAAAACTACATAACATTAAAAATAATTATTGAAAAGTTGCGATGTCCCTGATTTAATTAAATTATAATATGGGTTAGTAATGAGGTCCGTTAAGGTCCGTGGATCTTAATCATCCAAATAATTGGGACATGCAAAAAATAGACAGAATTACGCAGCGGAAGTAATTATAATTGGTGATAATATATACATATATACATATAGGCAAATATATCTAATTACTATGAAAATACAAGCCTTGGCAAAGGAGTGAGGTTTTTTTTTTGGCCGGAGCTAAAGCACAATACGTCTATACGGCACCAAATTACAACTTAAACTGATTGTGAGTGGGGCCTTCTCAGAGCTAGGGCGATAAGGACGGGTTGAGGTACAAAGTTTGGCCCTATGTTATTAGTTAGCATAGTTATATAGCTAACATACTCATTCATCTATTTAGGCACCTAATGAAAATAATATATAATAATTCTAATTAATATTTATATACACAATATTTATATACTAGCCCTCATACAATATAATATAATAACAATCAATATACATAATATTTATATAATACATGACCTAATAATTATATGTGTGGATCACCACAAAGTACTTAATTTTCTCAAAAACTGGAACAACACCAGCAGCAGCAGCAGCAGAGAGAGAGAGAGAGAGAGAGAGAGAGAGAGAGAGAGAGAGAGAGAGAGAGAGAGAGAGAGAGAGAGAGAGAGAGAGAGAGAGAGAGAGAGAGAGAGAGAGAGAGAGAGAGAGAGAGAGGGGGGGGGATAATTCCCGCAGATTAGGGCGATCCGTCATGGAGGAGATGACGTCGAGATGTCACCTGATCCAAGAGGTCATCTTGGAAAATGGCTCCCATTTATATCTCTACCTATAATCTCATTGGCTACAATACTACCTCCTTCCCCCCCTCAACCTCCACCACCCTCACTCACTAACTTTCTTAACAAATGTGCTTTTAACAACTTATTCCCAACTTTCCTCTTCACTTCAAGATAGCAACAATTTATCGGCATTTTCTGTATAATTTAATACAATACTACTAAGTGTGATTGTGAGCCTAACCAAAGGAAGGGGGTGTTCTAGCTTAGAGGTAAGTGGTATTGTGGGAACCCATTTCATTCACCTCCTAAAGGGTTACTTAAAGCGTAAGCATGAAACATTGATTTTTATATTTGCGCATTATGCCTACAGAGTACCTTTGGTCGCACATTGTGGTCTTCTTAGAGACATTTGCGTTGCTTGCGAGAGCACTGACAGCCTCAGTCTCACAGGTCGCCCAACCTTAATTGTTTGTTGAACCCGGCATTGGTCGCTAGACCAACTTTAACATGGATGGCCGCACGTGAGAATTTCTCTCACAACAATCACTACTTTTTTTTTCATTTTAATCATACGTTAGTTTAAATTTTAACAGTAAAGCTGTACTTACAAAATTATTATTAGTACAAATTATGAAATATTGAAAATACATTTTTATTCAGAGTATAAAGCAACTATAATCATTCAAAACTACTGTTTAACATTTTTTAAAAAGAGTAAAAAAATTAAATACACAAAGAAAAAGTATAATCTTATAGTCAAATTAATACTACAAGCATTTAGTTTAATTAGCAATAGTGATTATAATGTTCAATTAGAAATACAATGTATATTTGAACTTCCAAGTTCGAATATAAAGTAGACAGAAAATTCTACTAGAAAACTATTCTTTAGTGTAGTCATTGAGTCATTTTTCCCTCTTAAAGAAAACATTTTGGAAGTTGACGCACACTCAGTTGTACGTAACCATGAGTCGCACGTGAGAAAAACTCTCAATTAACTATATCATTGACAGTCTCGCGTAAGAGAATCTCTCTTGAGAAGGAAGCTGGAGCAGGTATAAGGCTTGGTTATATAAGCGGGGAGAGTGTAAGTCTGTGAACTGCAGATAGTAAGGAGGGGAGGTTTTCGGAAACACCAAGAGCCGTTTCCCGCCAAAAAACAAAATATGTGGGAGAAATTCTCACACAGCGACCAATGACGGATTAACCTTGTTTGATTGTTTTCCCTTCATGATACTAAGGCTAATCGGAGAATGCTGCAGTGGGAGTCCTAAATGTTGCCTATCCTGGTATAATTAGGTTGGGGATCTTTAACGAGTGTAACTGACATCGTACAGTCTCTGGACCTCCATTTTACTTCCTATCCTAGAGACGCCATAGCCAAGGATTTTTTTCTGCCTTAAAGAAATCCTAAGGCCACCGCGGGACGCGAACCCGCGACCTTCAGTATTGTAGGTTGCTATGCTAACCACTATACCACAGGTGACCCACACTTATCTCAGTAAAAACAAGAAGTGAAGTAAAATGAACTAATTGCGACGGTTGTCTCTTGTTTTGAAACTAGTAGGAAGATCTATTTTCAGATTATTTATGCAAATGGCTACAATCCCTCAAGCAGACCAGCGTAATTGCTATTTCTTGAATAAATTCTCTGTTTAAATTTAAGGTTTTTTTTTTTTTTTTTTTTTTTTTTTTTTTTTTTTTTTTTTTTTTTTTTTATTCTTCCTTTTCGTTTACATTATGCTCCTAGCATATTTATTATGTTTTTATACTCGCTCGGGTTTAAATTCCTCTCTTGAGATTAATCTTTTAAGACTACTTTATTATTTTATGAATGCCTTTAAACTCCTTCAGAAAGATGAACTTTTGTTTACTGTTTTCTAAGAGAACGTTAAAGTCAATAATTTATTCTATATATCTTTATGCTAGACTAACTTTAAATTTAAAAATATAAATACTTGCCTAATAAAAAGGAGAGATCGTTGTCTGATCTGTGACCTATTTCTCGAAGAAGCATTTCTTTGCTTCTTCACCATCCAATCCCGCCCAACCAGATCCCGTACGCCCGATCTGTATCCTTCTTGAATCGAACTGATACTTATGAAAAATCCTTCATAATGCAAGCCACATCCCTCTGGAACTCTATCCACTCCAATATCCGACACGCTCCATCAACTTCCACTTTCAAATCCCTCCTCTTCGAGTTCCTATTCGGCTGATCACTGAAGGGACACAACGGCTCTTTATAAGTAATTCTATTTAATATAGCCCCTATCAGATCCTATGTTATCTATTTATTCAAATTGTTTTATTTTGCTCAGCTGTCTCCAAATATTTTTGTCTTCTTTCCTCCTAATATTTTTTTTCTCGCTTATTGTAGCTACAAATTACTTTGGCATGAAGGAATGCACTGTCTCTGTTTCTGGTTTTATTAGTTTTGGAGACCTTTGGAGAGAAAGAGTTCTCCGTGAGAGGCCTCTGGTTCGGATCTCGCGGAACGATCCCAAAAAGAACAAGGAGTTTTTTAGAAGACCTAGGTGTCGAGATGAGAGAAATTTCGGCGTCGGCTGAAAATATAATCTTGGACTCCCTGGGCATTATCCACTATCACCTATATGACCACTAATTATGTGTGGATGTTTTGTCTGTCAAAGTTTTATCTTTTTTTTTTTTTTTTTATTAATTGTGTATCTATTTACTTATTTATTCATATATTTATATATTCGTCTAGTTATTGATCTATTAGCTATTTATTTTTTTACTCTGTATGCATGCCATGATAGGACGGGGAGAAAAATGAGAGAGAAGGAGGTTACAGATTTGCTTAAGAGTGATATAAACTATAACAAGGGGGAAAAAAGAAAGAAAAATGAAGGGTTAAGGGGAAAAAAAAAAAAATAAATAAAATATTGGAAAAGAAAAAAAAAAAGTAAGATTTTGTAACTGTACGTGTATATGCATGAAAAATTAAAATGTAATCTTGCTTTAATTAATGTACGAAATTGTATTGATAAGTATGCTGTGTGTTATAGCAACGAAATGTATTTGGGCAGCATTGTTTTGTTTTGTTTTAAAAAATAAAGCATTTCTCTCTCTCTGTTATTATTTTTATGTTAGTTCTGATGGTTAGTTTTTGTTATTATTTTTATGTTATTCACATGTATATAACTTAATTACCAATTTGACACTGCATCTATAAATATTTAATTTTATTCATGTATGGCCACACTGGCTAGATTTCTTTATCATGCATCCATAGTATAGCCATAGATGTAGCTGACTGTGACATGCATAAGCCGATTTGGACAAACCCTCCACCAAAAATGGATCTCTCGTTAAGAAATATCCACCAACCTTCATTGAGCATTAATTCCTTTATCAAGGAAAAAAAACAACAATTATGAAATTATCTATGTTGGCTACGCAGTAGTCGAAACAAATACAATAGTCTCTGTTTCTGGTTTTATTTTATTTAAGTTTTGTATTATTCACATGTATATACCTAAATTACCAATTTATCACTGTTTCTGTAAATATTTAATATCACATAAGGCCACGCTGGCTAGACTCCTTTACTATGTATCATTAATTTATTCTAGAGAGACTACAGTTCCAGGATAATAAAATTATTTTTTATTTCTAAATTATTTTTCATTTCATCTCAATTCTCACCCCTTGTCTATTATTAATATACACCTTTAAAGGAAGCTATAATTTTATAATTCTAATAATATTCTATAATTAAATAATTTTAATAATCTAGAGCACACTTAACACTTAGCTTTCTCTTTCCAACCTATGTCTACTTGGAACCTAAAGTAGATACTTCAAATTGAAGTGTAAGATTGTTGACCGAAGAATTGAATTTGAAGATAATGTTTCAGGATGCGATAAGAAGAAAATAATAAATATGTCGGAAAAAAGATTTTCTGTGCCGACTTTTCGACCCGATTTTGCAGGTCTTCATCAGGGAAAAATATTTAAAAAAAAATTATAACCATTAAGATAATTTATTTTTTTGAAGAGAAAAGATTTGGCTCCGCCGGTAGTCGAACCCGGGTCTCCTGCGTTACATGCGAGGATGCTAACCACCACACCATTAGACCACAGATTAGATTAATTACATTAAGATAAATACAAACGAGCCTTAGCAAAGGGACTTAGCAAAGAAAACAGTTTATTCAGATCACAAGAAGTTTATTAAGATACATATTGTAACACTGTTTTAGGCCTAAATAATTTTTATTAACCGAAAATAATAATTTATAATGCCACAGGGACAATATAAACTCAAATAATCAAGAAGGTAAAAGTATCAACTTGTAACGACTCTTTTAACACAAACTTACCCATATATTATCGATCTCCAGAACAAGACTACCATAGTTACTTATTTTTAGTCTGAATTGGAACAGTCTAGAAGGTTCCCGACAAGCATAGAAGATTTTCGAACAGTTACGAAACATCTTCTAAAAGAGATGGTAACTGCTCCAACAAAATCCTGAAGTATAAGGCCTTATAATCCTAAAGAATAAGTCCTCAAAATCCTAAAGTATATTCGAATAGTAAAAAATTATAGAAGTCTAGAACTCTTTTCAATTATACTAGGTTGTTACAAAAGTCCTTGTGAATATCAAGTTGTTTACATTGAGGTCTCTAATTTAATCCTTATTCAATTTCTGACGAATACAATTCTTATGTCAATGTTTACATTAACTAATCCTCTAATTATCTATGTACGCCAACTGTCCCTGCCTTTCATTCAGTTTATTAAATTTCACTAGGAATGTTGGAAGAAAAATTTGTCATCCGCGGCCTTCTTAGGCATTATTGGAAAAAAGGTTTTAGTGCAAAGGCCTCAGCCGAGGAAATTTGTGCAGTGGAAGGGGAAAGTGTGGTGCATCGAAACACGGCCGCATTTTGGTTCAGGCGGTTTAATTCTGGGAATACAAGCCTTGAAGATGAACCTAGATCAGGTCGTCCTTCAGTCGTCACACTGCACTTCGAGCTGGTTCCAGAGGGCAGGGCTATCAAAGCTGAGCTTTACTGTGAACAGCTCGATAGGGTATATGAAGTTTTAAAAGTGAAATACCCCGCTTTGATTAATAGGAATCAAGCGTTATTTCAGCAAGACAACGCCACTGCTCATCGCTCACGATTAGTTAAAGAAAAATTTTCAGAAATGAACGGGATTAGCTTCTTGCCCCACCCTCCTTACAGCCCAGACGTCGCACCGTATGGACTTTAGGTCAATGGCGCATTTTTTGAAAGGTCGGCGCTTCGAAAACTTCGATGATGTCAAATCTGGATGCGAGGAGTTCTTTGCCTCGAAAACTGCAGAGTGGTATCAACATCAAATACAACTTTTGGCTGAAAGATGGGTTAATGTAGTTGAAAATGATGGCCTGTATTTTGAAGAATAAATTTGATTTGTAAATTTTGTACTCACATTTGAATAAAATTAATTTTGTGAACAAGGACTTTTGTAACAACCTAGTATTGTAACGTGAAAAAACACAAAACATATGATTTTAAAAAGCCCTAGACTTGTTGTTGGACCGAACTAGTAGTTACAAACAGTTCGAGTACCATCTACGCTTGCCTAGAACCTTCCATACAGTTCTTCTTCAAACTAAATATAAGCAGCTATGGACTGGAGTATAGCATCTCTGAAAACGCTTCCTTGTGTGTTAAAGTGTCGCTACAAGTTGATACTTTTTTTAACCTGTTTAATTATTTGTATTTTCATAGTTTGTGTGGCATTGTAAAATCGTCCACATCAGAATCTGAACAATGTTATCGACAAGCGTAGAAGATCTCGAACAATCACAAACATGTACTATAATAGTTTGTTCCAACATGTCTAGAACTATTTTAAATCAAATGTTTTGATTCAGGTTACAGTATTATTGAGTTGATCCATCTTTTGAGCCAGTTGAACCTGAAACATTCTTTGAAACCGCGGTTCCTTCGAACTCCCCGGCCCGAGACGCGATTGGTCCCTTAATTTAAACTTAGCTCTTTCCTCCCAACTTTGCCAAATTTACTTTAATTAAGAGAAGTTGTCCGCTCGGACAGTTTCCCCGTCTCGTCCCAGGAACTGCTCTAGAGCCAGTCCTTCCCAATTTCCTCAAATTATCGCCCATTTATATAATTAATTATTTCTCCTATTACACTCGTCCCGTTCTCCGTCACTAGTTATTCCCGTAGTATTCTAAGGGAATAATACTCTGTGCCTTCTTCCATATAATGTTTCTTCCTCTTGTTCTAGCTTATAATAGAAATTTATTTTGGGTCTTTTTCGTTTAATGCACCATTCGGTTATTAAAAAAAGTAACTGTTATTAAAAAAAGTAACACGTGATATAATTACAACCTCCATATCAGTAGAACATATGACTACATTTCTTAGTTTCGTTTAAAACCTCATAATGGCTATGTTCAGGTTATACGAAGATTTTAAAGATTTAGACCGAACCATTGCATTATTACAAGAAAAAGGCCTCATCCATAAAGAAAAACTATGCCGGAATGGACATTCTATGAAGTTGCGAAAGAGAGATGACCGGTACAGATGGCGGTGTCACAATGCAAGTTGTCTTTTGGAAGTAGGACTCAGGGAAGGTACGTGGTTCAACGGTTCAAAATATCCTCTGAATAATGCAATTCTTTTTATTTACTCATGGACCATGAAATATACAACAACGTTATTTTGTAAAGACGAATTGAGTATGTCTGCAGAAACAGTAGCAAATTGGAAAAATTATTTGAGGGAGGTTTGTGCTGATTCGCTACTTAAAAAACCTATCAAAATAGGAGGAAATGGTATGACCGTCGAAATTGACGAGTCCTGTTTTACAAGAAGGAAACATAATGTCGGACGAATATATCCCAACCAATGGGTTTTTGGTGGTATTTGCAGGGAGACGAAGCAATCTTTCATATATTCAGTGCCCAACAGGAACAAAGATACTTTAATAGCGTGCATTAAATAATGTATTCTTCCAGGAAGTATTATAATACCGGATTTATGGAAAGCTTATTCCACTATAGAAAGAATAGAAGGGTATGATTTATAGAAAGATTAGTATGATATTATAGAAGCATTATACAGTCAACCATTCTGAAAATTTCGTTGATCCTTCAACTGGGGCGCAAACACAGTCGATAGAATCGTTATGGGCTGCGGCCAAAAGAAGAAATAAAATAGAAGCTGGAACTAGAAGAATGTGAATTTATGTGGAGACAAAGGAATATGGGGACCTTTTTGAGGTTGTATTGGAAGATATTGCTTCATTTTGGAAATTAGAATAAACCATATCATTTGTGTTAACAATTATAGTTACTTTATATTAATCACGTGTTACTTTTTTTAATAACAGTTACTTTTTTTAATAACCGAATTGTGCATTAAACGAAAAAGACCCTTTATTTTATATAGGTGGTATTTTTTTTTTTGCTTTTATTTTTTATTTGCACCTGTCTGCATAAAGCTGACAATCAGCGAATGTGGTGGCCGGATGAGAAAACAATGACATGTCAGGCATGGGAAAGAAAAGTGCTCAGCAGCACCCCCTTCCTGTCTTGATTCAATTACTAGATCTGTTTAATTAAGGAGATCTCTCATCCAACGCCTTTTTAATCTCCTCCTTGTATTTATTGGGATATCAGCTGTTGCCATGTCCATTATTAGGCGATTGTTATGTCCATGTAGGTTAGTGTGAAAACGTTTGTAGAGTGTCGCTGTGTACTGGTCAACTGTTGGCTGGTGGAGGTCCGTATGTAGAGTGTGGTTGGTCACGTACCAGGGTGCGTTGGTTATGAGTCGTAAAAGTTTTTATTGAAATCTTTGAATTTTATTTAAGTGTATCTTTTTAGCTGTTCCATATATCTGTGATGAGTGTGTCCATATTGGTCCACCTATATAGGTGATATAGATTAACTTGCGAAAGTTCTTTACTTTACATTATTTAGTCATATAGGGTAAACCGTATAGTTATTGACACCCTTGAGGCCATCTCACCATTTCTGTGGTGAAATTTAAAAAAAAATACTTTTTATGACGGTATCAAATTGAAACTTCTTATAGCTCCTCTTTATCTATCCTTATAAAGACTCAAGAGCTTTTTTTGGGCCAGAAGTTCAATAGTTTTACCATATGGCAATATTTATTGTTAAAAGAGCAAAAACTAGTTTTTGACACTCTGTGGATTTAGTTGTGAAATCTTCCACATGGTTAGTTTGTTAAAGTCTTACTTCATAGCTGACTTAGAGGAACATTAGAACCCTTCAAACATTAGATTCATGAATATCTTGAAATAAAATTAGGTCTTGTTTACTTATTTCTTTAAGTTAAAGTTGGGGTGTCAATAACTGTACTGAGTGTCAATAGTTGACCCTACCATTTTACAGACGTATTTAAAATTTTTATTTTATTTTAATAATTTTATTAGTAGAGAAAAGATTGACGAAGGCCGGTAATCGAACCCAGGTCCTCTGTACCTTCGTGGAAGTACTCTTACCAATTGAAATAACCATGGGGTCAATCACAGCTGTGTCGATCCTTTCTCTACAGCGATCACACCCGCCAGGCTCGCAACATTGCAGCATAGTTCCCGAAAGACAGGACGATTATCATCTAAATGACATACTCTCATATTTGAACATTTTATGTTAAAATTTTGTCTTTATAATTTTTAAATAATCTCTATATATATAAGAGGCTTTGTCCTGACTGACAGAATCAACGCAGAGCAAAAACTACTAATGATAGAAACTTGAAGTTCGGAATTTAGATTTTAAACGCGACGTAGGTAACCACTAAGAAAGGAATTTCAAAAATGTAACCCCTAAGGGGCTTAAATGACGAAATTGTCGTATAACTCTAACGGAAATCTATTGTTGAGATATTAAACCATATGTTTTTTTATTTGAATATCGATTTAACGTTACAATATTATTAAAATAGACATTCACATGAAATATGGCTACTGATTATTGAAATATTAGTGGTAATCAAATTATGCAAACTGTGATTCCCATGATTGGCGATGGTGCGTGTTTATTTCGATCTCTATCAAATATTATCGAGAATTCTCAAGAAAAATGTTGTCATTTTCGGCAAATTGTAGTACAACATGTCATCCGAATTGGGACAAGTTTTCTGCGTTTACTCAAAATGATTATGGTAACAATTATTCTGATTTCAGTAGTTATTACACTCATATGTCTCTGCATTCAACCCATGCCGGATTTGTGGAGCTAACGGCAGCTGGGGAATTGTTTCCTTACCTTTTTGAAGTATATCGGAATGATGAGCTTTATGCGGTATTTGGCAATAATTGTAATCCTACGAAAAGACTACGTTTTACGTGAAGCTCTACTACAGCAACTTTCTGAGAAGAAGAAGCAAGTTAAAAGGCGACGTGTCAAGTACAGCAATGCAACACGGAAAGACATCAGCTAAAAAAAGTTCGGAATTTAGATTTTAAACGCGATGTAGGTAACCACTAAAAAAGGAATTTAAAAAATGCGACCCCTAAAGGGTTTAAATGGCGAAATTGTCGTTTAACTCTAACGGACACCTATTTTTGCACTTCGAGAAAAAATATCTAATTTGGACTCATTTTAAAGATCTTGTTTGATACGACGAGTTTAACTCGAAAGCTCTTCCGGGGCGTCGAAACCCATTTTTTAAAGCCGAAAAATGAAGCTTTCATGAGGAGTAAGCAATTTTTTGTTTCGGCTGTTTTAGTGAACTCTCCATTGCGCGCCTCCCTCTCTTCTACCGAGACGGCAGATTTCCCCTCCAACATTCCACCTCCCGGAAGCTCCGATTCTACTAAATTTCCTTAACATCAGTTAACATATTATATTAAATCAATACCAAGAATGATCACAGAAGTGATTTCAAAGGCTCGCGGGCGAAGCCGCGACGGGGAATGCTAGTTAATCTATATACATGATAGATCAAGATGAAATTCTGTTTGTTGTTGAAAATTAATTCCTCCAAGTCAAGTCTGCAACCCACTCATACATTCCCCTTTCCTCCTCCCTGTTACCTGGTCCCTCCACGTCGGCTGAAACGACGGTGGCCTTGTTGCCTCAGCCGACGTGAGCCGATGCCTCAAGAAAGTCAAATTCAAAAGCAACAGTGACCAAATTTGCTTGATACGCCTCAGCGCAGGTGCAAATCTAAATGGGTAAAAATAAATCATCTATATAAACAAAGTTGAAATTCTGTTTGTTTGTTTGTTCTTTATAGAAATCCACACCGTTTGTCCTAAATTCTCCAAATTTCGCTCAGTGGTTCTTTCATAACAGGTGCGAACACCTGTCCATATTTAAATTGCATAACTTCAGCCAATCTCTGGGTATAGATAGATAGATATGTTTATTTGAACGAAAACGACACAAACATGTTTACAGCAGGGTCATCGCACGTCTGCTGGTGAGGCGGCCAACAGAAATATTAATTATAATATAAAATAATATATGCATATAATCCAAAATATAATAGAATAGAATAAGAGAAAACAGTAATCTTAGCTATAAGGCCAACAGATTACAAATAATAGAACTTACTGAGCAATAACAATGATGATAATTGAAAATTATCTATGTATGTACATACATACATATACATATCTATACCCCTACACACTTTTTTTTTTTTTTTCTCTTTTTCTCTTGCATAGTACGCCCTATGCAAGAGGAGTTTATTGAATAATTGTGCGTACTCCATGTGAAACTACATATTATACGCATACAATGTACAGTTCAAATTTTCTCTTAACAATGTAAAATTTAAAAGCAGTAAATTAAATGTTTACCATGAAAAGATACATAAATAAAAATAAAGAAAGAGGAACAAAATAAAGTACATAAAGAAGAACAAAATTACCTAACTAAATACCCTACACACCTAAAGAACCGCTACACACTTACATCCAAACATGTATACCTATCAATATCTATATACATTCTCTTCTACTACAGTTATTATCATTCTAGGTGTTATATTCTTTTATTAACTGTCTTCTATAGTTCCCAACCGTTCTAAGGTATAAATAAAGGTTGTCCCACTGTTTTCCAATCAGTAAATTTAAGAATTCGTTATAAACCAAATCTATTTTCCCAAAGTATCCCACCCTGAACTAATTTAAAATTGGGCATACACCTACAAAAATAAAAGCAGTCTTCGACCAATCTCAAATTACAGAATATACATATTAGTTGTTCTTCGGCTCTATCAATCGCATAATTCAAACCCATCATCTCCCCTCTAACTCCCATGATTAATCCCATATAGTGTACTTTTTCCCGTCTGAGATATAGTGGCAATTCTTAATATCGTGGTTTAAATCCTTGTAAATTAGATATAATTTTGGGTTTAATGCTTTATTTTATATATGTTTACACAGTGGCTATTTAAAGGGGCCGGGATGGCCGAGTGGACAAGGACGCTTGCAATAGGTAATCAAAGTTAAGCAACGTCCATCGTGGTTAGTACTTGGATGGGTGACCGCTCCATTCGGGTGACCACCCACCAATGAACTCCACGCAGTCCAAGTCTACCCAGACCCCCGGGTATGTGAGGCCCGTCAGTCTACTGGAGGCGACTCACACCGACCGGGCGTAGGAGTGATGAACCTTCCCCGTGTATCTCATCGAGAATCGTGATGTGGTTTTCCAGGATGTCAGTAACCGCCCGGAGGTTTGATACAAGGAGGGTATGCTTCGGGAAAGAAATATAGGTCCTCAGGGCCTTCTGACTCTGAGCTACCATAATCCTTGGACCTAGACCAGTTTGTCACAGTCCTTGAACCCGAGAGAGCTGACGCCATCGCTGGGAAGGACACTGTCAAACTGGTCCCAATTGGATTGGTTATGGAGCTATGGGCAGTCTGCCGCTGCACCATGGTTTGCAGCAACGTGAGGTTTGGGCCACCCCCTCCAGGCTGTCTGTTCTCCCGCAAGCAATACAAATGTCTGAAAGAAGACCACACTGCGCGGCCAAAGGTCTCATTAGGCCTAATGCGCCAACCGAAAAAAAAAGAAAAAAAAAAAATAAATAAATAGTTGCTATTTAAAGTTCTGGGTATATTCTGTATTGTTATAAAAATCGTTATGGTCTCGCTTTACATTGGAGAAAAGTCGAAATACCCCGGGTGAAACCGAGATATACAGCTAGTTTATAATAAATATTACATTCCCTTTAGACAACTAGACAGTTTAATGTCAATGTTAAAGAACAGCTGGGAATATCGCGTGCGTATATTCCACACGGATTGTGTTAGGGAGGAGAGATCCTTCGTGTAATCTTAGACAGTTTTCATCTTAAGGCAGTTTTGTTATTTGGTAGATTAAACCTTTAAGTTGAGAATAGACAGTTCGGTGGGAGATTTCTCTCGGATTTAAACAGACATCTTTATAAAGATATATAGAAATAACGAAAGAGGCCTACAAATGTTTAATGTTATTAATATATATGTGTTTATAACTAAATACAAAACTTTTATGAAAGCTGGTTGCTTAAGGTAATCTCTTTAGGAGGAGGTATTACCTTATAACATTTAATCAGGCTGGTCATTATGGAGTGGACTGTATGAATGAAAACTATTTGTGATAATAACAGAATATAATAGGCTATTGTTATATGTGAAGAAAATCATGGGGGGGGGGGTTTGCCAAAGGCAGGATACATTTGATGTTAGTGAGTTAATTAAATTTAGATATAGACAATTGCATTTTGGTGAATATATGTGAACTCATGGATCTATTCTCTAGATTGGTATTTAATTAAGCTGTTTTACTCATCTGGGTGCTTCTTCTTCTTCTTCTATTAAGTCTTCTGTTTTCATTCTTCATTTCTCTCCTCCTTCTGGCTCCAGGTGCGTCGGTAAGTGTTGTGATTACTCACACATGTTGAATGAAATTATGAGATGTAACATAAAGAACAACTTCGTTCGGCCGAACATGAGGTAACTTATTTTTAAAAAGCTCGTTATCCCGCCTTGTCAGCGCCTGCAGACCTTTCTTCTTCTTGCCGCCGCTGGAACAGTGTCGTGTCCGCTTGAAGTGAGAATGAATAATTGTTTAGGAGACATTCCTAAACACTGGTCGAAAACTTGGGATGGAAATAAATTGGAATAAGACAAAATATTTGGTTAGCCGTAGAATTGGTGACGATTTTGCTGATATTAATGTAGAAGGGAATACGTTTGAACACGTAGAGAAATTTTAATACTTATGGGCGATGGTATTGGTCGGATTGAGGAAATCTCTGAGCCCTGCCGGATAGAGAAGAATCTGTCGGAGTACGGAGAATATTTGTAGATACGGTTTTGAGTTTGAAGAGAAGCCCCTGGTGCCAGACTTTATCAAAATGCTTGGGCGACATCACATACCGGTTGCGTATTGTTTTCCAATGCGCTCCAGCAATTTAGTCAGCAACTCAATTGAATCAATAATTGTGGAGTTAAATTTTAAGATTCGACTTAATCATGACAAATCCAAACATGTAACGTACACTATTACGAATACTAAATACCTGCCCTCCAATTTATATAGAAAATTTCCAAATTTCACATACTCGCGCCGTACACTATCATGGTCTTACCTTTGACAGAAGGGTGACCTGGGGCCCGCATGTTAAGATTAAACGAAATACCCTTAAAAAATTACTCAACCAACTCTAATCACTTTTTCTAAAACTACAAAACTGGGACTGAGACAAAAATTAAATACATATTTATACTTGATAAAACCAATATGGACATACTCTTCACAGATATAAGGAACAGCTAAAAAGATCCCACTTACACCGACTTCAGACCTTTCAATAAAAAATGTTAAGACACAAGGTAAAATCACCATGGTACGTCACTAGCAAGACACTACGTACTGACTTACAAATAGAAACAGTAGACCAACATATAAAGAAACTTTCTAAACGTTTTCATACTCTCAAGGCCCTTTCTACCGACTGATTAGAGACATGGCAACAGGGGATATACCAATAAATAGGAGACTAAAAAGGCGTTGGATGAGGGATCTCCTTCGTTAACAAACCAGATTAACTGACACAAGCCAGACAAGAGGTACCGCTGGGTGCCATCCTTCCCAAAGCCTAACATGCCCTTATTTAAATTAGTGTAGCTCAAATTTGCTGATTGTCGAAGTTGTTAACAGGCGCAAATCAAGATGTTAAGCCAAAATAAGAAAATGTTATCCCATTCTATACCTCAGCGACTCACGCTGAGTTCTGAAACTTGAAAAACGAGATTTAGTTTTCGTTTCATCACTAATTGGGACCGATGCTAAGTCCTAAACTGAATCGATAAATAAAGTTGGGGGAAGCCCTAATTTATGACGTATGCGCTGCCAGTAAGTTGGGCCATATAAATAAAGTACCAGCAATTAAGGTGGGGTGTTGCCGATAGCACCTGCTACTTTGGGATCAGTGCTATATCAATTCGTGTTAATTGCTATTCGGGGTAATTTATCGATATATGGTCAGAAATAATTTCTAAGTATTATATCTTTGATGCGCGATCATAAGGGCTTTGAACATTTGGAGATTACGTCGTAATATTACAGCTTGAAATCAGGGCTACCGGTTGGTATTAAAGTCTTTTAAGTCAAACTATATTGTTTTATAAAAATAAAAATTACAAATAATATTAATAATTAGTTTATTAGAAGATAAAAGATTCGACCACGGCCGGGAATCGAACCCAGGTCCTCCGCATTTACGTTGCGGCGCTCTTACCACTGAGCTAACCGTGGGGCCGTCCCAGACGTGATCGAATCTTTTACTTATGCGATCCCTCCCACCAGGTCTCGCCACATTGTAGCGAAGTACCGGGGGGCTGAACAAGAATTCGATCACGTCTGGGACTGCCCCACGGTTAGCTCAGTGGTAAGAGCGCCGCAACGTAAATGCGGAGGACCTGGGTTCGATTCCCGGCTGTGGTCGAATCTTTTATCTTCTAATAAAATAATTTAAAAATTATTTAACCAAAGACCATAAATAAATAACATCATTAAATGAATATCTTTGACGTATGTCAATCAGATCCCGTTCGTCTGAACAATTGTTCAGCCCCCCGGTACTTCGCTACAATGTGGCGAGACCTGGTGGGAGGGATCGCATAAGTAAAAGATTCGATCACGTCTGGGACGGCCCCACGGTTAGCTCAGTGGTAAGAGCGCCGCAACGTAAATGCGGAGGACCTGGGTTCGATTCCCGGCTGTGGTCGAATCTTTTATCTTCTAATAAAATAATTTAAAAATTATTTAACCAAAGACCATAAATAAATAACATCATTAAATGAATATCTTTGACGTATGTCAATCAGATCCCGTTCGTCTGAACAATTGTTCAGCCCCCCGGTACTTCGCTACAATGTGGCGAGACCTGGTGGGAGGGATCGCATAAGTAAAAGATTCGATCACGTCTGGGACGGCCCCACGGTTAGCTCAGTGGTAAGAGCGCCGCAACGTAAATGCGGAGGACCTGGGTTCGATTCCCGGCCGTGGTCGAATCTTTTATCTTCCAATAAAATAATTTAAAAATTATTTAACCAAAGACCATAAATAAATAACATCATTAATAATTAGATTTAACATAATTTTTTACTTTCACTTACCTATATATGAAATATATAGTAAGTGGAAGTATTGCGATCGTGAAAAATTTCGACTTCCGGTTTTCAACGGAAATACACGTTTTGGGGTCCCCTGAGTCCAATTAACCAAGTCCCGCGAAATGGTCTGTGTGTGTGTGTCTGTGTGTGTGTGTGTGTGTGTGTGTGTGTGAACAGACTAGCTCAAAAACTATAAAACGTGCGAATCTGAAATTGGGTATTTAGTGTATGTATATGCCCGCGATGTGACAGCAAACATTTCATCAAAATTGCTCAAAGGGAGGGGGTACTTTATTTAGTAACTTTTTAAGTTTTTTTCGATTTTCTCAAAAACGGCTCTAACGATTTTGATTAAACTGAGTATTTGATCCCTTTATATGCCCGAGATATGACTGTAAAAATTTCATCAAAATTGATCAACCGGAGGGGGGACTTTACTTAATAAATTTTGTATCATTTTAACGTGTTTTTTTTATTTACTCAAAAAAGGCTTTAACGATTTTGATGAAACTGGGTATTTGATGTATGTATGTGCCAAAGATTTGGTAGCCAACATTTCATCAAAATTGGTCAAACGGAGCGGGCACCTTATTTCATATTTTTACTTTCACTTACCTATATATGAAATATATAGTAAGTGGAAGTATTGCGATCGTGAAAAATTTCGACTTCCGGTTTTCAACGGAAATACACGTTTTGGGGCCCCCCTGAGTCCAAATGACCAAGTCCCGCGAAATGGGCTGTGTGTGTGTGTGTGTGTGTGTGTGTGTGTGTGTGTGAACAGACTAGCTCAAAAACTATAAGCCGTGCGAATCTGAAATTGGGTATTTATTGTATTCATATGGCCGTGATGTGACAGCAAAAATTTCATCAAAATTGCTCAAAGGGAGGGGGTACTTTATTTAATAACTTTTTAAGTTTTTTTCGATTTTCTCAAAAACGGCTCTAACGATTTTGATTAAACTGAGTATTTGATCTATTTATATGCTCGAGATATGACTGTATAAATTTCATCAAAATTGATCAACCGGAGGGGGGACTTTACTTGATAAATTTTGTATAATTTTCTCGTGTTTTTTTTTAGTTACTCAAAAACGGTTTTAACGATTTTAAACAAACTGGGTATTTATGTATATGCCAAAGATGTGATAGCCAACATTTCATCAAAATTGGTTTTACGGAGGGGGCACTTTATTTCATAACTTTTTAACCAATCTTAACCTTTTTTTCGATTATCTCAAAAACGGCTTTAACGATTTTCATCAAATTAGTGGTGTTTAATGAAAATTAGGTGTTCTTTAATATCAGGTAAGCTTTATTATTATTAAAATGTTCTGAGGGGGCTTAAATGGGGAAGGGGCCTTTTTTGTTTTCCTATAGTACCTTTGTTTTTGTTTATATGGAGAAATTAACTGTCTCTCGTTTTGCCTAAAAATAAGAAATGGCTAAATATGAGATATGATAAAAAATCAAGGAAACATATAGAGGAGAAAAAAAGAAAAATATTCAGTCAACTCATAAAACTCGTTGAGCGCAAGCGGAGTACGCCTTTAATGACAGACCATTGTTCATAATTAAAGCAGTTCTGTTCATTTGAGAAGTGGCAATTAACAAAACGCATTAATTTCTAATCTAAGTAAGTTTTTAAGTGAAAGTTGTGTGTTGCGCTCACGCACCAGATTTTTTTTTTCCAATTTTTACCTTTTTTTCGATGATCTCAAAAACGGCTTTAATGATTTTATCAAATTCGTCATGTTTAATGGAAATTAGGTTTTCTTTAATATCAGGTAAGCTTTATCATTATGAAAATGTGGGCTTTTTTTAGGGGGGGGGGTTGGGGGCGTTTTTTGTTTATTTGTTACCTATAAAGTACCTTTGTTATGTTTATGTGGAGAAACTAACTGTCTCTCGTTACGCCTAAAAAAAAGAAATGGCTAAATATGAGATATGATAAAAATAAAGAAAACATAAAGAGGAGAAAAAAAGAAAAATATTCAGTCAACTCATAAAACTCGTTGAGCCCACGCATACGGAGTACGCCTTTAATGACAGACCATTGTTCATAATTAAAGCTGTTCTGTTCATTTGAGAAGTGGCAATTAACAAAACGCATTAATTTCTAATCTAAGTACGTTGGTAAGTGAAAGTTGTGTGTTGCGCGCACGCACCAGATTTTTGAACATTGCTGTTGCTCTCCTGAAAGATTTAAAATTGTGACTTAGGCCCTTATGATCGCGCATCAAAGATATTATCGTACAAAACCTGAGGAAATGTAGGGTCGTACGATACCGATCGATGTCAATAAGGTATCGTTACTTCCATTTCAATAAAAAGCAGTTTTGGTAACGATAACGCGAAGTCAAGTATAAGTACATCTATCCAAGGTTTAACCCTAAAACGCCTGTAGACTGATATATCAGTTCCGCCCGCATCAGCGTTAGAAGGCTGAAACTGCGGACCTTATTTTAATTCATTTCTTAACTCTTTCTATTTTACTATTGCACTAGGATAAAACCCACAGTAGTCAGCACCTTAAGAGATGTTTTTGTGGCTTCTTTTGTAACAAAAATTGAATTAAATTATAAAATTATAAATCGCAGGTAACAATTCGTAAAAAAAAGTATATAATTTTAAATAATTTATTTTTTGAAGAGAAAAGATTTTGCTCCGCCGGGAGTGGAACCCGGGTCTCCCGCGTTACATGCGCGGATGCTAACCACTACACCACAGAGCTCGGCTCAAGGCAGAGC
The DNA here is from genome assembly GCA_911387785.2 of Aelia acuminata. Lineage (NCBI taxonomy): Eukaryota > Metazoa > Arthropoda > Insecta > Hemiptera > Pentatomidae > Aelia > Aelia acuminata. Next base: position 6,183,139 of record OU426984.1, on the reverse strand, counting down.
AAATCCTTCCTCTTCACTGATACATATGTAGGAGACCCGGGTTCGAATCCCGGCGGAGCAAAATCTTTTCTCTTCAAAAAATAAATTATTTTAAAATAATTTGAAATGTTGGTCACCCACAAATTAAGATTAGATTAATATATAATTTTAAAATTTTATAAAATAAACAGCTATATAAAACATTTAATATAACAGTACTAAAAATTATATGTAAGTATGTCTACTTACTATGTTGCGGGGATAGTATGTTATTCCCGATTTAGATAAATCAGACGATAATAAACTAATCAAAACTGTGTTTAAAGCAATCAAACAATCTAACAATCCGTTATAAATTATTAACGGCCCTACACGTTTTTTTTTTAAATTTCATGATTATTAGAGGAGCATGGCGAGCAGACAAAATAGTAATCATTTCCTTATTCATATTTAGGACGAGTGCAGGAGATATGAAAATTATTTTTACATAATCGGCATTCGCGGTTCTCCAACCCTCTTTCCAGCCCGTCCGGTATTTCCCACTGACAAGGTTTATGGTTTCCTCAAAAGTGTCCAAGCGTTGTAAACTAATCGACATGGGGTTCTTTTCGGGTTTTTCCAAATTAATTTTACCCGCACCTTTTTCCTTAGTCAACTAGGGCGAATTTAGAAGAAAAATATGAATAAGGAGATAAAGAAGACTGAATGAGGCAAAAAGCATTGAGGCCAGCGGGCACGGCAGCCGGTCTAACGTCTCAGGCCACACTCGCACTGCTCAGACGCTTAAGGGTTAAGTCAAATACTGGAATGAATACCCTGAATGAATGAATACCCCCGATTTAGATAAATCAGACGATAATAAACTAATCAAAACTGTGTTTAAACTAATCAAACAATCCGTTATAAATTATTAACAGATAACAAACTTCCACATACCTCCATGAGTGAAGCTAGTTTAGAATGGAATTTAATGAATTAAATGGTTTTTTAAGTAACATAATAGATAGATAGATAGATGTGTTTATTTCTCACAATTTATAGATATTTACATATATAAGTATAAAATAATATTTTTCTATATACAACAAAAGACGGTTATATACAATTTTAATACACATTAGACTTGGTCTCTATGGACCATCAGCCGGGTGTGCGGTTTTTTAATGAAAACAACTTAAAATAAATTCTTTGTACAAACGCTGTAAAATAATAAAATAAAATGCTAATTATACACATTATAAGATTGTGATATGGTTATGGGACATCCTACGGGCAAACATTTTAAATCTATATTTTACATGCTATAAACAGAGTTATGCAATGTAAACAGTTTGTTTATTACCTTCTATTAATGTATTATACCTGCATTTCTGAGCATCTATAACATATCTAAATAATGATTCCCAACATTTACCGTTTAAAAATTCTAATGTTTCGCCGAGGTTTAATTTATTTTTGCTATACTTAGCTAGTGAAAGATATCTTCATCTTCGTCTAATTGGTATATAGTACATTTAAATTGTTCAATTGTTCTATTTCTGCTATAATTTAACAATAATATTTCACCCCTGACTTTCATAATTTTACTTATAAAATACTAAGTAACATGATAGGACCTTTATAAAAAGATGCAAGCTTAAAAAATTATCTTAAGAGGAATAAAAATACGTATTGCACATTGTTGTAAGGTAAGCTGGCTATTGTTGAAGGGCTAAGGAGATTGTTCCCCGCCATTCTTTCTATAAGGAGCCCCTTCTTCACTTCCTTCAGTTCCCTCCCGTCAGGAATAGCTTCAATATTCTCTTTCAATAAAATTTATGTTTCACAGTATACTATTCCAGTCTCATCTTCCGGGATCTGGGCGTTTTCTGGAAAGCAGTTTAAAAGGAACGATAATATTCCTAGTTTTTTATTTACATTTGAAGGAAAATTCGTTTAGATTCAATGAAATTGACTCATTTTTTTTTTTGTTATTCTCCGTAAGGTAAAGATTATTATAGGATGGTTATCAGTCAGGATTTTCGGTCAATCTTTTTTTTCTTCATATTTTAAAATGCCAACGTTTCGATCCCTACATGTGGCTCTTCATCAGGGCTTCTGAGTCCAGGGTAATACAGAGGCCTAGTCATTTCTCGGGACTTAGTTACTTGGCTTAGGGGACCCCAAAAAAAAGGATTTCCGTTGAGAACCGGAAAGTTTTCGGCAATACTTTCCGTTAATATGGTAAGCGAAAGTATGAATGAATGAATGAATAAATGATTTATTGTTTAAGCAATTCCTTTTTACAATAGAGAATGGCCCATACATGGTAACTATTTTAATAATTTTACAAAAATTAAATTAAAATAATAATGTCTATTAATATTAATATTATTAAGTTAATTATACAATAGTTCTTACTCAAACATTACCTAAAACCAAAAGTATCTTTAATTATTAACATAAAATAAATAAAAAATAAAAAAGATCTTTTCCATAAATAACAAAAAAAAAAAAAAAAGAATATCCTATGATCGCGCAATCATATATAAATATAATAGATTTTATAATGAAATACATGTAAATAATTCCTTTTAAACTTAAAGATTACTAACTAGTATATTGAATAAATACAATAAGATCAACAGTTAAATGGTTACCTGAGTATGAATCCCCTCTCCCTTTTTGCAAATGAATATGAATTATTTTTGTTTATTGTTAGAAATCTTTTGCCTGATTATTGTAATTAAGTAAATATTGTTTTAATGAAGTAGTAAAGTGCATTTAATTTATCAATAGAGTCAATATTGAGAATATTTTCCAGTGAAAGTAGATCATCGTTTATTGTGATATAGCTAGGCAAATACTTGTTTCTATAACACGATTATGATGAGCATTCTAATAGCAAATGCTTTAATCCGTCCGATATATGTTCTTGGCAACTTTCACAAATATCTTCCGATTCAATAATTTTAATTTTTTTGTTTTCATATAATTTCACATAATCATTGTTGGAAACTCTTAGCTGGCTAATTAGTCTTATTTTTTGTATGTTTATCTTGAACTTGAGGTAACATTCGGGTTGAGGACTGTTATAGCAGCATATATTTCTGTAAAAAGGATTATATGATGAGTTATATGATCTGTAGATATCTGAACATTGTGAATGGTGGGAAAGCGAAAGTAAAAAATCATAAATAAGAATTAAATAAATTGAAAATGTTGTCTAAATCGGTGAAGCCGTGGATACTTAGGATTTGTAATAACTAGAGAAAACGAAATAGAAGAGAGCTAAGGCTAGGCTAAGGGCGTGAAATTCTTGTTATTTTTCGGTTGCAAAATTACGAAGCGCACGCCTTCTGTCACGAAATTTAAAAATTAGAATTTTCAAAACTATAATTCTTTATAGTTCTTTATGTTGTTTGATTCAACAAGAGAATTTAGACGGCTACACAATGCAGAATTTCGTAAACTTTACCCGTTGAACTTAATCGAAGTTGTAGTCGCGAGTCTTAGTTGCGAAGGTATATCTAAAAGGTCGACCTACCTAATGCTTAAAATTTAAATACCTAAAACTTATATATCCGTTGAAAACTGGAAATTATTCAAGATCACAATACTTTTCCTTACTATATATTTCATACATATATAAGTGAAACTAAAAAGAAATAATGTAGTTGAAATACAGTTTTATTATATTGGCTAAGGCTGTGAAGGACACGAATAGGTAATATAATAATATCGACATAAAGGAGAGAATCCTGGAAGAGTCCATCTTGGGGGGTGATCGTGTCCTGGGAGCTATCCTTTGTGTCCCCCCTTCTATTGGATCTGTCCTATTTGTAGCAACATTGGCTCATACCTCTCCGCTCTTTATTTCCTCCTTATATCCCGATGTCCTACCTATGCCATTTTTTATTTTTACTGTCTTTTATGCTCTTATTCTATAATAATTGTATTCTATATAAGCTTATATATGCTTATATACACACACACACATATATATATATATATATATATATATATATATATATATATATATATATATTAAACTGGCAATAAATTTTTCGGAAACTTTAATGATGATTTATTTTCAATCATGGGAGAAACACTATTCAATATTTGATTAGGTACAAAAAAGAATGCTACCGATAGAGTGCTGCCTTTACCGATAGAGCTGCCGCGCCTTCAACCAGCAGACCAACACTACCCGCAACGCTGAAATGACATTAAGGAGATGTATAGCTTAGCCCCTTCATATCTTGCCCAATTACATCCCTATAAAACTTCACCCACTATTTGTTACATCCATATATATTTATTAAGTATTTTTAGATCTAGCCATCTTACAATCTGTTGTAGCAAAGTCCTGGATTCCATACACCATTTATAAATCAAAAACGGCTAGACCGAATGAAATTGGGATTCGTCTCTTAGGTTCAAATAGCAGAATAATTATGCAGAGAACTATTAGAAACTAGGGATACTTGATATATTTGAAAATTATTCAGTGTTATTTTTATCACATAGAAAAAAATATTTAAAAATGAAAATTTACCACTTTAATTATGAAAACGAGTAAATTTTTAATATATCCACGAGCTGAAAAATACTATATAGTGTAATATTATTAAGCTGAATACATTTTTATTAATTAAATATTTTTCCTTTAAATGCGAATATTCCAGTGTCAATAGGCTTTATGAAGTGGACCAAGAGAAAATATTGACAGTGTTTGAAGGGTTCCATCGTGCCCGGGGCAAAGAGAAAAAAAATCTAACGGAGAGGAAATAGCTTTTTTAGAAGTTTAAAAAAATATCTCATCACGTTTATTTATAAGAAACTATAGAGGTCACCTGGGGTAAGTTAACATTACTAAAGTTGTGGGTTCGCATTCCGCGAGTATACTAGGATTTTTTAAAGGCAGTAAAAATCCTTGGCTATGCCGTTCCTCGTATAGGTCGTAAAATGAATGTCTGGAGCCGGTACGATGTCAGGTACTCTTTAAAAATCCCTATCCTAACTACATCTGGATAGGTAAAATTTAGGTTCGTCCGATTAGCCTTAGTTCCATAAAGGGATGTTGAATAAACAAAAACAAAAGGATCTATAATGGGATTCGTAAAAAATATATAAAACATAGATAAACTTATAACTAAAATTAACATTTTCAAATTACAAAAAGAAGTTGTATCATTTAAGGGCGGCGGTATAACCGAATGGCAAACGCGATGCCACCGACAACCGACAAATGATTGATGACCCGAAGATAGTCAGTTCGAAACACGAACCCAGACGACATTCAATTATACTCGGTATTAATCCACCAACTCCCCTAGCCTGGAAACCCTGTGTAGCCTAAATTTCGAGGAAGGCGAGCACAAAAAAAAAAGTTGTATTATTTAGAAAAAGAATACTGAAGTAAGCAAAAATAATATTATTTTCTTTTTTTGCTTTTAGTATTGATTCGCACCTTCCAGTAAGGCATGACAATCAGCGAAACAAATGGCCGAATCCATCCCGGCTTTATTCAGTTACCATGGTTGTTTAAGAGAGATCTCTCATCTTGCTCGTTATTAGTCTTCTCGTTTCATGGCGTGAGTGTCAGTGACATATTCCTCATAAAACTGTTCGGACGTCCGTTCAAATTTATAAAAAATATTTAAATTTAAATTATGCATAATCGAAAGAAATTCTAAAATATCGCGCTGGATGAGAGATCTTTTTCTTCAATAAAATAGAATAACTACAACAAGCCAGACTCCAGAGAGGTATTGCTGGTTAACATCCTTTCCCATGCCTACCATTATTTGATCAGCAAAGCGAAAACATGATTGTCAAAGTTTGTTGATAGGCATGAATTCTAAATTTTTTTTTTGTCTTTTATTTTTTTATTCGCACCTGTCTGCATAAAGCTGACAATCAGCGAATGTGGTGGCCGGATGAGAAAACAATGACATGTCAGGCATGGGAAAGAAAAGTGCTCAGCAGCACCCCCTTCCTGGCTTGGTTCTATTACTAGAGCTGTTTAAGTAAGGAGATCTCTCATCCAACGCCTTTTTAATCTCCTCTTCGTATTTATTGGGATATCAGCTGTTGCCATGTCCATTATGCTCGCAGTCAGCTGATTAGGGGCCATTTGGAAGATACATGGCTTGGGTCACCTGTGCGAGCTGTTGTAGGAAAAGGGGTTGAATGAGGGAGTTCAGACATTTTAGTAATTGAAACGAACTAGGAGGGGCTGTTGGGTAATTATCAGCTGAAGGTGGCCACTGGGTAAATTCCCGTCCCATGCCTGAGCATGATGGTTGATTTTGAGACGACGAAGAATCGTTACGTGGTCTCATATGCTGTGAAGCTGCTTCCTGCTTACGTACCGTAAGAGGCCTCTGCGTTGGAACCTTCTGCACTGGTTTTTGCGCATGCGTGGGTGGGCGAAGAGATGCGAAATCTTCGGAACTTTGGAGCGGAAGTGAAGGGTCTCGCTGAGAGCGGATGTTTCTTGCGAATTTTAAGTATGAAGCCAAAAATAATAATAATAATTTAACGTGAAACACATAACATATGATCGAAAAGAGTTTTAGACTATTTTTTTTTTTTTTTTTTTGGAACATTTACAAAAATTTCTAGTAACTGTTCGAGAATCTTCTACGCTCGTCGGAAACCTTTTAGACTATTCTAATTCAGACTAAATATAAGGAGAGATGGACTGAAGAGTTAGTATTGATCTGAAGCATGAATAACATGGTTATTTTTGTGTTACTGTATCGTTACAAGTTGAGTCTTTTTGTAACCTTGTTGATTATTTGAGTTTAAATTGTTCGTCAGACATTAAAAAATTATTTAATCCCACATAATTGTCACAATATTTTAAGGAAAATAAAATTCTTTAATCATTTCGCAGAACCAGGTTTCTAAAGAGTTAGTAATCTTATTTCTATTTTAATTTCTTGCTTCTAAAGCCTACTCCTTCTTGCTTGATTCCTTCTTCCAAAGAAATAATTAGCAGAGTTGAAGGAAATGATCTCGGAGGAAGGTAACGCAAAGGCAAAGGCTCATTTCTCGCGAAAGATTTTCATTTGTCGCTACTCAATTACATCATTACCTTTCAGACTTCTCCCTCAAATATACTCATTTAGATGACTAAATTGAAAATCCGAGATTACGAAAGTAGCGGTTGATGAAATTCCGCATTTTGTCATAATTGTAAAAATGTTTGCAAAAAAAGCTGTTCAAACAGATGACCGAGGTTCAAAGACAATTTAAATTGTTTTTCTATGCCTTTGAACACGAGGGATAGTCTAAAAAGGCGCTGGATATGAGATCTCTTTGCATAAAGAACCATGGTAAATAAATCAAGGCAGGCAATTGATAATACTAACAAAGCTAGGAAACGATTAGTCTCACACAGATCTTGATGAAAATATGTTCAGAGGTTCTTTGTCGAAAAATATATCATTTTCACATGTGTTTTCGATTACTCATAAAAGGAAAAAATAAGAAATGAATGTGGAAAGATTTGTGACTTTGTGAAGTGGCAATTAACAAAACACGTCAATTTCTAATCTAAATAAGTTGGTAAGTGAAAGTTGTGTGTTGCGCGCACGCACCAGATTTTTTTACATTCACTTACCTATGTATGAAATATATAGTAAGGAAAGTATTGCGATCGTGAAAAATTTCGACTTCCGGTTTTCAACGGAAATACACCTTTTGGGGTCCCCTGAGTCCAAATAACCAAGTCCCGCAAAATGGTCTGTGTGTGTGTGTGTGTGTGTGTGTATGTGTGTGTGTGTGTGTGTGTTTGTGTGTGTGTGTGTGTGTTTGTGTGTGTGTGTTTGTGTGTGTGTGTGTGTGAGTGTGTGTGTGTGTGTGTTTTAGTGTGTGTGTATGTGTGTATGTGTGTGTGTGTGTGTGTGTGTGTGTGTGTGTGTGTGTGTGTGTGTGTGTGTGTGTGTGTGTGTGTGTGTGAACAGACTAGCTCAAAAACTATAGGCTGTACAAAACTAAAGTATTTGGTGTATGTATATGCCCGCGATGTGACAGCAAAAATTTTATCAAAATTGGTCAAACGGAGGGGGTACTTTATTTAAAGAATTTTGTCCCATTTTCATGAGTTTTTTTTATTTACTCAAAAACGGCTTTAACGATTTTCATCAAACTTGGTATTTGATTTATGTATATGACCGCGATGCGACAGCCGAAATTTCATCAAAATTGGTTAAACGGAGGGGGCACTTTACTTAATAAATGCTGTCTCAAACGGAGGGGGTACTTTATTTAAAGAATTTTGTCCCATTTTCACGAGTTTTTTTTATTTACTCAAATACGGCTTTAACGATTTTCATCAAAATTGGTATTTGATTTATGTATATACCCGCAATGTGACAGCCAAAATTTCATCAAAATTGGTCAAACGGAGGGGGTACCTTATTTAAAGAATTTTGTCCCATTTTCACGAGCTTTTTTTATTTACTCAAAAACGGCTTTAACGATTTTGACCAAACTCGGTATTTGGTGTATGTATATGCCCGCGATGTGACAGTCAAAATTTCATCAAAATTGATCAAATGGAGGGGGCACTTTACTTAATAAATGTTGTCTCATTATCACGTGTTTTTTTTTTGTTTTTTTTTTCTCAAAAACGGCTTTAACGATTTTGATCAAACTTGGCATTTGATGTAAATATATGTGACAGCCAAAAGTTTATTAACCGTATTATGAAAATAAAAACTTTTATTTATTAAAAAAGATCAATTGTACTTAAGAGAGTAAATACGTGATGCTCAAATTTTTGAAGTATCGCAGGTGTGTAAAAATATGGTATAAGATAATAGTCTATAATTAATATAGGTATATTTTAGTCTAGACACTTTTGTTCCATAATAAATTTTTGAAAACAATATAAAGATTTTAGAGGAACAGTAATCGTTCTTGATTTTCAAAAAGGCATAAGAGACGTAAATACACCTATCGATTCACCTTCATGATGTATTTGCAAAAAACAACTCGTAGTAAAAAACAAGCAAGCAGTAAAAAAAACTCGACTGTTGATGAAATTAGTCCCTTCATGAATAAATTAGCAATAATGAATCGAAAAGTGCTGAGAGCTACCAAATTTTGCTATACAGATGCACTATAACTTATGGAGATATACAAATATAAGTATATACTTAAATGTGGGAAAAATGTGTGAAGTTGAGGATTGGCGTTTACATATTATCGAAGCACGTCGATTTCTAATCTAAGTAAGTTCGTAAGTGAAAGTTGTGTGTTGCGCGCAATCGCACCAGATTTTTTATTTTAATTCATTGAAATTTACAAGTTTACATTAAGATTTTCACACAGTAAATGTGTTGTTGATGAAATAAAGGAAAATAATGTCATGAAAAGGTACGTAAGAGAAACTACCCATTCGCAGCACTTAACTAATATTTTTAACTTAAGATGTCGCGAGGCCATCTTCTTTTCAGACACATCGCCAGGTTTAGCTGTATTATTATATTAGAGATTGGGGGGAGTATTTATATATTTGTACTCTTGCTTACGTTAAATATCCTTATATATTTATTCTTTCCGAGCTAGTTACCTTACCATATGTAAGTAGGTAACTTTATTTTTCTATTTTTTTTTTTCATTTTGTAATACCTTTATGTTTCTGTTCTACAGTAAATGAAATGAGGATTTAAAAACGTTTGATTCTGAGGATTCAGAAAAATGTGGGTAGAGTAGGCTTAGTCGTTTAATAATAATAAGAGTTTTCCTCTTTTTAACATGCGTGCCCCATGTCATGCTCTAATGTTTTTGAGGATGATGAATTATGAATCTGTCGTCATTGTGTAAAACAATCTATAAGGGTAGTTTACTTCAAGATGTAATCATAACTTAAATGGATGGTGGAATCACATCTTTAACATAATAAATTTTCTTTTACAACTTTATTGACCTTAAACAGAATCTACGAAACGACTTAATTCGTTTTATATTTAATTTCTTAAATATAAAAAAAATTAGTACAAGAATCACATTCTCGACGTTTTTGAAATCGAGAAATTAATTAAGGTAGCTTTTTTTTTCTTTTTTGTTGATTCTAGGGCAAAGTCAACGACAAGTACTTTTCTCAGATTTTTTGAACAGTCACCACCAAAAAGATTTTCATCAAGATTTTGATATTTGGTTTAACTGCCACAATGCTTTCAGTTCAACAGAAAATTTTATTGAGCAACTAGTTTCTTAAAAATTAGATATAAATATCGTAAATGTATCTATTATATGTAGTATTATAAACTTATACACGTAGTATTATACAATTCAAAACAATGAAGTGGTGAGACGTCGGAATTAGTAAAATTAGTAAAAATTGGCATTATCTTTGTTGCTAGAATATTCGCTTATTGGCGATAATTAGTTGACTGGTGAAGCTTTATAAATAATTTTATAAAACACCAGTTATAACAGAATAAATGAACTACTAGAAAAATTAATGTCTTGTAAACAGTTCCGAACTTTTTCATGACTTTTTTTCAGAAATTGATTGTGAAGTATAGTGGAGTATTATGGGGGGGGGCGAGACATTCTGGTCTCCTTCGTAATATATCGAGCTGAAGAAAATTCCGCCCGCCGAGTCCTATATCCCCGCCTACAATGACTACAATCTTTTTTTTTTCTTCTTTAATAATGATAAATTAAATAATGTAGGTTTAGGGATGGCTACTTTTTTTTATTTTTTATAATTGTTTTATTAATCTAATATCATGTTACAACGTCCGTGTAAAACGAAACAGTTCAGCAATATTATCTAACTCTTTATTATAACCAGACCTGGGAATTATTTTAAATAAAAGTATTTTAAATACAAATGAAAATACTTTTCTTTTATTTTATTATTTTAGAATTAAAATAAAATAAATCACAGGGGCCCGGTGTGGCTGTGCGGTAAAGCGCCGTACTCCCATGCCGGAGCTGCGGGTTCGAGTCCCGCCCTGGGTGGTGCTTTTCTTTCGTAGGAGAAGTATCACCCAGTGCCATGGGTGTTAGTATGGGCAGTATAGGGCTTCAGTAGAAGCCTTAAAGTCTCAAAAAAAAATAAAAAAATAAAAATAAATAAATCACATGTTTATTTTCATTTTAATTCTAAAATACTCAAATAAAAAAAAAGTATTTTCTTTTGTATTTTAAATAATAAAATAAAATAAATCTTAAGTAGGTTGTTTGAAGTTAAACAATTTTCGTAATAGTATAGTGTAGTCCTTTGCACTAGAGCTCTCACTCCTTAATATTGAGCAAGTATATTTATTTCAGTTTGATGTTGCTGTTTTTTTTTTTTTTTTTTTTTTTTTTTTTATTAAGATTGTACCGCTTCATCCGATTTCAACAAATTTGTCACATTGATGGTTTGTGATTATCTAAATAGACGTCTAATGAAGTAACTTCACATAAATGGTTTTATGCATAGGTTAATATCCGATGCCATATCCGATTGTCACGAAATATGTAACAAAGATTGTTCATAAGTCAAATAACAAGGCCAATTCCTCATCATTTTTATAAATAATAATAATTTTATAAATAAATAGGTTTTATGGGGGGGGGAGTTAATTGTAGACTTTTTACCGGTTTATTCGAAAGTGAAAAAATCGAAAATTAAGTTAGAGCCATAAACGAAGGCATAAACAGGATCCTAATTTGGAGAAAACACCAAAAGATCAAAAAAAAAGTAAACTTAGTAAAAATGTGTATGACTGATACATTCAATAAAGTCGGTGATTATTTTTCCGGTTGAGGTTCGTTCGAAATTGGAGAAGAAATTCTGGCAAGATTAGAGGTATGAAATTCTAGCGATTAACGAAATTACTTAGCTCACGGCTTCTTCCTTAAAACTTAAGAATTCGGGTTTACAAAAATATTATTCCTCCTGTGGTTCTTTAAGAATGCAAAACGTGCACGCTAACATTGAATGATGAGCAAGTGAGGTGATAGCAGACAGATGAATAAAATTGAAGTGTGAAATTGCAAAACAGTGGTGAACGAGTTCCATAGAAATTAATGGCAGGGACTAATGGAAAACGTCCGAAAGAAGTAAGGGCTGAGAAGCAGTAGTTCGCGTTAGGGCAGATTTGCTGAAATTCGTATTGCACGGAGGTCATTGGATGGTGTATGGGTTGCGAATAGTCTAAGGGGTAGCCCAATTAGTTTAAATAGGTTCCGAATCAGATTGGATCTGTAGAAAAAAAAATTGAATTTAATAATTTCAACAAAATGAAAGTCAAGATGATTTGAGAATCAGATACATTACACCAAGCAAAGACAACCGAAAAAGAAATAAATAAAAACTGTCGATTTATTAATCAATTGCAATATTTAAAAAAAATGTATTTATTAACCAATCGCAATGCACTAGCTAATCGGTTTTAAAAGTATTTAGTATTTTTATTTTAATTTTTTTTATATAAAATACAAAATACTTTTTTTATTTTACATTTAAAATAATTTTATGGAAAAGTATTTTAAATGATTTGAGGTTAAAATGCATTTTATTCGAATTTATTTTAAATACTTGCTATTTAAAATAAAGTATTTTAAAATAAAAATTAAAATACTTTTTGCCCAGGTGTGATTATAACACACCTTATCCGCTGTCTATCGTCCAAGTTATGTAAAAATTCAACTATTCCTGAGAGCGAGGAAAAATGTTTCTGACATTTAGTGTAATGGTGACAATAATATGAGGCTTTCTAATCGTCTGTTATTAGATAATTCACAATTCTTCCATTTTCGATAGGTTTCCAGGACTTATATTATTCAATTCGTCCTATTGTTGCTATCGTAAATCCAGAAATGTGGCATATTCTTCACTTCACCAAACAGATACTTTATTTTGTTAATACACTTATCTTTGCAGTTAACACACTAATCTTTGCAGATAAGTTGTAGAAAACTAATGGATGTACCTATCATATTTACTTTTCTACCATAGCATTCAATAGTATTTTGTAAAATTTACAATTACAGAAAGTCTGGATCGACCTATTGTAAGTATAAAAAAAATAAATTATAAAACCATGACTCAGATATGGCTCTAACATACCCTACTTCTTTGGCCAAAAACATTACAAAACAGACCATTTGATTTTTAGAATTAGATTTTTTTTATAAAAACTATGTTTAAAATTTATAATAAACTTTCCATGAAAGATGAGGATATTGATTAGTTCAATATTCAATGCAAAATAATTTTCTGTAATAAACCAATAACCAAAGCTGTATTATTATTTATAAAGAGAAGACCATACTAATGCACCCACTGTCTGTAATACGAAATTTCGCCACTCAGATTACGTCAATATTAAACTGCCAATAAATGTCTTGAAAACTTTAGTGATGATTTATTTTCAATCATGGGGAAAAATTTTAACTAGTCGATTAGGTACAAAAAATCCTGAGTTTCAATAGTTACTGAACGAATTTTTCCCCTGGCTAAACCGATGGAGCTAATGCGCCTTCAACTTGCAGACCAACACTCCCCACAACGCTGTTATGTTATTTAGGAGGTGTATATCTTAGCCCTTCCAGGGGGGTGCATATTTTAGGGTGTATATCTTAGCCCTTCTTGCACAATATACGCTAGTTAAAACTTCGTCTATTATATCATTCATGTTTGGGCAAAAGGGCTTAAGTCATAAAAAAAAAAAAAGTCTTGTCTCGTCTTCTTAAAATTCATAATTGACTATAATCTATTTGTTATTCATAATTTATTACAGTCTCTGTGAAAGAATATATATCATTTATTATTCTGGAATAAAGAAACACAATCAGAAATAATTTATAATGATTTTCAATAGCTTGGTAAATCTTTGTTCAAACTTCACATTCGATGACTTAACCCCTTTTGAGCAAACACCAGTGATATGTTACATCCATATATACATGTTATTACATCTACTAATATATATAATGGTCGTTGTAATACTAAAATTAACTAAGCACCAAACTGAAAATATGGAGTTTAAATCTGAAGTTTAAGTTCACTTTTGTGTTTATTTCTATCACTTTTGAAGTAGGCACAATATATTTCAATTTGTCTTATGTATTAATCAAATATAAAGGTTTGAAAAAATAACAATAGTTAATATATAAAAATTAAAAATTTATTATATTGTTAGGCGCTTAGTTTACTATGATTTTACACCAACAAAAAATAGATAATACTATTTTACCAAAGCTTTAGTATTATTTACAAAGAGTATATCATATCTAATCCCCCAACTGAGAGAGAAACACTTTATTCATTATAAAAGTGATGCTGCCCAACTACATTGGGTTGCTAATACACAGCATACTGTACATCTCATCTTAGACTATTTTTATCACCTTATTTAATAATATATAGAAATCATAACACCCATGCTTATATATATATTTTTACCTACATGGTTATATCTATATTTTTTTATATAATTTTTTTTTTATTATTTTTTTTTAATTTTCTTTTTTTCTCTCTTTTACTCAAACCCTTGAGTGCTCTCTTGAATACGAAAATATACATATAAAAAATTAGAAATTTCGAATAAAATATATATATCATGCAACAATAGAATAATAATAAAGTATAAGTATAAAGTAATAAAGTAAATAATAAGCTCATACCTTGATAAAATTATCTGGGACCCGAAATTTACTCAACACACTTTTTATATGTAAAACAAAGCCATTACGGCTCTGTGTTAAACATTTCCATAAAAATTAAATGTTTCGAATAAATTATTATTATAAAAAAATTGCCTACGTTCTATTCCAACTTATGCCTGCCGGTTATTTAGCTAAATGTCAAAACCATATTATAAAAAAATAAAAATATTTCAGAGTAAGCGTCTAGGAAATATTGGAGACCTAATTAGGTTATGTTATGATACGGTGCTAAATGCAATCTTATCTACAGCTAATCGTCAAAAATATAACAACTGGTTCACTCATTTGAATAATATTTTAATAACTCTAGGATACCAAGATTATTTATGTGTTTCTAACATAAATGAGATAAGAAGGGAAAAAGATAATTTATCAGAGAAGTGGGAAAATCATTTGAAATCTAAAGATGTAACTAGAAGCTTAAATTCTAAATTTAATAACAACTTTCGATTGATTACCACATTTGGGCTAAGAGAGGATTATTTGATAAACAACAATAATATCAATAAACAGAGAATTATAATGCAGTTGAGACTATCCTCTATAAATGTCATACAATTTTATATTAATGGTATAAAATATGCAATAGAAACAAATGAAAACTGCACATTATGCAATTTAAACGTACCGGAATCCATGCAGCATATTTTGATTATCTGTCCAATATATAATCCTCCTAGATTACACTATCTCAAAAAATATATTAGTGGTTCTGGTAACTTAGATATTGATTTTGCAAATATTGTAACAATCAAAGATCGGGAACAATTGGATAATGTTAGTAACTTTATTAAACTAGCAATGAAAATAAGGTCTTTTATTATCAATGAGTAGGTAACTAATCGGCTGAGTGTTGTTGTTATTATAACTTCCATATAACATTCTCTTAATTTAAAGGATTAAAGTACATTATTTTATTTTGGCTCTTTTTTTTAAGTTTCTTTGATTTATTTAATTAATTCTATTACTATTTTCTTTTAATATTGCTTGGGATTACAAAAGTAAAACAATTAAGAATGTTTCCAGGCATTCCATAATTTGTGTACCAATATGTTATACACATCTGTAATTTATATATATAAATTAAACTATTATATATTCTTATATTGTACCATTGTTGGCTGTGGGATATGTAATTATGATTACATGTCTTATGCTATTTGTATAAATAATGATTCATATATCCATAAACATAATTCAATAATAAAGACTGTCAATTGTATTGCACATTGTAAACATGCACTATTATGTTTCGATATTAAAATAATGATGCCAGACTACCTGTAAAATGTACAAGCATGTATACAGTAATAAATAAAAAAAAAAAAAAAATAAATAAAAAAAAAAATAATAAAAAAAAATAAAAAAAAAATTGGAGACTATTCACATAACAATAAAATCAAATTATTCTCAAAGAAGGATGAATAACATTTTTTAAAAATATATAAACAGCCTACTTAAAACATAATTTTATTCAATTTTTAATCCTAACTCCTCACTTATCCGCTTCCCCCGATCTCACAATGCTCGGGATGGAATATATATATATAGCCCGCAATTTATACAATAAGTACATTTAATGCATTAACTAAACGAATTGAGTTAATGGCTAAGTGAAGTCGTGGAGTACTGCAATTCACAAACAACCTTATCGAGATAATGACAAAACTTATATTAATTAAATTACAGTAAGCTACCTCCAACAATCTTCGCCAACAACTTCATTGGGCTTTGTCAAGGGGAAAGGTATTGAGGACCCTCTTTGCAAAATTAATTCCGAAAAGTTATTAATAAAATGTTATTTAAAATCCCTCATCATCAAAGTTTTGCTCCTTCAAACTGCGATATACCAGTTTAATCAAGGGGGATGAACTGAGATTTAGTTTATATTTTTAGAACCACGATTATTTTTTCTATTTGTGAAGTAGATTCGAATAATGGAGTTATTTATTAAACTATAGGCACAAATATCTCTTTACACATTCCTGTCCGTAATAGTCGTATTGATAATATTAAGTTACTTGGAGCAAACTTTCGCCGTTGTGTATTCCTGTGTACACGAATATACAAATAAAAGAGCCTTACTTATTGTTAGTCTTGATTGTTCAAACCATGTATTTGAGAATAAACCTTTTGAAGTTCTGCAACTTCTCATATTGCAAACCAACCTTTTTGGGTTAAAATTCAATTTTATATTATGCCCAAGATCACATTTTTAAATTTAGAAAAGACACATTTATCTAGAAAAAAATATAATAAATTTGCTTCTTCTTTCCACAACAAAATTAATTTTATTAAATTCATCTCTGTATCCATTTCACAAAGGCCTCAGAAACATTGCGTCGTTATTATATTCCTTTACTTGTAATATTTTAAAAGTTTGATGATTCGCATTTAGGAATTAAATAAAAGCATAATTAGTACTATAGAGTCTTCAAGGAGGTCATTATAGCCCCTCTGACAATGTAATGTAAAATAGAGGATGTAATAAATAAATCCTTAGTACAATATGCTGAAGTAAATGGCCCACGGCGGGTCCGAGACCTTTCGGCATAGTTAATAATGATAGAATGGGAGCTATTATCTCGGTGGGACAATAGGGTTACCGTTTTAGTAATGTTCTTCAGTCTATCTGTTATTGTCACAAACTCTTTTATGTATAATTTTTCCTATTTGATTTTCATTATTATAAGAAGTATTATTTTATCACACATGGTGTAGTTACGATTTTCAAATATATAGTAATCAAACGCCCAACACCTAATTTATACCCACTATTATATCTAACAACACAGCATTACTGACTATTTATGCGACAAATAACTTGACAGTAAAGTAGTCTTGTTCCTTACAAAAAAAAATCTTTACTTTTAAAACCTCAAACGCAATGCGGCTACGCTAGGATAATGTTCTCTTAATTTTGGCAAATAACTATTAAGCCAAACTGATGGGCGCATTAGGTTAAACGGTTATTTTGATGGCACTCTGGGGTACCCTACAAAATTTATAACACCATCCCTTGTTACAATTTTTCCCTTTTATATGGTGAACTGGCTAGGCTTTATATATTTTGTGTTAAATGCGTCTGTTATTATCTATAATACATAGGTATCTTCATTGTGGCCGTACCACAAACACACACATGTGTATATATGTATATATATATATATATATTATATACATATATATATATATATATATATATATATGTGTGTGTGTGTGTGTGTGTGTGTGTGTGTGTGTGTGCGTGTGTGTGTGTGTGTGTGCGTGCGTGTAAGCGTGTGTTCGTATGTGTGCGTGCGTGCGTGCGTATGTGTGTGTGTGAGTGTGTGTGTGTGTGTGTGTGTGTGTGTGTGTGTGTGTGTGTGTGTGTGTGTGTGTGTGTGTGTGTGTGTGTGTATGTGTGTGTGTGTGGTACGCCCATAATGAAGATGTACATGTGTATATAACATATTACATCAATAAAAAAAAAACCAAGCTTTCAGGCCACTAGAAATTTCGCAATTATAACCTCTCACAAATAAGCTTGAGTTTTCATCAAACTAATGTCGATAGCAGCACAGCTAACTAGTATAACTTGGAAAATTACCGCCAAATTTTGAACCAAAATAATCAACCCTGAATCTTATTTTTCACTCTTTTTGTACAAAACTATTGGAGCAATGTCAACTTATGGTACAGTTACCCTAAATCTATCTTTAAGAAAAATAATAATGAAATTTTCCAAGACCTTTTAACAGTCATAGACTATAATAAACTCAAAGATATTTTTATTTTCATTGTAAAGGTGCCAAAATAAGAAGTTTCGTAATGTTTGATTAAAGTTATGTGACGCACCGTTTTAATATTTTTATTTTATTCCCATTTTTTGTCGGTTATTATTAAATATTGCCTAAAAATTTGTAGAGAAAATTTATATATTATAATATAGTAACAATTATGTGGTTAAATAATTTTCATTGAACGAAAATAACAATTTCCAATGCCACACAAATTATGAAAACACAAATATTTAAACAGATTACAAAATTATCACTCTATAACACAGAAATAACAATATAAATGGAGCTTCAGAACAAGACTAACTTTGCAGTCCATCGCTCCTTATATGTAGTCGTAATCGGACGGGCCTGGATGGAAGGTTCTGGGCCAGCGTAGATGGTACTCGAAAATCGTACTATGTAACATGTACTATGACAGTTTGTTGCAACTGTTAGTTCGTGCTAAAACCAGTCTAGAACTATTTCAAACCATATGTTTTCTGTTTTGTTTCTCGTTACAATATAATTATGATATAATATTGTACCCTTGTATAAAACTAATCTTTCTGTCTGCTAGGTTCTTTTTCTTCACTTAGTGAGGAAGAGTGCTTTAATATATAGGATTTTTTAATGAAGAATTCTCTTTCGCGTTTGAAGTTTATTTATTTTTTCCCCAACGTTTCGAGCTATTAGCTCATCCTCTGGGGTTATCTTATCCTAAGTAACTTCTTTTTTTCACTTTAGCAATTTTTCATCTTATATTTTTTTCAGTATATAAATACTTATGTCTATCCTTATTACTTATTACATTTTATGGCATATTTCACATTTTATAGTCTTTTTATTTCACTGTCACATTTTTACTGGTGCTAATATGTGGACTTTGTTAATAAGTAATAAGGATAGACATAGATGACAAATGGCTAACAAGAAAAAAGAAGTTACTTAGGATAAGATAACCCCAGAGGATGAGCCAATAGCTCGAAACGTTGGGAAACAAATAAACTTCAAACGCGGAAGAGACTCCTTCATTAAAAAATCATGATATTTCTGTATTATCGTATAAAAATGTTTTTGCATATTTGTTTAAAGACGAATTCCTTCATATAAGGTGTTATAAAACCTTTAAAGCAATTAAGAATATTCTATTCCAATGATTTATTTTTATGTATATGTGTGTTATGGTATAGCTTTAATAAGTTGGTTCGGTTTAAATTCTTGTTCGGGGACTGAGAGACATAAAAAGGGAACCCAACTCCTGCAATGAGAGGAGACCTCGGCAAAGTTTCCCCAATTCCTCCCCTGGCTCCAATCCAGCCCGGACTCGAAGTTAGCTTCAGCAACTGATGCTGCACAGGGTCGTGAGCCGCTACCTCCCTACGATAGAACCGTTTCAAGCCTTTATCCTCAGAATAAATTCTATTATATTTTAGTGATTTTATTTTTAAATAATAATTTTATTCCATATTTACAAAATATACATGTTTATAATTGATTGGAGTACTCCCTTGTACAATTCATTTTCTTGTTGTCAATTAATTTAAAACTGTTTTATACAATTTGGTAAAAAAAAAGAGAGAAAAAAACCCCCAAAACAATGATTAAAATAAAATAAAATACATATCTTTAAATAAAATGAAGTACAAATCATTAAATAAAATATAAATGATTAAATAATTTGTATAATAATATATGTTTCGTTCTTTTATGTTTGTATCTACTGGTAATTGTTTTTGTATAATTTCCTATTTCTGTTATTAATGGGTTTAAGGAGTTTGTGCAAGATTGAAAGAAGCTATGGGTCAGTTTATATATGTATTCCTGTATCCTGTCTATATTTAGTTCTGAGTGCATTTTAGTTATTCTGGTGTAATATGGGAAAGGCATAACTAATGATAGGTCGGAGTACCGTTTTATATAGAATTAATTTATTTTTGCTGGATAATTTAGATTTTTTATTAAAATACGGATACATTTTGTACATTATTTTCTTCGCGTTTTCCAATTTTGAATTTATATGATGGTTAAACAATAGCCTGGTGTCTAACGAGACCCCTAGATATTCAACTGTTTTAGTAATAGTTTAAAATTATGTTAGATGGAATTGTAGGCCGTCGTTTCGTGAAAATTATGGCTTCTGTTTTTTCAATATTTAAATGTAAACCCCATTTATATTTTAGTGATGTAAAGCTATCGATAGTGGAGATTATCGATAGTTTCCATACTATCAAACATAAAGTTACCGATACTATCCATTGTATGTGGTGACAGGTTGGGAGGAAGGGGGGGGCTATAATTAATTTTTTGTTTGCACTTTTTTTCTTTCTTTATAATTAGGGAATTAGATAAACACTTCAGTAAATAGAGGATGGGTTTCATTTTACATTGAGGTAGTGATTTAACATCATCGATAGTTTTAAACTATCGAGACTATCGATAGTGTTTTAACTATCGATAGTACTATCGAAAACAATTTTTTTAAAGGATAAAGTGATAGCCACTGCATCTACGCACCCATGTGCGTTTATATAATTCATGCAAATGAAAAAAAAAATTGACATTGACATTTTTATTTGTGTTTCTTAGAAAAATTGCTTATCTACTCTATAAAAACAAAAAAAAAAAATACCTTCACGTAAGACTGAAAAATTGAATGGTTTGCTCATATATGCCTTCCAACTTGATGGATTAATATACAAACAAAACAACTTATTGTCTATCAGTCCAATGACTTGAAAATTACTCGATTAATGTTTTTTGACCTCTATAAATCAACTACCTGAGACCATATTTTTTTTGCTGTTAAGTATGCACGTTCCAAGGTATGTCTAGACACATGTCTCAACAAAGACAATTGTCTTTAAAAACTCCGACACATTCACACAATTTAGTTATGTCAAATCGACAACTTCGACCGCTGGAAATTCTGGTTGCATGGTTGCTTGAAGAGGGTTGGTATAGCTTTCCTCTAAATACAGTTTTTTTGACCTTTTGATAAAGTTTTTATTCTTTGCAATTAGGGCTAAGCTTGAAACTGATAAAAAATAATTTGAACGGACAATAGAACCCATCTTCTATTCACAGAAATGTTTATCATATTGCTTAATAAAAAAGAAAAGAAAAAAGTGCAAATGGAAACGCGCATTATAGCTCCTATCGTTCCAAAGGAAAAATTCAACTATTCTACCCCCCCCCCCTGTCATCACCTCAGACTATCGATAGTTTAATGTCCGATACAATCGAAACTATCGATATTACATCACTACATTGAGGTGTTATTTGTCCATTTCAAGCTTGTTCGTAACTGCAAAATATAAAAATATAAGCTTCATAAATTAATTAATAAATGCCCCCGGAATTCCGAGTTGTAAGGAACAATGATGGTTCACCGCTATGAATATCCTTATTTACTATATATGCAAAAGTATATATTAATTATAAAGGGAGATCTTATACATAGATTGGTGAATGGCAATCTTCCAATAATATCTTTTATTTAAACATTACATATTAACATGGTCTAATTCCAACGTCCATCATCAGGGCAATATTATCCTATATCGTACTTTCTTCTCATTTTTTTTTTTTTTTGTGGTATGGTCAATTACTAACTCGCTGGCGCTACAGGCCAGCATGACCCTTGGCCTCCTGCGTTATTCTCCTCCACTTCTCTCTGTCCTGCGCTTTCCTCTTCCAATTTTGAACTCCGAGCTTCTTCGCGTCTCTTTCCACTTCATCCTTCCACCTACTTCTCGGTCTTCCCCTCTTTCTTTTTCCACTGAATCGGGCCTCTAATATTTTCTTCTGTGCACGTCCATCCTCCATTCTGGCCACATGTCCTGCTCATCTCAGCCTGCTTGCCTTTATGCAATTAACAATGTTTTTATTTTATAATATTGTCTCAATTTCCTTGTTACTCTTAATTCTCCATTCGCCGTTAAGTCTTGTAGCACCGCAAATCCATCTTATTATTTTCCTTTCAAATAACATCAGTTTACGGCAGTCTTCATGTGGCAAACACCAGGTTTCTTCTCCATAGGTGACTACTGGTCTAATAAGAGTTTTATATAGTTTTAACTTACATGGGGAGGGCACAGCTATGGGGTCGTCGATCGGGCCAATTTTTTTTCTGGTGATTCTACATCGAAAAATAGTCGACACGTGTCCGAGCGTTCCGTCCAATGGGCCTTAGGTGCTGAGAAATAAAATAAAATACCTTGAAAATCCTTTATTTTTTATCTTGAGTTTGGAAAATGATATCACCATGATTCTTTCACTAATTCATTTATTTTAAAGAGTAGATTAAAGGAAAAATACAATCGGTAAAGAAATGTTCATATTTATTCAATTTAATTTAAAAAAAGCTTCAAGTTTTCAAGTAAACTAGCTTTATAAATTTTTTCACATAAAAAACAATAGCAGAATTGAGTTCAGCACCTCAAGAAACCCTGATGTCTTAAATATCATCCAAAACAAAAAATAAAGAAAATTTCCTGTCAGGAACAGCTTAAAAATGTTTCAGCAAAATTGTATGTGTAGTTTCAAATTCTGCATCTCGTGTTGAGCTGATCCGATTTTTACGTTCTTGAGCTCGTTGCATAGAAGAAAGCTTCCTTTTTCTAACCATATAAATAACTATTGTATTATCTCGGGAAGCTCTTGTAAAAAATGGTCCTCAAAATAAAAATTAAATCCAAACTTTTCTTTATATTATGTTGATTCCTAAACACGTAAAAATATCTCGATTATGTAAAAATGTGTAACTCTATAGCCAAAAAAACCTATAAGTAAATTTTGGGAAGATTAAAAAAAAAAAAAAAAAAATTAAAAATTGCATTAAAAGTTTAGCTAAGGCTAGACCCTTACAATTTCGTTAAACATCCAAAAATCCGACCATATTTCGGAGAAAATTCAACCGATTCTCATCAAATTTATAGGGTAAATAAAGGCTCTAGAGTTACACATTTTTACATAATCGATATATTTTTACGTGTTCAGGAATCAACACATTATAAAGAAAAGTTTGAATTTGATTTTTATTTTGAGGACCATTTTTTACAAGAGCTTCCCGAGATAATACAATAGTTATTTATATGGTTAGAAAAAGGAAGCTTTCTTCTATGCAACGAGCTCAAGAACGTAAAAATCGGATCAGCTCAACACGAGATGCAGAATTTGAAGCTACACATACAATTTTGCTGAAACATTTTTAAGCTGTTCCTGACAGGAAATTTTCTTTATTTTTTGTTTTGGATGATATTTAAGACATCAGAGTTTCTTGAGGTGCTGAACTCAATTCTGCTATTGTTTTTTATGTGAAAAAATTTATAAAGCTAGTTTACTTGAAAACTTGAAGCTTTTTTTTAAATTAAATTGAATAAATATGAACATTTCTTTAACGATTGTATTTTTCCTTTAATCTACTCTCTAAAATAAATGAATTAGTGAAAGAATCATGTCGATATCATTTCCCAAACTCAAGATAAAAAATAAAGGATTTTCAAGGTATTTTATTTTATTTCTCAGCACCTAAGGCCCATTGGACGGAACGCTCGGATACGTGTCGACTATTTTTTGATGTAGAATCACCAGAAAAAAAATGGGCCCGATCGACGACCCCATAGCTGTGCCCTCCCCTTGTTAGTTGCTTTTGATAGCAGTTGAGACCTGAGAAGTTTAATGTTTCCATAATAGGCTCTATTACCAGCCATTAGTACGGTCAATTATCTTATATATTTTACACTTCTTTCACATGTCATTACAACTGTAATAGGCCAAATTTTTTAAAAGTTTATTTTTCACTTTTTTTAAAGATTGAAATTACTACCACATATAAAGGATCACATACATAGACCTATTTCAGAAATTTCAGTTATAATGACAAGTGAAAGAAGTATAGAATATAAGATAATTGACCATACTACCAAAAAAAACATGGGAAGAAAGTATGATAAAGGAGAATATTGCCTTGATGATGGACGAGAATTGTCCGAAACGTTGGCGTTAGACCATGTTAATATGTAATATTTAAATGAAAGATATTATTGGAAGATTGTCATTCACCAATCTATTTATAAGAAATCTTTATTTACGTATGTTCAGAGCCATAAATCCATGGGTTTAAGGAAAAATAGGTGCACGCAAACGATTGAATAATTTATGTAAAGCTTGAGCATGATATAAGTTAAAAATTTAATAAAATCTGGTGCCACACATCACATAACTTTCACTTACAACCCTACTTCCAGCGGCAGAAAATAATTGCGGCTCAACTGGGGCAGGGGACTATTTAAATATTAAAGGCCGGTCGCACCGAAAACCTTGATCAAAGTCAACTGCCTCTCGCTGTTAACGAACTCTAGTTAAAACGTCGCCATAATTGAAGTTTGTGTCCAGTTCCTTCGTTAAAATTTTAACCTTTTTTACCCGAATATGAAATATAATGACCTTAGTTCAGAAATAATCTTATTTGCGACATACTTTAATAAAAATTCCTGGCTTTAGAAAAAAATTATGTGGAATATTAAATATATCTACTGGAAATTTGAAGTAAGAAGTACTCCTTTTTCCAAATAGTTTACGCATACGATCGGTCCATAAACGAAAAATGAGGAGACGGTTTTATGACTAACACTATAATTCTATAATAATAAATTTAATAGTTTTCATACTCCATTTAGACATATTAAGGAATATAAGCTTCCTATATATTTTTTCGATTGGCGCATTAGGCCTATAAACTACACAAGAGGTGACCCTGAAATCTACCCTGCAAAATTTCTGCTTTATACTTACATATTATACTTTTTATTTTTTTTTCGTTTGGCGCATTAGGCCTACTGAAACCTTTGGCCGCGCAGTGTGGTCTTCTTACAGACATTTGTAGCCATGTAACCATGGGGTACATAATAAATAATCTCATTAGGACCAATTTGGCAGAGTTCTTCACACCGATGGCGTCAGGTTCAAGGACCGTGACAAACTACTCTAGGACTATGGATTATGGCTGCTCAGAGCCAATAGGCGCACGAGGACCTAAATCTCTTTCCTTACGGGCCTTCTTAAAATTCGGACCTTCCGGGCCGCTACTGACATCCTGAAAACCAATATCGATTCTCGATAGCATGCACTGGGCAGGTTTATCATTCTTACGCCCGGACGATTTGATTAACCTCCAACAGGATGATAGGCCTCTGATACAGGGTAGAAGGTTTAGGCGCATGGCTTTCATCGGTGGGGGGTCACCTAAATCGAGAAGTCGATCCAGCCCATCCATCTACTAACTAAGCACGGCTATTCTTGATTTTGATTTTATGTTGCAAGCTCCTTTGTTCACCGGGCCTCGAGAACTTCGCTTACCTTCACTTCTGGATAGCAATACTTTTTCATCTGGAAAGCTGGAGTCCTATGTCCTGACGCGACTTCTGTCCCGAAACTTAAAAATTAGGATTATAAAAATAAAAAATTAGGATTTAAAAAACTATTGTTCTTCCTATGGTCCTTTATGGAAACGTAACCGCTAACGTTGAGGGATGACCAAAGGCTGAGAGTTTTTGAAAATAAGCTATTCCTTAAAATATTTAAACCGAAGAGGGACGAATCATCAAGAGGATTTAGACGTTACCACAACGCCGAACTAAGTGAACTGTATCCGGTAAATGTAATAGACGCGACGAATAAAATGGGAGCGTAAAATTGCGAAAATTAATAGTGAACGAATTCACAAAAGATTATGTTTGTTTGTTTAACGTCCATTTTTATGCTACTTAGGCTAACCGCACGATGCTACAGTGGGAGTCCTAAATTTTGTCTATTCAGGTATAATTAGGATAGGGATCTTTAACGAGTACCGGGCATCGTACAGGCTCGGGACCTCCATTTTACGTCCTATCCGAGCGACGACATAGACAAGGACTTTTTACTCCCATTAAAAAATCCTAGGGTCACCGTTGAACGCGAACCCGCTACCTTAAGTATTGTGGGTTGCTATGCTAACCACTACAATACAAGTAACCCCTTACTGCTGTAGTTTATATCGGCTAAATTTCCCAGGACCCTCTGTTGCGATCTAGATATTACAACTATAATAACTAAACCAACAAATATAGATAAAGAGAGATGAAGGGGACAAGATAATCTGTAACCCTAAGTGACAATGAAATTATTCCAAAGCCATTAAAAGTGTTAACAAATAAGCTTATAATGTAAAATAAAGAAAAACACATATATTTTTATATTTTTATATAACAACTTTAAAAAAGGACAAATGGCGATGGAACTAAAAAATTGTAAAATAGGGATGTTTGTTTGTTTAACGTCCTTTTTATGCCACTAAGGCTAATCGGACGATGCTACAGTGGGAGTCCTAAATTTTGCATATCCAGGTATAATTAGGATAGGGACCTCCTATCCTCATAGTTAAGGGTTTTTACTCCCATTAAAAAATTCTAGGCCATTGCTGGAATCGAACCCGCGACCTTTAGTATTGTAGGTTGCCATGCTAATCACAACACCACAGGTGACCCCCAGGTGATTAATAAGCGTGGTACCGAAAGGAAAAAGTCCGAGCGATAGGCCGAGAAGGAGGTGAAAGAGCGAGTTGTGGTGTCGGCATCGAACCTTCGGGTTCTTAAAGCCTCCATTATTATTATTATTAATGTTTTCGGTGACTTTTGGTGTGTTGTTGCTTCACCTCACTTCATCACGCTAAAATATTTCATGGCTGAAACCTCATTTTCGAAAAAATATGGAATTGATTTTCCCAACGGACTCATCATATATAATTCCTGTTCAAAGGGGGGGAAGCCTATAATTCAATAAATAATTTACAAGATTAGCTATCGATAGTCATAATTAGTGTTTTCTCATTAAGACCGAATTAGAAAGCAATTTAATAACCCGGGCCCGCCGAACAGGGGAGAATGATGGTCTATAGATTATAATTATCGGGCCAGTATAAACAGGGTCTATGTAACTAACTCTAGCCAAGAGCAAGCAAAGTGGATTTATAATTAATTGCACTATTGCACCTGTTATACATCCTTTGTAAATATTTTCGAACAAATTATAGCACCATTATAATTTTTAGGCTAATGCACAGTCAACCTAATCGATTTTTGTATAAAAGGGTTTAGTTATTATAGTTGTAATATCTAGATCTCAACAGAGGGTCCTGGGAAATTTAGCCGATATAAACTACAGCAGTAAGGGGTCACCTGTGGTGTAGTGGTTAGCACAGCAACCCACAATACTTAAGGTAGCTGGTTCGCTTCCTGCTCCCATGGGGGGGATGGGGTCCCCACCAGGGACCACCACTGTCGCCGACTCGTCGCCCTTGCGGTCAAGTTAGCTCTCGCACACGTAAATTTTCATTAACTAATTACTATGGGTTTTTTTTCCTAGCTAATTACCTCTCGCAAAGGTAAATATTCAAAAAGTCCTTATAATGTGGTATAGCGGTGGGGGAGGGCGGGTGGGGATTAACCCCCTCCCTGACTACCGCGACCATCTATGTCAATGCGATCTCTTGTTAGTTCTCGCGAACTAAAATTTAAAAAACCGTAATTAATACGGCTTTTTTTCGTGACTAATTACCTCTCGCATAGGTAATTAGTCCAAAAATCTTTATTAGGTGAGACTATAGATTAGGGCGGGGGGGAGGGTTTTCCCCGACCCCACCAGGGACCACCACTGTCGCCGACTCGTCGCCCTCGCCGTCAAGTCAGCTCTCGCACACGTAAATTTGATCAGTACGCACACAGAGATGGGCAAATTGTATCTGCAGATACAGATATCGGATACTGTAACTGTGAAAAGTATGAGCAGATCGCGCATGCGCATGGGGTGGTGACCCTAGGATTTTTTAATGG
This sequence comes from Aelia acuminata, assembly GCA_911387785.2. Classification (NCBI taxonomy): domain Eukaryota; kingdom Metazoa; phylum Arthropoda; class Insecta; order Hemiptera; family Pentatomidae; genus Aelia; species Aelia acuminata. The sequence continues at coordinate 6,154,863 of OU426984.1, read as the reverse complement.
GAGTAAAAAGTCCTTGTCTATGTCGTCGCTCGGATAGGACGTAAAATGGAGGTCCCGAGCCTGTACGATGTCAGGTACTGGTTAAAGATCCCTATCCTAATGATACCTAGATAGGCGAAATTTAGGACTCCCGCTGTAGCATCGTCCGGTTAGCCTTAATGGAATAAAGTGACGTTAAACAACAACTACAGCAGTATAATTTAATAGTTCAAATAAGAAAAAAATCATATATATTATAATATAAATACTATTTGCATTTTAAAATGTCCAAAAGGATAAGGCAGGGAATCATTAGTTTATTTCATGGGAACAAATAAAGTTCGCATGTGAAATACAGCTTACTTACTCACAGAGCTTAAACTTGCTCATCCGAACCGAATACGCACTGATTTATCCACAGTGATCCTTTCCCACAACTGATTTATCATTTGCTAGGCCTTCCTAATTTCATTTACATTAATTCCTAACTTTTAGTAAATTCCGGAATAATTTATTTTATTGAAATAAATAACCAAATCTATAAATAGCACAGCCACAGCATATATGCCAGTAAGAAGGCGACTAAGATTGTAGTTTAGTGTCAACATCGGTCGAGCACTATGCACTGAAGTGCCTCTGAGTTGTCGAGTATAGATAAAAGGGTGAACGGAGAGCAGACAATGTAGAGGTTGTCAGCCACACTCCAAGGAAACTCTGCTCCACTCCTCAATAGCCTTTCGTTATCCTTTCTTCTGTCACTAGCGTAATATTCTTGTCACTTAGGGAAATCTAAATATTTTCAACATAATGCTTGAAAATTATTACTATGAAACTATTCCGAGGCCATGTAATTTATATGGCCTGTTGTGATATGCCTGTACATTATTTACAGATATTACATACCTGCAAACTCGGAGACTTTGACGGCATTGTATGCAGATGACACAGCTATTGTAACGATAAATTCTAACTCTAGAGATGCTTCGCTAAATGTTCAAGACTATGTTTGAAAAAAAATAAATTAAGCCATGAAAATCTCAAGATATAACATTTACATTACGACAAGACACGATCCATTCATATTAGCGACAGTATAATTTCTTAAACCGACTCAGTATAATATTCGACAAAAGAATGACTTAGAATCCATACGCCAAGATGAAAAGATAGACTCTTAACAATCTACTTGATATATTGTTCTCTCCATTTTATAAATTATCAAAATCGAAAATCAAACCGAAACTGAATACATACACCAACTTTCTCAATCCCATTTCGACATACGCCTCACACATCTTCGGCTCAGGAAAGAGGACAGACTTACAAATATTACAAACTTTTCAATCGAAAAGAATTTATTTTAAAAGAATTTAACTTTCGAAAAGAATTTAATTTAAGTTCCCTAGTACTTTAAAAACAAAACTCTATAGATTTATAACAACCAACTATTGCTCAACACATACGAACTCTTTATTCACGCTATTTTGTTAAATTGCAAGGAAATAATAACAGACATGACCGTTAGAAGGCAGCTGAAAAGAAGATGGTTGAGAGACCTACTCTCCTGAATTAGTGTCAAGCCCAAAAAAAAGGTACGGATGGACACTTTCCTTTCCTCATTCAAACTTCTACTTTGAAGAGAAAATAAATTAAAGAAAATAATAGGGTAAACTAAACAAACTCAGTGTAGTTATTGAAACTCCAAACCTCAGCTTAAAGAAATAATTAAACAAGTACTAATTTTATTTCAAGATATAAATGAATCTACTGTTTGCAGGGTCCTATAAGTCATCTATGAAGTAAGTGTTTAGAAAACTAGCCATAGGGAAGATTTAGCAATTAAATCCACTGGGTGTCAATAACTAGTTTTTGCACTTTTAACAATAAATATTGTCATATGGTAAAAATATTGAACTTTTGACCCAAAAAAACCTCTTGAGTCATTATGAGGAGCTATTGGAAGTTTCAATTTGATCCCTTCATAAAAAGTTTTTTTTGTTAATTTCACCACAGAAATGTAGTTTTAAGGGTGTCAATAATTGTCCGGTTCACCCTATTCCAATCCATGTCAATGACAGAGAAGTTTGTAAAATAAAACTATAAAATGAGATTGAAGACTGAAGCGAAGGTGAAAGATGAGAGTTGAGAAATATTGGTTTGGGTATTGGACTCAACAGCTACGCTCTATTACCTGGGGTCTTGGATATATCATGTCTAAGTCAATAATATTGTCTACGTGATGGTATAACATATTTAATCAACTTCAATCAGTTATTTGCATAATCGAAAGGAAACTACTAGGCAATTTAAAACTATTAGGTATATGTATATAGAAATATAAGGATATTCCAAAGAATAAACTCTTAATAGTTGCTCGGTAAAAAAAAGAAACGTCATCAAAAGCTTATTCTTAGGTAACCACTTCTTAATGTCATTTCATATCAACCGCCCCACAATATTTTAAATGAAATTTTTTATGATTCATTTCGACCAAATGCTTCATTTAAGACCTATATCATGATGAATCTAAATAACCTATATCATGATAAAAAATAATAATTTGTGTTATTCAGTTCTTTTGAAATGAAAATACTGTAACGTACTACAAATTATTATTAATCAATTAGACTTGATGGAAATAAACTGTTCTAGTACATGTTTGTTACTGTTCGAGGAGAACCTTCTACGTTTATCGAGAACATTCTTGACTCTTCTGATTCAGACTAAATATAATGAGCGATGGGCTGGAGAGTTAGTCTTGCTCTGAAGATCGATCAAATGGTTACGTTTTTGTTGAAGTGTCGTTACAAGTTGATACTTTTTGTAACCTTGTTGATTATTTGAATTTATATTGTTTGTGTGGCATTTTAAACTGAAGGGTTCGGGGCAAAATAGTATCAAGGAACATTTTTAACAAAAATAAACTAAAGCTATAAAGCTGCTTATATGGTATACTCTATAGACTATAGAGTGATCTATAGTCATATTTCAGGTGGCATTTCCATCATAGACATATAGTACAACGTATAAAAGAGAAGGCAGCTACAGTTTATTTTTGTTAAAAATGTTCCTTGGCACTATTTTGCCCCGACCGCTTCAATTGTTATTTTCGTTTAATAAAATTATTTAATCCCACATAAGTGTTAAAATATTATATGAATTATTACTATTTTTACTTTCACTTACCTATATATGAAATATATAGTAAGTGGAAGTATTGCGATCGTGAAAATTTTCGACTTCCGGTTTTCAACGGAAATACACGTTTTGGAGTCCCCTGAGTCAAAATAACCAAGTCCCGCGAAATGGTCTGTGTGTGTGTGAACAGACTAGCTCAAAAACTATAAACCGTGCGAACCTGAAATTGGGTATTTAGAGTATGTATCAGCCCGCGATGTGACAGCAAAAATTTCATCAAATTTGCTCAAAGGGAGGGGGTACTTTATTTAATAACTTTTTAAGTTTTTTTCGATTTTCTCAAAAACGGCTCTAACGAGTTTGATTAAACTGAGTATTTAATCTATTTATATGCCTGAAATATGACTGTAAATATTTCATCAAAATTGATCAACTGGAGGGGGGACTTTACTTAATAAATTTTGTATCATTTTCACATGTTTTTTTTATTTACTCAAAAACGGTTTAAACGATTTTGATCAAACTTTGTATTTGATGTATTTATATGCCCGAGATATGACTGTAAAAATTTCATTAAAATTGATCTACGGGAGGGGGGACTTTACTTAATAAATTTTATATCATTTTCACGGGGTTTTTTTATTTACTCAAAAACGGCTTTAACGATTAACAAAAATAAGATATGAATGTAGAAAAATGTGTGACTTGGGAAATGATATTTAGCAAAACACGTCAATTTCTAATCAAAGTAAGTTGGTAAGTGAAAGTTGTGTGTTGCGCGCACGCACCAGATTTTTTACTTGTAGTCTTAAAAGATAACACGTCAGTTATAATAGAATTATTAATACGGGTAGTAGGTACCATGATCGTTTAACTGCTTACCAGCCCTATTTTAAAAATCATACAACTATTCATTAAATTTAAAAAATAAAATAAAAGCATTTAGCTTATCATTTTGATTTTAGATTTTCCTACCAAAATGCGAAATGAAAAATGAGGAAAATATTACTCTTAAAACTTGTTTTTTTTTTTACATATAATAGAAAGATATAAACTTATAATTTCTTGCTTTGAAATATGTTAGGTTAGCCATTATATTAGGCTAGGTATCCCCTGGGATATTCGGGGCCGTCGATAGGAGCGTTGGGTGTATTACCCCAGCCTGTAACAGATCAGCATATCAAGAGGTCTTGGATTATCTCAACGGTATCATCACCTCACGCCTAACTAACTCCCAATACCTAAACACAGCCTCTGGCTCAGCGTATGTGCTGAATAACAATCCTTACTGAATACGTTATTGAAGTTTAAAAAGGGCCTAATTTTACTTTCACTTAACTATATATGAAATATATGGTAAGTGAAAGCATTGCGATCGTGGGAAATTTCAACTTTCGGTTTTCAACGGAAATACACGTTTTGGGGTCCCCTGAGTCCAAATAACCAAATCCCGCGAAATGGTCTGTGTGTGTGTGTGTGTGTGAACAGACTAGCTCAAAAATTATAAACCCTGCGAGCCTGAAATTGGGTATTTAGTTATTTCTATGCCCGCGATGTGGCAGAAAAAAATTCATCAAAATTACTCAAAGGGAGGGGGTAGGTACTTTATTTAATAACTTTTTACGTTTTTTTTCGATTTTCTCAAAAACGGCTCTAAAGATTTTGATTAAACTGAGTATCTGATGTATAAATATGCCCGAAATATGGTTGTAAAAATTTCATCAAAATTGATCAACCGAAGGGGGGACTTTACTTAATAAATTTTGTATCATTTTCACGTGTTTTTTTATTTACTCAAAAACAGCTTTAAAAATTTTGATCAACTGTGTATTTGATGTATGTATATGCCAAAGATGTGGTAATCATCATTTCATCAAAATTGGTCAAAAGGAGTGGGCGCTTTATTTCATAACTTTTTTCCAATTTTTACCTTTTTTCTGATTATCTTAAAAACGGCTTTAATGATTTTGATAAAATTCGTCATGTTTAATTAAAATTAGTTTTCTTTAATATCAGGCAAGCTTTATCATTATTAAAATTTTCTGAGGGGGCTTAAATGGGGAAGAGGCCTTTTTTTTTCCTATGAAGTACCTTTGTTTTTGTTTATATGGAGAAATTAACTGTCTCTCGTTACGCCTAAAAATAAGAAATGGCTAAACATGAAATATGAAAAAATCAATTAATCATATAGAGGAGAAAAAAAAAAAATATTCCGTCAACTCATAAAACACGTCTCATGATCCCACGCATGCGGAGTTCTGCCTTTAATGACAGACCATTGTTCATAATTAAAGCCGTTCTGTTCATTTAATGGATATTATTTGTTTCATGGTAACTAAATGAAATTTTTAACAAGTACATAGAGAATTATAAAATCAAACGACTTGGAGTATTATGCTCGCATTACTGAATTATCACAAGTAAAAACTTTTATTTAATAATAAGAGAAATTAGTGTTTTTTATAGAGCAAATAAAAAACAAAAATAAGAAATGAATGTGGAAAAATGTGTAACTTTGAGAAGTGGCAATTAACAAAACACATTAATTTCTAATCTAAGTAAGTTGGTAAGTGAAAGTTGTGTGTTGCGCGCATGCACCAGATTTTTTTTAAAATCAAAATTGAAATTTTTACGCTATTCGGTTCTATTACTGTACAGCTTTCTGTTATAGAAACGCCAAACCCTCAATCCGCTATTAAGTTTTCTCTCAAAGTTAAAAGATATATGAAAGTAAAATATATGACATAAGGAAAGTTCTTCAATGCATTGTTCTCGAACCGTATCATTATTTTATATATGGAAAGAAAATTATCATATTGTAAAACTATTGTGGGTTGAAATAATTTTTATTAAACAAAAATAATAATTTACAATACCACACAAACAATATTAACTCAAATAATCAAAGAGGTTACAAAAAGTATCAACTTGTAAAGACACTTTAAAACCAATACTTGTGTGGCTTCGGATTTCGTTTCCCATTCCGTAAAAGATTAAAAAGCAACAAGAAATGTGACAAAGTGGATGTGACGAATCAAAATATCCAGAACTAGAGAATGTTTCAAAGTTTTGTGACAAATGTAGGAAAGAAATTAGTTTGATAAAATAAGCTACGGTTCGAGAATTGTAACGGCAAATGGTTTTTTTTTCCATCCACCAGCAAAACTCACATTTTTCAAGAATTTCTTTAAGCATGAACCACCATATTTTTACTAACACTCAACTCTACTGAATTTTTTTCAAATTTTTAAAAAGTGCGATTTTTGTGAAATTCAAATTAGAAATTTTGAAAAACGAATGTCCTCTTAATCCCTGTCGAGTTGCATGGCAAAAAAAGGCGTTGGATTCAGCTTTTATGTGATATCAATTTGAACTCTCTATCTTGCCTAGAAGAGCAGCAATTTTAATTTACTGCTGATGTGACAGATCAAAATTGTGCGGTTTTCAATGAGTTTACATAGCTTTATTTTGAAAACCGTTGAGATATTGAGCTTAAATTTGGTATTTTGTTTAGTCTACAGAAAGATACCCTAATTACCAAATTTCATTAAAATATGAAATGATGAGGAAAAAAGTGACTTGATGTTAGATGGAATGACTGCTGAAGTGCTTTTCCATCCTGGGGGAAAAATAATCTCTTACCGGGAAATATAAACCTCACTAGTTAAATTAAATCTTTTGTTTCCCCCCCCCCCCACAGAATACTTCTCCTATTTATGTTGTATTTTTCCTTATGCCAGTTCTGTTTTCCTCAATATTTCATTTGATTCTCATAATGAAAAGTATCGTTGGATTTTTTCTTTCGTTAGAGAAATTGAATGTTTAATAATTTTCATTATTTATACGCGGATTTGAAAATATCACCCCTGTTTAACATAAGATGCGGTCATAGGCTTAGTGGCCTAAAAATCACCTTTCCGTCCTGGGGGAAAAAAGGTATTCTCTTACTGGGAAATAAAAACCTCACTAGTTAAATTAAATCTTGATTTTTTTTTTCTCAGAATCCTTCTCCTATTTATGTTGTATTTTTCCTTATACCAATTCTGTTTTCCTCAGTTTTCATTTAATTCTTATAATGAAAAGGATCATTGGATCTACTTGTTTATATATTTTTAAAGGGAGTAAAAAATCCTTGGCTATTCCAACTATGATGTATAATAATATATATCCGATAATATATATATATATGATAATCTCTCTATATATAAGAGGCTTAGACCTGACAGAATCGCAGAGCAAAAACTACTGATAGAAACTTGAAGTTCGGAATTTAGATTTTAAAAGCGATGTAGGTAACCACTAAGAAAGGAATTTCAAAAATGTTACCCCTAAGGGGTTTAAATGGCGAAATTGTCGTTTAACTCTAACCGATACCTATTTTTGTACTTCGAGAAAAAATGTCTAGTTTGGGCTAATTTTAAAGATCTTGATACGACGAGTTTAACTCGAAAGGTCCTACGTGGCATCGAAAACCATGTTTCAAAGGCGAAAAATGAAGCGTTCACGACGAGTAAGCAATTTTTTGTTTCAGCGGTTTTAGAGAACTCTCTCCATTGCCCGTCTCCCTCTCTTCTACCGAGCCGGCAGCTTCCCCCTCCAACATTCCTCCTACCGGAAGCTCCGATTCTACTAAATCTCCTTAACATCAGTTAACATATTATTGTATATTAAATCAATACCAAGATAATGATCACAGAATTGATTTTAAAGCCGCGACGGGTAATGCTAGTAATATATATATCCGACTATGATACATAATAATATATATCTATAACTATTTCACTTTAGTGAGGAGGAGGAGGAAGTGTCGTTTGTTCAAGGATTTTCTTTAGTGAATTAGTCCCTTCCATGGGTAATTTTATATTTAATTGTCCCAACGTTTCCGGCTATTGGCCCATCTTCTGGGGTTAAAGTAAAAATAATAGGAACACAACCACAACAGATAAACAAATAAAGAGAAAGAGGGATGAAAGGGACCAGATAATCTGTAACCGAAAGTCCACAAAGAGCTACAGTGTCACTATAACAAGTGAGAATGAAATTATTACAAAGCCATAAAAAGTGTTAACAAATAAGCTAATAATGTAAAAAAAAGAAAAGCAGTTATATTTTCATATATAACAACTTTAAAAAAGGACAAATGGCGATGGAACTAAAAAATTGTAAAATAGGGATGTATGTTTGTTTAACGTCCTTTTTATGCTACTAAGGCTAATCGGACGATGCTACAGTGGGAGTCCTAAAGTTTGCCTATCCAGGTATAATTAGGATAGGGATCTTTAACGAGTACCTGACATCGTACAGGCTCGGAACCTCCATTTTACGTTCTATCCAAGGGACGGAATAGCCATGGATTTTTACTCCCATTCCTCGACTTTTAGTATTGTAGGTTGACATGCTAACCACTACACCACAGGTGATCCCATTGTAAAATAGACAATTATAATATATTAAAAACTTCATATATAATAGCTCAACTATTGTGATAAATAATAATTAAAAAATGTTAAAATATAGATAACCCCAGAAGATGGGTCAATAGCCCGAAACGTTGTAACATTGAATATAAAATTAAACATGGAAGATACTCCTTCGTTAAAGAGAATGCCTGATCAGTGGATCGTTACTTTCGTTAGAGAAATCGAATGTTTAAAAATTTTCTTTAATTCCTTATTTATAATCGGATTTCAAAATTTACGTGGTTTCACAAAAAAATGTGGTCCTAAGAAGTATCAAATGGTTACCAAATAAAATACTCCTCGCACTTACTGATTCATATTTCTGAAGTAAGTTCTGCGGTGAAAGAAAAATAAGTCTTATTTTTTTCTCTCCCTGGACTATCGCACTCCATATTTAGTTCTAAAAAAAAGTATGACCATTTCTTCTGTAAAATCCTGTTACTGTGGATACTGATTATCTTCTTTTGATATTGTATCGAAAGTGAACATTGAATTATCTCATAATGTTTAGTAAAAAATTCTCAACTTATCAATTAGTCCGGTTTTTGAGAGTTTTGAATATAATAAAGCTGTATAAATTTGAATAATGTATCCAGATTTTATTCCACGAAAAAAATTCCGCCTATTGGTTATTGTTATTCCGAGTCCTTAGTGGGGGGAATAACTACACCCCCCTTCCATGAATAAGTAATGGGAGGAGGATTTTCCATCTCGGCTTCCTAAACGTCCTGTAATATATGACACGTTTATTTTGGATTTCAGTCAGGAAAGTATAAGAAGATGATTCTACAACATATCTTTGCTTACTAGAATATACATATATTCATTTATTCATATCATAATGGTATTTTAACAAATTAACAATAAATAATTTTTAAAATCTTTCTAATCGCTCACTCCTTTTAAGAACGTCCTATTTCGAAAATTCTGGTGTTATGCGCGCATCACATAACTTTCACTTACCACCCTTCTTTTTTGACTAAAATAGACGTATTTTTTTACTTTCACTTACCTATATATGAAATATATAGTAAGTGGAAGTATTGCGACCGTGAAAATTTTCGACTTCCGGTTTTCAACGGAAATACACGTTTTGGGACCCCCTGAGTCAAAATAACCAAGTCCCGCGAAATGGTCTGTGTGTGTGTATGTGAACAGACTAGCTCAAAAACTATAAACCGTGGGAACCTGAAATTGGGTATTTAGTGTAGGTATATGCCCGCGATGTGACAGCAAAAATTTCATCAAAATTGCTCAAAGGGAGGGGGTACTTTATTTAATAACTTTTTACGTTTTTTTCGATTTTCTCAAAAACGGCTCTAACGATTTTGATTAAACTGAGTATTTGATCGAATTATATGCCCGAAATATGACTGTAAAAATTTCATCAAAATTGATTAACCGGAGGGGGGACTTTACTTAATAAATTTTGTATCATTTTCACGTGTTTTTTTTATTTACTCAAAAACGGCTTTAAAGATTTTGATCAAACTGGGTATTTGATGTATTTATATGCCCGAGATGTGACTGTAAAAATTTCATCAAAATTGATCTACGGGAGGGGGGACTTTACTTAATAAATTTTGTACCATTTTCACATGTTTTTTTTATTTACTCAAAAACGGTTTTAACGATTTTGATCAAACTTGGTATTTGATGTATTTATATGCCCGAGATATGACTGTAAAAATTTCATCAAAATTGATCTACGGGAGGGGGGACTTTACTTAATAAATTTTGTATCATTTTCACGGGTTTTCTTATTTACTCAAAAACGGCTTTAACGATTAACAAAAATAAGATATGAATGTAGAAAAATGTGTGACTTTGGGAAATGATAATTAGCAAAACATGTCAATTTCTAATCTAAGTAAGTTGGTAAGTGAAAGTTGTGTGTTGCGCGCACGCACCAGATTTTTTTTTTTTTTAATGGCGTTCTTAAGTGCTACCGGTGAGGGAACACTAAACTTTCTTTCGCAATGATTTCTTTTTTTTTTAGTATTGGAAAGCTGGGTCAGTAATCAATCATGCAGTAGGTTGTGTACCGAGAATAAATTTGGTCACTTTTACTCTAGAAATTCGTACTTTACAGAGATTCATTTGAAATTTTTTTATATATATATATAAACATGTTTTTAAGGTGAGTTATAACGCTCAAGCCAATTGCACAAACTGGCTTGCACAAATAAATCGTTGCGTGTAAACGCTGGTATGAAGTTTGTTCAAGCCAAAAAATTTGGCTTATGCTAAATTTGTCCGGACAGAAAATTGGCTTGAGGTTGTTGTATTGGCATGAGCGTGTAAACGATGCTCAAGCCATAATTCCAAAATCAGGCATGCGCGTTGATAGAAATCGTGTTAACGCACCTCTAGGAGATAATAGAAATAATAATCGAGTTTTAGTATACTGTACATTGTATACATGTATAGTATGGTATGTACAGAATAACAAATAAACTGCCTTCTAGCAGGGTTACTGTTGGAAGGAAAAATAAAAAAAAATAAAAAAATCGAGTTTTAGACTGAAGGTATCGATGTATCGATAATAATCGACCCCAAAAGACCTCCTCCTATGGTCGTAGTAGATCCTATCTTTCTTTCGGAACTAAAAAATCAACAATAAATTGCATTATTTATTTATAGATATTTTTATCCTACAATAATTTCCTGTTCTCAACTTACCGATTAATGAAATTAAATTTATTTTCCACAAAAAAAAATTAATTGACAAATATCAGGTATGTACCGTTATTGTACATTAAAATAAATGATAAGAAAATTATTAATTAGATTATTTTCAGTCTCAAAGGAAACTAAACTTTGATTGGAAATTTAATTAATAATAATTATATCAGGGCTGCCTTTGTTAACTCAACTCCGAGGAAATTACTCAAACAGTTTATTACCAACTTACTTCCAAATTATTATTATTATTATCATAATGGTGTTTTAGCAAATTTCAATTATATTTAGTCTGAATCCGAACATTCTAAAAGGTTACCGAATAACATAGAAGATTCTAGAACAATCCCGAACATGTATTAGAGCATTTAGTAATTATTTAAAAAAAAAAAACTCAAGAAATCTTTTAAATCGCATGGTTAGTTGTTTCATGATACAATATTCTATGGCAATGACTACAAGAAAATAGAATACTGTCGACAAATATTGAATTTTATATGGGTTATTTTCGTTTATTCCTTTTTACAACGTCGTATCTAGAAAAGATACTATTTAAAGTTATGTCTGTTTTTCTGAATGATATTTTGCTTTTATGATGCAACATTCGTCTTAATAGTGAGAGTCAGTGATTTAGTTTTTTTACTTTCACTTACCTATATATGAAATATATAGTAAGTGGAAGTATTGCGATCGTGAAAAAATTCGACTTCCGGTTTTCAACGGAAATACACGTTTTGGGGTCCCCTGAGTCGAAATGACCAAGTCCCGCGAAATGGTCTGTGTGTCTGTGTGTGTCTGTGTGTGTGTGTGTGTGTGTGTGTGTGTGTGTGTGTGTGTGTGTGTGTGTGTGTGTGTGTGTGTGTGTGTGTGTGTGTGTGTGTGTGTGTGTGTGTGTGTGTGAACAGACTAGCTCAAAAACTATAAACCGTGCGATCCTGAAATTGGGTATTTAGTGTAGGTATATGCCCGCAAAGTGACAGCATAAATTTCATCAAAATTACTTAAATGGAGGGGGTACTTTACTTAATAACTTTTTAGGTTTTTTTTGATTTTCTCAAAAACGGCTCTAACGATTTTGATTAAACTGAGTATTTCATCTATTTATATGCCCGAAATATGACTGTAAAAATTTCATCAAAATTGAGTAACCGGAGGGGGGACTTTACTTAATAAATTTTGTAACATTTTCACGTGTTTTTTTTATTTACTCTAAATCGGCTTTAACGATTTTGATCAAACTGGGTATTTGATGTATGTATATGCCCGAGATATGACTGTTAAAATTTCATCAAAATTGACTAACCGGAGGGGGGACTTTACTTAATAAATTTTGTATCATTTTCACGGGGTTTTTTATTTACTCAAAAACGGCTTTAACGATTAACAAAAAAAAGATATGGATGTAGAAAAATGTGTGACTTTGGGAAATTATATTTAACAAAACACGTCAATTTCTTATCTAAGTAAGTTGGTAAGTGAAAGTTGTGTGTTGCGCGCACGCACCAGATTTTTTTTAATGCTTTGACGAGGCATTTCCCGGTCAGTCGTCTTTCCATGGGATGTTAAAAAGGGTCAGTGAAGGGCAGTTTGATCGTCATAGCTGCCAAATGTTCATGGTATCGTTACTTGTTAACTCTTTAAATTACTAGAAAACCTAGAGACAACAATCAAACAAAAGATAAAAGTAGTGGTTAGCATGGCAACCTACAATACTAAAGGTCACAGGTTCGCGTTCCGCGGTGATCCTAGGATGTTTTAAAGGTAGTATAAAAATCCTTAGCTATGCCGTCCCTCGGATAGGACGTAAAATGGAGGTCCCGAGCCTGTAAGATGTCAGGTACTCGTTAAAGATCCCTATCCTAATTATACCTGGATAGGCAAAATTTAGGACTCCCACTGTAGCATCGTCCGATTAGCCTTAGAAGCATAAAGTGACGTTCAACAAAGAAACGAACAAACATGAAAATACCATGATTTTAAACTTGATATATTTTCATTGGCACTTGTGAGGACACTAGTGAAAATATTATTATATGTGATCTGAAACTATAATTTGGGCAATCGAATTTGATTTTAAATACCTACCTAGCAGACAATAATACTATGTTTACATTAGGATAAAGTTTAGATTTTTAATTCTACTTATCGATAATAAGTAAGGAATGTCAATGCAGAACAGTTTTGCTTCCTTTCTAATTATTTTAAAATTATTAAATAAGTAAATAGCTATCTGATTTCAAGGTGAATGATAAGAATAAAACTTAATAAATCCATTAAATGCTTTGATGATAAATTCTAGGCGGTGGAAAGCTGCGAAGTTAAACGATTTTTTGTATGTTTAAGGTAAATAAAGATTTATTTAAAACATACAAAAAAAAAAAAAAAACATCAAAAATCTGGTGGGGTGCGCGCATCACACAACTTCCGCTTAACTTATACCCTTCTTTTTTTTTTATTGGACATAGGCAAAATTTTTTTTTTTTTTTTTGCCTACTTAAGTGCTACCGGAGAGGGAAGACTAAACTTTCTTTCGCAATGAAAATTGTTTTCTTTCTTATTGGAAACTGGGGTCAGTAACAAACGGATGAGGAAACAAACAAAAACTGAACAAACGGATAGAATCACCGAATGAACACATAGGATTTAATGGAATTTTAAACCTTTTTAATTTATTTGTTAAAAAATTAAAACAAATAGAGGAATAAAATGTTAAAGGGTGCCTTTACTCTGTGTGAAACTCAAATAGAAAATCCCAAGAACCTCAGATACAGTGGTGTACCGAGAATAAAGTTAATCCCATTTACTCTAGAACTACATACTTTCCAGGGATTCGTTTGATTATTTTTCCATATAAATATGTTTCTAGTAAATTCATCGAGACAATAAACGAAAACTTGGATAAAAAACATCAGCTACAATGAATCGATATTTCGTCCTCATCAACATCGATTTCCCATCCCTATTGTAGGGTAGACGGGTTCTGAAATCTCAGTGGTTAACTTTTAACTAAATTAGCGTGACCCAACCCTTTCTCAATTAAACAAGATTAGGAGCGAAGCGACGAAGTCCAGCAGTACTGTGTGTGTGTAGAGGGGGGGCAGTACTGTGACAGATGACCCCCCGGTCCTGCATTCCAGGACTAAAGAGGGTTAATGTGACCTGGATTCCCGTGGGGGGGGGACTTGTGAAACAGTTCTGGTATCTCCTACACCACTTCAAAGCGGGTCTGTAACTATGGCGGAGAGAATAATACTTTGGCCTCTAGCGTAGGCTTAATTGCTTGACTTATTTGTTAATTAAATTATAAATAAATGCTTATATACATCTAAGGAATGAGCTCTCATGAGGTGGAGGGGAGGCGCCACCCCCCTCAAGCGAGTGTGAAGAAAGGTCAGGTGGGGGAAAGCGGGGTTGGTTGGCAACAATTTTCACTTGATTGTTTGATTGTTGAGTCGTTCCTGTTAATATAACCCCAATAAGGCCACTGTAAACTCCAAGTATTAGAGTACTTCAAATATTTTTTTCACCACATAATATTTAATACTAAGGTCATAGAAAATTGAAGAATTCGTCAATCCAGAGTATGCCAATTAACCTCCATATGTGGGGCATGTTGGCCTAGAAGGTGGGGTTGTTTAGCCATCTCACTCAAGTACTGCCTGACACATATTATTGTTATTAAAAGCTGCACTATAATATAATAATTTTGAATCGGTTTTTAACAGCTTTTGAGGGAAAATAGAATGATAATAGAAGCAGATAGAAGTTTAGACTGTCGTCACTTTCTGCATAAGAAACATTGCTCTCATCCTCCTTGCTGGAACTAAAGACAATTGGTAGTTTCACCTTTGTTTATGTTTACCTTGCATTTGTAAATTGCTACTGCGCAATCAAACCTCAGTTGAAAAGAGCCAACTAACCCCACAGGAGAGATCATATGAAAGATGGCTGCCAGGATAGGGGAGAACAATCAAACAAGAAACTGGTTAGTCGAATGGTTAGATTTTTCAATGGAGTTTGGGGGTATGTGAACAAAATCGGAGTCAAATGTTTTGCGATGCCTTTAAACCAAATTTACTGAAAATATAAAAATTTACTTACATGTTGTAAAATCAATCAATGAAACACACTCTACACTGTTAGCATCGGATTGAAAACTCAGGACTAGACTCCCAAGGTCGAGCGGGTCACATGTTACAATGGTGGGGCCTTCACAACACGGTGACGGAAACTGTAAGCCAATGGCCAACCAACCCCGCTCTCCCCTACACAATTTATTAATCCTGTAAAAGTATATGTTATAAGAAAATAAAGAAAAATAAGTTAGGTAAATCGCTACTAATTCGTTATTAAAAAATATAATATCTTCCTGCTAAATTAGGAGATAAAGAAAAGAATGAAATATCGAACTTAAATTGAATAGGTCGTTTGAGAAAATAGAAATTTCCAAAAATACGATCATCTTATTGCTGTTTATTCCTTTAACGTCTCTTTATGCTACTGAGGCTAATCGGACGATGCTACAGTGGGAGTCATAAATTTTGCCTATCTAGGTATAACTAGGATAGCGATCGAAAATAGAAAAAAATCTGGCGCGTGGGCGCAACACACAACTTTTACTTACCAACTTACTCAGATTAGAAATTAATGTGTTTTGTTAATTGCCACTTCTCAAATTCACACATTATAGCCGTTTTTGGGATAATAAAAAAAAAAAGGTAAAAAATGGAGAAAAAGTTATAAAATAAAGTACCCCCTCCGTTTGACCAATTTTAATGAAATGTTGGCGGTCACATCTTTGGCACATACGTACATCAAATACCCAGTTTGATCAAAATCTTTAAAGCCGTTTTTGAGTAAATAAAAAAACATGTGAAAATGAGACAAAATTTATTAAGTAAAGTACCACCTCCAATTGATCGACTTTGATGAAATTTTGACTGTCACATTGCGGGGAGAAACAGACATCAAACACCGAGTTTAATCAAAGTCGTTTTTGAGAAAATCGAAAAAAAAAGAAAGAAAAAAAACGTGAAAATTAGACAAAACTCTTTAAATAAAGTACGCCCTTAAGTTTCTTGTTAAACACTTCTTCGTAAGATGTATTCCAAAAAAGAAAAAAATTATTAACTGTATTTGACCTTGAAACAGGCTGTCCTTTATTTTTTTTTGGTCCTCCCCTTCCTCGCCTTGTAGGCTATACGGGGTTTCCCGGGCGAGGGGAGAGGGTGGGGGATTGGTGCCGAGATTAATTAAATTTTCCCCTGGCTCCGGGTTTTGAACTTGCTATCTTCGTGTTTCCAAACAGACGTTGCCATAGGCAACGCGTATTTTCTAACGGGTTTGCCCACTCGGCCATCCCGCCACCCAGGCTGTCCCATATATATGACAGTAGTAAAATGTGAGTGCGATGGAGTCAGAGAAATAAAATGAAAAATTATGTATTTAAAATAATCTACATTAATTCCCTGTTAGACATTTGGTACAGCAGGTGAGAATTAACTACCGCCATATCAATTAGTCTAATGAATATACACCAGTACCATTTCTTCCCCCCTTACATTGATGGGATATTTGCCAGCCATCCAACATGCAAGTCTACTCCTCCCATGTAGGAGCTGTACTCTTTATCAAGGAATGGCTTTGCGATTGGATTTTTTTCTTTTTTCATGACAAAACCTGGTGACATTGCCTACATGCTATGTCAGGCTTTCGCCAGACATATCCGGCTTTTCATACGTTTGTACTGCATCCGGCCGACTTTTTATACTTTAGGTTAATGTCCGGCTTTTAAAACTTAGGCCTCAAAAACAAAAACGTATCTTTTTCCTTGAGGAGAGTACATGGGGACTTGAGAGCCGGACGGAAGAGTCTACCCCAATCATCACCAGTTGCACTTACTTCTTACCACCGTCCTATAAATAGTACACCCGATTTCATGCCCATAACATTTCCATATTTTGCTTGATATTTATAATAATGCTTTATTTTGTAACTTTAGTAAATATTTTAATCTCTGTATATATAAGAGGCTTTGTCCTGACTGACAGAATCAACGCAGAGCAAAAACTACTAATGATAGAAACTTGAAGTTCGGAATTTAGATTTTAAACGCGATGTAGGTAACCACTAAGAAAGGAATTTCAAAAATGTAAACCCTAAAGGGCTTAAATGGCGAAATTGTCGTTTAAATCGAACGAAAATCTATTGTTGAGATATTAAACCATATGTTTTTTTATTTGAATATCGATTTAACGTTACAATATTATTAAAATAGACATTTACATAAAATATGGCTACTGATTATTTAAATATTAGTGGTAATGAAATTATGCACACTGTGATTCCCATGATTGGGGATGGTGCGTGTTTATTTCGATCTCTTCTCCATATATTTAAGAGGCTTTGTCCTGACTAACAGAATCAACGCAGAGCAAAAACTACTAATGATGGAAACTTTAAGTTCGGAATTTAGATTTTAAAAGCGATGTAGGTAACCACTAAGAAAGGAATATCAAAAATGTAACCCCTAAGGGGTTTAAATGGCGAAATTGTGGTTTAACTCTAACGGACATCTATTTTCGAACTTCGAGAAAATATATCTAATTTGGACTCATTTTAAAGATCTTGATACGAAGAGTTGGCGTAGGGAAGTGGCGACCCCATCGCCCAGTCATTTTGACTGCAATCAGCCACTGGTCCTCCAGGTTGGGGGAAACCTAGTGCCGGGGGGTATAGCCCGGCCACCCTTCCTCCTGAGGGGACATAAGTATTCAGGAGGCCAGTTGTCCCGAGGATACGGGGCCTGTTTGGTTGGGCTAATCACCCACCAAGCAGTACAGCTGATTCAAAGAACCATTGTTGATAGCCTCGGATATGGACGATCTTATGGTAAACGACCTGGCAAGTTGAAGGATATTCGTTTAGGTACTTGGAATATACGATCTCTCAATGGCAAGGAGGTTGAGATAGTTGAGGAGATGATGGCATATAGGGTTGATATTATGGGAATTGGAGAAATCAGGAGGAAAGGCAGCGGGGAGGTCAGGCTTGACAGGGGATACACTCTACTATACTCTGGGGTGCCAAAAGGTATTAGGGCCAAAGAAGGAGTTGGTGTGATTTTGAAGGAGGAGCTTGTGAAAAACGTCTATGAATGGGAACCGATTAACTCTAGATTGATATCTGTTAATATTCGACTTACAGTGGGGAATGTTACTATCATTCAGGTTTATGCACCAACTGAGGATTCGAGTGCGATTGAGGTTGAACAGTTTTACAGTGACCTGGCCAGAGCAGTAGACAAGAATAAGAGTAGAAACATTATTATAATGGGAGACCTAAATGCAAGAACTGGTAGGAACCACCAAAAGGCCTTTGGATGTATGGGTCCGCATGGAGGTGAAAAAACCCCTAAATAATAACGGAAAAAGATTGATAGAGTTCTGCGTAGACAATGGCCTCGTGATCGGTAACTCGCTCTACCCGCATAAACCAACCCATAAGATCACATTCTCAGCAATCGAAAGGAATGCTAATAGCGTAATAGGTTACTTCCTGTACACACGGGAGTTAAGGAGATATTTTACAGATGTAAAAGTCATTCGTGGAGCTGAAATCGGCAGTGATCACATGCTTCTAGTTGCCGACACTAGAATCCTTCTGGAGAGGAAGACTCCCTCGAAAGCATATGAACGCATTGAGGTAAAACTGTTGAACGATCCTGAAATAAGAACACGCTACGAAGATGATCTGAAGGCCAGACTCCAGGAACTAGATTTCAAAAAGGAAATGGATGATGTATGGCTTGATCTCAAAACAGCTCTGTTGGAATCGGCATCCAAAATTTGCGGATTGAAGAAGGTCTCAACTTCAAGAAAACGCTCTGACTGGTGGACAGAAGATCTTCGAGCAATTATAAAAGAGAAAAAGACGACCTGGAAAAATTTCTGCAAGGATAGAAGCCGAGAGAATTACGAACTATACCAAGCGGCCCGAAACAGAGCGAAAATGGCTATAAAAGAAGCTAAAAACAAGTCATGGGTAGAATTTAGCCGCACATTAAATTGTGATCGAAAGGGAAATGTGAAAATGTTCTGGAGAAAGATCAAATCTCTTAGAGGCCAGAAGCCAAAAAGTGTGAGGAACATACGGAACGCAAAAGGAGAGATTGTCTCGGAAGACAAAGAGATTCTGGAAGTATGGCGTGAATACTTTATGATACAGTTCAAAGAACAAGAAAGTAACTTGTTTGTAGATGAAGGAAATGTAAGACAGGAGGAACAGGGAGATGACCCAATCGAGGAAGAAGAAATAGAGATGGCCATCTCTAAAATAAAAATTGGTAAATCAGCGGGGCGCGATCAAGTCGCTCCTGAATTCATAAAGTATGGAGGGACTGAACTTGTAAAAGCGCTACAAAATCTCTTCCAAATTATATGGAATGAGAGAAGGATACCGAAGGATTGGGAATTCAATTTAATTGTTCCAATTCACAAAAAAGGGAGTCCAAGTGAATGCTCTAATTATAGACCGATCTGCCTCTCCCCTGTGGTGTACAAGATATATACCAGCATCCTGGAGAAAAGATTAAGACCTATTGTTGAGCCCTACCTGCAAGAGGAGCAAAGTGCATTTAGGCCAGGAAGACAGACGCAAGATCATATCTTCACCCTCAGGAACGTTATAGAAAAGGCATGGGACCGTGATAGGAATATATATCTTGCGTTTTTGGACCTGAAAGCGGCTTTCGATTCGGTTCCTCGAGAAGAAATCTGGGGAGCCCTGCGATCAAAGAATGTGCCTCCCCGATTGATAGAGGCTATTAAATCTACGTATCAGGAACCGAAGGGAATAGTCCGCCTGAATGGTCAGGAATCCAAAGAGTTTAAGATGGAAACGGGAGTCAAGCAAGGAGATTCACTAAGCCCTCTTCTTTTCATCATCTACATGGATGAAATCGCCTCTTGCTGCAAAAGACGCACTGCCCGAACCCATATTGGGCAATGGAATTTACTCCCTGTCGTGGTCCAGTTTCTCCTTTTTGCTGATGACATAGTGCTTATAGCAGACACCCCTGAGAGACTCCAACAAGCAGTGGTTGAGTGGTGTGAGGAGCTAAAACGGAAGGGCATGACCATAAACTCAAGTTGGGAAATCCGAAGAGAATGTCAGGATCCTTTGTAACGATCAAGAAATAGGAGTGGTGTCAGACTTCACATATTTGGGAACGGTGATAAACAGATCAGGGAAGGTGGACTCAGAAATAACGAATAGGATCTCTAAAGCGAACTCAGTCTACTACCAGATCTGCAAGTCAGTCATCGGAAACAAAGAAGTAAATCAGGAAACGAAGCTACACCTTTATAAGTCCGTATACCTTCCCGTCCTTCTTTATGGAGCAGAAAGCTGGGTCCTAACTGAGAGACTGCAAAGCCGAGTTACGGCAGCGGAGATGAGGTTTCTAAGAAGGATACTTGGGAAAACAAGAAGAGACCGCATCAGAAACGAGAGGATTAGGGAGGATCTAAAGATATGCCCACTCCAGAAAACAATTGAGACCCGCCAGCTCAAGTGGTTTGGACATGTCTGTCGCATGGAACACCACAGAGACCCAATTAAAACAATGGACGTCCGACCATTGGGCAAGAGGCCAAGAGGTAGACCCAGGAAGTCCTACTTGGGCCATATCGAAGACATTGGGAGACGGAGACAGAAGACGGCGGCAGAAATGAGGATCATGGCAAGGGACAGAGATACCTGGCGCCGTTGGCTAGAGACACCCCCACGCTGAGAGGCAAATGGGTGGAAGAGAAAGAAGAAGAAGAAGATACGAAGAGTTTAACTCGTAAGCCATGTTTTAAAGCCGAAAAATAAAGCTTTCATGAGGAATAAGCAATTTTTTATTTCGGCTGTTTTAGTGAACTCTCCATTGCGCGCCTCCCTCTCTTCTACCGAGCCGGCAGCTTCCCCTTCCAACATTCTACCTCCCGGAAGCTCCGATTCTACTAAATCTCCATAACATCAGTTAACATATTATATTAAATCAATACCAAGAATGATCACAGAAGTGATTTTAAAGGCTCGCGGGTGAAGCCGCGACGGGGAATGCTATTACACTATATAACACAGAAAAAATAAATAAAAGTTTTTTATTTTTTACAATTTTTCAAATATCATGTTCAAATTCGACCATACTTTTTTTCATGTTTCTATTTATAAAATGATTAGTAATAAATATTTCTTCGGGGGGGGGGGGCATGTAATAGCTGAATAGATTCAGATTATTATAAAAATATTTAAATTGCAAAAAAGTTTTATGGGAAACGGGGAAAAAATTGAAAACCTGGCGTCCTATATATAGGACAGTGGTAAGAAATGGGTTAATCCGATACTAACAGTGTAGAGAAGAGTGTGCTTCATTGATTGATTTTACAACGTGTAAATAAATTTTTATATTTTCAGTAAATTTGGTTTAAAGGCATCGCAAAACATTTGACTCCGATTTTGTTCACATACCCCCAAACTCCATTGAAAAACCTAACCATTCGACTAACCAGTTTCTTGTTTGATTGTTCTCCCCTATCCTGGCAGCCATCTTTCATATGATCTCTCCAGTGGGGTTAGTTGGCTCTCTTCAACTGAGGTTTGATGGCGCAGTAGCAATTCACAAAAGCAAGGTAAACATAAACAAAGGTGAAACTACCAATTGTCTTTAGTTCCAGCAAGGAGGATGAGAGCAATGTTTCTTATGAAGAAAGTGACGACAGTCTAAACTTCTATCTTCTTCTATTGTCATTCTATTTTCCCTTAAAAGCTGTTAAAAACCGATTCAAAATGATTATATTATAGTGGAGCTTTTATTAACAATAATATGTGTCAGGCAGTACTTGAATGAGATGACTAAACAACCCCACCTTCTAGGCCAACCTGCCCCACTTATGGGGGTTAATTGGCATACTCTGGATTGACGAATTCTTCAATTTTCTATGATCTTAGTATTAAATATTATGTGGTGAAAAAAATACTTGAAGTACTCTAATACTTGGAGTTTACAGTGGTATCAGCCTTATTGGGTTTATATTAACAGGAACGACTCAACAATCAAACAAGTGAAAACTGTTGCCAACCAACCCCGCTCTCCCCTACTATATATTTTATATATATGTAAGTGAAAGTAAAAACGTAATTAATTAAATAAAGTGCCCCCTCATTTTGACCAATTTCAATTAAATATTTGCTGTCACGTCACGTCACGTCACGGGCATATACATACACCAAATACCAAATTTCAGGTTCATACGGTTTATAGTTTTTGAGCTAGTCTGTTCGGACACACACCATTTCGCGGGACTCGATTATTTGGAGTCGGGAGGGTAATTTTTCATGATCCCAATACTTTCCGTTACTATATTTTTCATATATAGGTCAGTGAAATGTCGGTGCATACCTACACCTTCATACAATATTTACATTCGGCCAAGGCAGCTCCGAGTGGAGCTTTATGAATTTGTATAACGGTTAGAATTATTGATTTAATAATTTTTTTATTTTTATTTGCTATGGATTTTTCTCTCTGAGCACGTACATACTACTCATGGTTATGTTATCGAGCACGTGGAATACAAATCCCTTTCCACTGAAATGCAAACCTAAATAGAAATAAAATGACGGAAAATGAAGAAAAAAAAAAACCTTTTCTCAAAACTCTCGGTGGATTAATTTCATTCCCAATCTGACGGCAAATGATTTTCCCTTCGCATAGAAATAATATTTTTTACCAGCTATTGCGGTTTTAACTCTGACATAGTAAAATTTTTTTATATTTTTCAATTATAGAATTTCTAATCTGATTTCTTCACCAATAACGTCTGATAGAAGTTTCCAAGTAATTTAAAGTAAAAAGCTTTGGATTGTAATGTAAATTTTAAAAAAATTAAAATTAAAAGCATTTTTTTTTTAGCTTTCTTTTAGCGCCAATTTGACCACTAACAGAGCTTTTTTATTTCATGAATAGCCAGTTTCCCTTGAACTATTGAACTTGAAACTTGAATTATGTATCTAATTAAAGCTAATTGAGTTCAATAAAATTTAGGTTAAAATATTTAATTTCGATTTTACTGTCTTTTTACGATATTAATTTCCTTACAGAAATGAAATATTTCATGATATTGATTAAAATCATAAGTACTATATTTTCTTATATATTTGCTTCTATCACTGTGGTGTTATGGTTGGCATAGCAGCCTACAATACTTAAGGTCGCGTACCGTGGTGGCCCAAGGATTTTTAACGGGAGTAAAATACTCTTGGCTTTTCCGTCGCTAGGATAATACGTAAAATAGAGTTCCCGAGTCAGTACGATCAGTTACAGTCGGTCTGTTACTCGTTAAATATCCACATCCTAATTATACCTGGATAGGTAAAGAGTTGGAACAAACCGCCACAGTACATGTTTATGACTACGATGCTACCATCTATGCTGGCCTAGAACCTTCCAGGCTGTTCTCCTTACGTCTAAAGGACTGGAGAGTTAGTCTTGTACTGAAGCTCAAGTCATATGGTTATTTCTGTGTTACAAAGTGATAATTTTTGTAACCTGTATAATTATTTGTGTTTCGATAATTTGCGTGGCATTGTAAATTATTATTTTGGTTCAATAAAAATTGTTTAACCCACATAAGTGTTTTTTTTTTATATATATATAATAATTTTATTTCATATTTACAATATATACATGTTTATAATTGATTGGGGTACTCCCTTATACAATTCATTTTCTTGTTGTCAATTTAATTTAAAACTGTTTTATACAATTTGGTCAAAAAAAAAAAAGAGAAAAAACTCCAAAACAATGATTAAAATAAAATGAAGTACATATCTTTAAATCAAATTAAGCACCTACAAATCATTAAATAACATAAACTTAAATGATTAAATAATTTTTACAATAATATATGTTTCGTTCTTTTATGTTTGTATCTACGGGTTGTTGTTTTTGTATAATTATAATTTCCTATTTCTGTTATTAATGGGTTTAAGGAGTTTGTGCAAGATTGGAAGAAATTATGGGTCAGTTTATATATGTATTCCTGTACGCTGTCTATATTTAGTTCTGAGTGCATTTTAGTTATTCTAGTATAATATGGGTAGTTTCTTACAATTCTGAGGCATTTGTTCTGGAATTCTTTGTAGTTTATTGATGTTCCTTCTGTTAGCGAAGCTCCATATGGGACAGGCATAAGTTATGATAGGTCGGAGTACCGTTTTATATAGAATTAAATTACACATAAGTGTTACAATATAATTTAGTAGATTATAACCGTATTAAATTTTTCGAAAATCACTATTATATATTTCTCATAAGCTCAGCTTGTCCTGTTAATAAATTGACTGAACCCATTGGAATTTCTCCTTATTTTACTTTTTTAAGAAAATAAAGAAAAATAATAAGGAATGAACATTACTTATAGAATAGGACCTCCATTATCGGGGCCTCAATTAACCGGGATCCAAATAACCGGGGTGCCGAGGAGCCAAATTTTTTTTTTTAATAAGCTTTTTTTAATTTGTATGCCATTTATTTTGTATGTATAATATTTTAAAAAATATCGAAGTATAATATTTATCGATAATACAATGGTTAACTATTTATTATGAAATGAAACAATAAATGGAAAAACACAGAAAGCGAGTATTGTATTATGAGATATTTCCGGTATCTCATACTCCAATTCATAATCTAGAAACGGTATTGTTTTCAAGTCTTTCCAGGAAACTCCTACTCTGGCCTGTTTGGCTACAAAACAAAATATTGTGAGCTGTGATTTAGTCTCGATTAAAATACATGCGAAGTAGCAAAATGTCGGAAAAAAAAAAAACGTGTTTAAACGCTTGAAGAGAAAATAACTATTATAAACAGACTACAAAAGGGTGAAAGTTTTAAAAAATTGTCCGATGAACTAGGAATCGGCGAACAAACAAACTGTACGGGATATTTTGAAGAAGAAAAAAAAAAATTTTCGACTTCGTATCGTCGTCGGCCCACAATATATAAAACATACATTTAATTTTTTTGTTATTTTTGTATACTATAATTTAATGTAGGTATATAATACGTTCGTTTGTTAATAAAAGTGATAACACATTACAATTGATGTATAATCAATTGTAATGTATAATCACAATAAATAAATGAATAAAATAAATAAAAGTGATATTTTAATCTTTTTATCTATCGCATTAAGTCAATAAAATGTTTTAATTCGATTATCCGGGGTTCGATTATCGGTGGACCCCCATACCCATCGTTACCCCGGATAATAGAGGTTCTACTGTACTTCTTTTTTCTTAGAATTATTCATCACTCTACTTGTTTCCAGTTAAATAGTACTTCAAGCACTGATTTCGAATTATATACCATGCTCGAAATTCTTTTTTTTTTCAGTTTTTTAATTTTGATCCTTTATTGGCCTCACACTATTATTACAATGGTTGGTTCAACGTTTCGGCACTAAGCCATTTTCAAGAAGAAGACCTAAAATTTAGAATTTCAATACTTTTGAACTCAATAAATTAAAATAAAAACATTCAAGTGAAAAAATATATGTTTTTACCCACCTGTGACCACAATTTTTAAATAAATTAGGCTGACTACCCTTGTCTAAAGTTAAAAATCTTTATTGCTAGTTAACAACTATTGTCACTTTTGGTAAGAATCACATTCAAATGGATTATTTTACCAGTCCCCTTATCCCTTCCAACCTGTAACTTCACTATTACTTAAATAAACAATTTGCAAATTTTAAATTAAATTTATGATTAAAATTCTTACATTTTTTTTATTTTACTATTTATTAATTTTCTAAAATTTTAAAATTCATAATAAAAAAAACCTTATGATTAACTTATTAACTTATGATTTTTTTTTTATTATGAATTTTAAAATTTTAGAAAATTAATAAATAGTAAAATTAAAAAAATGTATGAATTTTAATCATAATTTTAATTTAAAATTTGCAAATTATTTATTTAAGTAATAGTGAAGTTACAGGTTGGAAGGGATAAGGGGAATGGTAAAATAATCCATTTGACTGTGATTCTTACCAAAAGTGACAATAGTTGTTAACTAGCAATAAAGATTTTTAACTTTAGACAAGGGTAGTCAGCCTAATTTATTTAAAAATTGTGGTCACAGGTGGGTAAAAACATATATTTTTTCACTTGAATGTTTTTATTTTAATTTATTGAGTTCAAAAGTATTGAAATTCTAAATTTTAGGTCTTCTTCTTGAAAATGGCTTAGTGCCGAAACGTTGAACCAACCATTGTAATAATAGTGTGAGGCCAATAAAGGATCAAAATTAAAAAACTGAACTATTATTTTCTTAGCCTCAAGACTAATATAGAATTAATATAAGAATTTTGAAGAGGATCCACTATGTCTTCACTGAAAATTCTTTTCTTGTTTTTTTTTTTAAATGTAAAGATCGATCCCTGTTAAAAATATTCAAAACCACTAGCGCATGTAAGACTGAGGCTACAACTCAGAGAGTCAATAAACGCTTGAAATATACGAGACCCATGAGAGGTCGGCCTGCCAACTGTTCGATAAAGACTTAGTGAATGATCGCTCCAGTCAACGGATTCTTTTTTTTTTTTCTTCTTCTCCTTCTTCCGTTCCTGGTGATCGATGTACAAGCTTCCTATAAAGTTGTTCAGGGGTTCCTTCCGGTTTACTTCTACAGCTTGATATTTAGGATCCGACATTATGAAACTAGGAAAGGATTGTAAGAGCTAAACACCGAATAAAAAGTATTAATTCAATTATTTCTCTGTCATGGTAACATGAAACTTAGTATTAAAATTTTTAAATATTTTTTATAAGAAGAGAAAAAATTAGCCTTAGTCGTCATTTGAACCCGAATTTCCTTATCACAAGTAAGGCACTCTTGCCACTTTAACAACTAGTTACCTATTCATTCGCCTACCAGGCACCTATTCAATCAAGTCATGCACATATTCAGTCAAGTCAATCCATTCTCTTCACTGACTTCATTCCTACCAATCTCGGAGGAATTTTTACGAATTGAAGCGATGCATAACGATATAAGTGCCTTATGAATTTTTTACAGAAATGATGTGACTTATACCCTCTAGGGTGGACTACGTTCAGTGTTTACGGCCCATGCCATCTTTCATACGTTCAATGAACTCTTTTCTAACAACAAAACATTACTTATGCTCATTGGCAAAAAAAAAACTTTGTTACCCCTTATCCTTATGCATTTCCACGCATAAATTATACGATGGTATGGACAATTTAATGAGTTTTCTTGACTAACGTAATTTTTTTTAAATTATCTATTCAATTATTTCTCTCTATAGATAACAAGTAATTTATTATTACAATTTTTATTTATTTTTTAAAAAATATTTGAAAAAAAATTAATTTCAAAATTAATTAAATTCCATCGCCAATACAAATGGAAACAGAAGTAAATGCCTACATGAACATTTTAGTATGTAGAAACGCCGACAGATATCTCAAACACTGTACGTCTCACGGTTGTACTATCGAAACGCTTGCACGTAAAATGGAGTTCGAGATATAGTATATAGCATAGTACGTACAATGTACAGGTACGAAATACTCGTTAAAGACGCATATCCTAATTACATAAAGTATATACCTATTGTTGCTTTTTTTTTATTCGGTACCCCTACCTGGATAATCTACCTGGGTTGGTTACGCTAGATGTGTAACCAACCTATTCTAACCATGGTGGGTAGGTCGAGATTTATTCCGTGGAGTCTGCGCGGAATAAAAGTCAACCATCCTAGGGCGGATTCTCACCCTTTCGGCTGGAGCATGCTTAAGCGAGTCGCGCTCAAACACGCTCGGCTATCCCGGCCCTATCTATTTATAAATTATAATAGATTGCACTCCTTATATTAGCATCTTTTTTCTTTCTTTTTTTGGCTTGATTCTTGACTTTTTCAACGAGTAACACCCCACTCACTCATTTTTTCATTCAACTTAGAATTGAGATCATACAACCAACTCCTTTTCCAGGTCTCCTGGCTGCGACGTCACGGAGACAAGCTGAGCCTTCTCTCGGTGGGGGAGGAGAAGTACAGCAGCGAACCGAGGTACACGCCCTCCTTCAGGGCCCCCCAGGACTGGCAGCTCCGGATACAGAACGCCCGCCACACCGACGAGGGTGTGTTCGAGTGCCAGGTGTCATCTCACCCCCCGATAGTTCAGAGGTTCTATCTCAAGGTCGTAGGTGAGATGCTTTCATATTTTATTGCATGTAAAAACGTAAAAATTTTGTTTTATATTTACTGGTTCAATACTTATTATTTTTTACTTAGAAGATTACTTTAACCACTTTTCGATCATAGCTACAAATCAATATAAACTTTTTCACAAAAGAAAACCGTACAGAGTGTGTAGTGTACTGTGTATGAGTACTGTGGTGTTGTGGTTAGCATGGCAACCTACAATACTAAAGGTCGCGGGTTCGATTCCAGCGGTGGCCCTAGGATTTTTTAAGGGGAGTAACAAATCCTTAGCTATGCCGTCCCTCGGATAGTACGTAAAATGGAGGTCCCGAGCCTGAACGATGTCAGGTACTCGTTAAAGATCCCGAACCTAATTATACCTGGATAGGAAAAATTTAGGACTCCCACTGCAGCATCGTCCGATTAGCCTTAGTAGCATAAAAATGGACGTTAAACAAACAAACAAAACAACCGTACATTTAATATTTTAATTTTAAAAGCAGATTCCGAGGAATTAGCTTGTAATATGTGTCCTGTATAGAGTAAGTATGGGCCACGTACAGTGAAATAATTCTTCAAGATTAATAGGGCAGGAGATAAGGCAATTTTTCTGGTGTCCCAGCCCCCAACTTATCATACCTCAATTTGAAGTACATGGGTTTTGGAGTGTTTTGTTTTTTAGTACACTGAGAAAAGTAGAGGAAAACGAATTGTTAATATCTGTAAAAAAATAAAATAAAAAAACAACATTTATTTCATTATTTACCAATTTATGAATTTTTTCTATATTTTTGTCATTAAAAAGTCAACCTATATATGGTTTAATTTAAATAACTTATGAAGAACTAAATCATACAGATTCATAAAAACAACATATTTAATAGAAATGTGAGGAAGAAATCAGTTTGTATTATTCCCTTTTTTTTTTTTTTTTTTTTTTTGTTATTTTTTATCATTTATTCTCTAGAATTGTATTATTTAGTCAGAAGTGGTAATTTTTTTTTCTTGTACCGTTGTGTGTTATTTTTAAGGGTTTTTCCCAGAAGAAAGATTTTTTACTTTCACTTACCTATATATGAAATATATAGTAAGTGGAAGTATTGCGATCGTGAAAATTTTCGACTTCCGGTTTTCAACGGAAATACACGTTTTGGGACCCCCTGAGTCGAAATAACCAAGTCCCGCGAAATGGTCTTTGTGTGTGTCTGTGTGTGTGTGTGTGTGTGTGTGTGTGTATGTGAACAGACTAGCTCAAAAACTATAAACCGTGGGAACCTGAAATTGGGTATTTAGTGTAGGTATATGCCCGCGATGTGACAGCAAAAATTTCATCAAAATTGCTCAAAGGGAGGGGGTACTTTATTTAATAACTTTTTACGTTTTTTTAGATTTTCTCAAAAACGGCTGTAACGATTTTGATTAAACTGAGTATTTGATCGATTTATATGCCCGAAATATGACTGTAAAAATTTCATCAAAATTGATTAACCGGAGGGGGGACTTTACTTAATAAATTTTGTATCATTTTCACGTGTTTTTTTTATTTACTCAAAAACGGTTTTAACGATTTTTATCAAACTTGGTATTTGATGTATTTATATGCCCGAGATGTGACTGTAAAAATTTCATCAAAATTGATCTACGGGAGGGGGGACTTTACTTAATAAATTTTGTATCATTTTCACGGTTTTTTTTATTTACTCAAAAACGGCTTTAACGATTAACAAAAATAAGATATGAATGTAGAAAAATGTGTGACTTTGGGAAATGATAATTAGCAAAACACGTCAATTTCTAATCTAAGTAAGTTGGTAAGTGAAAGTTGTGTGTTGCGCGCACGCACCAGATTTTTTTTTTATTCTATTCTATGAAACAACATTTAAACAACAGCCATTAAATTTAGCCATTAAAACTTCAGTTCGTCGTTAACCCTTAACTACTCACCTGAATCAATGTTACTTTTCTACTCACCAGGGGTCAATATGACCCACAATTAAAAAAAAAAATTAAACAACCTTAGGGTGCAAGATATTAGTTTTAAACAACAGGAGAAGGCTTGAAAATATATGTTTATTTATGTATACAATAAATGAAAGTTTTAAAATATGAACAACATGTTGAATTATAGGTCTGAAGTGAAGTACCAAAATAAAGGAACTCCTTAACATTACTATTATTAAAATAATTTCTTTTGATTTAAATTAAAAAATTTTTCTACGAACAACCTTTGCAGTTAATACAGATAAGAAATGGGTGGTTTTGTACAAATTTAGTCCCCGCATCGGACACAAAAAAATGGCTTACACAACTACTCTCCTCGGTTCAAAATATCGATTCAGATAAAATAAACACCTCTCTTATTTTTCAAACACTACCAAGATGTAACTGAAGCCAAAACAAAGGATATGCCAAAGTTAGGTGATCATTCAATGCCAAGGAGGTATAAATAGAATGAAATAAAACTTGGTAGTTAAGGGGTAAGGGTTCTTTTCCTCACTTCCTCTTTCTGCTCCCAGATTGCAGTAGGTGATTACTTTAAGTCTCCAGCTCAAACTGAAACTCTCCAGCTTTTGTAGTATCTAAAAAAAAAACAATAATTAAATCTAAGTTAGTCATTCCAATTTTTTACAGCCATTCCAAAAGATATTACCTGCTTCTTCTTTATGTTTTCTTTTTTGTTGTTTTTTTGCGGCTGTATAGTAAAACAAAAACGAGCATAAATACTCATATATAACACCCAGGTTGGCCCGTTGGACACAGGCCCTTGCAATAAATAATCAAAGTTAAGCAAAGTCGAGCGTGGTTAGTATTTGGATGGGTGACCTTCCGCCAATAAAAGCCATACAGTTCAAGCCTTCCCACACCCCTGGGTATGAGAGCCCCGTCTGCCTACTGGAGGCGACTCCCACCGACCGGGCTTAGGAGTGATGTACCTTCCCCGTTTATCTCGTCAAGAGTCGTGGTGTGGTTTTCCAGGATGTCAATAACCTCCACGAGATTTGATACAAGGATGGTATGCTTCGTGGATAGAAATATAGGTCCTGCTGACTCTGAGCTACCATAATCCTTGGACCTAGACGATTTTGTCACTGTCCTAGGATCCGACTGAGCTTGCAGCAACATGAGGTTTGGGCTCCCCCCCGAGGCTGTCTATGCTCCCGTAAAGCAGCACATATATCTTTAAGAAGACCACATTGCGCGGCCAATGGTCTCAGGCCTACTGCGCCAACAAAAGGGGAAAAATCAATATTAATGTTTTCTACAGACAGATCATATACGGCAATTTTTAAGTAACTTTTTAAAGTTTGTTTCATCAGTATATCTCTCTATATATATAAGAGGCTTTGTCCTGACTGACAGAATCAACGCAGAGCAAAAACTACTAATGATAGAAACTTGAAGTTCGGAATTTAGATTTTAAACGCGATGTAGGTAACCACTAAGAAAGGAAGTTCAAAAATGTAACCCCTAAGGGGCTTAAATGGCGAAATTGTCGTTTAACTCTAACGGATATCTATTGTTGAGATTTTAAACCATATGTTTTTTATTTGAATATCGATTTAACGTTACAATAGTATTAAAATAGACATTCACATAAAATATGGCTACTGATTATTTAAATATTAGTGGTAATCAAATAATGCACACTGTGATTCCCATTATTGGGGATGGTGCGTGTTTATTTCGATCTCTTCTCCGTATATATAAGAGGCTTTGTCCTGACTTACAGAATCAACGCAGAGCAAAAACTACTAATGATAGAAACTTGAAATTCGGAATTTAGATTTTAGGTAACCACTAAGAAAGGCATTTCAAAAATGTAACCCCTAAGGGGTTTAAATGGCGAAATTGTCGTTTAACTCTAACGGACACCTATTTTTGCACTACGAGAAAAAATATCTTATTTGGACTCATTTTAAAGATCTTGATACGACCATTTTAACTCGAAAGATCCTACGGGGCGTCGAAAACCATTATTTAAAGCCAAAAAATGAAGCGTTCACGACGAGTAAGCAATTTTTTGTTTCGGCGGTTTTAGTGAACTCTCTCCATTGCGCGTCTCCCTCTCTTTTACCGAGCCGGCAGCTTCACTTTCAACATTCCACCTACCGGAAGCTCCGATCCCTGTTATGTTGTTAATATATAACATATGTTGTCAATATATAACATATTATATTTAATCAATACCAAGATAACGATCACTGAATTGACTTAAGGCTCGCGGGCAAAGCCGCGACGGGGAATGCTAGTTCATTATACGTGGATAGGGCCATTACTAAATTTTTAAAAGCATTGATATACACATTAAGTAAATTTGATGCGACGGGGAGAAGTTAATAATCCAATTTGAAGATTGAACGGAATCCATTTGCGAAGTGACGGGAAAGTGGCTAGAGTTATCTAATGTAGTCATCCAATCTAATTTAGCTCGGGATCGTCCGGAGGGGCGAACATTGTTAGCCGGAGTTTGTCCTGCCGAACAACTTGACGGGCTACTCCCGAAATACTCGTGGGTCCAGGATATCGTTGTGGTAGAATATTCCTTGCACAAGGATCATATAGAACTTTGAGCGACTGGTAGACGTAAATCTAATGCATATATAATAAAATAAATTCAGCATAATTAGTATAAATGTATATAAGGTAAACGTACCTATAGTGGACACTGTTCCAGTAGTGGCCACTTGGACAATTAAATTTTGAAAATAAGGCAGCTAGGCTTTGTATCAGCTTCAAACTTAGAGTGAATGTACCTACTACTATCTAGTACATTCACTCTAAGTTTGAAGCTGATTCAAAGCCTAGCTGCCTTATTTTCAAAATTTAATTGTCCAAGTGGCCACTACTGGAACAGTGTCCACTATAGGTACGTTTAACTTACAATATCAAATTTCAATTTCAACTTTAAGAGTTATAATTTCCACTTATATTAATTAAAACTAATAGTTATATTGAAAATATGATAGTTTTTCCCAAGAAAAACATTTTCCTATACGTAAGTGAAACATAATGACCTTTAAGGTAAGGCGCACATTAACCCTTTAGCGTCTGATCAGTGCGAGTGTATTGCGCACCCCCCCCCCCCCCCCCCGCTAGCACGCAAACACTTTCAACAACCTCAAACTGACTTGAAAATAGTTATTTATTATACAAGTGACGAAAGTAAATCATTTTACAACTCGAGTGAAACGTTTACCCACACGAGCGAAGCGAGTGTGGTAATTTCACGAGAGTTGTAAATTCTACTTTTTTCACGAGTGTAATATTAAATTTTTTCTGTAATCGTGTAATACATGATCAGATCTAACCAGAATATGAACAAAATTAGGATGTTGTGAAGATTATGGTATGTTTTTGGTAGGTTATAAGCATGGTTATAAACAAGTTATAAAGTTATAAACAAGTGCAGGTTATAAACAAGGAAGGTAATTATTATTATATTTAAATTTTAAAATATATTGATTATTTCCACCAATAATTCATTCACATTTCAATTTATTTTGTTAAAATAAATTCTTACAATGTTAAGAAACATTTAAAAGCATTTAATTTCCAACTTCAAATTATTTTTTAATTTATACTTATTACTAATTAAGAAGGCAATTCACTTTCTTCACTTGTGAAGAAAGTAATCACTATCTTCACACGCAAAATGTTTCACTTTCTTCACTCATTTCAGTTTAGTAATGTTACCATTATTCAACGATTACAGAAAAATATTATTTCAGCTTGGGTACTAGAGCTCGAGAAAATGACATTGCAATGTTTGCAAAAAAGGCTATCAATGATATATTGTTTGAGGGCCAAATTGGCACATAGCACAGGGAGTCAAGTTCACTAGTTTTATAGCTTCACTAATTCTTAGTTCATTTAACAGATTTTCATGAGTGTACCTATTTCTCTTTTTAAACCATTTCTTCATCCACCTGCGCTTCTTTTTTTCATTCTTTTTCGAAGCTACAACTAATGCTATAGCCACACAACTTGCTGTCTTCTTATTCCACATGTTGGCTGCTCAATAATATTGCACCGTGTGGGTTGGCCAAAAATAATATTGTACAAAATATTGTTCAATATATTTTAGTAAATATAGACTCGCTCACATCCTCCTGAAATGTCCTATATACAAGCCCCCTCACTACCTCAGTGACATCAGCACCTCTTTGATCTCTAGGATACTAACACCAACAAGTTATGAGGAGATAAAAAATGTTTATTTTTATATCATACAGAGGTTAAGGATTAGGTGTGTCATAGGAATGAAGTATAGCTGTTAGGTGGGGTTAGTAATCAAATAGACTTAGTATAGTAAATATTAAGTAAGAGAATGAGGTGGAAAAGAAAAAGAATAGAAACTAAGAAAAATAGAACTAAGTTGATGAGGGGAGGAACAGAACAAACAAAGATGGGAACTGGAGGAAAGAAGTATTGTTAATTTATGTTTTATATAATTATTCCCGATATTAGGATATCAATGTTTTATGAGATATATATTGATTTTTCTCTTTTTCTACTCAAATCCTACTTTTTTACTTATTTATTCATCTATTTATGTATACTTAACCATTTAGTCAAAATAGGAATTGACACCTTGAATTATCATCAAATGTAAATTATGCATGCAATGATTTTTATTTTAAACTATGTATTTACAATGTAACCAACCAGACCTCAAAACAACAACAAAATACAGTACTTTATCTATCTATCCAATATATTTAAGTAAATATTGATCGTCTAGAGGCCAGTTTTAAAACATATGATATGATACGGATTCTCATCATCTATATAAATAAAGATGAAATTCTATTTGTTTATTTGCTTGTTTGTTCTTTATATAAATCAATACCGTTTGTCCTAATTTCTCTAAATTTCGCTCAGTGGTTCTTCAATACCAGGTGCGAACACCTGTCCACATTAAAACTGCGTAACTTCCGCCGATCTTCAGCTGATATTCTTTATTTTTATAAAAATCGTAATGATCTCGCTTTACAATGGTTTTTTACGAAATCGACCGTTTCATTAGAAAAATGAACTTTCCCGGGTGAAACCGGGATATGCAGCTTGAATCTATGTAAATAAAGATGAAATTCTGTTTGTTCTTTATAGGAATCCATACAGTTTGTCCTAAATTCTCCAAATTTTGCTCAGTGATTCTTTGATACCAGGTGCGAACACCTGTCCATTTTAAAATTGTATAACTTCAGCCAAACTCTGGGTATATTCTTTGTTATATCTGGGTATATTATTGTTATAAAAATCGTTTTGATCTCGCTTTACATTGGTTTTTACGAAATCGACTGTTTGAGTCAATTAAAGTACCACTTTATAGAATTTATAGATTTAAAAAATGAAATCCTCCGGGTGAAACCGGTATATACAGCTAGTTTTCCATAATACGTTCAGTTTCATAGTCTCAGAAAGAAGTCACTGCCTATATACTCTAATATACTACTCTATATTTCTAATATATTCAAAGAATCTCACTTTGTTGTACAAATCTTCCAACTTTTGCGTATTAGTTTACTGCCGAGGGACCGTGGAAGAGTATTGCTCGAATTCAAAGGGAATATTCTCAAAGGCAGAACAGATTTCATTTGTTATTCAAAGGGCCCGCTTTCACGGAACCTTCTCTTCCCTTTCCCAATTGGTCACCTTTCTTGCACTGGGAGGGCTTCTTCAATAGGACTTCTTGTATCGTCTAGTCTTTGCATCAATGAACCCTTCTGCCTTCTCTGAGTGTAATTCTATTAAACTAGCTACAAATATTACTTCAATGGGTAACCTGTGGTGTAGTGGTTAGCATAGCATCCTAAAATACTAACGGTCGCGGGTTCGCGTCCCGTATTGGCCATAGTATTTTTTAAATGGAGAAAAAAATCCTTGGATATGCCCTCCCTCCGATGAATGCCTTTACAATGTCAGTTACTAGTTAAGGATCCCTATCCTAATTATACCTGGATAGGCAAAATTTAGGACTCCCACTGTAGCATCGTCCGATTAGCCTTAGTGGCATAAAGTAACGTTAAAACAAACAAACAATATTTCAACTGTTTTTCTTTACGATAGGATGATTAATAGTCTAGATTTTCAGAAGTTCACTCGACAAGCCCTGATGAAGGTCCCCACTTAGGGATCGAAACGTTGGTTTTTTCAAAATAAAAAACGTTTAACTGAAAATCTTGACTATCAATCATCATATCCAAGTATAAGTTTATTGGTATATCGCTCATATTTAGAAAATTTGTGAAAAATAATTTCGATTTTCGACCCCGAAACGTCGTTTTTTTTATTGTCATGATCTGACAATAAAAAAAAAATGGTACATGTCGGTTTCGTGCCCCCCAATCATTAATCGATCATCGATTAATCGATTTTTAGCTAGTTGAAAAAAATATCTAGTAAGCTGTTTAAACATAGTAAAATATAGTAACCTATAATGGATAATATATATTTAACAAATCAAATACATCAACAAATAATAGTAACTAACTAAATATATTATTCGTTTTTAATACATTTATAAAAACCACTAATGTCCGTCATTATATTAATAAAATGAATAAAAGATGCAAAAGATAATCTTGAACCCTCAAGCCATGTATTTTTCCGTAGACTCGTTTCATATCTACAATCTCTTACCCTGCATCTCCATCTTGAACGACTTCCTATAACAATTTTCATTGAATGATTTTTCGGACATTTCTTCTCTTCCGGTATTATTCCATATTTCTGCAGAAGGGATACCGCTGTTTCTTCGTTATTGATTTTCCGAAAAAGATCTTTCAAAGAAATAATATCCATTTCTTAACCTTCCTATCAAATGTAAACAATCACAGAAATAATGTAAATTCAACTATGGCATTAAATAACAATCATATGTTTTATTCGAATAATCGATAAATCGATTTTAATGATTGGGGGGCACGAAACCGACAAGTACCCAATTTATTTATATCATCAGTTGGGTTTGTTTATATCTAAAATTAAAGATCATTATTACTGGCATAAAATGCATGCGTAGTACGCCTTTAATAACCGTTTATAAGTAAAGGTTTTTTACTTTACCTATATATGAAATATATAGTAAGTGGAAGTATTGCGATCGTGAAAAATTTCGACTTCCGGTTTTCAACGGAAATACACGTTTTGGGGTACCCTGAGCGCAATTAATCAAGTCCCGCGAAATGGTGTGTGTGTGTGTGTGTGTGTGTGTGTGTGTGTGTGTGTGTGTGTGTGTGTGTGTGTGTGTGTGTGTGAACAGACTAGCTCAAAAAGTATAAACCGTGCGAACCTGTAATTGGGTATTTAGTGTATGTA
Organism: Aelia acuminata; assembly: GCA_911387785.2. Taxonomy (NCBI): domain Eukaryota; kingdom Metazoa; phylum Arthropoda; class Insecta; order Hemiptera; family Pentatomidae; genus Aelia; species Aelia acuminata. The sequence goes on along the minus strand of OU426984.1, from coordinate 6,116,999 downwards.
TATGCCCGCGATGTGACAGCAAAAATTTCATCAAAATTGCTCAAAGGGAGGGGGTACTTTATTTAACAACTTTTCAAGTTTTTTTCGATTTTCTCAATAACGGCTCTAACGATTTTTATTAAACTGAGTATTTGATCTATTTATATAACCGAGATATGACTGTAAAAATTTCATCAAAATTAATCAACCGGAGGGGGGACTTTACTTAATAAATTTTATCATTTCCACGTGTTTTTTTTTATTTACTCAAAAAAGGCTTTAACGATCTTGATCAAACTGGGTATTTGATGTATGCATATGCCAAAGATGTGATAGCTAGCATTTAATCAAAATTGGTCAAACGGAGGGAGGACTTTACTTAATAAATTTTGTATCATTTTCACGTGTTTTTTTTTTATTTACTCAAAAACGGTTTTAACGATTTTGATCAAACTGGGTATTTGATGTATGTATATGCCAAAGATGCGATAGCCAACATTACATCAAAATTGATCAACCGGAGGGGGAACTTTACTTAATAAATTTTGTATCATTTTCACGTGTTTTTTTTTTATTTACTCAAAAACGGTTTTAACGATTTTGATCAAACTGAATATTTGATGTATGTATATGCCAAAGATATGATAGCCAACATTTCATCAAAATTGGTCAAACGGAGCGGGCACTTTATTGGGTTGGTGCAAAATTAATGCAGGTCTTTAATATTCATTGAAAATAGGCCATATCTTTACTTTAACTATAGCTATTTAATCAAAATAATTTCCATCTGAATCAATGCACTTTTGCCAACGTTCAACAAGCGTTTTTATTCCAACAGATAAAAAATCTGAATCCCTGGACTCAATGAAGTCACGAAAAGAATTTTCAATTTCATCCTGGTTTTGAAAATTGTTCTCTCTCAAAAAGTTGTCCAGATGCCTGAAAAGTGGAAGTCTGTAGGAGAGAGGTCAGGTGAATAAGGTGGGTGTGGGAGAACTTCGTAGCCCAACTCGTGCAGTCGTCGTAGCGTTGGTTGTGCGACGTGTGGTCTGGCGTTATCATGGAGAAGGATAGGTCCCTTCCGATTCATCAATGTAATTCTTGATTCATGTTGTCAATTTCTTGACAGTACTTGTCAGCAGTTATAGTCTCACCTCGATTGAGAAAGCTGTAGTGGATAACACCAGCAGTATACCACCAAACTGTGACCATAACTTTTTTTGGGTGCAGGTTGGGCTTCGGGAAAGGTTTTGGTTGTTCATCTTTGCCCAGCCATTGGCTACAACGCCTTCTGTTGTCGTTTAAGATCCATTTTTCATCGTACGTCACAATGCGATCGAGAAATGGGTCATTTTTATTGCATGTCACAAGCATGGAACAGATTTCAAAGCGGCGATTTTTTTGGTGGTCGTTTAATTGGTGTGGCAACCACTTGGCCAACTTTTTTACCTTACCAATTGCTTCCAAGTGGCGTACAACTGTGGATTGGTTCACGCCGAGTTCTACCGCTATTTCTCGGGTGGTTTTGGTTGGGTCTTCTTCCACTATTGACCTCAGCTGGTCGTTGTCAAGAGCAAAATGACGGCCCCGACCTTCCTTGTCTTCGAGGTCGAAATCTCCACTCCTAAACTTCTGGAACCAATGCTGCACAATGCACTGGTTAATAGCCCCCTGACCCCACACTTCGTTAATATTACGAGCCGTTTGCGCAGCGCTGCGCCCTAATTTAAATGCGTAAAAATAAATTTGACGAAAATCGTACTTCGACATTTTCGATTAAAGACCTTTGAACACACTGAACAAAACGATTTTACTGATCAAATTCATGGTGAAAGAGAGGGTATTAGATAAGGTTTGTTTTGGTATAATAATGATCAATGTTAGGATTTGCTTTGTTTACACAATTGGAATTAAGATATCGCAATAGAGGAAACCTGAATTAATTTTGCATCAACCCAAAACTTCAGTTAAGTAGGATGTATGTAGGTTAGAGTACGAAAGCTTCGAACGGGTCAGGTATTAGAAAATTATAAAAATTTATTTGTTTTTGTTTTGTACAGTCCACTTAAAATTGTATATTCCAGTTACTGTCTGTAATTAATCTCATCTTCTTTCAATAACACTTTACTTGTTTGCTCATACATTTGTCTTCATTGTAGCCCTGATGAAGATGTTTGGATCGAACATGATGTTTGGAAAACACGTTTGGATCAAAACGTAGCCTCTCCAAATAAAATACTTTTGATTAATTTATTTATTTTTTTAAATAGAAAAGATTTGGCTCCGCCGGGAGTCGAACCCGGGTCTTCCGCGAGACATGCGCGGTGGGAATTGCATCACTCGCTTCCAAGCGGTGCCAAATCCTTCCTCCTCACTGACCCCTCTCCCTAGATCTCACAAGTTTTGCCGATTTTCGTCCAATTTTGGGCATCTCTTGACGACGAACGTTAATTTTTTAAATTATTTTATATTAATTTAATCATTATTGTGGGTAACCACCTTGTTTAAAATTATTTTAATAATTTATTTTTTGATGAGAAAAGATTTGGCTCCGCCGGGAGTGCAATGATTAGCATACCGCGCATGTCACGCGGTAGACCCGGGTTCAACTCCCGGCGGAGCCAAATCTTTTCTCTTTAAAAAATAATAAACTATAATAAATAAATAATCTAAAACAAGGTGGTTATCCACAATAATGATTAAATTACAGTCAAAATCGTTTATAACGACACCGGCTATAACGTACAATCGGATATAACAAACAAAATAGTCGTCCCTATGAAATAACAGGCAGAAAAAAGCATTGTTATCGCTTTCAAAGGGCATCGGTTATAGTGAACAGTTCGGTTAGAGCGAACACTTTTCTTGGGACAGTAGCAGTTAAAATTTCGCTTACAGCGTACATTTCAAGTCTAAGTTCTACGAAATGAAGAAAAAAAGTTTTTTTTGCTTCACATCAATGCACTCGACAGTGTCTCAATTCAGTTCTCTCTTGTCTTTATACGCGGAAACATGCCGTGACAACAATATATGTACGATTGAGGAACATTTTGGGATAGTTTGCCGAGTCGATTCCGCGAGTTCGATTGCCCGTGAATTAAGAACATCTCGTTCAATTGGATATGAAACTCCAGTAATTGTCTAAGAATCTTTGTTGGTTTTCTTCACTTCGATCGAAAAAATGTTTTTTGCAGAAGAACGAGGAAAGCGACAGACAAAAATAACAGATTTTTTTTATTTAACTTACTTATTTATATGTAATTTTGGATTGCCTGGATTGGGGTGAATATGTATTTTCACCTTTTTTTTCATTATATATTTTTTAATTTAATTTATTTTTTTATAAAATTTAAAATGTCTATATTTTTAAAATACCAAGATTTTGACATTTTGCATTATGAGTATTGTTTATTTAGTACCTTATTATGTACTTTACTTTAATTGTTATTAGTTATTATGCACTTAAATTGACGTAAGATTAATTATTTACTCAGATTACGTAACATGAAAACATGTATCGATAATGCTCAATATTTAACAGTATCAAAATCAAGACGAAGTGACTATAGGAACCAGTGTAACACCGTTTACAGCGAACTGTTCGTTATAGCCGATAATACCGCTTAAAGAGAACATCGGCTATAACGTACAAAAACCTCCAGTCCCTTGAAGTTCGTTGGATTTTGACTGTAATATAATAAAATACTTTTGATATAGAATGCAAGCCCTCAAAATCTCGTATAATTTCAATAATTCACTTAATCATGCAGGTTACATGCCAAATTTTCGCCTATTCAGGCATCTTCAGGGCTACAACAGTTTCACATGCAAGCTAGAAACAGACTGAACTTATACGAGACTTTGAGGCCTTGCATTCTATATCTATAATTCAATAGTCTCTTCCTAAAAGCTTGTTTACTAAAATACTTTTGCTTCAAAATTATGATTTGTGATCCTATCGAAATGAAATCTGTTAGTATACTTCCTCCCGTTGAATACTGTTCCTGTTCCCCAACTTACGCTTGGAGATAAGTAGTCGAAGCTATATTATTCATTTATTATTCATTAGTAATAAAGCCGACGGCGAGAAGCACTCGCTGCCTGCGTTGAATATGAAATATTAGCCAGCATTAGCGATTTCTCTAATACCTTCGCCTCCTTTGAGAATAAATCATTGCTGCTACGGGGAAGGTAGCGAAGGAAGGATGTTGGGCGCCATTACGGTATTATAAGAGATAAGGGGAAACCATCCGGCGGCTAAATGACACGGCAAAACATTAATCAACTCTGCCACGTCTCAGCCACTTCGTTGCCACTTGCTCCTGTTAGCTTAGTCTCTCTACTTCCTCCATCCTATTGTGTACCTGTTATTGTGTGAATTATGAATCTCATTATTCAAAGGTGAAATAACAAAAAATTGCTACATAATCGTTGTTCAGGTGAACTGAAGCGTATTCTGTGTACGCACACATATTTGTGTCTTCGTTTACCTAAATGCAATTGTTGAAACAGTATGACATATTTCACGCTGCGTACTCTCAGCTCGTTCCTACTCTCGCTAAGTACGTCGATGCTGCCGACTACGGCACTCAAGGGAACTACGCCGACTTGAATGTGCAGGCGAGGAACTTTGAAGCTAGCCAAGAACCGGCAAAACATTTTTTTTTCTTATCATTCACCATACTTCCCAAATCATGGAGTAGTCCCAGTCAGTGAACCCAGGAGGAGCGAGAGTAGGGAGTATGAGCTGGCCGGCAGACAAACAGTGAGTAACATAATTTATTCAACAAGAAAACCAATATCATCAAATTCATCCCTTCAAACCAACTCAGAATGAAAGTCATCCAAATTACGACACGTCAATCATCTCATCATTATTTAAATCTTTATGTCACCATATTTCCAAATTTTTAAAACTAACCATTAACAATAATGTAAAACCTTCAGGCCCACTCCAAGAGATTGTTTTCTTTAGAAGAATATATTTATTTTCCTTATTTTACCTATTTTACCTTTATACAGTCCACTTCAAACCACACCATCTCATATTCAATAAGGTTTATAACAGACCAAGTTATAAATCAAACAATCGTGTTTCTCAAATTACGTGCAATTATTGAGTACCAATAAGATTCCCAAGCGATTATTTCATCCTACTGGTAAAATAGTTAGGATCTTTTCTACATCAAGGCTGCCAGTTATTCCACTATTAACGTCTATTTTTACGCTTCTAAGGCTAATCGGACGATGCTACAGTGGGAGTTCTAAATTTTGCCCATCCAGGTATAATTAGGATAGGGATCTTTAACGAGTACCTGACATCGTACAGGCTTGGGACCTCCAATTTACGTCCTATGCGGCATAGCTGATGACTTTTTACTCCCTTTAAAAAATCCTAGGGCCACCGCGGGGCCTTCAAAATATCAAATGATGCAATTTCGTGCAGCATAAAATTTCATTAAAACATCCCATTAGGCTTGATTCGGATAAGTAACTTGAGTTCGCTTTATTCTGACTTTCCTAATAAAAGATGCAATTGCAGGGGAATCCGAGCTCTAGACATCACCAATAAACTCCATTAAAAAAGTTCCTTCAAGTTATATTGGGATGAATCTATCATTACCGACCATACAGTCCGGCATAATAGACCCGATATCATATTTTTAGTTCAGGGAGAGAAGATAGCAAGACTTATCGATGTTGCGATCCCCAATGATAACAATATAAGCACAACTATCGGTGGGGAACTCCAAAAATATTGGCTATCATTTTTGAATTGAATCAGGAATTGGCTATCATTTGTTGGAATCATTTGTGACGAAGGATGATGCAGTTGATTGTATTGATTTCGTCCCGTCTTTATAAACAAATGAAGGTTTCCGGTTTATTTTGAAGAATGCGTACGAAATTAGCTTGGTATTCAGCAGGATCTGTACTATTTTTTGAATATTTAGTAAGGTCTAACATTATTGTGGGATATTAGTCTGGTATTTTCGGATGGGCAGAGTTTTACTGTTTTGAGGAAGGAGATGTCTGATGATATTCTTTCTGATACCGGAAGAGTCGAATTTCTTTAATATTATAAGGTATAACAGTTCGATTCTTTATTTACTGGTGTGTTTGCATTAGATGCGCAGGTATCGTTGTTACTGTCATATGAGTTCTGCAAATCATCAGAATTAAATTAATTTCTCGTTGATATGTATGCGTTTGACAGGTTTCAGGGAAGTGGGTATTGTGATTATCAACTATCAATTTTACAATCTGTCGGTTCTTCATCCGTGACATGCAACTGTATTATTTCCCTCGAAAATGATTGAATTTCCTGCAAATCAAGGCTCAAATGAAACAATTATATCAGTAAGATTTTAGGTATGTATGAGTACAATGAATGTTTGTTAGACAACATGGTTTTAATTACAGATAGAGGTGAGAAAAAAGAACCAAAGAAATTCCAATCACGTTCACTTAATTATTCATTCCATATTCTCTCATTCCATCACGTGACGTACTTATGTAATCATACCTAGTTTTAGTAATCATTTTTATTTTATTCAGTTCTTCATTATATTTATCATAATTCATAATATCCATTTTATGTAACCATATTATTTTGGATCTCGATTCTATTTACTTTATATTGTTACTATTTGTTTAGCTTAGTTTAGTCTGTTTTTTTAACGTCACTTTTTGCCACTAAGGCTAATCGGACGATACTACAGTGGGAGTCCTAAATTTTGCCTATCCAGGTATAATTAGGATATGGGTCTTTAACGAGTACCTGACATCGTACAGGCTCGGGATCTCCATTTATTTACATATTTACGTCCTATCCGAGGGACGAAATAGCCAAGGATTTTTCGCTCCCATTAAAAAATCCTAGGGCCACAGCGGGACGCGAACCTGCGACCTTCAGATTACTATTTGTAATTAATCTTATTATCAATCATTTGTTTTTTATATAAATTTCTAATTTTCTTTGTATCTTATATTTTACTCTCATATTTCTTTTACTTTATCCTCAAAAAAATACATTTTCTGGTTCGAAACCTAGGCTATCTTATTCTTCGTCTTATTCCCTTCTGTTTCAAAATTACTTAGCTCACGCATTCTGTCCCGAAATCTAAATATTAGAATTTACAAAAATTTAATTTTTCCGACGGTTCTTTACAGAAGAGAAACATGGGCGCTTACTGCAAGGGTTGAGCAACGCCTTAAGGCCTTTGAAAATAATGTACTCCTTAGAATATTTGTACCGAAGAGGGACTAATCAACCAGAAAAACGCCGAACTCAGTGAACTGTGCCCGGTAAATATAATTGAGGTGGTTGCAGCAAAGCGAATAAAATGGGCGTGTAAATTTTCTTAAATTAATAGCGAGCGAATTCCAATAATATTAATGAGCGCGATGCCATGTGGAAAACGTCCGAGGGTTAGGCCGAGACGGAGGTGGGAGGTTTGCGTTAGGGCAGGTCTGTCGAAGTAGGGTCTGGAGTGTGGTCAGTGGATAGAGGTGTGCAGGTTAAATGAAGGTGTCCGAGGTAAACGAAGGGAGGAAGTCATCCTAACGCGGCTGGGTTTCGGTCACACTAGAGTAACCCACGGCTATCTTGTGGCGCGTGAGCCTCCACCTGACTGCCAGGCTTGCGGGTGTCCACTTACAGTAAAACACATTTTAACGGACTGCAGGGCTTATGACACGTACAGAAATACCTATTGACCTACAAACAGCATTGCAGGACAGTGTGGAGACAACCGACAAAATATTTGAATTTCTGAAACTGGCGAAACTATATAATAAAGTATAACTATTGATAATAGATATGATAAAATATAAATATCGATAATTTCACAAAAAGTTAATAAAATATAACAGAAATTGATTGTAGGCGAAGATGACCCTAGTGGTTGCTGCCTATATTAACCCTTTAACCGGGCGGGACGTATATAGGCGTCCAACCTAAACTACAGCGCCAACGGGCAGGACGTATGAATACGTCCTTGAAATATATGTTGTGCCCTGGAACGGATGGGACTTATATTTTCGTACAACAGAGGTATTAGTCATCGATACATGTAACGACGTGAATTTTACATATATATATATTTTATATATATATATATATTTATACATATATATATAATTTATAATATTTATAATAATAATATATTTAATTTATATTTATATACATATCTTTTGTACTCTTTATATTGGTTAAGGCTGTAAAATTTATAATTTCTTAATTCGATACATTTATATTTTTGTTGGTATTCCTTACTATTTGTTTGTCATTTTGTGTTTTCCTTTATGGTTTGTATATAAATAAACGGAAACGAATATATTCCATAGCCTTTCAATTTATTTTAAGCATAAATAAAAAAAATAATAATATGAAGTTACATTGCACCGGGCGGGACGTATATACACGTCCTAGTGAAAGAGCTCGCGCCCGTTGTAGGATGCGTAATTTAAAAGGGAACTCCCCGGTTGAAGGGTTAAAAACAAAAAATCTGGTGCGTGCGCGCAACACACAACTTTCACTTACCAACTTACTTAGATTAGTAATTGACGTGTTTTGCTAAATATCATTTCCCAAAGTCACACATTTTTCTACATTCATATCTTATTTTTGTTAATCGTTAAAGCTGTTTTTGAGTAAATAAAAAAAACCCGTGAAAATGATACAAAATTTATTAAGTAAAGTCCCCCCTCCCGTAGATCAATTTTGATGAAATGTTGGTTATGACATTTTTGGCATATAAATACATCAAATACCAAGTTTGATCAAAATCGTTAAAACCGTTTATGAGTAAATAAAAAAACATGTGAAAATGATACAAAATTTATTAAGTAAGGTCCCCCCTCCGGTTGATCAATTTTGATGAAATTTTTACAGTCATATTTCAGGCATATAAATAGATCAAATACTCAGTTTAATCAAAATCGTTAGACCCGTTTTTGAGAAAATCGAAAAAAACTTAAAAGTTATTAAATAAAGTACCCCCTCCCTTTGAGCAAATTTGATGAAATTTTTGCTCTCACATCGCGGGCTTATACATACTCTAAATACCCAATTTCAGGTTCGCACGGTTTATAGTTTTTGAGCTAGTCTGTTCACACACACACAACACACACACACACACACAGAGACCATTTCGCGGGACTTGGTTATTTTGACTCAGGGGACCCCAAAACGTGTATTTCCGTTGAAAACCGGAAGTCGAAATTTTTCACGATCGCAATACTTCCACTTACTATATATTTCATATATAGGTAAGTAAAAGTAATATAACAGAAATTGATTGTAGGCGAAGATGACCCAAGTGGTTGCTGCCTATATTAAAAAGTGAAAGTAAAAAAAAAAAGAGGTGTGCAGGGAGCGAGTTGTCGTGTCGGTATCGAACTTTCGGGTTCGCTAATCCTTAATTATTATCATTATTTGTATTTATTCGGGTTGATTAACTGAGGTGAGGGACAATTCCAACCAACTTTATTACACCTTTTTTTTTAAATATTTAAAAATTTGCGGTCCGCTCTTGCAGTGTCTAGGAGAATTTTTGAGCCTCTCTCAGTATATCAAGAGACAATTTTAAGTTTTCTATGCCCACAACCGTGAACTTAGGAATCAGTCCTTTCGGAGATACAAATTACAAATTACAATCGACACCACCATCACACTTTCCAGATGGTATAGTTGTTGCAGTTAGATAAAGAATTGAACTGTTATACCTTATAATATCAACGAAATTCGACTCTTCCGGTATTACAATGAATATCCTCAGACATCTCCTTCCTCAAAACAGTATCATTGCTAAAAGATGAGATTAATTACAGATAGTAACAATAAGAAGTTACAAAATCCAGCTGAAAGTATGTTTACATGACCTGGGAACTTATGAAATCGAATAATTTTATAAAATATAGTAAAAATGAATAAACAAAAAAAAAATTAATGAATAAACAATCGGTTGTTGGGTGAAGTTAATAAAAGTTCCCTAGTTAGGGTGCTCGCATCTGGCACACCCCTGCCCTGTCAATAGGATGACAGCATAGCCTATTTTTCTATAAAATGCAATAAAAATTTGACATAATTATTATAAAAACATATCATGTAATTCCATTAAGTTCTTGTATTCATATTTATTCATATAACACTATGTTATATTGCGCCTTACGCGAATGGAACTATTAATACTAATGTACTATATTCTGACGTTGTAGGTTTTGTCATTCTGATTCCGACGATATGCATAACTCAAAATTGATGTATATTGACTTGTAACCAATTTCTTGCCGACGTGCGATATGGTTTCCAAAAGTTGTTTGGAAATTAACAGGTTTTCCACATCCCTTCAGTTAACCTATTTGTAGTAGCAAATGCTTAACTAACTCTTATATACATGTGTAAATCTCTAAATTTCTTTAAATAATAATAAATGTATTATTTCTTTTACATTCACTTACCTACTACAGAAGAGAGAAATAAATGCCCCGCTTATTAATGAGAGTTATGTTAACATATTTTTTTTAAATTTAGAAAAAATAAAGATTTGGAAATCATTTTGACACAATTTACATTGTATAATTTAATAAATGATAAAGTATAATAATAAAGAAAAAAGGAAAAAACTGATCGGTAAAATCAATGGTGGAATATTATGTGAAGGTCGAGGGGGTGTAAACGGAGGGCGCTCCACTAGGAAAGAGCAACTTTTCTGTTTCCTACTTCTACATCCCCTATCAATCCTTTCTTAAAGTTTTAATGCTCTATAAATAGTTCCCCCCATTTGTCCTAATTTGCCTGGAGTAGAAGTAATAGAATATATTTTCTTTAGCCGGCGCACTATTACTACAATGTTGCAAAGCTGGACTGTGCTGCACTACTGCGTGGATCTCTATTGAAGGCGCTACACAATTAAACTTCCAATGGCGTTAGCAAAGAGTTCTATTTACTTTCACTAACCCTATTTGAAATACCACTGGTGTTTGATCAAAAGGAGTTAAGTCATCGAATGTGAAGCTTAAAAAACGATTTACAAAGTTATTGAAAATCATTATAAATTCTTTCTTGTTGTATTTCTTTATTACAGAATAATAAATGAAACTATATTCTTTCATCTGAGACTGTAATAAATTATGAATAACGTATAAATTATAGTCAATTATGAATTTTAAGAAGATGAGACAAAAACATTTTTTTATGACTTAAGCCCCTTTGCCCAATGAATGATATATAATAAGGGAAAGTATTGCGATCGTGAAAAATTTCGACTTCTGGTGTGTGTGTGTGTGTGTGTGTGTGTGTGAAAGATGTTTATACCCGCGATGTGACTGCAAAAATTCATCAAAATTGATTAAACGGAGGGCGCCTTTATTAAAAAAATTCTTCTCATTTCTAATTTTTTTTCTCGATTTTATCATAAACGGCTCTAGCGATTTCGACCGAGGTCATGATATTTAATAAGAATCAAGTAGTCTTTAATATCAAGTAAGTTTTATCTTCATAGATATATTATTATGGAGCTTAAGTGGTGTAGAATTTTATTTATTTTTTCCAATAAAGTATCCTTGGTTTTGTTTATATGAAGAAATTAACAATATCTCATTGTGGCTAGAAGTTAAGCCACTAAAGATTTCAAGCTATTCTAATGTATTTTGAGCATAAAATAACAAAAAATTAATAATAATAATAAACTGTTTATTTTAGAAAATAAAGATGGTTACAAGTTCGTTGTATACATAAACATATAGGCATGGACAAAGTCCGTCTGCTAGGTTGACCGTATTTTTACAAAATTTTTATTGGTTCTAAAACATATCACATTCAAGTAAAATTCAGAATATATTATACAGAGAGAATATTTATTTATTTTATTTATTTACATACTAGCTGGGGTGCCCGGCTTCGCTCCGGTAGTTGTGTGGTAGCTTTAATACCAGAAAAACTTTATAATTGAAGGAAATAGGAAACAAAATTAGCACCTTCTTGAAAATTCGGTTTTAACTTGGTATCAATATTCTGCAGACTTGAGATCTGCAGAGTGAGCCCAAATAAGGAACCTGGTATAATTTACAGGGGGTTAAAAATGGTAAATGAACAATTAATTCTGCTGCAACTTTGTCGATTTGTGCATCGTTTTTGATGGTTTCTGTGATTCTGAATCCTATAAGCCCATTCCAAGTAGTCAGCAGATAATAAGTTATTAGATTATAGTTGAAAAATCTGGTATCTCAGTTAAAGAAATTATATTTCGAGTAAAACTTAAGCTCCGACTACTATGGTGGTCCTATTTGATTCAGAAGTATAGAAACTTCATAGAAAATTTTTTCAAGACCTTGCTTCCATTTCAACCTCCCTAAAATATCCCCCCGTATACGTTCTGCATACCTCGAATCTTACTACTATTCCAAAGTGAAAACCAAAATTTCTTGGAGGCACAATTTTTTCATCATATTTCTTTTTATCTTGAACTATGAGGGATGATAAAATCTTGAATGCTGTTATTGGAGTTAGTCGTTTTGTCAACTGGAATGCTCATCATACATAGTAATCAAACCAACTTCTTTTTCATAAATACTATAAGAACACTTCAAAGTTTTTATTTTCGATTTATATTCAGTCAATTCATCTCTTTTTTTATGTCTGATTTTATTCGCTCAAGGTACTACTAAGAAATCTTTACTCATATTGCATTAAATTTACTTAAGTATATATTATATATAGATTGAATGTAATGTGCCTATCATATATTAGCCTTCTTATGAGAAAACTAATTCTTTAAGGAATCCAGTTAGTTTTCTAATTGATTGCAGAGATGTAAAATCATTATGTTATTTTGAAAGCAAAGGTATTTTCGCTTAATTTTTTAGTAATTTAAAATGAACAGCTGAACAAATATATAACCTCTACTATTTGAACTGGATGAATGAACAATAAACGTTGAGTGAAACGAACCCTAGCGCTTCCTGGTAGCCTGGAGCTCGAACTAAATTTTTCATTCATAAACTCGTATCTCAATCTCAGAGAGGCTAATTAAATGGTGCGAGAGGCATAAAATTCCAGTCTTTTTCTCATCAATTTTACACTCTTAAGAGAAAAACGGAAACCTTCTTTTCCGTTAGGAGTCATATGGCTTAAAGAAGACATAATTTCCTTAATCCTACGTGGAGTCGTTTTTGAGCCTTTTCGGCACGCACATTGTACACTTTGCTTTATAATATATATTGATGATAACTTGTGGCATTATTAAATTTGCTATCTATTAGCTTAATAAACAAATATTCTGACATGACAGGGTAAGAAAAAAAAAATGAATTAACAAACACAAATATAAGAAAACAAGGAGAAAACGAGTGAATTGATAAATGTAAAAGAAAACATATAATTGTTTAATGCAAAAAATCTCGTGGCCAACGCTTTAACAGTCTTCTTGGCGAATTGTGAGGGTTTGTTGGAGTGTGTAGAGCTTGAGTTAGTGGGTTGGAATTTAGAGTAAGTCTGTCATGACAGTTACGGTAGCGCTCTATGGCTGTTACTTGGACGTAAGGAATGTCGAGATCAGTGTGCAAGGTCTCATTAAACACATAAAAAGGGACATCTACGATCTTTCTTAATACTTTTTTATTAAAATGACTATATGATTCGTATATTTGAATTTTAGGATGTTCCCCATAGCTTAATACCTTAAGTCCAAAGTGGTTTTATAAGTACTTATACAGAGAGAATATTAATATACAGAATTAACACTAACCAAAAAAATGACATAACAGAACATTAAGTAAATGATAATTTAACCTTCGAGGAAATAATCCTAATGATATAAATAAAATAAAAAATATTTTATTTTTTATTGATTTTTAATTTTGTACTCACTAATAAATTTGTTATTAAAATTTGTCTGTTAACAAATTATGAGCGGGGCAAGTATTGTACCCGTTGCAAGGATTGCCGCTTAAAAGCAGGGCAGGTATTAGTACCCGTTTAAAATAAGTAATTTTAAGTGACACAAGGTAAGAATCATGTTTTATCAAATATATGGATCAGTGTATTTTTACCAGGAACACATCACACATAACATACAAAGTCATCATAGATAACAAACTTTGTTTGCTTCTCTTTCAAATTTCACTTATGCTAGGTTTGTATTTCCGAACTTCATCTATTATGAGTTTGACGAAGTATTTAATGTCGTCTCGAGTCTCACTAATTCCTTCCGTTTAATAAATATTTGTCAGAACGTTTATTTTTTATTTACACAGGTCTTATAGTATTTTTCTGAAACATCATCTTAAATGATTACTACAATATTTATCAAATATAAAAATAAAAATAAATGTATATAAAATATAGTTGCAGCTAAGACCCATTACCAAATTTAGCAAAAATCTAACCATTACTTTTACGTCTATCAAGTTTATTTTCACAAGCAATTATTTTGCTTAGCTGGCAAATTGATCCGCAACGAAGCACTGTCCTACATCCTAAGCTAGCCACTCATAATGTGTTAATATCAAAATATATCACCTGTAATACTATTATTAGCATACTGTTGCGGTCAGCGGTAGTAGACAAAGCGCCTTTGGTGAACAATACATCCGTTGTTCGGTGCCGCACTGGCTGTCGGGGAAGATCAAAGACTTTGTTCTGGATGAACCCCGAACCTTCTAGAATCCACCCAAGGCTAATAAATACCGGCTCTAACAGGCCTCAGCGGAGTTGTTTGGCAACACCCGTGGTGTGGACTTCGTAGTGAACAGTGATAAGTCTATTGTGATAAGATAGTGTGATAAGTGGTAAGCCTTATTGTGATAAGTTATTGTGGTGATAGTGTATGTCGTAGAAAAGACTCTTGTTTTAACCCGTGCGGTTAGTTATAAGTAATTAGAGTCTGCATACACAGCCTGGTTTGTATCTGATAATAAGGCAGTAATTACCCTTGTGAGTATTGATTAATAAATTATTGTCCTAGTGTTAATTGTTCATTTTATCGAACCCGAAGCCCGTAACAACTGGTGTCAGAAGCGGGGTATATTTTTAGCATTAGCGTATTTATTTAGTTTGTTGTAAATAATTTTTCTGTTTATTACTTTAGTTAATTATTGTAATTTAGTTTATTGAAAATTTGTTTGTCTATATTGTTTATTTTATTTAATGTTTGAGTTTTATTTAATCTTTTTTTTGCTTCTTTTAATAATTAAGTTTATTGTTTATAGTGTTGAGAATTTCATTTGTAATTTAAATTTTATTAACTGTGTATAGGATTAGATTTATTTTTTTTCGTTGTTAGTTTATAATCAAATTATTGTTGTTAGTCTTTAAGTTTTGATTTGTTAATTTTAATTTTGATAATTGTATATAATATTTAAAATGTCAACCGGTGGCTTGAGATTGTATGATTTGAAAGTAGCAGATTTAAAAAGTGAATTAGAAGAACGCGATTTGGATACTTCTGGGAACAAGTCTATATTGCAACAAAGGCTCAGGGAAGCTTTAATTAGTAGTGGAGAGGATCCAGATCACGTTCTTTTTGAAACAGAATTTAGTAAATTGAAAAATGAGTTGTTAGAATTTAAAAATGAGTTGTTAGAAAATCAAAATGAGTTATTTTCTACGTTATCAGAATGTTTTACTACTTTAGAAAATAAGTTAGTTGATAGTGATACTCCTAAGATTTCGGTTAAGAAGGTTCTTAGTGCTACGCAAAATGATAAAGAAGAAGAAGAAGAGCCCTTCGACCTTGATCCTCAAGTGAGTGTTGAAGATGTGAAGGTGCCGCTTGGTGGATTGAGAGAGGTGGATCTTTTTGTGTGTGGACCTTGCCGCAATGCTGTTCATTTCGAAGAGGAGTTCATGAGACACATGCCTGAAAGGATAAGAAATGCAGAGGTAGCTGCTGTACAGACTGTGGTGAATTCTAGTTCTTTTGTGTATGCTAAACCTGTTGATACAGACATTAAGCCATCGCCAGTAGGGAAGTCAATTGACAAGCAAGATTTTGATGAAGGGGATGAGGAAGAGCCTGTTGTAGTAAGAAGGCTTGTTCTGGGGGTCTCGCCTGGAAAATTCATGGAAGTTGAGTCAACCACTGGTGTTGAAAAGGGAACGGAGAATATTGAGAGCGTGAGAGATCAGCTCGAGGATGGTGGCAGCTCTCAAGATAAGGAAGAAGAGTTTGTTGTTTTCCAAAGGTTCCATCCAGGAAAGAAGCAATATGGATATTTGCTTGGATGGGAGGGATGCCCTTCTGAACATAGTGGCTGTGAGCCGGCTGGAAGCTTGGAGGCTTGTCGGCGTCTGCTTGGAGCATTTGAGGAGAGTTTGGCCAGGCGGTCTTTGAATGGACAGAGGTCAGCCGTATCGAGGAGGGCCGGATACACCCTTGGATGGGAGGGATGCCCTTCTGAACAGAGTGGCTGGGAGCCGGCTGGAAGCTTGGAGGCTTGTCGGCGTCTGCTTGGAGCATTTGAGGAGAGTTTGGCCAGGCGGTCTTTGAATGGACAGAGGTCAGCCGTATCGAGGAGGGCCGGATACACCCTTGGATGGGAGGGATGCCCTTCTGAACAGAGTGGCTGGGAGCCGGCTGGAAGCTTGGAGGCTTGTCGGCGTCTGTTTGGAGCATTTGAGAAGAGTTTGGCCAAGCGGTCTTTGAATGAACATAGGACTGCCATATCGGGGAGGGCTGGAAACGATCAAGTGACAAACTCTGGAACCTTTTCAATCAGTGGTCGGCTAATCAGGTACAGCAAGCAAAGAACCTTGAATCAGGGAAAGGCTTGGTGTGGGTCTATGAAGCCTGATGATGCTGAACTTGAAATGTTAAACAGGAGAACGCATGTTACTGATTCTGATGAGGATGATGACCCCTTAGCAGAGAAATTGAAATTGGAGAGAGAAACTGACAATGAAGTGACAGTGAGTGGCATCATTCGAGGACCTGGACGGCCTCCTCCTAAGCCCAATATTACCCATGGGACTACAGAAAGTCCAACAGCGGTAGTAGGACTCGAATCGAATGGTGATGAGAGCAAACCATCAGCTGCTCATGGTGCTGTTAACGGAATCTTAGTTGAGCAGAGCATTGGTCTAGACCCTCACAACCAACAGGTGCTGGTTTCCAAAGCAAGTGTTGTAAGGATTGATCCAAGCCAGGTCCCGGACCCAACTTCTGGTGTTTGTGTAATGTCAAATCTGTTTGGCATTGTGGAGCTCGACTCTGTTGCACCGGCCAGTGTCCTTTCGTTGAAGGTGGCTTCGCCTGGTAGTTTCAAGAAACTCGCTGTGCTTCTAACACTCGGTCAGGAAACAGGAAAAGTCCTGCTGGAAGCTGAAGAGGAGAAAACACCTGAGCCTATTACACCCCATTCACGACCTGATCTGGGACAGATCAGCATTAAGGAGGGGGTAGTGTTGCGGTCAGCGGTAGTAGACAAAGCGCCTTTGGTGAACAATACATCCGTTGTTCGGTGCCGCACTGGCTGTCGGGGAAGATCAAAGACTTTGTTCTGGATGAACCCCGAACCTTCTAGAATCCACCCAAGGCTAATAAATACCGGCTCTAACAGGCCTCAGCGGAGTTGTTTGGCAACACCCGTGGTGTGGACTTCGTAGTGAACAGTGATAAGTCTATTGTGATAAGATAGTGTGATAAGTGGTAAGCCTTATTGTGATAAGTTATTGTGGTGATAGTGTATGTCGTAGAAAAGACTCTTGTTTTAACCCGTGCGGTTAGTTATAAGTAATTAGAGTCTGCATACACAGCCTGGTTTGTATCTGATAATAAGGCAGTAATTACCCTTGTGAGTATTGATTAATAAATTATTGTCCTAGTGTTAATTGTTCATTTTATCGAACCCGAAGCCCGTAACAATACGTCCACATTTTTACACATATATGGCAAACTACTCCGGAATCGTAGTTGCGCCTGTGGCCTTATCTATTGCCCTGTTAATCCTGATTGAATTATTACATTGTATGAGTTCCTAAAATACTCTACATTATTACCATCTAAAACATGCATACTCCATACAATCGACCATCTAAAATAAAAGGATCCGATTTTTTTTTCCTTCCTTTTTTTTTTTTTTTTTATGAGGCAGAATAGGTCCATATTATTCCAGAATTGTGAGGAAGACGCTACGGTAACGGCCCGAGGTAGGAAGAAAGTTTATGACAAAAAGGTTGGGAAGTTATAACCCCGTGAAGTGGGATATATCAGAGAGGTGGGGCTAGAGGCAGGGCAGGGCGGCTATTGTTGGAAGCAATCTACTCACTCGCGAGGAGCTCCCGAATTTGAGAGGAGCTATATGGCTTAGTCACGCGAGGATCATCCTTTCTGCCTCACACTTGGGGGATAACGGTGTCATATATATATATATATATATATATATATATATATATATATATATATAAAACTTATATTCGAGCGCTTGAAATAAAATAAAAAAAAGAATAATTGAGAAGGCGAAATAAGCAACACGGATTTAGAACATATACTAACTTTATTTATTATTGGTTCCTCCTTATATGCTAACTGGGGTTGTTTACATCGATAGATAGATCGATACATAGATGGTATTAAGCCTAATATTGACATACTCCAGACCTTAACTTATATATATATACAAATCTCGGGGGTCGAATCAGAAACTACTCAACCGATCTTTATAAAATTTGGCTCATTCTATTTAGTTAAAAAATAAAAACAATAGGATCATTATGTGAAGATGCGTAGATTTCACTTGCTAAAATTTCATTACTTAAAAGTTATAATTTCAGGCCGAAAAAATTCATATGTATTCAGTGGTATATTACCTTCACTTTTTAAATAGTAGCCAGAAAGGAGAACCTTTAATTGATCTTTTAAAAAATTTTGAAAACGATATCAAAGTGAGGGAGTGAACGGTAGTGAAAAATGTGTTAAGGTAGTAGAAAACTTTGAAAAGTGAAAGCAAAAACGCGTATATTTTAAGGAAACCTACTTTCAATAGAAAATCAACAAAAGCTCAACGACATTTTCTACTACACTGTAGGCTGCTTAAAAATTAGATCTTTTATTATAAACGAATAAATGATATGTAAAAAAAATGTGTAAGTGTGTATATGTATATATGCCTGTGTGTGTGTGTGTGTGTGTGTGTGTGTGTGTGTGTGTGTGTGTGTGTGTGTGTGTGTGTGTGTGTGTGTGTGTGTGTGTGTGTGTGTGTGTGTGTGTGTGGGTGTAGCTGTATTCGGTATATCTATTATATATATACATATATATACTGTGTATCTATGTATATAGAGACTTATAGTAGGCATGTTTACTATTGTCCTCACTGAGCCACTGTGGTATTAAGTGTCGTTGTCCTATTGACTGGATAATATATGCAGGTGTCGAGGAATGCCTTTAAATTAAATGTTTTAAATTAACTGAATTTTACACCTTATAATAGTTTATTGTATAATTAAAATAGTTTATCTATCTATTTACTTATTATTCTTAATATTAATCAAGATGGTATGATTGAAACACAGACTTAATCACAGTATTTGTCATTATGTTAGAGTATGCTATCAAATTTATTATTATATTATTAAATTTATTATATATACGGTTATTATTAATTGTGTTATTGTTAAATTCGTCAAATTAATACCACTGCTTTTGAATCGTCGAATGGGATTTATATTGTATTAAATTATATGTGATATATTTTAATATTTTATCACTTTTTAATTAATATGCTTTGTTAAAAGGATTACATACTTTGTTACTAACATTAATGATATAATAAAAACATTGAAAGCTTTACTAAAACCAATTGGGCCGGACTCCTGGCTGAAAGAATGTATTCTAAGAGCCAATAAAGTTATTATTATTATTATTATATATATTATTTTAAGGAAATACAATCTTAAAAAACAATGGAAAAACAATAAAAAAATAGAAAAACAATAAAAACAATTTCAAATTCAAAAATATAAAATTCCAAACGCGTATAGCCAAACGTAAGCTTAATATTAGAGTTAGGTTAGGTTACAGTTACATACTTTTGGTCATAGTTTAGGAATCATCACTTTTACATTCAAAAGCACTCTCAAAATCTTTTGAGAATTCAAAGAATGGAGGCATTCGCTCCCTCATTTAAGAAATTTTTGGAAAAAGTGAGGGAGTGAAGTTTTCAAAGTCTTTATTATTTTTTAATCACTGTAAGAAGGTTAAAGTTGAAAAATATTGCAGAATCGAAAACTATGACCATTTTTCATCGAAAAACGATAGTTGAGTTAAAACATTACTTGGAAATTCACCAGTTTTTTTGAAGTGAGTGAGTGAAGTAGCTATTGACCACAGCGTAGATTTCCCTTAACAACCTAAATCTCACAGCGGAGGCAAGCGATCGCAGCCCCTGGTCGGCAGTCAAAACGATCCTAGGGTCTTCCCTCAACCGATTCTTTCCACCCCGGGCTTTGAGCTATGTTCCTCTCAACGCTCAGACCATCCAACACTTGATGTGAGGGAGTGAAGTAAAAACGTCTGGACATACCTTTTTTATTTTATTTATTGTTATTGGTAACAATAAATGACACCGCTTATTTTTTTATGGAATCTTGATGAAAATGGAAGTAATTACTAACTTAACCGATTAATCAATTTAATCAAACACTCAATTGTTGAAAGAATACAAATTTTTAAAGTAGCTTGCCTGTGAGTCGGACAAGGTGAGGGAGTGAAAAAATAATTACTTTTAATTTTTTTTAACCAATTATAAATTGTAGTTCGTAGCTAAAACATAGTCTCCATAGAACATAGAACAACAAAAGGAGTGAAATAGTTTCTATTTTTTTCTAGTAACTAGCTCTCATTTCAATGGTTGAAAATGGAGCAGACGTACGATTTACACATTTTCAGATGATGACCCATTAACAATTCTAAATTCTTTACCAAACAATTAAATTTGGCGTAAAGTTCTATTTTAGCTGAAACGTTTTTGTCTTTATCAGTGGATTTTGATTTTACTGTTTCAAAAAGTATAGGATATAATTAATTCAACGCATTGTAGCTTCTGAGCCACAGCAAAGTGTGGCCGGGACTGCTCGTGTATATATATATATATATATATATATATATATATATATATATATATATATACATATATATATACATATATATATATATATACATATATATGTTTGTATGTATGTAGATATCGGTGGCTGCAGCATAAAGAGTATTAAGTTTTGGGACTTAAATAACATTTTTCAATTATTTTTTCCACATCACTTTCTATATACTACTAACAAACATACTAACAAAAAAATCCTGCATTACCTCAACCTCTGAAGGGTCTTGGGTACAGTACTCTGTAAGGAAGTGGGTACTGTTTCTTGGTCAGCGGTCGTGCAAGGTGATTTGACCGTGATCACGCTCAACCCCAGGTTTTCCCCCTAAATTTTTCAATTAAGAATACCCCCTTTGTGGACGCTAAGCATACCCATTTTACAGAGGCTGGGTTTGCTCGACGATGTTCTCTCGGCCCACAAGACCAACTGTGACTGATGAATAAGATTCCCTGCCAAACCAGGTCGTACATGGGCCTTGAGCATATCAAGTCAACGCCTTACCAATGAGTGAGCTACCGCGCTCCAATATAGGTATACATATATACAGGGTGTTTCGGAATTGCACGGCACTATTTTAGGTACGTGTTCTCTAACACAAAATAACAAAAAAGTTCATATTAACATATATCTCAAACTCATTTATTAAACAGATATCAAAGGTTAAAGATTTATTATTTATTTACTGCATTAAGACTGACTGTACAACGTTTAACGTGTTTAATATTAAATAAAAGGTTTTAATCACCTGATAAACAAATGAACGATAAGCAATGACAGTAGCTGCTCATCTGTTTGTCTAGTTCTGTGTGTTTTAGTGTGAGTGAATCTTGTGACACAGTTCAATTTATGATTATCATGGGAGGTACCACAAATTTATTCACTTTTGATGAACAAACACACATGCTTTTAACTTATGGCGAGGTACATACAAACGGTGCTGCTGCTGTTCGAAGATATCGTGAAAAATTTCCTAACCGAAGAATACCAAATCGTAAAACGTTTGAGGCCATTGAAAGACGTCTTAGGGACAATGGTACGCTAAAACCTATACGAGTGAACGCCGGTCGACAACGATTTCGACGAACTGCAAACGTAGAAGAAGAAATACTCGATGCTGTTCAGTTATCTCCTACTACTAGTACCAGAAGATTGTCACGTCGTTTCGATGTTTCCTCTACCAGCGTATGGCGAATTTTACGCGAACAACAATTATATCCATTTCACGTATCAAGTAGGCAAGATTTGTTACCACAAGATTATAACAAGCGCAGAAATTTCTCCCAGTGGTTAATTCGACAATGCACACGAGATCCTAACTTCCTGAACTGCATTTTGGTTACTGATGTATCTTGCTTTACAAGAAACGGGATTCTTAATTTTCGGAATACCCATACTTGGGCCGAAGAAAACCCTCATACGACTGCTGTTGGACATTACCAACATACATTCTCTTTAAATGTGTGGTGTGGTCTTCTAAGCTACAAAATCATCGGCCTCTTCTTTTTGCCACCTACGCTGTCAGGTATATCTTACTTGCATTTTTCGCAAAATAATCTGCATGATATCCTAGAAGATATTCCGCTGGGCATTAGGCAAAGGCTGTGGTTTATGCATGACGGTGCTCCAGCTCACTTTTCTCATAGTGTCACTGATTATTTAAATGCAACTTATGGAGACCAATGGGTTGGTCGAAACGGACCTGTTAAATGGCCACCACGATCTCCGGATTTAACGCCATTAGATTATTTTGTGTGGGGCTGGATGAAGTCTATGGTTTATTCTGCGGCAGTTGACACGCAAGAAGAGCTAAGAAATCGGATCGTGGAAGCCGCAGTAACTATCAACCACCATCCTGATGCAATACGAAGAGCCAGAGAAGCATGGATTCGTCGTGCTGAATGTTGCATTCAACAAAACGGAGGCGCCTTTGAACATTTACTCTAAATGTTGTAATAGTAATAAATAAATAGTAATAATAAATCTTTAACCTTTGATATCTGTTTAATAAATGAGTTTGAGATACATGTTAATATGAACTTTTTTGTTTATTTTGTGTTAGAGAACACGTACCTAAAATAGTGCCGTGCAATTCCGAAACACCCTGTATAGGTATACATATAAATACATCTGTGAGTGCATCTTATTATAATTCTTCTTTTTGTTTACAAATCACTTTGCAGCTCTCTAATTTATATAATTTAAACAAAGAAGTTTTTAGGAAGAGAGTATTGAATTATAGATATAGAATGCAAGGTCTCAAAGTCTCGTATTATTTCAATAATTCACTAAATCATGCAGATTAAATGCCAAATTTTCGCCTATTCAGGCATCTTCAGGGCTACAAGGGTTTTGCAAGCAAGCTAGAAACAGTCTGTTCGTGTTCAAGCTGTTTCTGAATGAACCATTTAAAGTATTAAATAAACTAATATATAAATATATAAATAAACTAATAATAATTCTAACAGTTTTAGAAATCTGCAGAAATAAGTTAAAAAAAAAAAATTAATTGTGATTTAACACTGATTACGCTGCAGTCACAGATTATATATATAAATGATTCCTAAAAAGTGTTTTTTTTTTCGGTACGCCATTAGTTGCAAATTGACGGGAAAGTGGCTAGAATTATCTAATGTAGTCTTACAATCTGATTTCTGGATGGTCGGGCAAGGGAACATTGTTAGCTAGAGTTTGTCCTGGGAGCGAAACAACTTGACAGGGTTCTCCCGAAATGCTTGTGGGTTCACACAATGGTTTGTAGGATATTCATGGAACAGAACTTTAGTGTCGCCACCAATCTAAAGCGTATGTAGTAAAATAATTGTTTTTGTTTTTTTTATCGGTAAGCCATAAATATAACGTATAATTTTTAAGATTACCTTCTCTTCCGGTTGGAAAAATAGTCAGATCAGTCAAAGAAGCTAGGAAAATGACTGTGTATAAAAGAAAACTTTATGCGAAAACGCATTACTAAAACACTATCGAAAAACAAAGACTAAAGTCTCCGGTTTGTATATCGGACCTTTTGGATTAATCTTTTGTTATATTTGTTACATAGCGAAAAGAAGTCTTTTCTTAATAAACTCAACAGCAAAAAAAAACCGGACAGTCACATTATCTCTCATAATTCCAGTAAATTCTATTTGATATTTAATTTGTGGTTAGGGCTCGTATTGCCTCCTCTTGCACGGGTAAGTGCTCTCATCCTGTTAGGCATAGAAGAAATCAAATTTTGTATTAGTTCCTCTGGCACAGCATCCCATTCTTCCCAAAAAACAATTTTGAGCTCATTTACATTACTAGGGGGTGGATGACGATTCCTAACACGTCTCCATAAATTATCCCACACGTATTCTATTGGATTCATATTCTCCCAAATATGAAATTCCCACCTTCTCTTAGTATTCGGTGACTATATTTGCAGTATGCGGTCGAGCATTATCCTGCATTAAAATGAATTGATCACCAATAATTGGGGCGAATGGGAGAACAGCCTCGATGAGTACTTCCTCAATGTACCTGTGTGCAGACAGTGCCCCATTTTCAATAAAAAACAGTTCAGTACGGGCGTGGAAATTTATTCCTCCCCAAACTATACCTGATTGCCTTTAGAAAGGCTGTGACTCGCTCAAGGTCCATTGAGCAAACCGCTCCCTTGGTCTCTCCACACTCCCTTGGTCTGTCACGAACGTCTGAGCGGTACAGACCAAACTGAGACTTATCAGTAAACAAAACAGCCCCCATTGCTCGAAAGACCAATTTAGATGCCGGCCAGCGAATAATCGGCGTTCTCTCCTATGTCTTTCCAGGAGTAGGCACCCTACCTCGGGACGTCTCGCTGCCAGCCCTTGCTCCCTCAGTCTCCGCCGTACAGTATCTGTGCTGATATGGGTATTCCACACCATTTCAAGTCTGTCCCGGACTTCGGAAGCAGTCAAATAACGATTTCTCAATACTGAGAGGGTGGGAATTTCAGTTTTGCACTGTCCTGCACGATCTCCCGATATGAATGCAATAGAACACTTGTGGGATAATTGAGGGAGACGTGTTAGAAATCGTCATCCATCCCCTAGTAATGTAAATGAGCTCAAAATTGTTCTTCGAGAAGAATGGGATGCTGTGCCAGAGGAACTATTAGATTCATATCGGGAGATCGTGCAGGACAGTGCAAAACTGAAATTCCCACCCTCTCAGTATTGAGAAATCGTCATTTGACTGCTTCCGAAGTCCGGGACAGACTTGAAATGGTGTGGAATACCCATATCAGCACAGATACTGTACGGCGGAGACTGAGGGAGCAAGGGCTGGCAGCGAGACGTCCCGAGGTAGGGTGCCTACTCCTGGAAAGACATAGGAGAGAACGCCGATTATTCGCTGGCCGGCATCTAAATTGGTCTTTCGAGCAATGGGGGCTGTTTTGTTTACTGATAAGTCTCAGTTTGGTCTGTACCGCTCAGACGTTCGTGACAGACCAAGGGAGTGTGGAGAGACCAAGGGAGCGATTTGCTCAATGCACCTTGCGCGAGTCACAGCCTTTCTAAAGGCAATCAGGTATAGTTTGGGGAGGAATAAATTTCCACGCCCGTACTGAACTGTTTTTTATTGAAAATGTCGACCGCATACTGCAAGTCACCGAATACTAAGAGAAGGTGGGAATTTCAGTTTTGGACCTGCACGATCTCCCGATATGAATGCAATAGAACACTTGTGGGATAATTGAGGGAGACGTGTTAGAAATCGTCATCCATCCCCTAGTAATGTAAATGAGCTCAAAATTGTTCTTCGAGAAGAATGGGATGCTGTGCCAGAGGAACTATTAGATTCATATCGGGAGATCGTGCAGGACAGTGCAAAACTGAAATTCCCACCCTCTCAGTATTGAGAAATCGTCATTTGACTGCTTCCGAAGTCCGGGACAGACTTGAAATGGTGTGGAATACCCATATCAGCACAGATACTGTACGGCGGAGACTGAGGGAGCAAGGGCTGGCAGCGAGACGTCCCGAGGTAGGGTGCCTACTCCTGGAAAGACATAGGAGAGAACGCCGATTATTCGCTGGCCGGCATCTAAATTGGTCTTTCGAGCAATGGGGGCTGTTTTGTTTACTGATAAGTCTCAGTTTGGTCTGTACCGCTCAGACGTTCGTGACAGACCAAGGGAGTGTGGAGAGACCAAGGGAGCGATTTGCTCAATGCACCTTGCGCGAGTCACAGCCTTTCTAAAGGCAATCAGGTATAGTTTGGGGAGGAATAAATTTCCACGCCCGTACTGAACTGTTTTTTATTGAAAATGTCGACCGCATACTGCAAGTCACCGAATACTAAGAGAAGGTGGGAATTTCAGTTTTGGACCTGCACGATCTCCCGATATGAATGCAATAGAACACTTGTGGGATAATTGAGGGAGACGTGTTAGAAATCGTCATCCATCCCCTAGTAATGTAAATGAGCTCAAAATTGTTCTTCGAGAAGAATGGGATGCTGTGCCAGAGGAACTATTAGATTCATATCGGGAGATCGTGCAGGACAGTGCAAAACTGAAATTCCCACCCTCTCAGTATTGAGAAATCGTCATTTGACTGCTTCCGAAGTCCGGGACAGACTTGAAATGGTGTAGAATACCCATATCAGCACAGATACTGTACGGCGGAGACTGAGGGAGCAAGGGCTGGCAGCGAGACGTCCCGAGGTAGGGTGCCTACTCCTGGAAAGACATAGGAGAGAACGCCGATTATTCGCTGGCCGGCATCTAAATTGGTCTTTCGAGCAATGGGGGCTGTTTTGTTTACTGATAAGTCTCAGTTTGGTCTGTACCGCTCAGACGTTCGTGACAGACCAAGGGAGTGTGGAGAGACCAAGGGAGCGATTTGCTCAATGCACCTTGCGCGAGTCACAGCCTTTCTAAAGGCAATCAGGTATAGTTTGGGGAGGAATAAATTTCCACGCCCGTACTGAACTGTTTATTTATTGAAAATGTCGACCGCATACTGCAAGTCACCGAATACTAAGAGAAGGTGGGAATTTCAGTTTTGGACCTGCACGATCTCCCGATATGAATGCAATAGAACACTTGTGGGATAATTGAGGGAGACGTGTTAGAAATCGTCATCCATCCCCTAGTAATGTAAATGAGCTCAAAATTGTTCTTCGAGAAGAATGGGATGCTGTGCCAGAGGAACTAATCCAAAATTTGATTTCTTCTAAGCCTAACAGGATGAGAGCACTTGCCCGTGCAAGAGGAGGCAATACGAGATATTAGGAGGCCGTACCTTTAATAAAAGTTTAAAATATGAACACTTATGAGTTTCTGAAAAAGTGGAAAGAATTATTTTTTGTAAATTGTAGGCAAGTATTAATAATTTTTTTTAATTTTTGGTAGATTTTGTTGAAGTGGCCTATAAAGAAAGTAACTCTAACCACAAATTAAAAATCAGATAGAATTTACTGCAATTATGAGGGACGATGTGAGTGTCCGGTTTTTTTTTGCTGTTGAGTTTATTTTAACACTTGCAGAGGTTAAAAAATATTCTACTCAAATGAAAATAACAATTCCAATGCCAAAAGAATTATAAAAACACAAATATTTGAAAAATCATCACTTTGTAACAAAGAAATAACCGTATGACTTGAGCTTCAGAACATCACTAACTCCAGTCCATCGCTCCTTATATTTAGTCGTAAAAAGATCAGCCTCGAACCTTCTGGGCCAGCGTAGATGGTACTCGAACACCCTAGTCACAAACATGTAGAACTATTCTAAACCAGAAGTTTTTTTATTTATTTTTTTTATTTTTTACTGTTTAAATATAATGGTGTGCTTACGTAGTCTCAAATTGAGGGTATAAGGTCAGTGTATAATATCTCGTCTGAATTATTTGCGGGGGTTAACTAGTAAATTATTTATAGCTCTTAAAAACTACTTGGAGCTCATAGAATCAAGTATATACTTAAACATGGATTACTTCGGTACTCTTAATCAGATTAGGTTGCTAAATAACCGGGTTCTTAATGTCTCTGAACTAAATAACCGGTTCTTAATTCCTCAGAACTAAAACCTTTCTAAATAATTAAAACAGCCCATCTTCGCTCTTTGAATTAAAAATCGCACTAAACGGATTTAGAGAAGAAGTAAACAACTTACTCCATCAAACTTACATTAAAAGCACTTTTTATCTTTCAAGAGCAACATCTCAAGTTAATGCTTTAATAATCATAGTTAGCTGAAACCGATACTTGACTATGAATTTAAAATTTAAGGTTTATTTTGTAATTTTCAAAACCTACATTTTAAATTATCACCAAACATCTCAAGATGAAACGCAAAACGTTAAATGTCCACTAAATATACTATAATACTCTATAATACACGGACGACGTGAATTACCCCTCAGACAAATACTTAAACTATACACCTATTTACAAAAACCAATATGGGCCTATGATAGCCATTTTATGGATCTGCCAAAAAGACTCATGTTCAAAAAATACAAACCTTTCAATCTCAACATTTAACCCTTAGCTTGGTAAGGTACCAAATATGACACCATGACATTGTGAATGTTTTCCTGTTCCAGGATGAATATTTTCGTTTTGTTTCTTTCTTACCATCTAAGGAATTTATCTGAGAAGTGATTTGATTATATTGATTGATAGTGGCAGCTAATTTAGCCGAAAAACAAGGAAAACCTTTAAATTTGGTGGACGTTTCGGACTGTTGCGTCCATACTCATCACCTGCACAAGGTACACTTGATTTTAGTTTTTCTTATACAGTATGTAAACAATAAAAATTAAAGTACCATTAAATTTATAAAGATATGGTTAAAATAGATATGAACATGACATAAAGGTATGTCAAGTGTCAATTTTAAAAGTTACATAAATAAATACACATGAATCAATAAATAACATAGAACAAAAATAAAAATAAAATAATAGTGAGATGGCAACAATGCTCACCAACCTTCTCGTTTCTGGATATTAAAAAATTGATATTCTGATAGAATTTGTCATTATTACAATGGATGTTTGACCTGTGGGGGGTTTGCTATCTTTTTAATCCTAGTTGCTATATCCTATTTATTATTGCATAATAGTGCCTACTTACTATATCAGAATCCTTTTTATGGTTGACCAGTTCTATTTCATTTTTTTAATATAAATTGATTCAATAATATTTCTTTTAATTGTGTTACTTTCCTTATGTAAAATCTGTGCATTATCAAAGTTAATTTTGTGTTTGTAGTTTTTTGAGTGTAGTGAGAGGGCTGTATTGGTTTTGGAGGATTCTTTGATATTATTTCTATGGTTATAAATTCTTGTCTTTAGATTAGTTGAAGTATTGCCTATATATGATTTATTGCAGTCATTACATGGAATTCTATAAATTAGATCTTTTTGTTCGGCTGTTGGAATTTTATCTTTTGTTTTGGTTGTGATATTTTTGATTTTATTGGTGGGCTTGAAGGATATTAAGTTGTCTGTTATGTCGTATTCTATTAGTGTTTTTTTGATGAGTTGTGATAATTTATTAATGTATGTTAGAGAGCTATGTTTGATGTAGGGTTTACTATTTTGATTAATTGGTGGTGCTTCCTTTGTTGTATCAGTAATATCTGCGCAATAGTCCGAAACGTCCACCAAATTTAAAGAATGTAAAAAATATATATTGAAAATATACATTATTGAGACTGTAATGGGATACCAGTGTTTCATTA
Organism: Aelia acuminata; assembly: GCA_911387785.2. Classification (NCBI taxonomy): domain Eukaryota; kingdom Metazoa; phylum Arthropoda; class Insecta; order Hemiptera; family Pentatomidae; genus Aelia; species Aelia acuminata. Next base: position 6,087,207 of record OU426984.1, on the reverse strand, counting down.
TTACAAATAAATCTAAGCAGTCTGACAAGATAATAACAAGGAAAACCTTCTTCAGGATCAACATAAACAACAAAACGGCGCTACATAGAGTATACATAAGTTTTGTAATATTTTATCTAATTGACATAAAAGTAACTTTACTATTTCTTTTTACTGTCTTTGGTGTATTATATCATTAATTTAATCATTATAACCCCCAAAACACAAAATTCCATTTATTTGATGGAAAAATCGTGCAAGGTACCAGATATGGTACCATACCAATTAACTTTTAGGTATTCACAAAAAAAAAAATTTGTCTTCAGATTTTCATTATTTTAGCTCCCAACCGACAGAAAAATATCAAACATTTAAAAAAATCACTGTGGATCTATTCTTGCTAAGCTAAGGGTTAAGAATAATTACGGACCTACCACCCTATGTTTCAAATGAATTAATGAAATGACTTAAGCGTTTCGACTGTGACAAATTACATAGGGACGAATTATAAACAGTTTCACGGCAAACTACATGGATTTATCAACAAATTCGTGCTAGAAATGACAAGAAGTGACATTCCTGACGCACCTCGGCGAAGGCTAAAGAGGAGTTGGGTGAGGGAGCTCCTAGCCTGACAACGTAAATCGTTCGAATGCCAGGAGGATGCACCACTGACTGCTATCTCCCTCACAGCTAACCATGCCTTATGTAACTTATTTTGCCACATTTTCCTATTGTTATTTTACAGGTTTAGTTTAAAAAAATGTTGTACAGTTAAAAAAAAAGATTATCACCAATTGCAAAGGGAATCGGTTAATCGGTACACAAAAAAAAATTATTTTGCATATCCTGGGTTTCGGCGGTTAATGCCGAAGTGCTATCACTATGTATTAAGAATGATTCTGCAATGTAAGTTCTAGCTAATGAAAGTCCAGAAGGTGCTTAAAGGTTAGAATTAGATAAGGGGCACAGGATTAGATAAAGCATATCAGTTGCTTTTCGTAAATATATAAGAAAATCAACTTGCAGTCGAAAACAAGCAAGCAGTAAAAAAAAAACTTGACTGTTGATTAAATGAAGACTTTTTTAGACACCTTTAAAAAAAAAGAAATACACAATGATGAATCGATGTTTGCAAGATTTTGCAATACAAATTATACTACTCGCTAACTTATGGAGAAAAACAAAATACTTTGATTTTACTCCAAGGATGATAACAAACAATTTAGAAATAAAATTAGATTTTATTTTCATTTTGATAGGTATGAAGTAATGAGTTAGGCTTTGGCCACACCAGGTATCAGGAAATTAGAGACATTTCTCCAAGAAATATATAATAAAACACGTATTCGGTCTTCAACCAAAATACAATATTGTACCCATATTGTAGTTTTATGAATACAAATAATAGCTAACTTTAGTAGCTTTCTTTATCACTACTGTAACTAAAACTAGAGAAAAAATTAAACGCAATGTCCAAGATTCATATCTATTGAAGAAGGATTAAATTATTAAAAGGAAAAAAGCTCGAAATTAAGTCTGCAGAAAGGTGAAATCGTTGCTAGTTAATTACAGGTTTGTTCCAACTAGCAGTTCTGGACTAGCTGTCATGCCCCCACTCCTTCGGTTCTATGTTTGATTGGTTGGTTACCAAACAAGTCGGGTCTTTTTTAATTTACCCACACCAGTTACTTCTTGATAACTGTTTTTTTAAATATTTTTATTAAATAATACCAGTTATTGATTAACATATTTCTATTTTAAAAGAATAAAATATATACATGAAGGAGGTTACCTCCTAGATTTTAAGAGACGTTGAAGTTGTTTTTGTTAATAGTCCGTCGTGTCGATGTTAGTAGTCGAGTCGTGTTCATAAATCAGAAGAAGAGGCATTTAAAACATTTGAAAGGTTCGGAATATTGCATAAAACACAGAAATGTAGATGGGTACACTTCATGATGCTTTCACCAAAGAAGATCTCCAGCATTTAGATGCAGTTTGAGAAGTTGCAGAGAGGAAATCGGTGGTTATAAATTAAACTATCATTTTTGTTTACATTTGAAGCTTGTTAAATACATTACGTTACATCATCTATTCTTCATTAAAATTAATTTAATAATAAGATAAATAACTGTCTTAGAAATAAGTAACTGTTTATTCCCATTACCTAATTTATATACCCAATACCTATTTATAATGATAAAAATCGCCGTCAGTTCACTATACTTGGAAATAGCCTTGTAGGGGTCGAGTGGAGAGAATTAATTTAAAGATAATTAGCGATTCTTTTCATATGTAAATTAAACTAAAAGAAAGAAAGGCCACTAGTGAATAGGGTGCAAATTAGTTCTTTGTCTATTACAGTCCTTTTGTTGATTACACCAGGAAATCTACTCAATCTCTTAAATTAATACAGAACCTTCTGGGAAGTACTTTATTTTAGGGTACCATTGGAATGGTATATTCAGAATAAAACTGAATAGAATCATCAAAAATATATTCCAATTTTTATTTCATAGAGGAAAGATTGATCTAGCAAGGTGTGTTTAATTACTACACCAAGATAAGATCGAAAATGTTGAGACATTATTGGGTCTATGATAACTAAGAAAAACGAAAGGAAATTTAAGATTTAATAACATTAAACTCCTTTTTATTAAAGGCGGAAAATGCTTACAACTTTTCGGTAGCAAAATGTCTAAGCTCACGTTTAATTTCCTGAAACTTAAACATTCGAATCCACAAAACTATTATTCTTAAAATGTTTCTTAAGGGATGCTATAAGTGGTCGCTCACATTGAGGCATGAGCAATGGCTTACCATAGGGTTTTTGAAAATAATGCACTGCGTCGAATATTTGGACCGAAGCTGAGCTAATCAATCGAGGGAAAGGCTAACGGGAGAACATAACACGTCGTATTCCCGCCTAGGGCATCACCCCTTTTCGATTTAAGTACAGTGACTAAGTGGTGTAGATCTATTGATTATGACTGCACCGAGTCAGCAGACCCTACTGAAATGCTTGGACCCACAGGTCGCTAATCCAACGCCATGGTCCATGGTCGGTGCAAGTCGCCTCCAGTAGGTTTTGGTAGTATCGATGCTAACGTACATTTTCCTTCATTTTCTTTCTATGTTTTAGTTCCGGAACTGACGATTGCCGACGAGAGAGGCCTTCCCATCCGGAACAAGTTCTACAACAGCGGAAGTACCATCGAACTCAAGTGCATGGTCAGCAAGATCCCGCACCCTCTTCACTTCATCATGTGGCGCCTCGGTAACAAGGTCCTCAACTTCGACACTTTGAGGGGAGGCATCAGGTCAGTACAGAATATCTTATTATTAAGTTTATATACTTAAATGTCAAAATGGTGTAGTGGTTAACATAACCAATTACTATTCAAAATGTGGTGGGTTTGTAGCTCGACAGGTGGCCCTAGGATTTTTTAAAGGGAGCGAAAAATGCTTGGCTGTGCCGTACTTCGGATGAGATGTAAAATGATGGTTCAAGCCTGAACGAGGAAAGGTCCTCTGTAAAGCTAGATACGCAAAATTTAGGTCTCCCATTGTAATATCGTCCGATTAGCCTTAGTAACATAAAGGGACATTAAGTAAATGAATGACATGCTTGTTTACTTAATTTGCGTCACTTTATGTCACTAAGGCTAATCGGACGATGCTACAATGGGATTCCTAAATTTTGCCGATCCAGGTGTACATTAAACCCTCAATATAGCGAACTGGTAGGGGGTTTGATATTCATAGTTTGCTATAACGAGATTCGTTATAACCGAGGTTTCTTTTTTTTTTTTTTTTTTTATTTTTTTTTAGCCAATGGCCACACTAATTTGATTATATTTAGAAGGGAATTCATTCATTGGAACTAGTTAAATTATAACGCATCTATGTAATTTATTTTTAGATAAACTACATATTAATTTAAGAATGAGATTCATTAATTTACCTACCAAGTTCACTTGAGAGTTCTTTAGCCTTAGCTTTAATAAGAGGGTCTGAGATTGGTATTTGAGATCTCATTTGTTTAAAGTAATTCATTAATTTTTTTTCCAAATATTCACGAGCCGCAGAGCGCAGTCGTTTATTTGATGCTGAAGTTAATCCTTGGACTGCGGTTGAATCTATTTTATCTTTTTTTTTTTTATAATGGGTGACAATGTTCATTTTGGAATTCCATATTTTTCTGCGATGGTTTTCTTAGAATTCACTGGAATGGAGAATTTTTAATTTTTCCTCGATTGATAAGGAGATACGTTTGTGACACATGTTTAACAACGAACTCATTGTGTATTTAAAAAACACTATAAACGACTACAGTACACTGATTCGAATAATACAGAGGTCGAAAAAGAACTGAGCTTGTTATCAGAAAAAAGTCAATGGAATCAGAGAGAGAAAGAGTAAAAGGAAATCGGATTAGTTATGAGTAAAAAAACACCTCAATTCTAGAAACTGATGCTATTTCGTCTTCCCGCGTTCAGCCTACGAAATACAGTAAAAAAAAAAAAATTAATAACAATTCTTGCAGTTCGTTATAACAGAATATAATAATTCTCAGGCATCAAATTTAGTTAGAAGTTCGCACTAACCGAGGGATTTCGCTATAACGAGGGGTTCAGCAGAAATATAATGGTAATTTTGGAGGGATAGTATTTTGGTTCGCTATATTAAGGTGTTCGTTATATCCGAGTTCGTAATAATGAGGGTTTACTGTAATTAGTATAGGGATCTTTAACGAGTACCTGACATCGTACAGGCTTGGGACCTCCATTATACGTCCTATCCGAGGGTCGGCGCACAGTGGTCCAAAAAAGCTGAAAATGGGAAAAAACCTAATATTTATTATATTAACTTTGTTAGCGGCATGGAACCTCCCGTCTATTGATTTTTTGAGGTGCCGAATCTAATGAAACCAAAATCAGTGCAATGGGAAAACCAGATCAAGTCCAAATTTCAGTTCAAAAAGTAAAAAATATAAAAAATTCGTGTTTGGTATAGTCTTATATGTTTTTTGAGGTGCCGAATCTAATGAAATCAATATCAACGAAATCAGAGCATCAGATCAAGTTAAAATTTGATGTGGAAAATAAAAATGAAAAAAATTGTGTAGATAATTTTTTTTATTTTAATTTTTATGTACAATAATACAAATAGGATATAATTATTTAATTTCGTTTAAGTAAATTGTATGCTTCCTCGGTTAGCTCTTTTTTCTTTTTATACTTGTATGCTGGTCTTAAATCCGTAATGTATAGGTTGCTTGTTACAAATATGGTAATTGGTGGAAAACATCTTCATTTGTTGCGACTTGAGATATCTTCCTGGAATGATGTTTCCTGTACTGCTTATAATTTTTGTTCCTACTCTCCACGAGTCTCTTCTGACAGCGAACCGATAAAAAGAGCTGCGTACTCAATCATGTCTGCTCCATGGAAAAGAATTTTGTGGACGGTCGATGGGAGATAGTACTAGGTGTACCAAGTCACTGCCATCTCAGCCGTTTCCGCTGCATACTTGCGAAATGCTGCAGAATCAATCGGGACAGAGAGCAAATTCACATCTAGTACTGTTTTTAATCTCACAATTAATTCTTCATTTATCCCTGGAACATGCGCGGTTAGTGAAGGATTTTTAAAAAACTTGCAACAATTACAGCATCAAAGTAAAAGAAATGTACCACCTCAATTTTCAGGGGTGAGAGCTCTAGTGCAAAGGACCACCATACACTATAAAGAAACTGTGCAACTTCAAACAACCTATTTGTAGTTGTAGTTTATTTGATTATTTAAAATACAAAATAAAATACTAAAATTTTTATTTTAGTATTTTAGAATTAAAATTAAAATAATTTTATTTTATTTTAGTATTTTAGAAATAAAATGAAAATAATGTGTGATTGATTTTATTTTAATTGTAAGTCAGACCCCCTCCCTTAGAGACCTATAGGAGTATTTTTCTAAACTAATAATTCCTCCCCAAGGTCATCCGCCTTTGCCACTCGCACCGTAACGAAAGGTTTAAATCCTTATAAATCCCAAAGTTGGCCGAAGTTGGCGCTGAAAATTTTACCACAGTTCCTCTACTACCTACAGTTATATATTGAACCATTGTGACCGTAACGCAACATAACGCAAGCATTTTATAAACCAACGAAGTCAAAAAATCATACTTATTTCAGCAACGATTTCGAAAATTAATTTCTTCTCTTACTATTGATATTATTTAAAAAATTTTAGTCCATAACAGTGTACATAACGATGACACACTCCTGATTTATTAGGGAATATTTTATTGTAAATCTTATACAGAGTAGAAATTTTTTTTTATGTTGGTAGAAAAGTACGATTTTTTCAATCATTAAAAAGTCCAAATTTAGTGGTACACACACATTTTAATTTTGAACCAGTTAAAAAAATATATTCTTTCCATTGTTCTACAACTATTCAAGTATTCGAAAACCAAGAAAAAAATAGGTTTGGGCTACTTTCATTTATGAGGTTTTTTCCCAGGTTGGACCACTGTGCGGCGTGTTTGACATCTTCTACGACTGTATATAATTCCAATGATAATAATGTATGAATACACTTACAATGCTGCTGATGTATATTAATATATAAACAACATTAGATATATAGAGACTTATAATCCTTACTAACTATTATTAATCTAATGTACAACGGCAAGTTCATATGAGAAGGAATAAGAAGTTAAAGAGGTAAAGGATTTTACCGGTTGTTGGCAGGTAAGCGAAAACTGCGTTAGATGCGTAAGTTATTAAAATGTCAAAATAATTTATTACTATTATCTATTTCATGATTTGAACTTAATACATATCCTTATGTTTTCTATGGTTATAATTTCTTTAATATTTCGCTTAAAATATTATTTTCACGATAGTTATGGAGAATCGAACATTAACAAATGATTTTTTACTTTCACTTACCTATATATGAAATATATAGTAAGTGGAAGTATTGCGATCGTGAAAATTTTCGACTTCCGGTTTTCAACGGAAATACACGTTTTGGGACCCCCTGAGTCGAAATAACCAAGTCCCGCGAAATGGTCTGTGTGTGTGTGTGTGTGTGTGTATGTGAACAGACTAGCTCAAAAACTATAAACCGTGGGAACCTGAAATTGGGTATTTAGTGTAGGTATATGCCCGCGATGTGACAGCAAAAATTTCATCAAAATTGCTCAAAGGGAGGGGGTACTTTATTTAATAACTTTTTACGTTTTTTTTCGATTTTCTCAAAAACGGCTCTAACGATTTTGATTAAACTGAGTATTTGATCGATTTATATGCCCGAAATATGACTGTAAAAATTTCATCAAAATTGATCAACCGGAGGGGGGACTTTACTTAATAAATTTTGTATCATTTTCACGTTTTTTTTTATTTACTCAAAAACGGTTTTAACGATTTTGATCAAACTTGGTATTTGATGTATTTATATGCCCGAGATGTGACTGTAAAAATTTCATCAAAATTGATCAACCGGAGGAGGGACTTTACTTAATAAATTTTGTACCATTTTCACATGTTTTTTTATTTACTCAAAAACGGCTTTAACGATTAACAAAAATAAGATATGAATGTAGAAAAATGTGTGACTTTGGGAAATGATAATTAGCAAAACACGTCAATTTCTAATCTAAGTAAGTTGGTAAGTGAAAGTTGTGTGTTGCGCGCACGCACCAGATTTTTTTTTCCTGTAATGTGTAGTGAGAATTGTTTGGTCAGGTTTTTTAGGGTTTTTAATTATAGAAGTGTAGCTATATTTAAGTTTGCATATACATATAATAAATTTGTATATGCAAAGCTTACTATAGCATAATATTACAGGCATAGGAGTCTGAAGTTATACTACATATAACTTACATAAAAACAGGATAAAATACAAAACTAAAACCGATTATTTCGCTAGAAAAATGCACTTTCGTTAAAACTACGCCATAATTTTTTTTAGCCACTACTTACGCTGTAAATAATTTGAAAAATTACAATTATCTTAAATCTGCCCATCTTAGAAGTTCTTAACAGAAGCTTTTAAGTTTTAAGTTGTAAATAATATGGACAAACTTTCTCGTTATAAACCAAAACGGTGAGAGCGTTGAAAGCATTAAGCCAGCCCAAAACCATCACATTTATTACTTAGATCCATAAAGTAATTGAGTTTTCCCCGAGCTAACGGTTTGAGGCAAACTTTTTAATTCCTCCTCGGCCGCCCCCCCTCCCGAAAAAAAATTTCCCCATTTAGCAGAGGTGAGTTATTCGGTGTAAACAAGGCTCCCGTTGCAATTCCAAACTCCTCTTTATTCATTAAGTTCTTCATCAACGGAATTAATTGCGAAGCCTCTTGTTAGCGAGTTCTAATCTTTTTAAATGTGTTTTTAAAAGTCTGATTTCTTTTATATGTTTTAAAACATGCTATTTAAAATAAATAATACTCATCACTGAACGGTCATTAGTCTAGTTAAACAGCGCTGAAGGGAATATTCTGCCTCTTATGGCCGGAGTTTATGATTCCCTTTTTAAACAGGGAATCTGGTAAAAGTAGTCAAAACAAGATTCCGTGTTTAACCACAGAACTACATTTATCTGTTGTACAATACGTTATCAGCCCCGTTTTATTTAACAGCTGTTAAAGAGAAAACTTTCAACTTAACTGGTATGAGCGCGCACCCGACCTGTGATTTCTTTGTCATTGCCAGGTCATTTTCATCGGTGATTTTCTTTTAAAATATAAAATCAAAAGCCATTAACAAAAAATAAAAATCTGGTGCGTGCGCGCAACACACAACTTTCACTTACCAACTTAGATTAGAAATTAATGAGTTTTGTTAATTGTCACTTCTCAAAGTTATACATTTATCCACATTAATTTCTTATTACTTTCACTTACCTATATATGAAATATATAGTAAGTGGAAGTATTGCGATCGTGAAAAATTTCGACTTCCGGTTTTCAACGGAAATACACGTTTTGGGACCCCCTGAGTCGAAATAACCAAGTCCCGCGAAATGGTCTGTGTGTGTGTGTGTGTCTGTGTGTGTGTGTGTGTGTGTGTGAACAGACTAGCTCAAAAACTATAAACCGTGGGAACCTAATATTGGGTATTTAGTGTAGGTATATGCCCGCGATGTGACAACAAAAATTTCATCAAAATTGCTCAAAGGGAGGGGGTACTTTATTTAATAACTTTTTACGTTTTTTTTCGATTTTCTCAAAAACGGCTCTAACGATTTTGATTAAACTGAGTATTTGATCTATTTATATGCCCGAAATACGACTGTAAAAATTTCATCAAAATTGATTAACCGGAGGGGGGACTTTACTCAATAAATTTTGTATCATTTTCACATTTTTTTTTTATTTACTCAAAAACGGCTTTAACGATTTTGATCAAACTGGGTATATGATGTATGTATATGCTCAGGATACGACTGTAAAAATTTCATCAAAATTGATCAACTGGAGGGGGGACTTTACTTAATAAATTTTGTACCAATTTCACGTGTACATATTTTTTATTTACTCAAAAACGGCTTTAACGATTTTGAAGAAACTAGATTTTAGATGTATGTATATACCAAATATGTAAAAGCCAACATTTCATCAAAATTAGTCCAACTGGGGGGGCACTTTAATTCATGACTTTTTCCCCAATTTTCACCTTTTTTTCGATTATCTCAAAAACGGCTTTAACGGTTTTTATCAAATTCGTCATGTTTAATGAAAATTAGGTTTTCTTTAATATCAGGTAAGCTTTATCATTATTAAAATGTTCTGAGGTGGCTTTTTACTTTCACTTACCTATATATGAAATATGTAGTAAGTGGAAGTATTGCGATCGTGAAAATTTTTGACTTCCGGTTTTCCACGGAAATACACGTTTTGGGACCCCCTGAGTCGAAATAACCAAGTCCCGCGAAATGGTCTGTGTGTGTGTGTGTGTGTGTGTGTGTGTATGTGAACAGACTAGCTCAAAAACTATAAACCGTGGGAACCTGAAATTGGGTATTTAGAGTAGGTATATGCCCGCGATGTGACAGCAAAAATTTCATCAAAATTGCCCAAAGGGAGGGGGTACTTTATTTAGTAAATTTTTACGTTTTTTTCGATTTTCTCAAAAACGGCTCTAACGATTTTGATTAAACTGAGTATTTGATCGATTTATATGCCCGAAATATGACTGTAAAAATTTCATCAAAATTGATTAACTGGAGGGGGGACTATACTTAATAAATTTTGTATCATTTTCACGTGTTTTTTTTATTTACTCAAAAACGGTTTTAACGATTTTGATCAAACTTGGTATTTGATGTATTTATATGCCCGAGATGTGACTGTAAAAATTTCATCAAAATTGATCTACGGGAGGGGGGACTTTACTTAATAAATTTTGTACCATTTTCACATGTTTTTTTTATTTACTCAAAAACGGTTTTAACGATTTTGATCAAACTTGGTATTTGATGAGATTATATGCCCGAGATGTGACTGTAATAATTTCATCAAAATTGATCTACGGGAGGGGGGACTTTACTTAATAAATTTTGTACCATTTTCACATGTTTTTTTTATTTACTCAAAAACGGTTTTAACGATTTTGATCAAACTTGGTATTTGATGTATTTATATGCCCGAGATATAACTGTAAAAATGTCATCAAAATTGATCTACGGGAGGGGGGACTTTACTTAATAAATTTTGTATCATCTTCACAGGTTTTTTTATTTACTCAAAAACGGCTTTAACGATTAACAAAAATAAGATATGAATTTAGAAAAATGTGTGACTTTGGGAAATGATTATTAGCAAAACACGTCAATTTCTAATCTAAGTAAGTTGGTAAGTGAAAGTTGTGTGTTGCGCGCACGCACCAGATTTTTACTTTCACTTACCTATATATGAAATATATAGTAAGTGGAAGTATTGCGATCGTGAAAAATTTCGACTTCCGGTTTTCAACGGAAATACACGTTTTGGGACCCCCTGAGTCGAAATAACCAAGTCCCGCGAAATGGTCTGTGTGTGTGTGTGTGTCTGTGTGTGTGTGTGTGTGTGTGTGTGAACAGACTAGCTCAAAAACTATAAACCGTGGGAACCTAATATTGGGTATTTAGTGTAGGTATATGCCCGCGATGTGACAACAAAAATTTCATCAAAATTGCTCAAAGGGAGGGGGTACTTTATTTAATAACTTTTTACGTTTTTTTTCGATTTTCTCAAAAACGGCTCTAACGATTTTGATTAAACTGAGTATTTGATCTATTTATATGCCCGAAATACGACTGTAAAAATTTCATCAAAATTGATTAACCGGAGGGGGGACTTTACTCAATAAATTTTGTATCATTTTCACGTTTTTTTTTTATTTACTCAAAAACGGCTTTAACGATTTTGATCAAACTGGGTATATGATGTATGTATATGCCCAGGATACGACTGTAAAAATTTCATCAAAATTGATCAACTGGAGGGGGGACTTTACTTAATAAATTTTGTACCAATTTCACGTGTACATATTTTTTATTTACTCAAAAACGGCTTTAACGATTTTGAAGAAACTAGATTTTAGATGTATGTATATACCAAATATGTAAAAGCCAACATTTCATCAAAATTAGTCCAACTGGGGGGGCACTTTAATTCATGACTTTTTCCCCAATTTTCACCTTTTTTTCGATTATCTCAAAAACGGCTTTAACGGTTTTTATCAAATTCGTCATGTTTAATGAAAATTAGGTTTTCTTTAATATCAGGTAAGCTTTATCATTATTAAAATGTTCTGAGGTGGCTTTTTACTTTCACTTACCTATATATGAAATATGTAGTAAGTGGAAGTATTGCGATCGTGAAAATTTTTGACTTCCGGTTTTCCACGGAAATACACGTTTTGGGACCCCCTGAGTCGAAATAACCAAGTCCCGCGAAATGGTCTGTGTGTGTGTGTGTGTGTGTGTGTGTGTGTGTATGTGAACAGACTAGCTCAAAAACTATAAACCGTGGGAACCTGAAATTGGGTATTTAGAGTAGGTATATGCCCGCGATGTGACAGCAAAAATTTCATCAAAATTGCCCAAAGGGAGGGGGTACTTTATTTAGTAAATTTTTACGTTTTTTTCGATTTTCTCAAAAACGGCTCTAACGATTTTGATTAAACTGAGTATTTGATCGATTTATATGCCCGAAATATGACTGTAAAAATTTCATCAAAATTGATTAACTGGAGGGGGGACTATACTTAATAAATTTTGTATCATTTTCACGTGTTTTTTTTATTTACTCAAAAACGGTTTTAACGATTTTGATCAAACTTGGTATTTGATGTATTTATATGCCCGAGATGTGACTGTAAAAATTTCATCAAAATTGATCTACGGGAGGGGGGACTTTACTTAATAAATTTTGTACCATTTTCACATGTTTTTTTTATTTACTCAAAAACGGTTTTAACGATTTTGATCAAACTTGGTATTTGATGAGATTATATGCCCGAGATGTGACTGTAATAATTTCATCAAAATTGATCTACGGGAGGGGGGACTTTACTTAATAAATTTTGTACCATTTTCACATGTTTTTTTTATTTACTCAAAAACGGTTTTAACGATTTTGATCAAACTTGGTATTTGATGTATTTATATGCCCGAGATATAACTGTAAAAATGTCATCAAAATTGATCTACGGGAGGGGGGACTTTACTTAATAAATTTTGTATCATCTTCACAGGTTTTTTTATTTACTCAAAAACGGCTTTAACGATTAACAAAAATAAGATATGAATTTAGAAAAATGTGTGACTTTGGGAAATGATTATTAGCAAAACACGTCAATTTCTAATCTAAGTAAGTTGGTAAGTGAAAGTTGTGTGTTGCGCGCACGCACCAGATTTTTACTTTCACTTACCTATATATGAAATATATAGTAAGTGGAAGTATTGCGATCGTGAAAAATTTCGACTTCCGGTTTTCAACGGAAATACACGTTTTGGGACCCCCTGAGTCGAAATAACCAAGTCCCGCGAAATGGTCTGTGTGTGTGTGTGTGTCTGTGTGTGTGTGTGTGTGTGTGTGTGAACAGACTAGCTCAAAAACTATAAACCGTGGGAACCTAATATTGGGTATTTAGTGTAGGTATATGCCCGCGATGTGACAACAAAAATTTCATCAAAATTGCTCAAAGGGAGGGGGTACTTTATTTAATAACTTTTTACGTTTTTTTTCGATTTTCTCAAAAACGGCTCTAACGATTTTGATTAAACTGAGTATTTGATCTATTTATATGCCCGAAATACGACTGTAAAAATTTCATCAAAATTGATTAACCGGAGGGGGGACTTTACTCAATAAATTTTGTATCATTTTCACGTTTTTTTTTTATTTACTCAAAAACGGCTTTAACGATTTTGATCAAACTGGGTATATGATGTATGTATATGCCCAGGATACGACTGTAAAAATTTCATCAAAATTGATCAACTGGAGGGGGGACTTTACTTAATAAATTTTGTACCAATTTCACGTGTACATATTTTTTATTTACTCAAAAACGGCTTTAACGATTTTGAAGAAACTAGATTTTAGATGTATGTATATACCAAATATGTAAAAGCCAACATTTCATCAAAATTAGTCCAACTGGGGGGGCACTTTAATTCATGACTTTTTCCCCAATTTTCACCTTTTTTTCGATTATCTCAAAAACGGCTTTAACGGTTTTTATCAAATTCGTCATGTTTAATGAAAATTAGGTTTTCTTTAATATCAGGTAAGCTTTATCATTATTAAAATGTTCTGAGGTGGCTTTTTACTTTCACTTACCTATATATGAAATATGTAGTAAGTGGAAGTATTGCGATCGTGAAAATTTTTGACTTCCGGTTTTCCACGGAAATACACGTTTTGGGACCCCCTGAGTCGAAATAACCAAGTCCCGCGAAATGGTCTGTGTGTGTGTGTGTGTGTGTGTGTGTGTGTGTATGTGAACAGACTAGCTCAAAAACTATAAACCGTGGGAACCTGAAATTGGGTATTTAGAGTAGGTATATGCCCGCGATGTGACAGCAAAAATTTCATCAAAATTGCCCAAAGGGAGGGGGTACTTTATTTAGTAAATTTTTACGTTTTTTTCGATTTTCTCAAAAACGGCTCTAACGATTTTGATTAAACTGAGTATTTGATCGATTTATATGCCCGAAATATGACTGTAAAAATTTCATCAAAATTGATTAACTGGAGGGGGGACTATACTTAATAAATTTTGTATCATTTTCCCGTGTTTTTTTTATTTACTCAAAAAACGGTTTTAACGATTTTGATCAAACTTGGTATTTGATGTATTTATATGCCCGAGATGTGACTGTAAAAATTTCATCAAAATTGATCTACGGGAGGGGGGACTTTACTTAATAAATTTTGTACCATTTTCACATGTTTTTTTTATTTACTCAAAAACGGTTTTAACGATTTTGATCAAACTTGGTATTTGATGAGATTATATGCCCGAGATGTGACTGTAATAATTTCATCAAAATTGATCTACGGGAGGGGGGACTTTACTTAATAAATTTTGTACCATTTTCACATGTTTTTTTTATTTACTCAAAAACGGTTTTAACGATTTTGATCAAACTTGGTATTTGATGTATTTATATGCCCGAGATGTGACTGTAATAATTTCATCAAAATTGATCTACGGGAGGGGGGACTTTACTTAATAAATTTTGTACCATTTTCACATGTTTTTTTTATTTACTCAAAAACGGTTTTAACGATTTTGATCAAACTTGGTATTTGATGTATTTATATGCCCGAGATATAACTGTAAAAATGTCATCAAAATTGATCTACGGGAGGGGGGACTTTACTTAATAAATTTTGTATCATCTTCACAGGTTTTTTTATTTACTCAAAAACGGCTTTAACGATTAACAAAAATAAGATATGAATTTAGAAAAATGTGTGACTTTGGGAAATGATTATTAGCAAAACACGTCAATTTCTAATCTAAGTAAGTTGGTAAGTGAAAGTTGTGTGTTGCGCGCACGCACCAGATTTTTTTTGTTTTCATTTGCTCAAAAAAAACAAAACACTGATTTCTTTTATTATTAAATAAAAGTCTTTACTTGTGATAATTCGGCATTGCCAGCATAATACTCCAAGTCGTCTGATTTTTTATAAATCTCTATGTACTTGTTAAATATTTCATTTAGTTCCCATGAAACAAATAATTCTCATTAAATGAACAGAGCATCTTTTATTATAACGCATCGGTTTGTCATTAAAGGCGTACGGTGCATGCGTGAGCTCAAGGTGTTTTACGAGTATGAGTTGACGGAATAATTTTCTTTTTTTCTCATGTATTTGTTTTCTTGATTTTTTTCATATATCATATTTAGCCATTTCCTATTTTTAGGCGTGATGAGAGACAGTTAATTTCTCAATCTATATAAATAAAGTTGAAATTCTGTTTGTTTGTTCTTTATAGAAATCCATACCGTTTGTCCTAAATTCTCCAAATTTCACTCAGTGGTTCTTTGATACCTGGTGCGAACACCTGTCCATATTAAAATTGCATAACTTCAGCCAATCTCTGGGTATATTCTTTATTGTTAGAAAAATTGTCA
Source organism: Aelia acuminata (assembly GCA_911387785.2). Taxonomy (NCBI): domain Eukaryota; kingdom Metazoa; phylum Arthropoda; class Insecta; order Hemiptera; family Pentatomidae; genus Aelia; species Aelia acuminata. The sequence goes on along the minus strand of OU426984.1, from coordinate 6,071,573 downwards.
TGATCTCGCTTTACAACGGTTTTTTTTACGAAATCGACCGTTTGAGTCGAAAAAACAGCCTAAAAAATCATTTTATAGATTTTGAAGAGGCCAACAAGGCCCGGTAAGACCGTTCCTTGGTAGGCGTCGAGTTCTAGGATTTTTAAACCATATGTTTTTTTTTTTTTGTTGTTTTTAACATTACAATACGTTTATATACATGTATGGTGAACTTATTTTTTATTAATGCCTCCTAAGAAGCGAGCTTCAATTGGAGTAGTGAGCTCAAAAGCTAAAAAACAACGTCAAATACGAGCAGCTGAAACTCTCGACGAACATCAAAATAGGATTGAACAACAGAGGCTTAGACAGGCAGAATCGCGGAAACTGAGTCTGCCCAGAAATATGAGGTCCGCTTTGCGCCACAGAGGCTTAGGCAAGCCGATTTGCGAGAAGCTGAAACTGCAGGGATATATTTCTGCTTATTTGTATTTTCTTTATAGAACTCCATACCGTTTATCCTAAATTCTCCAAATTTCGCTCAGTGGTTCCCAATGGTTTATCCTAATAAAAAACGTAATGATCTCGCTTTACAGTCGCTTTTTTTCCTAAACCGACCGTTTCATTAGAAAAATGAAATTCCCCGGGTGAAATCGGGACATACAGCTAGTATTAACTAAAACAAGGGTACTTTATAGGAAATAAAAAAGGCTTCCCCATTTAAGCCCCCTCCCAAAATTTGAATACTGACAAAACTTACCTGATATTATTGAACACCTAATTTTCATTAAACATGACAAATTTGATCAAAATCATTAAAGCCGTTCTCGAGATTACGATATTTCATATATAGGTAAGTGAAAGTAAAAATAACTTAACAGGTAACAAAAAATGAGTAATATTAACAATTTAACTTGTTAGGTGCGGCGGCTTATTTTAGGGGTATCCTGAATTGAACGGTATCGGTCCCAGGGGTCCGACTGCTGGGATGAGCCACAGACGGTATCGGTGTCCGATGGGAATGCTCTGACGAAAGCGTTATCTTTTGACTGTAAAGTGAATTAAATGAGCGTCTCAAGGGCATAATCTCCTGGTAAGGATTGGAACTAAGACATATTAGGCACAGGACAGGCCCCCGGGGTCCGATACTGGATTTACGCCATACTTTATCGAAAATCGGACCTTGCAGTCCGATTCTAAAAAAAAAAAAAAACAGAAATTCAGCTTTTAGCAACATTTTCTGGACTAAAATGCAATAATATCATTAAAAATCGACTAAATTGAGTGTTTGAAGTGTTCGGACTTTCCGACATTTTGATGTGAAAATCGGCTGTGAAGAGGAGAATGTAAGACATCGGACCGCTGGGACCGGCGCCGCACCTAACCTGTCAAGCAACAAGCACTGTGGTCCAATGAGTTAATGTGTTTAAGTTTAATAAGTTTAAGTGTTTAATGTGTTTAAGCGGTCATTCCTGACTGTTTAACTTTAAAAGCTGTTTAGCCCTTATCACTAAATTTGATCAAGCGATTCCACATTATAAGCAATCCCAATACAATTGTTTAAGTAATTAATCCCATTTAAACGATTATTGCCATTAGCCCAATTAGATTAAGGTTAGCGGTAACCGATTGCTAATTGTTGCAATCGATCGATCGATTGTTGGCAACCATCTGATTCTCTATCCATTATTGTAATAGGCGGGCGCAATCGAATATAGGGTGCGCTAGTAGTTTTGCAAAATGTCGGAAAGAACGGTGTTAGACCTAGTTGATGTGATAGAGATAATTGGTAATTTTAAAAGACCATTAATTGAAGGGCAGGCTATTCTTGATGCAAACCACATATTTACATGTGGAATAATATCTAAAAATAAAAAAACAGTTATTTTACAAGCCTCGATCCTTTAAACTAGCAATCTTAAAGGACTGCCCCATCAAATAAAAGTGAAATCAAATTTATTAATAATAATAAGCAATTTTCTTGTCATTCTACGTGTAAAGCTGGTAGTTCTGGTAAATGCAAACACATGATTGTAACTTTACTCGACGTTTTTCGGTTAGTAATAACATTAATTACCTATTCACACAATCTTTGTTATGACAGCTTAGATTCTTTGTCATATTATTTATTTATTTCTCAAAACTTTCAGGCTTCGCATTGAAAACATGAAACAATTAAGCACAACGGGTGTAATAGAAAAATGGGGAAAATTAAAAAAGAAAAACAAATCTGTGACACTATGGTCTCAATGTTATTTGCATAAAACTAGCATTTTGGAATAATAAAATGTCAAATACTAATATTTACCTGGATAAATATAGTCTCTTTCTTTAAAATAAAGACTACATATCGTCATATGTTTCGATACAGGCTTATCTATTCTTAATTTTACAATCCACTCTTTAAGAAGCTTTTCATTTTTTGGAAATAAAAGGGAATGACACGTCTTTTGATTTTCTAATTGCACACTGAGGGACCGAGCAATACCTATTAGATATTTTTCAAACGATTTTTTGCTCAATCGGGTTTTAATTATCGAAAAATAAATTAAAAACGCCAAAAAACCCTATGAATCCCAGGTAATGGCCCAGCTTTTATCCCCGTTTCTCTAGTTCCTGCAGCGCCGTCGCAGAAGCAGCACCGTCGCTTGCGCCCGCCTATAAACGCCAACATTTTTACTTTTACTTCCCCATATATAAGTAGTATGGGAAAATATTTCCATCCTGAAAAATTTCGACTTCCGTTTTTCAACTGATTTGGTCCCCTGAGTATAAATAACCAAACAACTGAGATTTTGTGTATCTTCAAATCAACTCCCTTCTAAAATGTTTTTTCTTTAAATATATACTTCGTTTCGTTAAAAAAATTATAATTCGTTCTCAATCGCTTCCGTTTCAAATGAATTTCACGAGTCATTTCACAAACCGATTTTACTTTCTTTTTTGAAGCTTCATTTTATATTTTCATTTTATATCTTTCTCAGAATAATTGGACCATTTTCTTGTTTTGATATCGAAATCTTTCAAACCCCTCCTTTCTTGACTTGTATCTTATTGGGGGCATTTTTTTTTACTATCTGAAAGAGTGATAAATTTATAGTATCAATTTATTCAAAAAGTTTCTTTTTCTTTCTTTTTTTTTTAATTCCTCATTGTTAAGAACTGATAATGCTTTAAAAAAGTTGAGCAGCAAAAGAAAGTATCAATCCACGTCGCTATCTTCATTTCCCTGCAGCATTTTATTTACAGTAAGACAAGGGAATAAAAGACAGGGGAATGAATTTTTACGGTTTATTTGATAACCGTTGAAAGGGGAAAAAAGATAATGCTACTTGCCAAAACGAAATGTATACTACAAAATCATTTATCTTTGAAAAATTAGAAAAGAAAAAACTTACGTGACCAAAACTATAGAGGACAGGGGAGTGAAAAGTATTAAACATAACCTCTCAATTTTGAGAACTTATTTGCTTCTGGAGAGCTTGGATTTCTTCTGAGATTATTTAAATTGTCGGGTTTGATATGGGAAAGACCCCTTCCTGCTGACTATGGGCTTTTTACTAATTTCCTACCAGAAAAGTGTGGTGAGAATCTAATTTTAAAAATCTGGTGCGTGCGCGCAACACACAACTTTCACTTACCAACTTACTTAGATTAGAAATTTATGTGTTTTGTTAATTGTCATTTCTTAAATGAACAGAACGGCTTTAAATATGAATGAATTTCTGAATGAATTAAATAATGAACAATGGTTTGTCATCATTGATATTAAAGAACACCTAATTTTCATAAAACATGACGAATTTGATAGAAATCGTAAAAGCCGTTTTTAAGATCATCAAAAAAAAAGGTAAAAATTGGATAAAATTATGAAATAAAGTGCCCGCTCCGTTAGACCAATTTTGATGAAATAATGGCTATCACATCTTTGGCATATACATCCATCAAATACCCAGTTTGATCAAAATCGTTAAAACCGTTTTTGAGTAAATAAAAAAAAACACGTGAAAATGATACAAAATTTATTAAGTAAAGTCCCCCCTCCGGTTGATCAATTTTGATGAAATTTTTACAGTCATATCTCGGGCATATACATAGATCAAATACGTAGTTTAATCAAAATCGTTAGAGCCGTTTTTGAGAAAATCGAAAAAAAAAATTAAAAAGTTATTAAATAAAGTACCCCCTCCCTTTGGGAAATTTTGATGAAATTTTTGCTGTCACATCGCGGGCATATACCTACACTATATACCCAATTTCAGGTTCCCACGGTTTATAGTTTTTGAGCTAGTCTGTTCACACACACCCACACACACACACACACACACACACACACACACACACACACACACACACACACACACACACACACACACACACACACACACACACACACACACACACACACACACACGCACGCACGCACACACACACACACACACGCACGCACGCACACACACACGCACACACACACACACACACACACACACACAGACCATTTCGCGGGACTTGGTTAATTAGACTCAGGGGACCCCAAAACGTGTATTTCCGTTAAAAACCGGAAGTCGAAATTTTTCACGATCGCAATACTTCCACTTACTATATATTTCATATATAGGTAAGTGAAAGTAAAAATTGACAGGGAAATGAAAGAAAACATCATAAAAAGTAGTTTTTTTCATTTCTAATCCTTTATCATGAAGGATTCGACTGCTTTTATGGTATTTTACAGTATTTTGAACACGTATAGAAAAAAATGTAAAAATGAACCTAGTATACGGACACGGAACTCTTACTTTGAGCAGAATCAGACCTCGGGACATGACAGGGGAATGAATGTCGACCTTTTTCTGGTGTTTTTAAGGTACTTCTGTTATACAATTAAAAAAAAGTCGTATGGTGTCTACCTCTACAACTCGCCTTGATTTAGAAGATTGATGGCTTAGAGTCCTAAGCTTTTCTAAATCGCTATAAACCGCCTGGGACACAAAAGTGCCTTTAATGTGAGAATGACCCTTATATGAACAGACCAGCTCAAAGACGATAAACTGCACGAAATTGAAGTTAAGTACATACACAGGTATGTGCATATAAAGATAGGTATATACATATTTTAAGTATGCCCATGATGTAAACCACAAGCTATTCCGGTATCCACGATTCAGTTCGGGTTTACCGAGAGTTCCCGAGATCCGATGTAGTAGTTATTTGTTTGTTTATTAAAAATATGTTATTGTTCGGTTTAAATGATTAAATGGGCTCAAGTTTATGTACATATAAATGCAAAAGGTACAAATAAATTAATAATATAATAAACCGAGTATTTCTAACAACCAGATTTTTCATTTTTTTGTTATTTCAAGAAAAATGTATTTAAATAACCTAAAAGGATATTTTTTAAATTGATTTGATGATGATTTTAAATGATATGACTCCATAGGAAAAAATCTGGTGCGTGCGCGCAACACACAACTTTCACTTACCAACTTACTTAGATTAGTAATTGACGTGTTTTGCTAAATATCATTTCCCAAAGTCACACATTTTTCTACATTCATATCTTATTTTTGTTAATCGTTAAAGCCGTTTTTGAGTAAATGAAAAAAACCCGTGAAAATGATACAAAATTTATTAAGTAAGTCCCCCCTCCCGTGGATCAATTTTGATGAAATTTTTACAGTCATATCTCGGGCATATAAATACATCAAATACCAAGTTTGATCAAAATCGTTAAAACCGTTTTTGAGCAAATAAAAAAAAACACGTGAAAATGATACAAAATTTATTAAGTAAAGTCCCCCCTCCGGTTGATCAATTTTGATGAAATTTTTACAGTGATATTTCAGGCATATAAATAAATCAAATACTCAGTTTAATCAAAATCGTTAGAGCCGTTTTTGAGAAAATCGAAAAAAACTTAAAAAGTTATTAAATAAAGTACCCCCTCCCTTTGGGAAATTTTGATGAAATTTTTGCTGTCACATCGCGGGCATATACCTACACTATATACCCAATTTCAGGTTCCCACGGTTTATAGTTTTTGAGCTAGTCTGTTCACACACACACACACACACACACACACACACACACACACACACACACACACACACAGACCATTTCGCGGGACTTTGTTATTTCGACTCAGGGGGTCCCAAAACGTGTATTTCCGTTGAAAACCGGAAGTCGAAATTTTTCACGATCGCAATACTTCCACTTACTATATATTTCATATATAGGTAAGTGAAAGTAAAAAAGAATCGTACATGGTTTATTTGGTTGTTTAGATTACACCTAAGATTTTGTTTAGATTACACCTAACGTAATAAAGTGAACAACGAATGAATTCTCTTCCAAAAGTGTGGATAAATCCGACATCGGATCTCGGGAACTCTCGGTAAACCCGAACTGAATTGTGGATATAGGTAGGGCGTGATCGGAATACCTTGTGGTTTACTGAAGCCGGCCGCCTTCTTGGAGTTGCTTATCTGAAGTAATACCAATTTTATTTTTTATATTAGCAGATACGGTTAATATGTGAAATATTGACTAACGTATTAACAGTGACTTTAAATTTGATAATGGATTAAGACAATGTTAGTACGAGGAAGCTTGCCCGCCACGTCAAGGCGTTGTCTTCAAGGCAAGTCGAGGCTGTGCCGTGACGAAGGGAAAAACATTTTGTAAAGACTTTTAGTACAGCTCCGTCATAGGTGACTATTCATAATATCTAAGTCTGATTAAGAACTAATGGAGGGCGCGATCTTAGGTAAGACTCCTAAATCATTAATAATTTACTAGGCATAAATTCTAAGCCCACCCACGCAACGAAAAATGAATGATTTTTTTCTTTCTCGATTTATTAATAATCCTTTTCACCACCTACAGTATATAGTTTTAGCAGTTACCACTGAAAGAAAGAGATGTAATATATAAACATTTTAATGTAGTCGGGACAAGATTATGCCGAGTAAAATACCTTGAATTGTGAAGACAAATTTTGGACGTGGCTGTACAAGCTTGCTCGTACTAAGTTTGTCTTAATCCATTATAAAATTTAAACCGTATATGTCAATATAAACAATTTTCTTTTTAGAATTAATGGCAATACACTATACGACTCTATAAATAGATTTTGTTAATTACCAAATAGGGTTCTTAATCTAATTATTAAAGTCTAAAGTGTGCTAATTTCTTCTAAAATATTATAAATGTTTAGGCAAGTTAGGTTTTAATAATAAAAACCTTTTGCTTCCATGATGAAGAAAGTGTGGCCGGTGATCAATACTACTAGTTTTGTTGATAAAAAAGTATAAATTATAAAAGAATAACATAAAAGATATTTTACATAAAGTTTACTTTTGAAATTTAGAAAATATTAGCATAATTAACAAGAAGAACAAATATGAATATGAAAGGAAATAAAGAATATTCTCTGATATTTTAGAGCTTAAACAATAATTTATTAAATACGAATGAAATTTAAATGATTAAATAAAAATGAAATACAACTTATAAACTATTATACATAAAAATGTGCTTTAATCGAATGGCCTTTGTTACACTATAGAATAAAATAATAAACAATCGGTTTATAACTATAACACATAGGTAGATAACCAAATTCAACAATTTAGTTTTAATGTTAAAAGGTAAGGTCCAATTTTTAGAAAATGTTATTTAAATTTGTAGATAAAACAAAAAGACTTTGAGGCCTTGCATTCTATATCTATAATTCAATAGTCTCTTCCTAAAAACTTGTTTACTATATTATAATGGTTAAAGTTTTCTTCATATTTATATGTTCGGTGTTTTTGTATTATGAAAATGAGGCCATAAGATTATAAATATGTAGAGCGATGAACAGAAAGATAAGCTGCTGACTAGATCACATCGTTAATCTTAATCAGGTTTGAGGTTAACTGGGGATGTGATGGTACAAAGCTACCGCCATTCTCAGGTACTTTACTGCTCTCTATTATATTAAATCTGAATTAAATGTTTATATCTCCGTAAAACTCTCGTTTTAAGCCATATCCCACTTCTATGAAATGAAGGATTATATTTATTTATAATGATAAATCAACAGAAATTCGAAGGGATTAGAACAATATAAAAGGGATTAATTTGCGAATAATGAAGGCGCCCAACAAATGGATTTCACTAGAAATTTAAGTTATACTTCATCAACATAGATATTTTATCACTGATTAGGGCTTGAATAATTCCATTTACGTAAAAATTATAACAGACAATAATTATATTGTCAAAAAATTATTGACAAAAATTATAAAAGACAAATAAACAAAGGGAACTCAAATATAACAGGAAACGTAATAGGTAAATGTAACTTAGCAATGACGCAATAGTAACCAACTGTATTCTTCGCTGTCCAGTTTAGCTCTTGCTCCGCTGTACAACGCTGTAGGCCCCTTTAGAAAAGAAATAAACTATAATGAATCGAAAAGTACTGAGAACTTTCAATTATAATCTTTATATATACATAAAAAGTATATATAAACTATAAATATTTAAATAATAATATATATATAATAATAATAAATAAACTATAAATATTTAAATATAAAAATATATAAACTACTCAACCGATCTTTATAAAATTTCGCTCATTGAGTGTAGTTTTGTCCAACTTGAAAGATAGGATAGTTTTTAATTTCGATTATTGGCCTCGATATTTCTTTTATTGTAAATTAAATGCTTATTATACAACTATAGGCGGGCGCAATCGACTATAGGGTGCGCTAGTAGTTTTGCAAAATGTCGGAAAGAACGGTGTTAGACTTGGTTGATGTGATAGAGATAATTGGTAATTTTAAAAGACCATTAATTGAAGGGCAGGCTATCCTTGATGCAAACCACATATTTACATGTGGAATAACATCTAAAAATAAAAAAACAGTTATTTTACAAGCCTCATGCTTTTAAACTAGCAATCTTAAAGGACTGCCCCATCAAATAAAAGTGGAAATCAAATTTATTAATAATAATAAGCAATTTTCTTGTCATTGTACGTGTAAAGCTGGTAGTTCTGGTAAATGCAAACACATCATTGTAACTTTACTCGACGTTTTTCGGTTAGTAATAACATTAATTACCTGTTCACACAATCATTGTTATGACAGCTTAGATTCATTGTCATATTATTTATTTATTTGTCAAAACTTTCAGGCTTCGCATTGAAAACATGGAACAATTAAGCACAACGGATGTAATAGAAAAATGGTGAAAATTAAAAAAGAAAAACAAATCTATGACACTGTGGTCTCAATGTTATTTGCATAAAACTAGCAGTTTGGAATAATAAAATGTCAAATACTAATATTTACCTGGATAAATATGGTCTCTTTCTTTAAAATAAAGACTACATATCGTCATATGTTTCGAAACAGGGTTATCTATTCTTAATTTTACAATCCACTCTTTAAGAAGCTTTTTATTTTTTGGAAATAAAAGGGAATGACACGTCTTTTGATTTTCTAATTGAACACTGAGGGACCGAGCAATACCTATTAGATATTTTTCAAATGATTTTTTGCTCAATCCGGTTTTAATTATGGAAAACTAAATTAAAAACGCCAAAAAATCCTATGAATCCCAGGTAATGGCCCCGCTTTTATCCCCGTTTCTCTAGTTCCTGCAGCGCCGTCGCAGAAGCAGCACCGTCGCTTGCGCCCGCCTATAGTAACCAACTGTATTCTTCGCTGTCCAGTTTAGCTCTCGCTCCGCTGTACAACGCTGTAGGCCCCTTAAGAAAAGAAATAAACTATAATGAATCGAAAAGTACTGAGAACTTTCAATTTTTATATATATATATATATATATATATATATAAACTACTCAACCGATCTTTATAAAATTTCGCTCATTGAGTGTAGTTTTGTCCAACATGAAAGATAGGATAGTTTTTAATTTCGATTATTGGCCTCGATATTTCTTTTATTGTAAATTAAATGCTTATTATACAACTATTGAGTGTGATTATTTTTAAGTTCTATAAATTTCCTACAGATGGCGGTATAAGTTGATTTATTGACACAACACTTCATTTTCATTCGACGTTTGAGGTGGATAAGCATAAATCTATTTTTTCCGGCTTGGACTAGGAAAATCCGTGTTTTTCCCATCAGCAATTATGTGTCGCCTTTTCACGTGTGGGAAAAACATCGAATCTATTTGTTTTAGCAAAAGGCAGGTTAACCAAAATCATTGTGCACCTATTAGTATAACCTCTTGGTACGATATCTCATATCATCATGTGTTATATTCTAAATATAATTAATATGTATTATGGCAAAAGATTAATTTGGTACACTTTTGCTAACTGTCTGCTGTTAGTGTACTGATTGTATTTTTTATTAGTTCCTTATACATGTGTCATTCATTAACATACTATGGTCAAATATGAGATATTAAAAATAATTTTACCCCTTCTAAATATTTCACCAAACAATTTTAAATTTAGCGAAAAGATCTATTTTAAATCCGTTTGGTTTTTAGATTAGCTGAAACGTTTTTAGCTCTACTAGTGAATTTTGATTTGACTTTATAAAAAAGAATAGGATGTAACTAATTCAACGTATTATAACTACTGTGCAGCACGCAACACAGCAACGCTTAGCTGGGTATGCTCGTGCTCTAAAACTATAAAATTTTGCGTATAGCGAATTGGAAACGGGTGAGCAGCATTATATTATTAACACTTTGCACTCGAGGTCTCCGGAGCGGAGCCATTTAAAATTTGCCTTCAAACTCGAGGGCTCCGCTACGGAGACAATGCAAATAATTTTCATTTTTAACATATAAGGACATAAACAAATCGTAAAAATTATTTATAGGATATTTCGCTTTTGATGATAAATGACGGTCGCGGCTCGCGGTGTTTTCATTATTACTTTCACTTACCTATATATGAAATATATAGTAAGTGGAAGCATTGCGATCGTGAAAAATTTCGACTTCCGGTTTTCAACGGAAATACACGTTTTGGGGTCCCCTGAGTCCAATTAACCAAGTCCCGCGAAATGGTCTGTGTGTGTGTGAACAGAATAGCTCAAAAACTATAAACCGTGCGAACCTGAAATTGGGTATTTAGAGTATGTATATGCCCGCGATGTGACAGCAAAAATTTCATCAAATTTGCTCAAAGGGAGGGGGTACTTTATTTAATAACTTTTTAAGTTTTTTTCGATTTTCTCAAAAACGGCTCTAACGATTTTGATTAAACTTAGTATTTGATCTATTTATATGCCCCAGATATGACTGTAAAAATTTCATCAAAATTGATCAACCGGAGGGGGGACTTTACTTAATAAATTTTGTACCATTTTCACGTGTTTTTTTTATTTACTCAAAAACGGTTTTAACGATTTTGATCAAACTTGGTATTTGATGTATATATATGCCAAAGATGTGATAGTCAACATTCATCAAAATTGGTCAAACGGAGGGTGCACTTTATTTCATAATTTTTTTTTCAATTTTTACCTTTTTGATCGATGATCTCAAAAACGCCTTTAACGATTTTTATCAAATTCGTTATGTTTAATGAAAATTAGTTGTTATTTATTACCAGGTAAGCTTTATCATTATTAAAATGTTCTGAGAGGGCTTAAATGGGGAAGGGGCCTTTTTTGTTTTCCTATAAAGTACCTTTGTTTTAGTTTATATTGAGAAATTAACCGTCTGTCATCACACCTAAATATGATATGAAGAAAATCAAGTAAACATATACAGGAGAAAAAAAGAAAAATAATCCGTCAACTCATAAAACACCTTGAGCTCACGCATCCGCCGTACGCCTTTAATGACAAACCAATGCGTTATTATTACCTATAGATGTTCATTTGAGAAGTGGCAATTAACAAAACGCATTAAGTTCTAATCTAAGTAAGTTGGTAAATGAAAGTTGTGTGTTGCGCGCACGCACCAGATTTTTAACATATAAGGACATAAACAAATCGTAAAAATTATTTATAGGATATTTCGCTTTTGATGATAAATGACGGTCGCGGCTCGCGGTGTTTTCATTATTTTTATAGTACGTTAATGTTTTAACATCGGCTATATTTTGTGGTTTTAATTTATCTTTTAATTCCTGAATTGTACAATAATTTAGTTCGGGACACCAAATAATACCTTTACTTTGGTATTTAGTTTCCCATGTGCTTCTACTTTAACTATTAATTATTAAGTAGATTTTCACATTTTAAGAGCTTTTATGATTGGATACCTGAAGATAACTTCAAATAAAATGGTCCCATCTCGTAATGTTTTAACTGTTTTTACTTCTCCGATCAGATTTTTTATGCTTTTACGTACAAGGAACGGCGAAACCTTTGTGAAATCTGAGGGATTTCCATCGTTATCCGCTCCGGTTCTCTTAATTATCAAATATTTTACACGACTTTTAGGTCTATTTTCGGTATTCCCAAAAAAAGTCCCTTTAAATCTAGATTAAAAAAAAATATATAAAATTTAAAAAAAATATTTTTTTTTTGTAACTATGTGTTTAAGAAGTTTCACAAATTCATATATGTAACATAAATTTCATTACGATTCCTTACTTGGTTCTAAAATTTTACTGTATAATATTACGTTTTCGCGAATAAGTTGCGTCGAGTTGCCGGTAGGTAACGTCCGAAACGTTAATTATAATACTAATAATAATAATAAATTTACCTGTTGCAGTCATGTTTTATTATAGATTATTATGATAAAGACTTTACGAGATAAGGTAGAGTGTAATATGGAGTATGATCTAGAACAATCTGTTGGCCTGGCTATTGTCAGTGCCTCGCCAGTGGAACAATAGACAGCGCTAGTATATCTCCTGCCCTTTATCTACGATATCTAGCATAGATCGCTCTAGGGTCAGCTTAGTAACTACATATTAGTAAGTATGATAGTAATGATGGTATAAATAAGTAATATGGTTAGTATAATTCATAATGTAACAATAATGTGGGTTTGATATAATTTTTAATAATAATAATAATAATAATGAAGGCTTAGCGAACCCTAAGGTTCGATGCCGACACCACGACTCGCTCCTAGCACACCTCTATCCACCGACCGTCAACCATACCCAACTTCAAAGGATCTGCCTAAACGCAATCCTCCCAACTCCGTCTCGGTATGCGCCTTGAACGTTTCCCAATCCGCACCGAACTTATTTATTTTATTTTTTTATAACGACTTTATTTACAAACTTTTGTTCATATGTCGTCCACAAAAAGAACTTTATTCCTGTTCCTCCAACCGAACTTATTATTCTTTTTGGAATTCTTTCTCTACTAAGTTTCGCAATTTTCCACGCCCATTTTATTCGTCTCGCTGCTATGACGTCAATTATATTTACCGGGTAAAGTTCACTCAGTGCGGCGTTTGGTCAGCGTCCAAATTCTCCGGTTAGTTCATCCCTCTTGGTTACAAATATTCTACGCAGTACTTTATTTTCAATAACCCTAAGCCGTTGCTCATCTCTCAATGTCAGAGGCCACGTTTCGCATCCGTTGGAAGAATAATATTTTTGTAAATCCTAATTTTTAACTTTCGGGACATAAGGCGCGAACTAAGCAGGTTTGCAACTGAAAAGTATATTGGATGCATTACCGGCTAAAGTTGTATAGTATTCTTGTCGAGCAGGGAAAACCAAAAAAGTTGTAAAAATTTGTAAAACTGTGTATGACTGAAACGTTCAATAAAGTTAGAATCGTTTGTTTAAAACGGATACGGCATAGCCGAGAGTGTTTTACCCTTTAAAAAAATCATAGGCTCGTGTGTTGGGCTATGAACCCGCGACCTTGGGTTTTGTTGGTCGCCATGCCTATAATAACTACACCTTATCAGCCTTAATTGGCAATTTGAAAAAATATTTTTAGCTTGAATCTTTAATTGTCCTATGTTTCAATCCTACAAGTTTTAATCTTTTAAATTTATTCAATTTTCTGTGTTATTCGAATTTATCTTTGCTAGGTCAGTTTCTAATATTAATGCAACTTCTTCAATGATAACCCAGCCTCTATAAAACGGGTACCCTTAATAGAAAAATTATGGGGGGACCTGGCGGTTGAGCTTGATCGCAGTCAAATCACCTTGCACGACCGCTGACCAAGAAACAGTTATTCCTTACAGAAAGAGTTGTGCAAATTCTAATCTGAATAATGATTAATGAATATGAATAATTGTAATCATAAAAAACAAATGAATAATGAACAACCATTATTCATAATCAGTACGGAGTATTTTTATAATGATTATTGAGTGTTTATGGTATTCATTTGAAATGAATAATGAATAACTGGTATTCAGTTATTCATGATTAACGAATACTGATAAATTCAGTCAGTCATTATTCATGAATAAAATATATTCATGAGCTAGGATTAATATAATATTCATCAATCATGAATACCTATTATTCATCAATCATGAATAACTAATATTCACCAATCATCAATCATGAATATGATATATTCATAATCATTATTCCTTTAAATTTGACAGACGAGGATGCATTTCTGAATTAAAAGTTCTCCTAATGAGCAAGGACAAGTCCTAAGAGTGCGTGTAGTCAACTGAACAGCATTTGAAGTCACAAGTAAAGGATTAAACCCAACGGGTATTAGTAAAGATCTATTGACAAGAATGGAAAAAGCAAACAAATTTTCAATCATCATTCATGATTAGTAATGATCATAATCATTATTCACATTTTTGATTATTAGTCATAAACATGATTTTTTTTTTTTACTTTCACTTACCTATATATGAAATATATATAGTAAGTGGAAGTATTGCGATCGTGAAAATTTTCGACTTCCGGTTTTCAACGGAAATACACGTTTTGGGGTACCCTGAGTCGAAATAACCAAGTCCCGCGAAATGGTCTGTGTGTGTGTGTGTGTGTGTGTGTCTGTGTGTGTGTGTGTGTGTGTGAACAGACTAGCTCAAAAACTATAAACCGTGCGAACCTAAAATTGAGTATTTAGTGTACGTATATGCCCGCGATGTGACAGCAAAAATTTCATCGAAATTGCTCAAAGGGAGGGGGTACTTTATTTAATAACTTTTTACGTTTTTTTCGATTTTCTCAAAAACGGCTCTAACGATTTTGATTAAACTGAGTATTTGATCTATTTATATGCCTGAAATATGACTGTAAAAAATTCATTACAATTGATCAACCGGAGGGGGGACTTTACTTAATAAATTTTGTATCATTTTCACGTATTTTTTTATTTACTCAATAACGGTTTTAACGTTTTTGATCAAACTTGGTATTTGATGTATTTATATGCTCGAGATATGACTGTAGAAATTTCATAAAAATTTATCAACCGGAGGGGGGACTTTACTTAATAAATTTTGTATCATTTTCACGTGTTTTTTTTATTTACTCAAAAACGGTTTTAACAATTTTTGAACAAACTTGGTATTTGATGTATTTATATGCCCGAGATATGACGGTAAAAATTTCATCAAAATTAATCTACGAGAGGGGGGACTTTACTTAATAAATTTTGTATCATTTTCACGGTTTTTTTTTTTTTATTTACTCAAAAACGGCTTTAACGATTAACAAAAATAAGATATGAATGTAGAAAAATGTGTGACTTTGGGAAATGATGTTTAGCAAAACACGTCAATTTCTATTTTAAGTAAGTTGGTAAGTGAAAGTTGTGTGTTGCGCGCACGCACCAGATTTTTTTTTTAATATGCCCAACTCTGCTTACAGAGTACTGAACCTTAGACCCTTCATGGGTTGTCGTCAGGTATTGTTTTCTCCTATGGCATCCAGCACTTTTCTCAGTTGCATATATAACACCAGTTTTATTCAACAGTTGACGTATGTTTTCTTTTATTAAACTGCTTGAAAATAATTGAGCTAGCCATCAAATAATGATGTAGCCGCGCGCTGTGTGGAATTGAAATTCTAAATTAAAAGACATTTAGTAGAGGACCCAGGAGCCGGGTTTAATATCGGCCTGATACCGCGCTCACCACAAACACAAATTAAGGGAAACTGCTTGCTCCAATAGCCCGACCGTTCTCTGCACCACGCTCTGTCTGCAATTGTCCCCTGTCTTAAGGCTTATGAGCATTCAGCCATTGTAAGTCATTGTTACTAATATTTTTTATGAAAAAAAAAACTAAAAACATTAATATAGTTATTTATTATACAAGTGACGAAAGTAGATCATTTTACAACTCGAGTGAAACGTTTACCCACACGAGCGAAGCGAGTGTGGTAATTTCACGAGAGTTGTAAATTCTACTTTTTTCACGGGTGTAATATTAAATTTTTTCTGTAATTGTGTAATACATGATCAGATCTAACCAGAATATGAACAAAATTAGGATGTTGTGAAGATTATGGTATGTTGTTGGTAGGTTATAAGCAGGTTGTGAAGTAGTGCAGTTATAAACAAGTGCAGGTTATAAACAAGGAAGGTAATTATTATTATATTTAAATTTTAAAATATATTGATTATTTCCACCAATAATTCATTCACATTCCAATTTATTTTGTTAAAATAAATTCTTACAATGTTAAGAAACATTTAAAAGCATTTAATTTCCAACTTCAAATTATTTTTTAATTTATACTTATTACTAATTAAAAAGGCAATTCACTTTCTTCACTTGTGAAGAAAGTAATCACTTTCTTCACTCTATTGCAAAATGTTTCACTTTCTTCACTCATTTCAGTTTAGTAATGTTACCATTACATATTCAACGATTACAGAAAAAATATTTTATCATCATTAAACCACATATATATCGGATATGTTTTCTTCACTTTCGGTATTAAATGTTTCTTTGTTTAACGTCCCTTTATACAACTGAGTCTAATCGGACGATGCTACAGTGGGAGTCCTAAATTTTGCCTATCCAGGTGTAATTAGTATAGGGATCTTTAACGAGTACCTAACATCGTACAGGCTCGGGACCTCTATTTTACCTTCTATCCGATGGACGGCCTAGATAAGGAGTTTTTAATCCCATTAAAAAATCCCGCGACCTTTAGTATTGTAAGTTTCTATGCTAACCACTACACCACAGGTGACCCCAACACAAGTTATAATAGGGTTCTTGAGGTTCAGTCAATAATATTATGGCGACGTTTCCTGACTATATTGTTCTTATAATGAACTAACAGGCTGGAATGAAATTATACCATATAGGTAAAAATTCCTAAAGCCTGATGTTCAAAAATCTACGTGAAACAAAACAATAACACAAAACACATGGTTTAAAAGAGTTCTATACTTGTTGGAACAAACTCTTCGAGTACCATCTACGCTGGCTTAGAACCTTCCAGACATTCTTGTTCAGACTACATATAAGGAGCTATGGACCGCAGTGATAGTCTTGTTCTGAATCTCAAATCATATGGTTATTTTTCTATCTATCATTAAATCGCCTAATAATGGACATGGCAACAGCTGATATCCCAATAAATACGAGGAGGAGATTAAAAAGGAGTTCGATGAGAGATCTCCTTACTTAAAGAGCTCTAGTAATTGTATCAAGCCAGGGAGGGTAACAACATGTACTTTTCTTTCCCATTCCTGACATTTCATTGTTTTCTCATCCGGCCACCACATTCGCTGATTGTCAGCTTTATGCAGACAGGTGCGAATACAAAATAAAAGCAAAAAAATCTTTAAATCCCACTTCTGAAACCATTTGTAACAATTTTTGGGTAGAAATAATTTTTATTGAGCGAAAATAAGATTTTAGAATGCCAGAAATAACTATGACAAACACAAATAACTAAACAGGTTACAAAAAGTATCATTTTGTAACTTCACAGTAACACAAAAATAACCTTCCATACGGTTCATCTTCAGACTAAATATAAGGAGCGATGAACAACAGTGATAGTCTTGTTCTGAGACTCAAGTCATTTGGTTATTTTTGAGTTACCGTGAAGTTACAAAATGATACTTTTTGTAACCTGTTAAGTTATTTGTGTTTTCATAGTTTGTGTTTTAATTTTCGTTCAATAAAAATTATTTCTACCCACAACGTCAGACTCCTCCTCGTATTTATCGGGATATCAGCTGTTGCCATGTCCATTATTATGCGATTTAAAGATAGATAGAAAAATAACCATATGATTTGAGATTCAGAACAAGACTATCACTGCGGTCCATAGCTCCTTATATATAGTCTGAAGAAGAATGTCTGGAAGGTTCTAAGCCAGCGTAGATGGTACTCGAAGAGTTTGTTCCAACAAGTCTAAAACTCTTTTAAACCATTTGTTTTGTGTTATTGTTTTGTGTCACGTACATTTTTGAACATCAGACTTTAAGAATTTTTACCTATTTGATTTAGTTTCATTCCAGCCTGTTAGTTCATTATGAGAACAATATAGTCTGGAAACGTCGTCATAATACAGTTGTTTATTATTGACTGAACGTCAAGAACCCTATTGTATATTGTGCTGGGGTCACCTGTGGTGTAGTGGTTAGCATAGTTAGCATAGCATAGTTACATTACTAAAGGTGGCGGGTTTGCGTCCCGAGGTGGCCCTAGGATTTTTTAATGGGGGATTTTTTAATAAAAACTCCTTATCTATGCCGTCCATCGGATAGAACGTAAAATGGAGGTCCCGAGCCTGTACGATGTCCAGATACTCGTTAAAGATCCCTATCCTAATTATACCTGAATAGGCAAAATTTAGACTCCCACTGTAGCATCGTCCGATTAGCCTCAGTTGCATAAAGGGGCCGGTTTCAGAAGTGGAATTAAATATAGAAAAATATGCATATGACTTGAGATTCGAACCAAGACTAACACTGCTGTCCGTAGTTCCTTATATTTAGTCTGAATAAGAACTGTCTGGAAGGTTCTAAGCCATCGTAAATGGTGCTGGAACAGTTTGTTCCAACTGTTATTTCCAACAACAAGTTTAGAACTCTTTTAAGTCATATTTTTTGTATTTTCTATTGATCAACGTTGGAATATGTTGCCTACAAATGAACGAATGAACAAACAGGCGGAAAAAACTGTTCTATTAGATGTGTTTGACAGATCGAGAACCTTCTACGCTTAGTCGAGAACCTTCTAGACTGTTCTCATTCAGACTAAATAAATAAGCTCTGAAGCTCGAGTCGTATGGTTATTTTTGTGTTATCGTATCGTTACAAGTTGATACTTTTTTAACCTTGTTGATTATTTGAGTCTATATTGTTCGTGTAAATTATTATTTCTTCGACCCATGTAAGTTTTACAATATAATGCCATTTTGAAAAGTGGTGAATGAATGTTTTTAATTTTATATTAGTTGTAACTGTTTCCAAAAAAATCATCTACTTAATAACTAATAGAACTAGAAAAATAACTAGTTCTAGTACATGTTTGTGATTGTTCGAGAAACATGTTCGTGGACTGTTCGAGAACCTTCTGGACTAACCTTGTTGATTAGCTATTTGAGTTAATGTTTTTTGTGTGGCGTGTTTCCTGTTTCGTGTTTCCCCGATGCCACCAGGAACCACCACCGTCGCCAACTAGTTGTCCCCGCGCTCCAGTTAGCTCTCGCACTCGTTAATTTTCATTAACTAATAACTATGGTGTTTTTAGTAATAGTAAATTATTATTTCTTCACTCCACGTAAGTGTTATTACTTTCACTTACCTATATATGAAATATATAGTAAGTGGAAGTATTGCGATCGTGAAAAATTTCGACTACCGGTTTTCAACGGAAATACACGTTTTGGGGTCCCCTGAGTCGAAATGACCAAGTCCCGCGAAATGGTCTGTGTGTGTGTGTGTGTGTGTGTGTGTGTGTGTGTGTGTGTGTGTGTGTGTGTGTGTGTGTGTGTGTGTGTGTGTGTGTGTGTGTGTGTGTGTGTGTGTGTGTGTGTGTGTGTGTGTGTGAACAGACTAGCTCAAAAACTATAAACCGTGCGATCATGAAATTGGGTATTTAGTGTAGGTATATGCCCGCGATGTGACAGCATAAATTTAATCAAAATTTAAAGGGAGGGGGTACTTTACTTAATAAATTTTTAGGTTTTTTTCGATTTTCTCAAAAACGGCTCTAACGATTTTGATTAAACTGAGTATTTGATGTACTAATATGCCCGAAATATGACTGTAAAAATTTCATCAAAATTGATTAACCGGAGGGGGGACTTTACTTAATAAATTTTGTAACGTTTTCACGTGTTTTTTTTAATTTACTCTAAATCGGCTTTAACGATTTTGATCAAACTGCGTATTTGATGTATGTACATGCCCGAGATATGACTGTTAAAATTTCATCAAAATTGATTAACCGGAGGGGGGGCTTTACTTAATAAATTTCGTATCATTTTCACGTGTTTTCTTTATTTACTCAAAAACTGCTTTGACGATTTTGATCAAACTGGGTATTTGATGTATGTATATGCTCGAGATATGACTGTTAAAATTTCATCAAAATTGATTAACCGGAGGGGGGACTTTACTTAATAAATTTTGTATCATTTTCACGTGTTTTTTTTATTTACTCAAAAACGGCTTTAACGATTAACAAAAATAAGATATGAATGTAGAAACATGTGTGAATTTGGGAAATGATATTTAGCAAAACACGTCAATTTCTAATCTAAGTAAGTTGGTAAGTGAAAGTTGTGTGTTGCGCGCACGCACCAGATTTTTTTTAAAAGTGGTTGAGAAATGTTTTTAAGGTTACATTCGGTAAAACTGTTCTTAAAACAAACAAGATCTATTATTTTTGAAGTGAGGGTTCCTACTTTATGTAGGCTGGGGTGTGGGGGGGTGGGGTTAGGTATGTAGGTTAACGTTGAAGACCGTTTTAAACTAACCAGTTAAAACCGATGGCATAACGTGTTTTTTTTTAATAACAGGTTCTAGGTTAATAACTGGTTGGTTTTTGGATCATTATGGGGGTGCTTCCAGGATTATTTAAGTTTACAAAGAGGATCTCGGATTGGGATGAAGTTAAAACTAGTTGCTGGTTGATATTTTATGATAGACAGATCTTGATTAGTGAGGCCATGAGTGAACTCTACCAGATCTGAATGAATAGACAATTCGATACTATCGATCCATCGATACTGTAGGTTCAGCAGCGTGCACCAATCGGCTGTAACTACATGGCTACAACAGCTTACTGCCGTTGGGGCTTGTTCCCTGGCCCGACATCGCCAGCTGTTAGCAATTCAAATGAGCTATCAATCAGGGAACGAAATGGACTGCTCCTAGTTGCGGATAAACGAGAAAGCGATCTGAGGAAAAATATCTTGAGGTACATTTACAATTAGGTCGAATAATTTAGCGGCATTGACGTGGAACTTTTACGCATG
Source organism: Aelia acuminata (assembly GCA_911387785.2). NCBI lineage: Eukaryota > Metazoa > Arthropoda > Insecta > Hemiptera > Pentatomidae > Aelia > Aelia acuminata. Next base: position 6,050,254 of record OU426984.1, on the reverse strand, counting down.
GTTCGTTCCAATTCAGTTAAGGATTGTAAGTAAAAATTAAAGAACAAAAGATTTATATCAGTTAACATTTTCCGATCCTTCCCCATTCCATAGCAGGGCCATTCCACGTCAAATCATCACAAAAATATATCAATTTGAACCTCACCATCTCAGATTTTTTTGAAATTTGGTATATGTGTACTACTTGTATCTACTAGAACAATTGTGAAGTATTACTGAGATATGTCTTCCCGTTTTTGAGTTATTGGTCTCTTCAGAGTTGGGCAAAAAGAAGTTGAACTACAAATTACAAAACTACTGACACATTAGTTGGGAATTTGTTGAAACTACAACTACTTTAATAATTTGTAGTTGATGGACCACAACTAAAACCACTGTAGTTTCAAAAAGTAGTTGCATTTTTACAACTACAGCTAGTAGTTGCACTGCAATTATGGGCCTGAAACTACAACTACTTTTATTGATAACGAGTAATTATCGATATCTAGTATTATCGATAAGGAGTATATCAAATGCAATTCAGCTAATATATAAAACATGGGATTGATCGAGAACCTAAGGTTAAAAAAAAAAATTCACTGCCGGAAATCATGGAAAAAATTTGTATTACGTATATGTAGCGAACTATTTTTAAAACAGATTATCAACCATAATGGAGCCCATTTATCTATGGAGTATTTATCTAAAGACAAAATAAAAATAGCGAAAACATGTGATTTAATTAGACGTTGCTTAGCAAATGTAGTTGCCGCTCTAAAACTACATTTACAACTACTTGTTGTATTAGCCATTCCCAACTACTTTTTCCCAACTACTGTAGTTGTAGTTTTTAATTACAACTACTTAACTGGTAGTTGAAAAATAGTAGTTGCGCGCTTCCAACTACAAACTACATGTAGTTGTCTGTGTAGTTAATTACAAATGTAGTTAACTACTGCCCAACTCTGGGTCTCTAAAGCCCTCAAAAATAGGTCCAGAAACAGAAAAATCACGATTAAAAATAACTGTGGATGTTTTCCAAATTCCATGCAATTTCATATCGTGGGGTCAATATTACAACTAGGTAACTATAATTCAGCTGTTTCGAGTAAAACTCATATTAAAGTTTTTCGAAGATCTTTAGTTGATCTACAAATCAAGTATTGTAGTGCTAAAACTATGTTGAGTTACCTATTTGTTGCTTCTGTTTTGCTATCCTGATAGGTCGAACAACTAGATAAGTGAACTTTACCTGGTATCGGAACGGATTAGATTTCTGATCATCAACTTATCTAGTTTTGAAAACTCATTATATCACCTTTAAATTGTATTCAACTGAACAAAGTTGTAGTGTGCTATGGACCTAACCTAATGGAATTTTTTAATGCACTTACTCAAATTTTGCTAAATTTGAAGTTACCTAGTTGTTGTACCCGACGATATGATATAACAACAATGTAGAGGAGGGTACTAAAGAATTTTTTAAAATCAATTTTCTCAAAAAGGGCATTTTTTAAAATTTTCATATTTTTTAAAAAAATAGATAATATTGTATCTATCCATACAACAAAATATATAAGTGGGATGAAAATTTCCTTATTACTAAAAAAATTGAAAACTAGTGATAAAATTCCATAAATCTAGCATTTTATGCATGTATTATATGAAGTGCATTCCATGCAACTTCATATAATACATAACAATATATAGGTTGGTACTAAAGAAGTTTTTTTAAAATTTTAATTTCAATTTTCTAAAAAAAAAATAATTTTTTAAAATTGTTTTATATATATATATATTTTTTTAAATAGGTCATACTGCCTTTATCTATACATTTTTTTATATCATCTTAAATGGCATGGAATGAGCTGTTAAATGACACCAATCTTATACTCATAGTCAAATTTGGAAAACATCCACAGCTATTTTTAATCATTATTTTTTCTGTTTCTGGACCTATTTTTGAGGGCTTTAGAGACCAATAACTCAAGAACAGGAGAATATATCTCAGTAATATTTCACAATTGTTCTAGTCGATACAAGTAGTACACATATACCATATTTCAAGAAAATCTGAAATGGTGAGGCTCAAGCCTGTGTTGAATTGACATGGAATGACCCAGCAATGAAAAGAAGGCCATTAAGTGCAATGATGTTTGAATTAAGATTACAACTCTAAAATACGAGGAATCGATATAAGAGAAAGTGTATTGACGCCTCTTAGTAAATTAAAACTTAATTTTCATATTTTTGTCTCTTAAGCCTTTCCAGAAATCTACAATAATTACTTTTCCACTAAAACCACTTATCACCACGATCAGAAATCTGTTATGGAAATAAAGTTTGTAAACTTAAATATAATTATTCAGCATTTTCTTTCAATTAAGCATCGCGATCTTTTCAACCTTTTCTTAATGTTGTTGGGGCCCATTCTTAATATTAGCGGATTGCCATGAAATCGGTAATAGTGAGTTTGTGCGTAATTTCTGGAAGATGGCTTGCGTAAGTCAGTATGTAAAATAATGCTGGAAACGTATAGAGGTGCATGCGTAATAAGTATTAGTATTTCTATTGAAAAGTTCGATCTGAAAATTTAGGAGGCGTATGACCAAATTGGCTTAAGTAAGTAAGTGTAGGTAGCGAGCGATTTTCTAACTTAATTTTAATTTTGATCTTGGTCTGAGTAATATGTATAATAGTTTGCTTATTTTATTTGGTCTTTCGTTTTTACAGTACACTATCTAGGACTCCTTTTCGACAGAAGGATGACATTGGGCCCATATGTCAAAATGGAAAAAAAGGACTCTTGACAAAAGACTCAAACTTCTCTACCCGCTACTTTCAAAATCATCAAAACTGAAACTGAAACAAAAAGTAAATACGTACACTTACTTACTGAAGCCCATATGGACATATTCCTCACAGATATTCGGCATTGCTAAAAAGACTCACTTACAAAAACTTCAAACTTTTCAATCAAAATTGTTACGACTTATCACAAAATCACCCTGGTACGTGACTAACAAAACTTTACATACAGACCTCCATATACCAACAGTCGACCAGCACATAACGACTCTATACAATAGATTTTTTAATAATTTAAACGGACACCCTAATAGTCTAATCAGTAATATGTAAAATGTAGTACGGATGGATACGAGAACTCTAAAAAGGCGCTGGATGAGAGATCTGCTCTCTTAGACAGCCAAGGTAATTGAATCAAGCCATGAAGGGGGTGCTGTTGGGTGCTTTCCCTCCTCATGCCTGACATGTCATCATTTCCCACTACCGTCATCTCATTCGCTGATTGTCAGCACCTTGCTGACAGGTCCGAATCAATTATTAAAGTCAAAAAAAAAAAAAAAAAAACTTTAACTTATAGTAAGAGAAAGTATCGCGATCGTGAAAAATTTCGACTTCCTGTTTCAACAGAAGTACACGTGTTGGGGTCCCCTGAGTCCAAATAACCCAGTCCCGTGAAATGGTCTGTGTGTGTGAACAGACTAGCTCAAAAATGTGCACGCAAAAATTGACATAATTGATCTTACGGAGGGGTTTATTCCTAGAATTTTGTCTTATTTTCATGTGTTTTTTTTTTATTTACTTAAAACCTGCTTTAACGATTTTGATCAAACTTGGTATTTGATGCATGTATAAGTCCGTGATGTGATAGCTAAAATTTCACCAATTTTTTTTAAACGGATGGGGCACTTTATTTAATAAATTTTGTCTCATTTATACGGTTTTTTTTCTCAAAAAGGGATTTAACTATTTTGATCAAACTGGCTATTTGATGTATGTGTATGCTGGCGAATTGATAGCCAAAATTTCATTTACCGTATTATGAAAATAAAAACTATTTGACTATCACTTAGGGAGATATACAAATATAAGAATTTAAATGTGTAAAGTTGAGGAATGGCGTTTATATATTATCGAAACACGTCGATTTCTAATCACAGTAAGTTCGTAAATGAAAGTTGTGTGTTGCGCTCTTCGCACCAGATTTTTTCTTAATACGGGGGCCCCAAGTCAATCTTATGTCAAATGTTTTCCTAGATTGCTTACATTGTCTGTTTGTGGAATTGGATATTTTCGTTTATATTCGAGTGGACATGTTTCACGTCTAAATGAAAAGGTTCAATTTGATCATTTAGATTAAACAAATGTACATCTTTTTTGGCGAAAGGATCTAAAAAGCTGAATTGAAAATTTCACGGACAGTGAAACAAAACCTACCTTGCCTGAATACGCCTTAAAGTTTGCCTCAGTAACCTTTAGATCCCTCGCCTTGGGGTGGAGAGGTTGAGGTGAGGCGATTCGCCTTGAAACTACGAGGAAAGCAATAGCCTTTGCCAGCCCCAATCTGGCCGAGGCTCAAAGAAACTTTCTTCAAGTTGCAATAGTCATTCCCGCAAAGGTGAGCTGCTTCTCCAAGACTGTTCGAAGAGTTCCTTTGAAGTAGGAGATTAAAAATAATCATAAAAGTTTCATTAAACATATCGAAACCTTCAATTCAAGACTGCCATAACTCCAAATAACCTATATCATATATTTCATTTAATCTTAAAAGGTGCTAACATTCCATCCTAATAGTTTTAGTTATTACTAGCTGTGGGGCCCGGCTTCGCTCAGGGAGATGTGGAATAGGTGGAATGAAATAATAACGTTAAAATGTAATAGTACAGAAAAAAAAACCAAAATTAATCATGGTTAAAACAAAATTTTTACCATCCTGAAACTTCAGTTTAGTATTAGTGGTAAGTTTCGAAACCTCAGAGTCCGCCCATATATGGTTTGGGTATACGAGATGCTATTAATGCAGTTCTCTCAATGCGTTTTCTTCCCTTTTCTAGATTAAGAAAAATTATTTTGGCAGCAAATATGTCCTGGTATGTACCATTTTGTATTCCATTGAGACCATTCTCATGACGATACCGCATCCTTATCAAGTTGAGTAACTTCTCCTTTTTCGAATTCGGTTGAAAATTTACGAACAGAACAGAACTATTAAACAGAAATATTATATGAACACTTTATTTTCGATATACAATCCATTAGGTTATATCTTTTATTCATATTATCTATAGGTTATCTATTTTGTTCAGTGTTAGTTTTTATTCGCTCCCTACACTAATGAGCGATTTTTTTTTTTGTTGTTGTAAATGTACTCTTATATTGTAGTATATTGATTAATGTTTCGACCAATTCTTTCCTCTTCTGTAAAACTTAATTCCCTTAGGAATCCAGTTGGTTATGTTTATTTTTAATTTCAATTCATTGAATGAATAAATGAATGAATGAATTATTCATTCATTGCAGAGATTTAATGATCTTATTTAAAAATACAAAGGAAAAAATAATTATTTATACATAATCTCGTGTAATTTAAAGAAAACAGCTGAAGCTAAAACCATAAAAAACCGAACTAATGAACGATAATCTTATGAATTGAGTTTAGCTAGCGCTCCTGGCTTCCAAATGTCGAACTAAATTTTTTCATTCATTAACTCGCCTGGGCTTATTATAGGGGCTAATTACATGTAGCGAGAGGCTTAAAATTACAGCCCTTGTCCCTTTACCATTACACACTTAAAATGAAAACTGAAACCTTCTTCATCGTTAGGGGCAATAGGGCAATATGACAACATAACATTATTGATAGTACGTGTAGTCGTTTTTGAGCCTTTTCGGCACGCATATTGTACACTTTGCTTTATAATATATATTGATTATATATCAATTCAATATTTTTTCGTGGGTAACCACCTTTTTTATAATTAATTTTTAATATTTTATTTTTGAAGAGAAAAGATTGGGCTCCGCCGCTTGGAAGCGAGCTCTGTGGTGTAGTGGTTATGATACCGCGCATGTCACGCGGGAGACCCAGGTTCAACTACCGGCGGAGCCCAATCTTTTCTCTTCGAAAATAAAATATTTTAGTTATTATCTTAAAAACTCTCTTCTCTAGTAATTCCGTACCAACACAACTAAAAATATTTTATATTATATTGGTATAGTTGCTGTTAACAGTATTGGAGCAATTACCACGACAATCACACAAATATCATTTATTGCTTCATCTACTACGTTTCGGCTATGTTGCCATTTTCAATTATCAATCTGAATAATGATTTCATTTATCCAACTTTTTAAACATTGACTTCATCAACCAAAATAAAAATTCTTAACTGGTTTCGTCATATATGAAGATGAAAGACTTAAATCGTGTAATTTAAGTTATTTAAGTGTAGTTTTAAGTTACACACAATTTAAGTCTTTCATCTTTATATATGACGACACCAGTTAAGAAGTTTTATTTTGGTCGATGAAGGCAATGTTTAAAAAGTTGGATAAATGAAATCATTATTCAGATTGAGAGTTGAAAATGGCGACATAGCCGAAACGTTGTAGATGAAGCAATAAATGATATTTGTATGATTGTCCTGATAATTGCTCCTATACTGTTAACAGCGATTATACCCATATAATAAAAATATCCCAGGAGGTTAAGAAACCAATTATATATTGGATATAATTAATAAAAATATTTTGATATAGCATTACTAGTATTAGTTTTCGAACAAAATATTTTCAAATGTGTTACTTTAGCATTTTAATTTTATGAAAATGACATATCAACTAAAACTAATATTAATAAATATCATGGGGTCACCTGTGTTGTAGTGGTATGTATTGAGCAACCTAAAATACTAAAAGTTCGCGGCCTCCGGTGGCCCTAAGATTTTTTTAATGGAGTAAAAAATCCTTGGTTATGCTTTCCCGAGTCTGTGCGATGTCAGTTATTCGTTAAAGATCCTTATTCTATTTATAACTGAATAGGTTAAAATTTGGAGCATTACGAGCACTGTAGCATCGTCCGATTAGCCTTAGTGGCATAAAGTGACGTTGAACAAACAAACAAAACCGGTGACAGAGAATTGTTTCAAACCAGAGCGAACATCGAAACTCTCAGAAAAATAATAACCTATTCTAACATTATTGAACGTTTCGGTCACACACATTTTTAACTCTCCAAAGAACTATAACATGTTTTATAACTTCATTTTATTTATAATTCTTTTTTTTCCTTTTTTTTTTTGCAATAAAGGTCCTTAGAAATGTTCCTTCAAATTAAGAGAAGTTTCCAGTTAAATAGCATCCAAATGAATCCATCGCTTGATAATGTTCGCGAAGAGAAGAAGTAGAGAAAGATAGAGGGGAACTCGAACTAATTAGTAGGACCCGCGAGATAAATTGGAAACAGGATCCAGGTAATACCACCTTCAATTATATCGCCATTAACCCAACAGCACCTAAATCCCTAAACTCCATCGCCGAGGCTTCCGCAGGCCATTTCGGGAAAATTCGAAAAAAGGTGTGTCTATTCTTATATTCGAGATAACTGAATGATACACACATTCCCAGAAACACAATAATTGTAAACGACAATTATTCTCGTTCACTTTAGAAATAAAAAACAATCTGGTACGATGTGCGCAACACACAAATTTCACATACTAACGTAATCAAGATAAATATCGACGTATTTGTGTAAGTGGGGGCCCCAAGACAATCTCCTGTCAAATGTTAGTCCTAGATAGTTTACATTATCTGTTTGTGGAATTGGGATATTATCGATGTAGTATATAAGTTTCTATTTGTAATAATACTGCGATGCAAGTACAGTAGGGTTACGATTAAACGAGTCGATGGGGACCAAGGTTACCTCGGTTAATCGAAATAATCGGTTGATACCAATACTTATTATTTTTAAATAAAAACTACATATATGCTTAAAAACCTAATAATAATAATGCATTATAACAAAAATAATTACAGAAATTATAATTTTTTTTTTAAAAAGAAATCTTTTATTGTAGTTCGTTTAAATTAACTCATACACATCCCCCCCCCTCTCAGACTTTGCACCTCGGTTAATCGGAACCTCGGTTGACAGGTCCTCGGTTAATCTGAACCCTAATATATAATATTTCATTGTATATTTAGTTCTCTATGTAATCGTTGAAAACTTCTTTTAGTTACCATGGAAACAAATAATTTCCTTTAAATATATGTTCCAAAGCACCTTGACAACTCTTTTTCATGAGTAGAACGCCTTTAGTTATAAGCAATGGTCTGACATTAAGGCGTAGTGCGCATGCGTGGGCTCAACGCGTTTTATGAGTTGTTGGAATATTTTTTCTCCTGTATATGTTTATTCGATATTTTTCATATTAAAATTAATCCATTTCTTACTTTTAGGCATAATTAGATACAGTTGTCCATATAAACGAAATATAAACTAAATCAAAGGTACTTTATAGGGGAAACGAATTGCCGTCAGAACATTTCTTTGATGATAAAACTTACCTGATATTAAAGAATATTCGATTCTCATTGAACATGACGAGTTGATTCAAAATCTACAGAGCCGTTTTTGAGAAAATCAAAAATAACGTAAAAAGAGGCAAAAGTTAGTAAATAAAGTGCCTCCTCTATTTGAAATGATGTTGATAAAATGTTTGCTGCCACATCACGGGCATGTTACGTACATCAAATACCTAATTAAAGGTTCGAACGGTTTATAGTTTTTGACCTAGTCAGTTCAAAAACACACACACTCACCCACAGATAATTTCGCTTCGTTATTTTGACACAGGGGACCCCAAAATGTGTATTTCCGTTGAAAAGCGGAAGTCGAAATTGTTCACGATCTCAATACTTTCCCCTATTACATATATTTCATATATAGGTAGGTGAAGGTAAAAAGCTTATCGCCAGTTCGAGGGGAAGGGTTATTTGGCTCCAGCCACCCCCTTTTGGCACAGCAGCCCATCTTTAAAAACGGCTTAATCCACCCTTGGTATAAAATAGCTTAAAGTCTTTACAAAATTAATAACCTAACTATCAAAGTAGTTATACTCTTATCAATCTTCTCTGATTGGTTTTTAGTTAAGGTGACCTTAAACTTGTACCTTTACAAAGGCAAACTTTGTTAAGGAAAGGATATGTTAACGAAGGTGCATAAAATGAGAATTAACTAAAGGAATACTTAAGCTTAAAGGTTACTTTAACCCGTCATTGGTCGCTGCGTGAGAATTTCTCTCACACATTTCGTTTTTTTGGCGGGAAACGGTTCTTGGCGCTTCCGAAAACCTCCCCTCCTTACTATCTGTAGTTCACAGACTCACACACCTCCCTGAACTCTCCCCGCTCCAATACCAAGCCTTATACCTGCTCCAGCTTCCTTCTACTCCGATCAATCCGATCTCAAGAGAGATTCTCTCACGTGTGGCTCAATGTTACGTACGACTGAGTGTGCGTCAACTTCCAAAATGTTTTCTTTAAGAGGGAAAAATGACTCAATGACTACACTAAAGAATAGTTTTCTAGTAGAATTTTCTGTCTACTTTATATTCGAACTTGGAAGTTCCAATATACATTGTATTTCTAATTGAACATTATAATCACTTTTTTTAATTAACCTAAATGCTTGTAGTATTAATTTGGCTTTAAGATTATAATTTTTCTTTATGTATTTAATTTTTTTACTCTTTTTAAAAAATATTAAACAGTAATTTTGAATGATCACAGTTGTTTTATCCTCTTAATAATTTTTTTTTTTCATAATTTCATAATTTGTACTAATAATTGACCCTTTTGTAAGTACAGCTTTATTGTTAGAATTTAAACTAACGTATGATTAAAATGAAAAAAAAAATCTGAAAAAAAATTTCATTTGTTCTATAATCCCCTCAGAACATTTTAATATTGGTAACGCTTACCTGATATTAAATAACACCTAATTTTCATCAAACGTGACGAATATGATGAAAATCGTTAAAGCCGTTTTTGAGATAATCGAAAAATTGGAAAAAAAGTTAAGAAATAAAGTGCCCCCTCCGGTTGATCAATTTTGATGAAATTTTTGCTGTCACATCGCGGGCATATACGTACACTAAATACCTAATTTCAGGTTCGCACGGTTTATAGTTTTTGAGCTAGTCTGTTCACACACACAAACACACACACACACCATTTCGCGGGACTTGGTTATTTCGACTCAGGGGACCCCAAAACGTGTATTTCCGTTGAAAACCGGAAGTCGAAATTTTTCACGATCGCAATACTTCCACTTACTATATATTTCATATATAGGTAAGTGAAAGTAAAAAGTAGTGATTGTTGTTAGAGAAATTCTCACGTGCGACCATCCATGTTAAAGTTGGTCTAGCAACCAATGCCGGGTTAACATAGGAGCCAGCTAATGTGTCCTTTAGGCTTCCTTAAGAAGTTCGTAAATAGGGCTCTACGTGTCCAAAAAAACATTTATTTTTCAGATCTATCGAATGAATATAAATTTACGTTTTTTTACTTATCAAATAATTTGAATTTGATTAGGTTTAGTGGTTAGCATGGCAACCTACAATACTAAAGGTGGCGGCCCTAGGATTTTTTAAAGGGAGTGATAAATTCTTGGCTATGCCGTCCCTCGGATAGGAGGTAAAATGGACGGCCCGAGCCTGTACGATGTCAGCTATTCGTTAAAGATCCATATCCTAATTATACCAGGAAATGCAAAACTTAGGACTTAGCATCGTCCGATTAGCCTTAGTGTGCATGTCGGGTTTCGTAAACGACCTATTCATTCTATCGATACTACTTGAAATAATCGAGAAACCAAAAACTAAAACCTAACCTATCACAATTTCAAACTCCTAACTTAGAAGTTATGTTAAAAAAAAAAAAATAGTGTTGGCCATTTTTTAAGTTAGCTGGGGTTTATGGTAAATAGGAAGCAGAGATGGCCTGAACCTACCGACATTGTATCAAAAATTTACGGCGGCCTGTAGGATCACACAACTATCGTAGACTTTATTTTTGGCAATCCCAGGCTGAGAACATCGAAGAGGAGTATATTCCAGATTCGTGTTCCTGGAATAAAAGCTGAATACGAATACAATACAAATATACAGATAACGGAGCTCTTTGCTTCCTTCCTACTGTGAAAATAGAGAACTTTTGCATTTATGCGTTATGCTAAAAAAATATAAATAAATAAAAAAAAATTTAGAATCCAATATGTAAACACTACTGCAATGTCACTTCAGGGCGTGGTCTATTTGAACCGTGATATTAGCCATCCTTTAATTTAAAAAGAAACTTCATTAGCTTTATGTCGAAAACTGCGAAAAATCTGTGGCGTATATTCCATTTGTGTACATGAGCGCATAATCCCACAGTTTTCTAATTTTTTTTTTTTTAACTGAACACTTTTTTCGCACCTGTAATATTACAATTAGCAAATCTGCGGTAATAAGGTACATATGGCATTGATAGGAATGAGGGAGATAGCACCCAGTGGTGCATCCTCCTGGCGTTCAAAAGATTTACACTTTCAGGAGGTCCCTCATCCAACTCCTCTTCAGTCTTCGCCGAAGCACGTAAGGATTGTCACGTCTTGCCATATGTTGTACAAATATGTTGGTATGTCCATGTAGTTTGTCGTGAAACCGTCTGTAAATTATGCGTATATAATGTGTTGCAGTCGAAATGCTTAAGTATTTTGTTAAACGTAAGGGTCTCGTTTGAAACGTTGGTTGAGTTCGTAATTAAATGTTGGCGTTCATCAACGTCAAGTTAGCTATTAGTATAATTAGCATAGGTTCATATAGGTTTTAGTAAATAGGTGTATGGGTTAAGTTTTTCTCTTAGGGGTAATTTAGAGGGTCTGTGTACAATGGAGTATAGTAGACTCAGACAAAAATTTATCGTTTCATCTTGACGTTTGGACCCCATGTCATCCTTCTGTGAAGAGTAAGTCCCAAGTATGTTACTGTGTTGGTTTGTGGTATTGGGTAAATGTCTATGTAGACTTTCGTGTCTCAAAGTGAATGTAACGTGATGTGACTTGTCTTGATTTATCTTTATTTTCCATTTCCTATACCAATTTTATATCTTGTCAAGGTTGTGATTGTAAAAAAAAAAAAAAAAAAAAAAAATAAATACAATTGTTTAATAAGTAACTAAAAGAAGAGGGGAATGTGATATGAAATTGAGAAAACCAACCGAAACGGAACGCCTTCATTCTGACGGATACTACCCGCTGTGCTGGAGTGTAACATAGATGTTCGTGCTCGTTGAAGGGGTAGTTGCTCCTATTGACGCTTCCTGATCATAACATCAATTGAAGGGGTCGGGGAAAAATTGTGCCAAGCAACATTTAAAAAAAAAATAAGCTGTAGCTGCAGTCTGCTGTATATTACGTAGTACTATATGTCTATGATGGAAATGCCACCTTAATATGACTCTATAGAGCCTCTATAAACATATTTAGGTGGCATTTCAATCATCGACATATAGTACTACATAATATACAGCAGACTGCAGCTACAGTTTATTTTTGTTAAAAATGTTGCTTGGCACTATTTTGCCCCGACCCCTTCAATTGTGCTCCGTTCATTAATTACGATAGTTTTATTAACTTGACTGACTTACTACCGATTCCTGGTTCATCTGAATTATTGGTATAGTTAATTTTGTTTTGTTTATTTAACATCAATTTTTGATGATATGGCTAATCGGGCAACGCTGCATTTGTTGTGCAAAATTTCGCCTATCCAAGTGTAATTAGGATAGGGATCTTAACTGGCATCGCACAGGCTCAGGACCTCCATTTTACCTCCCATTGGGCGTCATAGCCAAGGATTTTTTTAACGGAAGTAAATCCTTTTAAAAACTAAATGAAAATTATCAGTTAAACTTTATCTGACCTTCAACCTCAACCCACGCGGTGTGATTTTGGACCCACAGTATTCTCGCTCACGCGCCACCAATGCGATTACTTTCCCTTGTTTGGCTCGCTCAACAAACATAAACAAACCCACAACGGATCCTAAACTGTTGATATAAGGTACACACTAAACGGAGTGATTGGGCAATATTTCAGTGAGGGGAAAAATCTCAAAAATGTTTTTATCGAAGCCGTTTGAGCAAATAATTGCGATGAAAAATTGTCAGTCTAAATGGAGCTTACAAATCCTATTAATAGCAACACATTGCTTTCTCTATTTTTCCTAATCTTTATTTAAAATTATATATCTACTAAAATTCTTACAATTTTTAACCGAGAAGGAATCGACGGGAGTCCGCTAATATCACGGTGAAAATAAACCAGGCCGAGAAATAATTTATAGGAGAAAAAATATTTCCTTATCACTAGTAAGGTGCTCTTGCCATTAAAGATGCGACATCGAAGGCAAAACATCGATGTTTTTACAATCAAAACATCGATTTCGATTAAACATCGATGTTTTTTAATTTAATCATTCTTTAAACATTGACATATTAGTGCCCAAACGTATTTAAATCGATGTTTAAGTGTAAAGAATGTTTATTTTTCATAATTAATGTATAAAAACATCGATTTTTTCGACACATTGGTTTTTCATATCCATTTATTAAAGGTTCAACTGTTAGGACCCAAACATATTCATATATTGATGTCGTTTCCATAGTATATACAAAGAATCGCATTTCTGGTGAATATTTTAAAAGAATTTGCGAATTATGATACTATGGTTTTGCGTTTTCGTATTTTAGTAATTTATTTGAAGATGAAAATTTTACAGAATCAAGAAGGGGTAAGAAGAACAGAGGTAATATTTCCAATATAATGTCAAACATCGATGTTAAGAGTATATATATTTTCTTTTGTCATAACTTCGATGTTGAAACATAGTGGTACTGTATTGTATCGGTGTGAAAAACATCTTTTTTTTTTGTCGAAAAATCTATGTTAAAAAGTTCTTTTTTATCAAAACATCAATGTTTAAAAAGATATTTTTTTGTAATAATGTTAAATAATGCGTAATAATGTTAAAAAATATCGATGTTCTGGCCAAAACATCGATGTCGCATCCCAATTTGACACTAGTCAAATAGGTTGAACTGATAATTTTAATTTAATTTTTTAAAGGATATCCTCCCGTTAAAAAATCCTTGGCTATGACGTCCTTTGGGAGGCAAAATGGAGATCCCGATCCTGTGCGATGTCAGTTTAGGTTCCCTAACCTAATTTTACATGGATAGGGGAAATTTTGGACTCCCAATGCAGCGTCGCCCGATTAGCCATATCATCATAAAGTGATGTTAAATAAACAAAATAAACTATGTACCCAGAGATTGGCTGAAGTTATGCAATTTTAATATGGACATGTGTTCGCACCTGGTATGAAAGAACCACTAAACGAAATATATGAGAATTTAGGACAAACGGTATGGATTTCTATAAAGAACTGACAAACCTAATTTAATCTTTATTTATATAGATTGTATTCGAAACAATCATATAATTTTTGAAATGTTATCTCTTGATTTTTTTTTTTTTTTGTCTTCAAACATTGATTCGCACCTGTCAGCGGTCTCCGACAATCAGCGAATTCGATGGCTGCAGCACCGCGATAATATTTAAGGTATGTATGGCATGAAGGAACGAAAGTGCCCAGCAGCACTTCTTTCCGGGCTTGGCACTAATTCAGGAGAGGAGGTCTCTTATCCAGCTTCTTTTTAGCCACCCTCCAACGGGCAAGTCAACCGTGGCCATGTCGTGAATTAATCTGTTGTTATGTCCTTCCAATTTAACAAAAAATCGTGAGTAAAGCGTTCGTATATGTTGTTGGATAGTCGGTTGTTGTAGGTCTGTGTGTAAAGTTTGGTTACTTACGTACCTGGGAGCAACCGTAATTAGTCTTAAAATTTTGGATTGAAAAGTTTGTAATTTTTGTAAGTGTGTCTTTTTAGCTGCGCTGAAAATCTGTGAGGCGTATGTCCAAATGGGTTTAAGTAAGTAGGTATATGTATTCAGTTTTTTTTTTAATTTAGAAGATTTGGCCAAAAGGGAAAAAAGGTTTTTTAAGCGTATGTTCAAGGTCTTCTTTTTCATTTTGACATGTGGGCCCCAAGTCACCCTCCTGTCAAACAGAAGTCCGAGGTAACGTACAGTTCCTGTCTGTGGGATTTGGTTGTCGCCGATATAAACTGGTGGGCATGTATCTCGTCTGAGTGTGAAAGTTATGTGTTGTGATTTGTGATTTTTTTAAACTTTAAGATTGTGAATTAAATACAACTGAGTCTAAACCTTTGACTGGTACTGAATATATATTTTTTTTAACAACACAGGTTTACTCAACTAGGAAGACCGCTTCCTCCCTAAGCCCATTATAATCCGTTCCTTCCAGCATGTTCTAAAGCTGATGTTTATCCTGACGAGGTTGATGCTAATGTGGCAGGCGGCGAATCGATCGAACGATTCGCGGAGCTAGGGAAGGAAGATAAATGCCTCAGGGAATATTAACGAATGGCGCCCCGGGCGTTCTTGGCGTCCTCTTTGTCCTGGAGGATATCCGCCGATCTGCGGGAGTCGGGGCCGATAAGGGGCTGATGGATCGCGGTTATACCTGCCCCGGTGGAGAACAAGGGGAATTATTAGCGGGGGATGTTGGCGGGCCAATAAGGCGCCCTCGTTTGCTACAACGGCCGCAATTTGTCACCTCTTTGTTGCGTCTTCCCCCCACCACCATGCTACCTCACCCACACTGGATTCCTTCTACTATGCTTGTAGTAATACCTTTCAGCGCCATATTGTGCGACAAACTGTTCACTCTATGGAGGTGATAATGAATATCTGTACATTTGAACCAGGGGTGGTCCTAGAAAAAAGATTTGGTAGGTATAAAAATACAAGGTATATAAATTGTTTTTTAAAATCGCGATGATTATTGCCAAGTATGATGGTGGAAGATGGCGAAAAAAAATTCTCCTCTTAATAGTATAGTGTGTTTACTTGGTCTCAAAGTAAGTCTATTGATTACTATCGCATCTAAATTATTTGCGTAGGTTAACTTGTTACGTTAAAAAAAAACAATTAATTGGTTTTAAATAAATAAAAGTATCGTAACAAAAAAGTGGTAGCTCAGTGGAGACGGGCGGGTTCCTAAATGAGAAATTATTAGAAATAAATAAAAAAATCTGGTGCGTGCTCGCAACACACTACTTTTGTTACCAACTTACTTAGATTAGAAATTAATGCGTTTTGTTAATTGTCACTTCTGAAATGAACAGAACGGCTTTAATTATGAACAATGGTCTGTCATTAAAGGCATACTCCGCATGCGTGGGCTCAACGAGTTTTATGAGTTAACTGATATTTTTCTTTTTTTCTCCTCTATATGTTCTCTTTATTTTTATCATATCTCATATTTAGCCATTTCTTATTTTTAGGCGTAACGAAAGACAGTTAATTTCTCCATATAAACAAAAACAAAGGTACTTTATAGAAAACAAAAAAGCAAAAAAACAAAAAAGGCCCCTACCTTATTTAAGCCCTCTCAGAACATTTTAATAATGATAAAGCTTATCTGATATTAAATAACACCTAATTTTCATTAAACATGACGAATTTGATAAAAATCGTTATAGCCGTTATTGAGATTATCGAAAAAAAGGTAAAAATTGGAAAAAAAAATTATGAAATAAAGTGCCCCCTCCGTTTGACCATTTTTGATGAATTGTTGGCTATCACATCTTTGGCATGTACATACATCAAATACCCAGTTTGATAAAAATCGTTAAAACCGTTTTTGAGTAAATGAAAAAAAATTAAAAAGTGAGCAATTTGATGAAATTTTCGCATTCACATCGCGGGCATATACATACACTAAATACCCAATTTCATGTCCACATGGTTTATAGTTTTTGAGCTAGTCTGTTCACTTACACACAGACCATTTCGCGGGACTTGGTTATTTGGATTCAGGGGACCCCAAAACATGTATTTCCGTTGAAAACCGGAAGTCGAAATTTTTCACGATCGGAATACTTCCACTTACTATATATTTCATATATAGGTAAGTGAAAGTAAAAATAGTGTAGGCCCAAAATAATTTCAAATAATGGGAATGTTAATAAAAATGCGATACATTATGTGTTAGTCCAAAAAGAATCGATGACCAAAAAAGAATTTTAATTGCCTGTGACCAAAAAAAGAATTGTAAATATCTCAAGAACTAAACCAGCTGTTTTCGTGTAACCTATAAATATTCAAAAATAATAGACTGAAGACGTTCTTAGCGTGGGGTCTTCATATTAGATAAAAATAACTTTGAAAAGTATAGAATTTTAACAATTGCAGGCTTATAGTTATTTATGTGAGGCCATGATAAAATTAATAAATGAAAATGAGATAAAAATAAATTTCAACAATAAAGTGCATATATGTGTGTCCCCATTTTGGTTTGATTAAGGCCTCCAACTTCCTCACCAAATATTGAATTCAGGACATTAAAAGGATATTAATTATTCCTTTATCATCTATTTTGGTGTTGTTGTTTTTTTTCAGTGTCAAAACTGATGTCTTTGATGACGGAGCGATGAGCAGGCTGTTCATAGCAAACTCGAATCAGCACGATTCAGGCAACTACACTTGTTCACTTGGAGAATTGGCGCATGCATCAGTTATAGTGGTTGTATTAAACGGTAAGCTCACATGTATAAACATATGAAAGTAAATTATTTTGATTATATTTTAAATAAAATTATGCTAATATAACAATAAATAGCTACTTCCACTTGAATGATTGATATATAGAAAATGCTTTTATTGATCATATTTGCAATAGTGATACTAACCATGGCTGTCAGAAGCGCCTATAGGCCAACAACCATTAAACAACATCTGATTATGTACTGTATAATGACTCATTTATATCTGTATGATCTGTAGAATTACTCATAACCCGATTATTAATACTCATAATCATTTTAAATCCGATCAAAAACCAATTTCTTATAAAATACTCTAACATTAAAAAAAAATAATAAAGAAATCTTCCAGGACATTTTAATAATCATAAAGGTTTATATAATAAGTTTATACGACACATAATATCGAATAAAAACAGATAAGACGACTGGAATATTATTATTATATTCAAATGTCAAAATAATTATCGATTGGTATACATTTTCTTCTTAAGAAAAAAATAGCAACTGACAAAACATCTTTTTCTAACAATACACGGTTTTAAAAATTAGTTCAGAAGAACTTATTACAAACTATAAGAAACCTGAGACGAAATACATATGTTTGATTTTTTTACTTATTTGTTTAAGGACAAGTTGACCATTTAGATCATTATCATCCTAATATATTTGATTTCTCGGCAAAATATATTGTGTGATGGTATGATATGTGTATGTTAACTTTTTAAAATCGGTTTATTATTATTTTTTTTTATAATCAAGAAGACATTTAAAGGAAAAATCTTTTTAAAATCAGGACGGTATACAATCTTGAGAATTTTTTGCTTGCTGATCTGTAGTAAAAGTTAACCAAATGTCCCTCAACTTTCAAGTAGTGTTGAGAATTTAAAAAGGCTATCATAATTATGCTTAAAAGAAAAAAAAAAAAAAAATGGATGAGCGTGCTATTGAAAACATTGTAATTTTCTGCCTAATTATTTTGTTTTGTAATGCTGCGGTTGGTTTTCTTCAGACATATATTTTGTTATACTTTACCTACTACAATAAACTCAAAGATATTTTTATTTTCATTTTAGAAGGTGTTAACATAATGAGATTCATAATTTTTTATTAAAGGAGATAGTAATCTGATATATCATAAAACTTTTATTTTTATTGTCATTTTTGTTAGTTATTAAATATTGCATACAAATTTTTATCAAAACTTATTATAAATTATTAATATAAGGAAATAGTATAAATTGATAATATAATATTGTAACCATGTATAAAATTAATATTTATGTATAAAAATGTTTTTGTATATTTGTTTAAAACCAAACTCCTTTCTACAAGGTGTTACAAAACCTTTAAAGCAACAAAGAACATTCTATTCTTCTACTTACTCATAATCTAAGTAAATCTTGTAATAACATCTTAATTGTATCATACGTAATATCTAGCATTATACTATATAATGATCATTATTATCAAAGCATGATATGCATCATTTATTACAATTTAAGGTAAATACTGAGTAAGGTATTAATATTAATATTATTATTGATTGAAATGTTTGATAAGAAAGGAACAGTAGACATAGGCTTCCTTCAAGTAACTCACTGGTCTTCGCCATTCACATATTTGACCATTTCAATTTCGATCATGGTAACTGCACAAAAATATTTTGTCCTCATTGGCCCAAGATTAGACATCGTCCTAAATAATGATATACTTCTTCCTTCTCTCAAGAAAACAATTGTTTCCCTAAATTAATGTTTGTAATTGAAGTTGAGAAGATCACCTCTAATATTAAATGTGATGCTTATAACATATATAGTTGGATTAACATTAATATAATCAATTAAAAGATAATTATTTATAGATTTGATAATATTTTTCTACAACATGTGGCATAATAGATAAATAGACTAGATTTCAAATTTTTTGAATTGTTCAGCAGAAGAAAAACTGGGTTGAAGTTGCATTTAGCGTTATTGGCTAAATTTAACCATTCTTTAACCATAACAGTTTCCTTTTGATCACTTCTTATGCAACTAATTTTTTTAGAATACATCCATCTAGATCTAGAATCTTCTAAAATTAAATTGAAAATTTAAAAAAAAAAATCATGTAGGTATACCACTACTATATATTATATTTGTATTCCTAATTGTACTCAATAAAAACCTGATAGCACAAGCCAATATATAATACCAATTTGTGTTAAATATGTGAATTTAGGCATTTAAAATTAAAATGACTTAATAAAGTTGTAAATAAATCATGAAAATAATTGTTCATTAATTTAACACATTCACGCCGACCTGGCCCACACTAGACTGCCGCATCGGACTCTTTAGTCAATCAGAAAACTTTCCACGGTGATGTATTATTGTTGGATTGCCAATACTGCATAATGCCCTTGAATAACTCCTGACTGATAGAGCAAAATCATTAAGCTCAGCCCGCCAATGGGCAAGGAGCATGAATTACAGTCCTCGCGTGAACGTGTTAATGTAAAATGAGGTAGGGGGAGAGCGGGGTTGTTTGGCATAGGGGGTAGGTTGGCCATCGGCTTATAGTTTCCGTCACACATATTGTGAAGGCCCCACCATTGTACCATGTCATCCGGTTGACCTCGGGAGTCTTGTCCTGAGTTTTCAATCCGATGCTAATAATTTAGAGAAGAGTGTGCTTCATTGATTGATTTTACAACATGTAAGTCAATTTTTATATTTTCAATAAATTTGGTTTAAAGGCATGGTAAAATATTTGACTCCGATTCTGTTCACATAGCCCCAAACTCTTTTAAAAAACCAAACCTTTCGATTAACCAGTTTCTTGTTTGATTGTTCTCCCCTGTCCAGGCAGCCATGTTTCATATGATCTCTCCTGTGGGGTTAGTTGGCTCTCTTCAACTGGGGTTTTTGGCGCAGTAGCAATTCACAAAAGCAAAGTAAAAATAAACAAAGGTGAAACTACCAATTGTCTTTAGTTCCAGCGAGGAAGATAAGAGCAACTTTCCTTATGCAAAAAGTGACGACAGTCTAAACTTCTATCTTCTTCTATAGTCATTCTATTTTCCCTTAAAAGCTGTTAAAAAAACCGATTCAAAATTATTATAGTGCAGCTTTTAATAACAATAATATGTGTTAGGCAGTACTTGGATGAGTTGGCTATACAAATCCAGCTTCTAGGCCAACCTGACCCACCTTGGGGGTTAATTGGCATACTCTGGATTGACGAATTCTTCAATTTTCTATGATCTTAGTATTAAATATTATTTGGTGAAAAAAATACTTGAAGTACTCTAAAACTTGTAGTTTACAGTGGTATCAGCCCTATCGGGATTATATTAACAGGAACGACTCAACAATCAAAAAAGTGAAAACTGTTGCCAACCAACCCCGCTCTCCCCTACTCCTTATTAATCCCATGAAATATTGCTATTAGATAAATACTTAAAATGTAATCATTTTAAGAATTCAAGAAAATAATTTAAAAGAAGAGTAATGTTGAACTTACAAAAAACACTTTATTTCAATCATTTTTTCAAGAAAACTTTATAAAAGTTATTGTTTTACTTTAAAACATTTAAGTAAATTTAAATTTATTTGTTTTGCTGTTAAGGTGAGGCACCAGCTGCGATGCACATAGGCAGCGGAAGTAATATTTCTCCAAGTAATGCACTGTGGATAATGGCACTCTTTTCTACATTTTACACAAGGTAATAATTCATTATTAGCTGGGATATATCTCACTCACAGGTCAAACTCCATGGCAGCCATCTCGTCACTCATGTGGGGTAGCTTTTTTATACATGGAGGTTGGCGGGCTCCGAAGACCGAAAAGTATTAAACCATTGAAGCGTGGAAATGCATGAGGGTCTAAGTGCCAAAAAAATAAGATTTTTTTTGCCAAATTGTTATATTTGCGCACAACCTTGGAAGAGACACAAGGGAAAGTAAAAATCCAAAGTAATAAGTCCAGTTGCTTTCGCATCCACAAAGGATTAAGGCAAGGAGACCCCCTATCCCCCATCCTATTCAACATTCTATTGGAAATGGTAATGAGGGCCATAAGGACTAATCCTGGAGGGACCATTTACAAATGTATGACACAGCACCTGGCTTATGCAGATGACGTTATCATTACTGGTCGCACACGTGCATCTTTGCTAGGAGCCTTCGAGGAATGTGAGCAGGCTTCCAAAATGGCAGGTCTAAACATCAATGAAGCCAAAACCAAATACATGAAGACCTCCCGGACTGATTGTGGGGCGAGGAATGGTCTTAGGACAGGAGAGCACTTTTTCGAGCAGGTACAGGAGTTTCAATATCTTGGGGCCAACATCAACGAAAAGAATGATATAATGGTAGAAATAAAGTCACGCATTATGGCCGGAAGTAGATGTTACTGGGCGTTCGGAAAAGTGCTAAGGTCGAAAGTGTTACCCTGGCAGTTAAAGCAAGCTGTATACACAAGCATTATTAAACCAGTAGTGACATATGGAAGTGAAACATGGGTTCTTACTAGGAAATCTGAACAAATGCTCAATGTGTGGGAGCGGAAAATCCTTAGAAAGATTTCTGGTCTCTTAAAGGAGGGAGATCAGTGGAGGCAAAGAAACAATCGGGAGCTCCGTGATTTATTCAAGACCCCAGATATTGTCACCTGCATCAAGAAGAGTAGAATTAGGTGGTTGGGGCATGTACAGAGAATGGAAGAGCAGCGAATCCCAAAGAAGCTTCTGGAGGGGCACCCAGGGGGAGGAGGAAGAAGAGGTCGTCCTAGATTGCGGTGGCTCGATGACTTGGAGGATGACCTGAGGACACTTGGAGTTCGAAGGTGGAGAAGAGCAGCTCTGGACAAGGAGGAATGGTGGAACATTGTGGAGCAGGCCAGGGTTCTTCAAGGACCATAGAGCCATCGAAAAAGAAGAAGAAGTTATATTTGCCAAGGTCATTCTTCAGAAATGGGTATAAGTAATGTTTTTTTGTTAGAAAAGAGTTCCTTGAACGTATGAAAGATGGCATGGGTATAAGCACTGAACGTAGTTCACCCTAGAGGGTATAAGTCACATCATCTCTTTAAAAATTTCCTGAGGCACTTATACCCTTATGCATTTCCACGCTTCAATTATAATTAAATGGATCTGTTATTATTCTAATTGAATATTTTAGGCCAGCAGTTATGGTTTCATTGTTTGACATCATCAATGCCACATAATGTTTCAAATTACATAAAAACTAAGAGAATTAAAAGTGAAGGCTGTGATTTTACCTGAGTTAATGTCTGATAAGGGACTACTTAAACTCGGTAAAACTTTTATTACACTAAATAAATGGGGAACTTCCACTAAATTCACATTAAATTTACATTTATATTACACATTTTGATTGAATGTAATTTTCTGATCAATGAACCTTTAAATCTTAAACTTAAATTGTATTAGAATCCAGTTGGTTTCATTTATTTTTATTTTCAAATAATGATGAATGACTTTATATAATATACAAAGTAAAAAGTAATTATTTAAACTTGAAATCTTGTGATTTAAAGAGAACAGCTGAAACAAAAAACCATTACAACTGAACAATAATAACTTTCAGAATGAACCACAATTTAGCGCTTTCTGGGAGCCATGTGCTTGAACTGAATTTATCGTGCATTTATCCAGCAGTCATGCTCAGAGGGCTAGTTACACATTGCGACAGGGAGAAAATTCCAGCTCTTATATCTTCCATATTAAACCTTTCGGATGAAAACCGGAACCTTCTTCATGGATAGGGGCTATAGGCTGGGAAACCAGGTGTCCAGCTTCTGGAAGACATGTCCTCCCTTTTAAGCTCTGTCCTCCTGTCATCCCGGCATTTGGGTAACATGAGAAGCATTTATCACAATTTGAATTCAAGTTTCCGTGCCTACCCCCCTATTTTTGGTCTTTCCAATTCCCACCGCCAATATTGAGCTTCTACCCTTAGAGACGTGATTCTGCTCAATTATAGTTTTTTTATTTTAGTTGATTTTAATTACTTTTTTTGATTACCGTTGATTTGAATTTGATTACCGTTTAATGAGATAGAGTCCAAGCTACCATAACCCATGCGGAAATAGCAATTTTTAGACTGCTGGATGGAGATTGTAAATTCCTAGATTGGAAGGAGACTGACAGGTCTGTAAGAGGAAGGATTGTATGCACTTTTGTCTATTTTGTGTATCATTTACTGAAAAAATAATAAATAAAAAAAAAGATTTAAAAACATTTAATAGTGGTTGTAACATTCTTTTCCTTGGTCTCTGCCTGAACTTTGTATTAATTCTCATTCTGTACTGTTCATCAACCTCTCCACTATACTTATTTATTTGTTACGATTATGGTTTACATTAGTTTCTGTATATTTTTAAAATTATTTATGATGTGAGCGTAATAATTATTTAAGTGTTTCTAATTTAGATATAAAAATTAATATAATTGTTCAGGTATTACTATATATAATTAAAAGTAATTTATTAATTTTTTCAGGTGGCTTTGTTTGAGTCCCTCCTTTCCCACAATAATATCAAGATAAACGTGCAGAATGGTTTTGAAACTTGGACAATATATTCTCAGCTTGTGATAATGTGTTCTTTGAAATATATATTTGTGAAAATTGGTTGTTCGGAGTGTATGTGTATTTTTTTTTTCTTGATAATATGTAATTAATGTCACTTTTTTCATGTTGGGTGAAATCATTAAAAAAAAAAATAAAATTGAGGACGAATGAATCAGAAATAAATCTATATATACGTACGATTATTGATGGATTATTCACTTTATATATATATGTTTGTATAAATAAATACACACTTGTATGTACATACACCATATATACTTTGTGTGTGTATATGACTATGTTGTTATATATATATGAATTATAATATGTAGATGAATATTTGATTTTCACAAATCACTGTATTATTTTTTGGTGATTTTAAAAATGCAACTTTAAGAACATTCATACCCTCTGCCCTAATGATACCTCACATAGGCCTAACAATTCGTGGACATTTTAAATAACTTTTAAAAATGTGGTTTATGAGTTAAATTTGTAAGTATCTATAATTGAAAGCTCTTGATGATTTTAATATGAAATTTTTAGGGAAATTCTTTCGATGGTTTAGTTTTGTGATAAAATAAATTAAATAAGTTGCTATGGTCACTGGTTCAAATTAATACAATTCTACTTAATTTCATATTCAAGTAGTATTAGGAGCTCTCATTTATACATGTTTACTATACTACATTCTATGTACAAATGTTAAACAAATAAAAATGTGATTAATACTGAAGATATTTTCTTTCAAATTTCAAAACATTTCATTGGAAAATATATTTTCAACTAAAGGAGTAGTATTCATTTGTAAGCATTAAAAAAAAAAATTTATTGTAAATAATTGGTATACCATGTCACACAATGTATATTTTGATTCTTCTTTAGCTGACGTTTGAGGCACTATCAAATGTAAATGAACACAAAACATTATTAAAAAAATAATTTTTAATTATACAGTTTTGAAGTTTATTAATTATAGATTAAGAATAGTTTCTTAAATTGTGAAAAAAAAAAGTTTGTATAAATGAAGAATTCCCTTGTAAAATAAAGAAATAAAATTATAATTAATAGTTATTACATTTTCCTTACCTTTTCATTAAACTTCAATGTAGCTATTTAACGTCACTTTATCCCACTTAGGCTAAATTTCGACTATCCAGGTATAATTAGGATAGGGATCTTTAACGAGTACCTGACATCGTACAGGCTCAGGACCTCCATTTTATGTCCTATCCGAGGGAGGTCATAGCCAAGGATTTTTTACTCCCATTAAAAAATCCTTGGGCCACCCAGGGATACGAACCTGTGACCTTTAGTATTGTGGGTTTCTATGCTAACTACACCTCAGGTGACCCCATGAAATATTTACTAAAAAAAAAAAAAAAAAAAAAATGGTTTGCGCGACTTGAAAAGTGGGGTTTTACAGTCTAGTATACTCGTATCTGATTGTTAAAAATTCTAGTTAGCTACAGAAATGGAAGCTTTTTCAGTGGTACATTGAACAGATTTTTTAGCTCTGCGGTAACCAGAAAAAGAAAAAAAACTAAATTGGAGAGGAAATCATGTCTACATATTCCTCCTTTTCTTTAGCTTAGCTCAAATTTTCTGTTCCAAAACTATAAAAATGGAATTTACAAAACTTAAACTTTCAAGGATTCTTTACTTATGAGGCTCTCAAAATGGTTTAAGGACTAAAATCCGATTTGAGTAAAAAATACGATGGTTTTGGTCCCTTTTTTTTTTTTTTTTAATCTAATAACTTGATAACATGGATATGAAATCAAATGACAAATTTAAAAATATAACAAAAGAAAAATATAGATAAATAGATTTCTATTAAAGTAATGAATACAATGTAAAATATATGAGTTGATGATCATTGCAATTTTATGTCAATAAACTAAAGCAAACACTGTATGGAATAATATTTGCCGGTACTGTTTGTTATCAGTGCTACTAGTATTGTTAAGCAAATTTGCTTAATTGATTCCTTATCATATTTTCCAAATGAAAAGTTTCCACTCTCACAATACTTAATGAGTTTATTCCAAGAAATGAACAAACAAATCTCTTGAATTAATTTGACAAATAAGTCTAAAAAAAAAAATGCATATTAAAACGGTATTTTAATCCCCACCCAGTTCCCATTATTGTGCTAGTAATTGATACAAAATTGAAAAAGATATTTTTAATTAGCAATATATGTATCTTCCTTTTTGCCACAACAACTATTTATTTTCTTACATCACACATTGTTAACGTTTCGGTGCTCTGTCCCCATTCTCAAAACATGTAAATTAATTTATCCATTAACATTTAATGATCCAATTACTGGTACAATAAATTAAATAAATTACATTAAATACAACTTACATAAATAATTTCTCAATCGTATGATTTATAGTCTCTTAATAAAAATTCCAAAAATTTCACTGTAATATGCTAAAATACACTGTTCTACATTTCCTATATGCCAGCTCATACTTGTCCATTTCCAATTGACTAAAGGCTGCTGGACTTTGTCCTCTATATTTTCATCCTGTTAACCCTTAAGGTCCCAAATTCGGAAATAGGTGAAAAAAAATTTTTATCTCTCTTCTACGTCGACAAATGACTTCAAAATAATGTAATATGAAAGATATGATACAAAATTATTTTATTGGTGCATAATAGGTTTCCTGTGCCTATGGGCAACACTGGGATTTGCTGTACTGTCATTGTTGCCTTGAAGCAACATCGGGAATTCCAGGTCCATTTCATCCGGAGTACCAAGGTTGCCCTCAGGCAACATTTTTAAATCACTGAAGTAGTTAGTTTGTATACATAATAATATGATATATAAAAATAGAATATTATATTATTATTATATATCATATATTTATGTTCTATATAATGAGGTTATGAATTGAATTGCCACTGGTACGTAAAAAATGTATATTTTTTGTCTAGATAAATAAAATACATAGTCTACATAAACATAAATTCACAAAAACACCATTTTTTCAAAAATTTTACATTACATACATTAAATTACATGTTTTCAACAGCTAAAAAAGAGAAGAAGAAGGGAAAAACAAACACAGAAACAACAACAAAAAACAGAAAGTAAAGGCAAATTAAAATGGGATAGGTGGTTCTGCGGTGGCAGCACAAAAAAGCAACAAAAAATCTGCTATTTTTCATGAGCAGAAAGGAAGCAGTTTTTGTTTCTGACAAAGTAGAACCGCAGATCACCTTTTTTTCCACATACCACAAGTTCTGTCATTACAAAAGCGACATCTGCCCTTTGTAGTGTATTGGGGAAAATGACCAACCTGGTCACCAATCACCGCTGTATTTACCAGTACAACCCGTTTTTTATTAGGAAGTGGACTTATTTGTGGCGATGAAGATGGGCGTCCTCTTTTATTTTTATTGGTCAGAACTCTGCCATACATTTGCAGACCAATGGCAACTTCGTACCTGAAGTCTTTTAGAGTCATTTTTACCCTGGGTGGTCTTTTTTATAAAGTAACCACGAGTTACTTACAGTGATGTCCAAAAAGTGTGTAAAAATTGACATATACCACTTTTTGAACTTGTGAGGGGTTTTGTAGAGTGAGACCAACATCCCACCCACATCCACTCCTCCCATAAACACTTGTATTCCGAAATTATTTTCGGACAGGGAATGGAGATTGTTTATAAACGGGATTCCCTGTTTATTAAAATTGGGATATTCCCTGATTATAATTTTTACGTGAAGTGAATTTAGTGGACTGTATTAAACTGGTTGAAAAATAATATCTATTTACTCCTCAACAATATATTTATTTGAACGTACCTTTTATTAACAAATTATGTACAAAGAAAGGGGTGAGGCTGATGTCGAATATGTGATGTGTCGGCTACATGATTTAGGTGCAAGCGTTACTATACAACTTCTTTCTTGCTGTGTTTCTTGATTTCGCCGGGGGTGGCCAACCCATCTTCTCTCCTCGTCTTCGCCGGCTCTCCGCTAACTAATTTAGCTCATGCTAAATTACTAATGTACATAAACGAAACTAAAAACTCCTTCTCTCACTGCCGGAGCTTCCTCCATTAATCTCCTGGGCCTTCTTACTCGCCACATCACCCGTATGCCTCCTGGCTCTGGCAGGCAAATTAAATAGGCCGTGCATAGGCGCCGGCGGGTGATCATTCGAATTGTTGAATATTGAACAGAGATAGATTTCTTTTCTTTCCCATTCCACCTTCTTGTATTGCTTACTGGCTCACTCCCTACATAAGAAGATATAAGAAGTACCCCTTTATTATTAATCCATCTAATAACGGACACAGATTTATCCGTATCCGTTACCTCATCAAATGATCCCCTTCCCTTTTTGGACAATTTTTTTTCTGTCTCTATAATTTCGGAGGCTTTTAGAGAACGATCCGGCCTTAGTGTACCCAAACTGTACAAAGAATATTTAGATTTTAGGAGCCAAATAAGCTCCTTCTAAATAACCTTGGTACCAATATGCTTATTTCCGAGAGATCATCACCTTGAGGATTTGAGACCAATTCACAACTACCCTTTTCAAGTGCATAGCTCAGTAACATCTGCCCTCTCGATTTGTATCCGCTCATCTAAAAAAATATAAATCAATAAATAAATACAATGAAAAATGTCTACAGAACTTACAATTCCTAGAGTAGCCTCTAAGCAACATGCCATAATCACGGAGTTCCCAAAGTTTCCCTTAGGCAACAACTCCAGGTCATGTAATTCCCGCTGTTGCTTTCAGGCAACTAGGAGTAAAACATCAATAAAATTGTTTCCTCTCAATAAAACCAGCATCCAATAGGCTCAAATAAAACAACATACTCCAATGCAGTAAAGAAAAAAAAATCACATCATAAGAACAATGAGAAACAAATAAAATGATAGAAAATAACTTACCTTACCCTGTCGGTTAGCCATGTTAAACTCAACTGAAGCCTTCCTCACTGCAAGGCCACGTGGCTTCTACATTTTGGCAGTAACTCATCTGATTGGCTCCTTTCAGTGGGAGGGAAAGTTGAAGAATGTATTGTAACCAATCAGGACCACAGCAGTTTATCGGCTCCGTTTAAATATATCGTGAAATACGGTGTTGCCCCAGGGCAACTCTAGGACATTAAGGGTTAACACTAAATCCCTTGTCCCCCAGCTGATTGTGATTATTATTTCACTATTGTTGATTAAAATCTTTTTATTTTATTTAATATGTCCATGTAATGGGTGTCAAAGTTTTTCTTATCCGTTTTATAATTGACTGGGAATTTATTGTTTTTTGTTAAATGTATAGCCTCCAGTAATTTTCTATTTTTCGCATTACTTTCTTTGTCCAATATTTTGGTTTTGTCAAAATTTAATTTATGTTGTAATTTAATACTATGGTATGCTAGTGCTGTTGTTTTGTATATTATTACAGTTTGATATACGTTGCTTTAACCTATTATTAAGTTTCTCCAATCTATACCTTTTCACAATCCATGCAATCAATTTTATATATAACATTTTGCTTTTCATAATTATCTAACCTATCTTTCATGTTACTTAAAATCTTCCTACCAAATTTAGAAGAAAAAGAAAAATATATCATTTTATTTTATTAAAAAGGATAATACATTATTAGGTTCTTTTAGAATATAAGATCGCAAAAACTGATATCCACAATTTTTATATTTTGGCACCAACCTGACACACTGATAAAACAACAAAGGGCTTTCCTTAGCTTTCCCTTTTAGATCTTAGCTTTTGACTTCTGCAAGCTAAACCGAAAATATGAGAAACAAAAACTAAGAATTAAATAAATCCATCTCCATTAAATATATTATTTATTAACAAAATGTCGGAGGCAACGGGGATAGACATAGTTGATGTGATAGACATAATTGGTAATTTCAAAAGACCATTAATTGAAGGGCAAGCTATCCTTGATGCAAACCACATAATTACCTGTGGAATAGTATCTAGAAGCGAAAAAGTAGTTACTTTACAAGCCTTGTGCCTTCAAATAAGCGATCTTAAAGGACTGCCCCATCAAAAAAAAAAGTGGAAATCAAATTTATTAATTATAAGCAATTTTGTTGTTATTGCACGTATAAAACTGGTAACTGGTAAATGCAAACACATCATTGCAACTTTACACTATTTTTTTTAGGTTAGTAATAACATTAATTACCTATTCATACAATCATTGTTATGACAGCTGTCATTTTGATGAGTTTAGTTTCTCTGCCATATAATTTATTTATTTGTTAATATTTTCAAACATCGCATTGAAAACTTGGAACAATTAAGCAAAACGGATTTAAGACGAAAATGGGTAAAATTAAAAAAAAAAAAAAAAATCTATGACACTATGGTCCCAATTTTATTTGCATAAAACTAGCATTTGGAGTAATAAAATGTCAAATACTAATATGTACCTGGATAAATATAGTCACTTTCTTTAAAATGAACACTACATATCGTCATCTGTTTCGAAACAGGCTTATCTATTATTAATTTTACAATCCACTATTTAAGTAGCTTTTTATTTTTTGGAAACAAATGGAATCTTTTGATTTTCTGATTAAACTCAGAGGGACCGAGCAATACCTATCAGACATTTTTCGAATCGTTTTTTGTTCTATTTTGCTTTAATTATGCAAAAATAAATTAAAAAACCCTATGAATCCTAGGTACTGGCCCGGCTTCTATCCCCGTTCCTCTAGTTCCAGTCAAGAAGCAGCACCGTCGCTTGCGACCGCGAATTATCATTTGTGATGCTCTGAATCAGTTGTACTCCGGGTGGCTGATTGGCCACTAGGAATCTCCTGGACTAAAGGAATGTCCAAGTATTTGTTAAATAAGTCTTAATGACTTAAAAATATCCATGGGCGTCACCAGCACCAAATTATTGGGTGGAGGACTCAATATTCTCATAGATAGGTAAAAATTGAAATAATAAACCTAAAACAAACTGTTGGGACATTTAATTCCTCATCTAACGTTCTTTTTTAAAGGTATTTAGAAAATTTAACAATTTATGTTACAGTTATAATATAAGTAATTGCCCACTTCCAGAATGCTGGGGGGACGTGTCCAGGTGACGCCATTGTTCCTAGCAATACTTTAGACTGGAATGCTTTAATTACCATATATGTCGTCAATGTTATTAAATTAAAGAAATTAAAATAATTATTTTTAAATAAAAACTTTAATAAACTAGAATATTTAGGTAGGGATTCATTCAAGAAGGTTAAATTGAACTTGAAAAAGGTTTCAATTGATTTGAAAACAGTTACATTTGACTTGGAATTTGTTACAACTAACTTGGAAAGGCTATATATACACGGTATTCAAAGGCAAATTAGAAACAAAATAATTCCATAATAGTTTATTTATACTTGCAGACAATTCAGAAGTAAGTAAAAACAATCTCTGATAGTAAATATTCTTACATGTATTAAAATATATTCACTCAAGTGTATTAAAATAATTACACTTTTTTTTTATTAAAAAATAAGTTGACTCAATATTATACTGATCTAGAAATTAAACTTGAATTAAAGGCATCATGATCAAATGATGAGACCGTTGGGGCTGTGACGTTACTGGACACGATTCGGTCGTCGATCACCGTCACGGAGTCCCATGACTTGTTTGCCACGTTGGAGCGAACGATAAGGCAATTCGTCAATCTTGAATTACTCACTTGTGAGTTTATTATTCTGGACGTCGTTAGAGAACTACCGTACACTCTGGAATTGACCAACTTCGAATCCTCGCATCTCGTGTTCTGCATCACAGAGCCGATCTGAGTGCACCTGTGATTCACTACCGGGGAGTTGTTGGCAGTAGCTGAGAGCCCTACCAGGGAGCAGGCCAACAGGAAGTAGAAGCAAATCGCGGCCATCTCGATATCAACTAAGCAGCTCTCCATATCCGCGTCCTATTTAAAGGGGTCTGGGCGCCTATTGCAAATAGTCGCATAATCATGAATCAAAGTAAGTGTTGTGAATCGTTATCTAAAGTTGTGGACACAAACATCCATCTTGAGACAGTGTGTCGTTAAAAATAATGAATCATTAAAATGACCAACATAGGAAAATTTCTTTGATTTGTTCGATTGTTATTATCTATTGTAGCGGCTCTATTATCCAGCCTACTTGTCTGATCCTAAACCAGGGATGGACTATCCAAGGGTAGTTCTAACCGGTTGTTAAGGACGGGGCTGCAGCCCGCATATCCGTTACCCAGGATCTGCCCATCAGCTTTTTTACCTTTATATTCCTTTGTCACAACCAAAACTATAAAGTACTTTTAATTTTGCTTAATTGAGCAACTCAAAGACCCTCATTATCTCTAGTAATGAAACATGGCCAAATGTCACAGCATCTTGCAGCTTGGCCTCTTTCCTGTTTCTTTTTTTGGGCCCTCCCTTTCCTCCCCGTTTAGGCTATACGGGGTTTCCAGGGCCAGGGGAGAGGGTGGGAGATTAATGTAGAGTTCCCATGGCTACGGGTTTTGAACTTGCTATCTTCTGGTTCTCAATCATCTGTGCGGTTGTCCGTGGCAACGAGTATTTTCTAACGCGTTTGCTCTCTCGGCCATCCCGCCACCCCAACATAAGTCCTCCGGGGTCTTTTTTACTTAACCCGTTACTTTTTGATATTATTGTTGTTTTATTTAACGTTATATAATAACATATGTTATAACTTTATTTAATAACATATATCTATTTTAAGAGAAAACATGTATATATATGAAGTAGGTTACCTACCTAACTAATACCTCCTAGGTTTTAAGAAACGTTGTAGTTGTTTTTGTTAATAATGAATCTTGTACAACTGAGTCGTGTTCTTAAATCGGAAGAAGAGGCATTTAAGACATTTCAAAGGTTTTAATTATGAAGCTTGTTTTTCACCAAAGAAGATCTCCAGCATTTAAATGCAGTTTAAAAAGTTGCAGATGCAGTATATTAAACTATCATTTGAGGCGTTTGGTTTCAAAACCGGTTACATCCATTTTTTCCAAAAACATTTTTTTTCTTTTTTTTGCAAGTTATTAATGTTAGAAATAATGTGTTGACGCGTTTTTTTAAAAAGACGCCTAGATTCCTTCGAAAATCAGTACTTAAAGATTCCATTTCTTATCAAAAGCGGTTCCATCCAAACTTCACTTTTCAGAAAACCTTCAATTTTTCGAAATCCCAAACGGTATCCATGTTTCCAAACAGTTGGATGATGTTGATACTCTATTAAGAAAAACATTATGGAGAAGTCTGGAGATCAATAGGTACCCTAGAATTCTACAAAGTTGTAATAGACAGTACAATGTCACCTATCCAAGTAAATATGCATGGTACCAATATGGATGTGGGTCAATATCAAGATATAAGTGAACATTAGTATTTTTAAAAAATAAAAACTATGTATATATTGTTTATATTAAATAAAGAGATTTGTTTTTTAAAAAAAAATCTATTTATAATTTATCCAAAAATTGATATTTTCGAATCAAAGTAAGGTACATCCAACATATTTTTTACTGTTAAATGAGATTTAAAAAAGAAAATGTGATAAAAAGTTGTCAAAAATTTTTGTTTGAAGGTGATTGTTGGCAAAACAACGAAAAAGAACAAAAAAATTTTTGTTAAATTGATTAAGTTTTTAAATTGATCTTTTTTTGATCAGTCCTGAAAAATTGTCGGAAATGGATGTAGCCGGTTTTGAAACCAAACGCCTCATTTATGTTTACATTTTAATCTTTCTAATACATTGCTTTAATCATCTGTTCTAGTTTAACATCTAATCTAATCTAAATCACTCTTTTAGAAATAAGTAACCGGTGCGGGTAAAGTAGAAAACACCCGTCCTCTGATTTCCTGCTTTCCTACCAGTGTATTGGATATCTGAAAGAGTACTTGATTGATCTTCTCTACTCTGTTTAGAATCTCATCCTCGATTCTAGCATCCCTGCTGAAGATGATACCCAGGTAAGTGTTCTTGTCCACCTACTCAAGTTGTTGCCCATCACACACTATTCTCAGCTCTTCCCTGCCTACTTGCATAAATTTGCTCTTTACTAGATTAATGGCGAGACCTCCTAGCTTAAGCTCGTCAAACCACTCCTCCACTGCAGTCTGTAGGCTTTCCTGACTATTTTCATCAATATTCTATATCCGGTCAACTATCATCTATCCAATATGAATCCTGACTATCGGTTATCAGCATTATGTCATCCGCACATATGAGGCATTGAACCCAGCACTGGTTTCAGGTTCCAGTATCCGACAGTGGCTCGTGGGGTCCTTCTCTTACTCAACTTCAGGTTTTCATCAATTACTATATTAAAGAGGAGAGGGCTGAGACTATCGCCCTGTTCAAGGTTGAGACTTGGCACCATTTAGCCTGACTATACCTCTCAGGTCCTGTACGCAGTATGTACGCAGATGTGATTGCACTGATGAGGTTAGGTGGGACTATCTTATCCTGTAAGGCCTTCCAGATTTCCTGACGGGGCACCGAGTCAGAGACTACTTTTATATCTAAGAAAGCAAGAAATACATTTCGGCCACTATTCCATGCATTCTCCAGTACCATTCTCAGTTAGAAGATAGAGGCCAGCATTTGCCTATGAGGTCTGAAGGCAGCTTGCTCTTCCTCCATATCATTGTCTTCATATTTCCTAAGTCCCTGCTTCAGTATTCTGGTGTAGACCTTATATACCACTGAGGAGAGACAGATTGGTCTGTAATTTTCGCGCTGTCTCTGGTCCCCTATCATGCATATGGGAATGATGAGGTTCTCTTTCCATTCCATCGGTACCTTCTTAAGGTTCCAAACTTTATGAAAAAGGTTCTGAAGGCTCTTGATCAGTTCGGGTGCTATTTCGTCGTAGCCAGTAGCTTTCCCCAGGCTAGCATTTAAATCACCCATTATTATGATGCTTCTATTACTCCCATAAGCTGAGTCCACCACTCGTTGGAGATCTTGATAAAAGGCCTCCTAGTAAGTAACCCAACAATCCTCAGTGAGGGCATAAGCCTGGATATAAGTAACCTTACCCAACGTGAGCCTTATATCTATGAATATAATTCTTGAGGAAACCCCTTCCCAGTTCACTATTCCGTCTATCACTATATAGTCGTAAAGCTGGTCTATCAGCACGAATGCCACTCCCTCCTCGGCTCTCCCGTGTTTCACTCCTGATAATATCATAGTGAATCCATAAACCAGGTTCTTAATTCCGCTTCCCTTCTTCCTTACCTCACTTGCTCCAAATATGTCCACGTAGCCATTCGCATGTCCTTATTTCTGCCGCGTCGTAACTTAGAAGGCTATTATCATTTGTGTTGCTCTGAATCAGTTGTACTCCTGGTGGGTGAAGGGCCCAAGTCCCCCAAGTATCATAAAGAGTATTTAGAAAACTTGCCTTTTTATGTTACAGTTAGAGTATAAGCGGTGACCCCCATAAAAATGTGAGTCCACTATTCTTTGCAATATTTCAGACCAGAATGCTTTAACTATCCCTTACGGCGCCAAGGTTAAGAAGTACTTTGTTGTTTGTTGGTCAAATTATGCTACTAGACTAATCGGATGATGCTACAGTGGGAGTCCTAAATTTTGCCTATCCAGGTACAATTAGGATAGGGATCTTTAAAGAGTACCTGCCATCGCTCAGGCTTAGGACCTCCATTTTACTCCCCATAACCAAGGCATCTTTACTATCCTTTAAAAATCGTTGGCCAACCTGGGGAAATGCGAACTGATAACATTTAGCATTGTAAGCTGCTATGCCAACCATTGCAACACAGCTGACCTCTAGAAGTACTTTTAAATGTTAAGTTCGTTAGTAAAGCTAATATGGGCGTTTGTCAACTAACCAGGGTAATAGTCCAAATCTTTTGTTTATTTTTCATTCCGCTGTAGGTTCTCCATGTCCTCTTGTCCAGGCGGAGTATGGTGAAGGGACTAGATTCTGGGATAAAGTTCACCGGATGAAAAGGCAAATTAGAAACAAAATAACTCCATAAACATTTATTTATACTTATGTATAATTCAGAAACAATTAAAAACAATAGCTAACATATATTAAATACTAGCTGTATATACCGGTTTCACCCGGAAAATTTCATTTTTTAAATCTATAAAATCTATCTTTTATATCTAACTTTTATCGACTCAAACGTTCGAATTCGTAAAAAAACAATGTAAAGCGAGATCATAACGATTTTTATAACAATAAAGAATATACCCAGATATTGGATCCGGTATGGATTTCTATAAAGGACAAACAGAATTTGATCTTTATATACATAGATTATAACTGTATATCCCAGTTTCACACGGGGAATTTCATTTTTATAAAGAAACGGTCGATTTCGTAAAAAAACATTATAAGCGAGATCATTATGATTTTTATAACAATAAAGAATATCAGCTGAAGATCGGCTGAAGTTATGCAATTTTAATATGGACAGGTGTTCGCACCTAGTCTGAAAGAACCACTGAGCTAAATTTGGAGAATTTAGGACAAATGATATGGATTTCTATAAAGAACAAACAAAAAAACAGAATTTCATCTCTATTTATATAGATTCTGAAATGTATTTTATACAATCAGGTGTATTAAAATGATTACAGTTGCTTATTAAAAAATAAGATGATTAAATATTATTCTGAACTAGAAAATAAAGTTGAATTAAAGCCATCATGATCAAAAGAAGACATTGCTCTGGCTCTTGCATCACCCGTTACGATTTGATTGTTGATCATCGTCACCGAATCCCATGATTTGTTCGCTACGTTGGAACTAACCACAAAGCAATTCCTCAATCTTGAATTTGTAATTTGTGAGCTTATTATTCTGGACCTCGTTAAAGAACTACCATACACTCTGGCATTGATCAATGTCGAATCCTGGCACCTCGTGCTCTGCATCACAGAGCTAACCTGAGTGCACCTGTTGTTGACTTCCTGGGAGTTGGTAGTAGCTAAGAGCCCCACAAGGGAGCTGGCCAAAAGGAAGTAGAAGCAAGTCGCGGCCATCTCGAGATCGACTAAGCAACTCTTACTATTCGCGTGCTATTTATACTGATCGTGGCTCCCCTTGCAAAATGTCTCATAATCATGAGTCACAGCAAGTGTTGTGAATCGTTATCTGAAGTTTTGGACATAAATATGCATCCTTGAGATTGTGCGTCGCTAAAAATAGTGAATCATTGAAATGACCAACATAGGAAAATTTCTTTAATTTGTGAGGCTGTTGAATGCCCAATATCGGTATAGTCTGTTACATATAACTATCGATACCATATATATTAGATCAGACCTGATTCCAGAATGTACATGTAGTGAAACAGGGCCAAAAGTCATATGTCATGTATTTAATTTTACAAGACAGCATATTGCAGCTTGGCCTCTTGACTGATTTCCTACTTTTCTACCAGTGTATTGGATATCTGAACAGTACTTGATTGGCCTTCTTTACTCTGTTCTTTAAAATTCCAGCATCCCTGCTAAAGATGGTGCCCAGGTAAGTGTACTTGTCCACCAGCTCAAGTTGTTGCCCATCACAGACCATTCTGAACCAACTTCCCTGTCTTCCTGCATAACTTTGCATAAACTCTTTACCGGATTAATGACTAGA
This sequence comes from Aelia acuminata, assembly GCA_911387785.2. Taxonomy (NCBI): domain Eukaryota; kingdom Metazoa; phylum Arthropoda; class Insecta; order Hemiptera; family Pentatomidae; genus Aelia; species Aelia acuminata. Next base: position 6,012,502 of record OU426984.1, on the reverse strand, counting down.
CCTCTTTGCTTAAACTCCTCAAACCACTCATCCACTGGAGTCTGTAAGCTTTCCTGACTATCGTTTATCAGCACTATGTCATCCGCATATATGTGACCTTGATCCAGCATTGGCATCAGGTTCTGATAGGCTCTTGGAGTCCTCCTCTTTATAAAACCTGAAAGTTTGGGCACCATTTAATCTGACTATACCTCTCCAGTAATGGTACGCAGACTTGATTGCACTGATGAGGTTAGGTGAGACAAAGGCTGCTTTTTATAGCATTTCCAAGTCTATTTGAACCCTTTCCAAATCACAAGAAACCCTTTCTAATTCAAACGTAACCCTTTCCAAAGTAACCAATTCGCAGTCGCAATCGACTATAGAGTGCGCTAGTAGTTTTGCAAAATGTCGGAATAGACATCGTTTATGTGATAGACATAATTGGTAATTTCAAAAGACCATTAATTGAAGAGCATGCTATCCTTGATGAAAACCACATAATCAAATGTAGAATAGTATGTAGAAGTGAAAAACTAGTTATTTTACAAGCCTTGTGCCTTTAAACAAGCGATCTTAAAGGACTGCACCAATAAACAAAAAATGGAAATTAAAATTATTGATAGTAATAAGCAATTTTCTTGCAATTGTACATGTAAATCTGATAGTTCTGGTAAATACAAACACATCATTGCAACTTTGCTCTACTTTTTCAGTTAGTAATAGCATTAATTACCTATTCATACAATCATTGTTATGGCAGCTGTCATTTCCATGACAGCTTAGATTCTTTGTCATATTATTTATTTATTTGTTAATACTTTCAGGCATCGCATTGAAAACTTGGAACAATTAAGCAAAACGGATTTTAGACGAAAATGGGTAAAATTAAAAAAAAAAAATCTATGACACTAAGGTCCCAATTTTATTTGCTTAAAACTAGCATTTTGGAGTACTAAAATGTCAAATACTAATATCTACCTGGATAAATATAGTCACTTTCTTTAAAATGAAGACTACATATCGTCATCTGTTTCGAAACAGGCTTATCTATTCTGAATTTTACAATCTACTCTTTAAGTAGCTTTTTATTTTTTGGAAACAAATGGAATCTTTTGATTTTCTGATTGAACTCAGAGGGACCGAGCAATACCTATCAGACATTTTTCGAATCTTTTTTTGTTCTATTGTGCTTTAATTATGGAAAAATAAATTACAAACACCAAAAAACCCTATGAACCCTAGGCACTGGCCCGGCTTCTATCCCCGTTCCTCTAGTTCCAGTCAAGAAGCAACACTGTCGCTTGCGACCGCGAATTATCATTTGTGTTGCTCTGAATCAGTTGAACTCCGGGTGGCTGATTCGCCTCTTGGAATCTCCTAGACTGAAGGAATGTCCAAGTCTTTGTTAAATAAGTCTTTATGACGTAAAAATATCCATGGGCGTTGAAATAACAAACCTAAAACAAACTGTTGGGACATTTAATACCTCAACCAACGTTGTATTTTAAATGTATTTAGAAAACTTTCCAATTTATGTTATAGTTAGAATGCAAGTAGTTGCCCACTTCCAAAATGCTGGGGGGAAGGGTCCCCCTGGCGTGACGCCATTGTTCCTAGCAATACTTTAGACTGGAATGCTTTAATTACTTTAATGATGATAATAACAACCGAACAAATCAAAGGAATTTTCCCATGTTGGTAATTTTAATGATTCAATAAAAATATTAACGACGAACTATCTCAAGGATGCATGTTTATGTCACAACCTCAGATGACGATTCACAACACTAACTGTGACTCATGATTATTTGCGACTGTTTGCAAGAAGCGCCACGATCCGTATAAATAGCACGCGGATAGGAAGAGCAGTTTAGTTGATCTCGAGATGGCCGCGACTTGCTTCTACTTTCTGTTGGCCTGCTCCCTGGTGGGGCTTTCAGCTACTGACAACAACTCCCCGGAAGTCAACAACAGGTGCACTCAGGTGAGCTCTGTGATGCAGGGCTCGAATTGCGAGGATTCGACGTTGGTCTATTCCAGAGTTTACGGTGGTTCATTAACGAGGTCCAGAATAATAAACTCACAAGTGACGAATTCAAGATTGACTGATTGCGTTGTGGTTCGTTCCAACGTGGAAAACAAGTCATGGCGCTCCGTGACGGTGGTCAACAATCAAATCGTATCAGATGACGCCTGATCCAGAGCAATCTCCTCTCCCGTGTTTCACTCCTGAGAATATCATTGTGAATCCATATTCGTCTATTCTTAATTTCTTCAGCGAGTTCAGCTTCTTTTCCTGTGAGTATCTTTATATTCCACGTAGCCATTCGCATTTCCTTATTTCTGCCGCGTCGTAACTTAGAATGCTATTATCATTTGTGTTGCTCTGAATCAATTGCACTCCGGGTGGGTGAATGGCCCAAGCCCCTTGGACTGATGGCATGTCCACGTCTATGTTTAATAAGTCTTTGTGACGTAGAAATGTGCAAGGGGGTCACCAGCACCAAACTTTTGGGAGGAGGACTCAAAATTCCCATAAATAGGTAAAAATTCGAGAGGCTAAATGTTGAAATAACAAGCCTAAAAACAACTGTTGGGATATTTAATTCCTCCTCCAACGATGTATTTTAAAGGTATTTAGAAAACTAGCCTATTTATGTCACAGGTAGAGTGTAAGTAGTTGCCCTGTTCCAAAATATTGGGGGGACGCGTCCTTATTTGCAATATTTCAGACCAGAATGCTTTAACTATCCCTTACGTCGTCAAGGTTAAGAAGTACTTTGTTGTTTGTTGGTCAAATTATGCTACTAGACTAATCGGATGATGCTACAGTGGGAGTCCTAAATTTTGCCTATCCAGGTATAATTAGGATAAGAATCTTTAACGAGTACCTGCCATCGCTCAGGCTTAGGACCTCTATTTTACGCCCCATAACCAAGAAATCTTTAATATCTTTGAAAATTCGTTGGGCAACCTGGCGGGATGCGAACCGATAAAACTTAGCATTGTAAGCTGCTATGCTAACCACTAAAACACAGCTGAAACAGTGAAATACACCCTTTAGAAGTAGGGGGAGGTGGGGTACAATGAAACACACAAGTTTCTTTTACACATAGCACCCCACCTGAGACATATATTCAGTTTTTTATTAATTTAATCATTATCGTGGATGACCACTCTTGTTTTTAAATTATTTTAAATAATTCATTTTTGAAGAGAAAAGATTAGGCTCCGCCGGGAATCGAACCCGGGTCTTCCTCGTGACATGCGCGGTATGCTTATCCATTACACCACGGAGTCGCTTCCAAACGCTTGAGGTGTCAGTGAAGAGGAAGGATTTGGCACCGTTTGGAAGCGACTCCGTGGGGTAATGGATAAGCATACCGCGCATGTCACGCGGAAGACCCGGGTTCGATTCCCGGCGGAGCCAAATCTTTTCTCTTCAAAAATAAATTATTTAAAATATTCAGTTTTTTTATTTTTTCCATGTCACATTAGGATCTAATCTATGTAAGAAATGCGTTAAACATTATTTTATGTTTATGTTTATGTTTCCCCCCATGCCCAGGGTACAATGAAACAGCGCAAGAGGTACTTTGAAACAACTGAAAGAAACAACTTTCTTCAGTTCAGAAGTTCAATTCAGAAATTTTGACTTGGTTGTCAGAGAGGAAAGTTGTAATAAATTAATAGTGTGTTTTTGATATACCGTTCTCGATTTCGCACCATTCTGTATGAAAATGAAAAAGAAAAAAACTGCTTATTGCATAATAAAAAACCCATGGCGCACGATGAAACACTCGTGGGGATTCAAAAAACATTTCATTGTGACACAAACAGCCCTGTTTCAAGGAACCCCATAACTTCCTACGATGAACGTGAAGAGTTAGGAAAGCCAAAGTCAGGCAAAATCTTAAGAGATAGGTACATGCACAATGAAAAAGTTGTAAGAGCAAATTGAATAAAATAATTACTCATACGTAGAGACGAAAATCCGTTAGACTAAACATTGTAGTTTTACCCCACAAAACCGCAATTTAGCACGTGGAGTCTGTCAAGTCACACAAGTAGAAAGGGGGAAATTGCTGACATTGTTTGGAGTCACCCTTACCGCTCGCTGCCTGAATTTAGTTGCGCTGGACCTTTTGGTTCGCCGAGATCACCCAGTGTTTCACTGTGCCCTACTTTTAAATGTTAAGTTCTTAGCAAAGATAATGTAGGGCGTTTGTCAACTATCCAGGGTAATAGTCCAAATCGTTTGTTTTCTATTCATTCCGATGTAGGTTCTCCAGGTCAGTCTCTGGTCCTGGAAGCCCTAAATACTGTAATCTACTAGATTCTGGGAGTTTTATTTAAGTTCACCTGATGAAAAGGCAAATTAGAAACAAAATAACTCCATAAACATTTATTTATACTTATGTACAATTCAGAAGCAATTAAAATCAATAGCTGAAACATTGTAATGTGAAACACAAAACATATTCATTTTAAATCCATTATTTCCAAACAATTTTTTTTTCATTTAATTCAAGTTTTTATGTCAAAAAAGAACGTGTCAGACACGTTTGTTTCAAAAACATGTAAATCCTTCGAAAATCAATATTAGAAGATTCCATTTCTTATCAAAAGCGGTTCCAATTGATCCTTTTTTGATCAGTCCTGAAAAATTGTTGAAAATGGATGTAGCCGGATTTGAAACCAAACGCCGTGGCATTAGAAATGGTTATTTTCTTCAAATAAAAATTATTTAAACCCACAGTAATGATAAGTGTTATTTATTATTTTATTGCGCATGTGCATTAAAATAATTATAGTTTCTTATTGAAAAATTTGTTGATTAAATATTATTCTGATCTAGAAAATAAAGTTGAATTAAAGCTATCATGATCAAAAGAGGAGATTTTTCTGGGCGTGACGTCACCCGTTACGATGATTTGATTGTTGATCACCGTCACGGAGTCCCATGACCTATTCGCCACGTTGGAATTAACCACGACGCAATTGGTCAATCTTGAATTACTCACTTGTGAGTTTATTATGCTAGTTTTCATTAATGAACTACCGTACACTCTCGAATTGAGCAACGTCGAATCCTGACATCTCGAGTTCTGCAACACAGAGCCCATCTGACTGCACCTGTTGTTTACTACCGGGGAGGTGTTGGCAGTAGCTGAGAGCCCTAACAGGGAGCAGGCCAACAGGAAGTAGAAGCAAGTCGCGGCCATCTCGATATCAACTAAGCAGCTCTTCCAATCCGCGTGCTATTTATAGGGATCCTGGCGCTTCTTGCAAATAGTCGCATAATCACGAGTCACATTAAGTGTCGTGAATCGTTATCTGAAGTTGTGGACATAAACATGCATTCTTGAGATAGTGCGTCGTTGAAGATCATGAATCGTTGAAATGACCAGCATAGGAAAATTTCTTTGATTTGTGAGGCTATCTGAATGCCCAATATCAATATAGTCTGTTATATAAAACAATTGATACCATATCTATTAGATCAGACCTGATTTCAGACCGAGACAGATTCCAGGAAACTTCAACCAAAGGAACACCTTTCATAAATATAATCCCCAAATGCTCAATTAAGATTTAAATTACAAATACACAATTTCTGAAAGACCATAGACCATCCAAACACTACTTCAAAAGAATCCATTTGGGGTCATCTATGGTCTTGTGGTTAGCACAGCAACCTACAAAACTAAGGGTCGCGTGTTCGTGTCCCGCGGTGAACCTTCAATTTTAAAGGGAGTAAAAAATCCTGGGCTATGCCGTCTCTCGGATTGGACGTAAATTTGGAGGTCCCGAGCCTGTACGATGTCAGTTTCATGTAACAGATCCCTATCCTAATTATACCTGGATAGGCAAAATTTAGGACTTCCACCGTAGCATCGTCCGATTAGCTTTAGTAGCAAAAAGTTGCGTTAAACAAAAAAACAAAAGAATCCATTTAAAACACGACTACTAACTAATAAAATGAAGAAGCTCTACAGTGATAGCAAACCTCTCCCACAAACACATGGAAGCCGCCGAGAGCAGACGATAATAATCCGCCTGAAAATGGGCACACCAGGCTAACACACGGTCACCTCTTAGAAGACAAACCTCCACCAATGTGTCGAACATCTTATCTTATAACATTATAACATACAAACATAAAATAGTTGTAAAATGAAAAAAAAAAATGTTGTGCTATGTGTTGTACTTAGGATAATGTTAAAAAGTACGAGGTAAACAAATTTTGGTGTTACTTCGGATAAGCAACTCCAAGATGGCGGCTGGCGTAAGTGAACAACAAGGTATTCCCATCACGCCCCACCTGATATTCACGATTCAGTTCGGGTTTACCGAGAGTTCCCGAGATCCGATATCGGCTTTATCCATATATTTGGAAGAGAATTCATTCGTTGCTTACTTTATTAGGTTAGGTCTGATCCAAACAAAATGATGTATAATTTGTTCTTTTTCCTAAGAAGTAATTTTATTTAAAATCATCACCAAACCATTTTAAAAATATCCTCTTTGGTTATTTAAACTCATATTTCTCGTAAATATATTAAATACAAATTCATAACAAAAAAATAATAATCTGGTGGTTTGGAATACTCGGATTCTTATATTATTAATTTATTTGTACCAGTTTCATTTATATGTGCATTCAACCTGTTTAATCATTTAAACAGGACAATAACATATTTTTTAAAAAACAAATAAATAAATTCACAAAACAAAAGATTAAATTTATTTGTTTAATATTGCAAAAAGAGGCCATCAAATTTTAAAACAGGAAATTTTGATATATTGAAATAGTACTTCTACTCATATCTATTTTAGTAATTTAATTATATTAAAGAAACATTCATTTGTACATTATGTTGGTTGTTCCCATCAAGGTGAGGCCACAGATAACCGCCCCGCAGCACGGGCGTGTGGTGGATCTCTTTCATTTACGAGAAATAGGTAGTAAGCGTTCACACATGCCCGACACCGGATCAAATTCCTCATCCGCACGCAATCCTTGTCAGAGCTTAGGCCATGCCGGACCCGTGTTTAAGAGAGGTTATGTTTTGATAGAGATGGTTTTAGCTCCAGTTAGGTCCTTTCAACGTGAAAATACATATGGCTAGGAAATCGAAAATAAAATGAATATATAAATAATTAAGTTCCAGCCGATCTTCAATTATGAGGAAGAGGCAAAAGTGTGTGCCAAAAGACTCGGTTTTGTTATGAAAGGCACAGAAGAGTTTTCTAGCACTAAGAAGATACGACAATTTCTTCGGGATAAATCGTTCACCGAATGGAGCAATTGCAAATGGCAAGGTCTAGGGGTCTGTCATTTTCGGGAGAATCACAAAGCTAATACATTTTTTTATGATAAGAAGATCTCGGCTTCCGAATGGACCAATGCCATTAAACTGAACACGAACTATGCCCCTCTACGTGCAATTCTTGGAGCTGGCGGACAAACCGCAGGAGAGGTTGGACTCCTCTGCCGTAAATGTGGCAGGGAGAACGAGACCCCATCACATGTGCTGGGCAGCCGTCCATATAACCATCTCCTGATTAATCGTCGCCATCACAGGGTTAAGCACGCCATAATGGAGATGCTGGCTGAAAAGGGATATAAGTGTCTGGAGGAAGTGTACGGATTAGACACTGACGGCTCCACCCGAAATGCCGATATAATAGCATATAAAACAAATAGTAAGGAGGCTTATATATTAGACCCAAACGTTCGCAACGAAACAAACGATAGTGAACAAGCCGAGAAGGTAGATAGGGATAAGGAGAAGATCTATGAAAAATGCATACCCTTCTACAAAGATAAGTTTTTTGAAGAATTAGGTGATAGGGAATTGAAAGTCACAGGGTTGTGGTTCGGTTCGCGAGGAACAATTGGTAAAGTAGCAAGGAAATTCTTCGACGTGGTCGGAATTGACCAAGAAAAACTGGCGATCCTTGTACACGGTGGGCCAGACCCCCCCTACCGTGCACCCCCCCCCCCCCCACATCTCTATAAATTGCATATCCTATATCCTATAAATTGCATATCCTCTGCCACATCGTTCAGTTCTCATACACGATATAATTACAGCGGGTTTAGGATATTATTTTGAATGTATATTCGAGCTTATGTAACGGCAAGTTTTTAATTGACAGAAATAATTAATATAACACTTTTTTTTTTTTTTTTTTTTTCTGATTAATAAAGGATATAAATATGATAAATAATAATGAATTAGTCTCAGATTGCACATTATCTAAACCTCACTTATGTTGACATAAACTGGTTACCTTGAAATGAAATAATAATGTTCTCATAGTAGTAGTTGGGTTACAGACACTGGCATCTGTTCATTCATGAAATTTGAAATAAATGCATTTTTGCAAAATATTGATTATTTACAGATTTAAAAACAATCAAAATAAAAAAGATAAATAAAAAGTTCTGTTTGTTCGTTGATATGTAGAAATTATTCATAATACAATTTAGTAAGTATATACCTAACACAATTTAATAGCTCACAACTATTAATGAATTAACAGTTACACGATGTGTGTATATATATATATATATATATATATATATATATATATATATATATATATATATATATATGATTAATTTAAAATTAAACCACTACTGGAGAGGAAATTAAATTATGTAAGTATTCATGCATCTAATGGTCTATAATCCACGAAGTTGTGGCCTTTTTCGGTTTCTTGCATATAACTACACATCAAAAATTTTACTTTCTCTTTTTTTCGAAAAAAGGGTATTCTAATTTAAATAAAATGAAATATTTGAAGTTGAAATCGGTTTATTTATTTAGCCAAATTCGAACGTCAAAGATCGGTAATTTTTACCATTTCGGTGGAAACTCATGTTCCAACGCCTATAACACGACAACATGTACTCTAAATGAAAAATGTTATAGATAAAAGTTTTAGGACATTAAATTAAGCATAAAACTAGCCCATTTATTTTTAAATTAACTAATTACTGAGTAGAGATACAAATGAAAACGTGAAAGTATTCGTTGCGCTTAATTCCTTCTTTTTGTGAAGCCTAAAGGGATATGATAAAATATTTACAGAATTAACTATTTAGGTGGGGTTATTTTATGCTTAATTTAATGTTCTAAAAAAAAAAAAAAAAAAGGGTTATATTAATTATTTCTGTCAATTAAAAACTTGCCGTTACATAGGCTCGATTATACATTCAAAATAATATCCTAAACCCGCTGTAATTATATCGTGTATGAGAACTGAACGATGTGGCAGAGGACTGGATGCGCCCGAGTCATTGGCGACTTTTCGCCGCTAAGGTCCGTTTTCTATAAAACTAGTTGATATATTTTGAAATTTGACCACTGATTTTTAAAGAAGAATAATTGCTCCAGATGTTTTATTTCAAGGCGTTTTTCGTTAACGATGGCCGTTTAATCACAAATTAACTTGGAAATTTAACTTTTACGCGAGTGACTTGAAAAAATTGACTTTATAGGTATTTTATGTTGTCAAGACTAATTATTTTAGAACGTTTGCTTATTTATTCTGAATCTAGAACTACCTAGCTTTAATAAAATACCAGTTATGGCGAAATTAAGCATAATCGTGAATGTCAGTAATAAAAAAACTAACTAAAATCAAATTCGTCATTCCTTCATGTTTGAACGCCATTTTGGATTAGTGCGGCCACTTTTTTTTCTGGGAACATTGGCTTTTTCTTAATCTTTTATCACAAGGAACACAACGATATGCAATTTATAGGGATGTGGGGGGGGGGGGTGCACGGTAGGGGGGTCTGGCCCACGTACTATTGCTGAATCAGTTCTGATTGATTCATTAGGTAATATAAACAATCATATTTATAATTGACAAATGCTTTGCAGGCTGCAATATTTATATGAATAATGGAAATAAATAATATTTTAGTTTAATAGTGTTATTAGACAAGACATCTATGTGATTCTCATTGTTTTTTTTTTAATTTTAAAACATTCGACATAATACAAAATAATTGCTTTTGTATTCAGCAACTGAGTAGTTTTAAGTTATTTGTATTTTACGCTTACGGTATTAAAATATGTATACTCTTATTGATCAGAAAGCTGTGTCTTAAGCAACTCAATGTAATTGAGCAGCCCCACTTTTATTATGTATTTTTTTATGTTGATAATAAAGTGTTTCTCTAGAAACCAAATTTGGGGTTTTGTAATATTATAAATTAACTTTGTTGTAATATAAATTTTATTATTTAAATTTCAAAATAATACCATATGAAGTTATAACTTCTCAGGAATTCTCAGTTAATGAAAAGTTGTGTAAAATTATGAAAGTTATAATATAAAAATTAGGCAGATATTTTTTTTTATTTCCCCTTGCTAGCAATGTTTTAAATTTTTATGCAGATTTATTAAAATTAAAAGAATTTTGGAAAGATGAACAATACCAGCAGAAAAATCAAAACAAAACTACCTCATAAAGATGTATTATTTTCAATTAATGCATACTTTAATAGTATTACTTAAGTTTAAACATTAATCATAAATATTTTTATACAGATGCTTTTGAATCTTTTCCATTTCTACACTTCCAACATTAATTATGTTTCAGTAGCCAGTATTAGGCCCGATAAAAGAGATTTCTGTGTCTTTCATTTCTTTGTGTAACTTGATTGTATATAAAAAAATATATATAACAAAATTTCAGTTAAAAAGTGCCTTGATTGGCTTTAATATATTCTAGCTTTCGACTCCCGCTCGCTGCGCTCGCTCTTCAGAGATAAATAAACCCCCAAAAGAGTCCTCATCAGTGGAGATCGGGCCTTACTTTGAAGGGCGCCTTAGTGAACCCCCGCATTATAATTATAATTATAAGCCGCACTTCAGTACTAGTGCCAAAATAAGTGTTTAAAAGAAGTAACTGTTTACTAAAAGTAACTGGATGTTGCGTCATAAAGTAACTGGTGGTGATCTTCACAAACAGGCCCAAATCATGTAATAATAAATTCTTATTCCTATTTATAAAAACAAATATGCCCTACACAGCTGTGAACACTCGGTAAATGAGAATCTAGAAAAATTAAATGGTAATAGTAACAGGTATTTTGTAACAGGTATTTGGAACAGGTATTTCTTTGGAACAGGTCTGGTTGTACCTGTTATTGTAAAATACTAGTTTTTAGCATCACTAGCAGTTATGTTTGGCCTGACCTTTATTAAGGCGGGAAGGTTATCTCGATTACATCTGCTCGGTAACTCTCGGTCAACCGAACTGAATCGTGGATATCGGGTAGGGCGTGATCGGAATACCTTGTTGCATTCTAACTCCGCCGCCATCTTGGAGTTGCTTATCCGAAGTACTACCCAATTTTTTTTTTCTAAGATTTCTGGTTTTACCCTGTTAAGGGTTAATCTATTTTGATTAATAAGTAAAATTTATATAAATTTAGAGGCATGTAATAGTAAATTGTTTATGATAATAACCTTATTCAACATTTGGTTTCCCTTGTGGGGACGATAGGAGAAAGGAATTATTATTTATTCTAGCTTTGAGGAAAACATGGATTTAGCAGAAAAGATACGAAAATAAAATTAATGAAGCTCTAGATGGTGAGAATAAGGAGGAAGTACATGTGCACTTCACTCAGGTTCAAGATAAAGCCGAAAGGTTATTTTTAGTAGAGGATGCAATTAGAGCAGTAATTTCTGATATAGATTTAGAGGAAAAGGAAGTAGAAGCTGAATTTGATACTGCGGAATCTTAGAGAGAAAATTATTTACAAGCTCGAATTAAAGTAGATAAGATATAAAAGGGCAATGTGATGTGACAGATAACCTAGAAAGGGTAGTTCTAAATATAAAAAAATCTGGTACGATGCGCGCCACACACAACTTTCACTTACAAACTTACTTAGATTAGAAATTGACATGTTTTTTTAATTGCCATTTATATAAATAATATAAAAATGATGAATTTTGGCTGTCACATCGTGAGCATATACATACACTAAATACCCAGTTCCATCAAAATAATTAAAGCCGTTTTTGAGTAAATAAAATCTGGTGCGTGCGCGCAACACACAACTTTCACTTACCAACTTACTTAGATTAGAAATTGACGTGTTTTGCTAAATATCACTTCCCAAAGTCACACATTTTTCTACATTCATATCTTATTTTTGTTAATCGTTAAAGCCGTTTTTGAGTAAATAAAAAAACTCCGTGAAAATGATACAAAATTTATTAAGTAAAGTCCCCCCTCCCGTAAATCAATTGTGATGAAATTTTTACAGTCATATCTAGGGCATATAAATACATCAAATACCAAGTTTGATCAAAATCGTTAAAACCGTTTTTGAGTAAATAAAAAAACACGTGAAAATGATACAAAATTTATTAAGTAAAGTCCCCCATCCGGTTGATCAATTTTGATGAAATTTTGGCATATTTCAGGCATATATATAATTTAAATACTCAGTTTAATCAAAATCGTTAGAGCCGTTTTTAAGAAAATCGAAAAAAACTTAAAAAGTTATTAAATAAAGTACCCCCTCCCTTTGAGCAAATTTGATGAAATTTTTGCTGTCACATCGCGGGCTTATACATACTCTAAATACCCAATTTCGGGTTCGCACGGTTTATAGTTTTTGAGCTAGTCTGTTCACACACACACACACACACACACACACACAGACACACAGACACACACACACACACACACAGACCATTTCGCGGGACTTGGTTATTTTGACTCAGGGGACCCCAAAACGTGTATTTCCGTTGAAAACCGGAAGTCGAAAATTTTCACGATCGCAATACTTCCACTTACTATATATTTCATATATAGGTAAGTGAAAGTAAAAAAAACACGTGAAATTGAGACAAAATTTATTAAGTAAAGTGCCCCCTCCAATTGATCAATTTTGATGAAATTTTGACTGTCATATCGCGGGCACATACACACATCAAATATCAAGTTTAATCAAAATCGTTAGAGCCGTTTTTGAGAAAATCGAAAAAAACGTAAAAATTAGAAAAAATTCTTTAAATAAAGTACCCCTCCGTTTGGCCAATTTTAATGAAATTTTTGCTGTCAGATCGCGGCCACATACACACATCAAATATTAAGTTTAATTAAAATCGTTAGAGCCGTTTTTGAGAAAATCGAAAAAAAAGTAAAAATTAGACAAAATTTTTGGCCAATAAAGAATTTTTGCTGTAACACCGAGGGCATACACACACACACGCGCACGCACGCACCCACGCACGCACGCACGCACGCACGCACGATCGCACGATCGCACGCACGATCGCACGCACGCTCGCGCACGCACGCACGCACGCACACACACACACACACACCCGTTGTAGCATCTAATACGACAAGACTTACTACTTCAGAGGTGATGCAGAACCTTGGGCGTAAGATAAACGAACTACTTTCTTTTATACGCACGAGGCACAACGTTCACGGTGAGATAAGGAGTTACGCTTGCGAAATCCAACTCTACTTTGAAAAGTTGGAAACAGCTGCTCTCCCTATTGAAATGGCAGATAGTCACACCCAAACAAAGGAGATAAGTCCAGCAAAGAAGAGCGCCGCTAATCTTATAACCGAGGGGACAGTTACGACACCTTCTTTGGTGGGAAATAAAAAGAAGAAGACAAAGGAAAAGGTACAACAGATAGTGCCGAGCGCAAGATTTCAAGATCAAGCTGCGATACAGAATGCAGATCAGGCTGAGCACTGTAACGTGGCCCACAGATCGGCAGTGCAAGAATCCCAAGACCACTGGCAAGAAGTGCGTAAGAAGAAGACGAAGAAACCTCGCCTGAAACCTGCGAGACCTGATGCGGTAATTGTGAAGATTCCCGAGAGTCAGTCCTACGCGGATATCTTGCGAAAGGTACGAGATAATCCGGCATTGGTGGATTTGACATCCTCAATAACTAAGGTCAGGAAAATTAATAAAGGCGATCTCCTACTGCAGTTGGACCGGAACAAAGGGCAAAACCTAGAACGGCTAAAAAGCTCTATGCAAGGAGTGTTTGGCGAAGAGACGGAAATTCGGACTTGGAGGGAGGAGTCCCTTTTTGAACTAAGAGATCTGAATGCAGTCACTACAAAAGAGGAGGTGGCGGAGGCCTTGAAATCTCTCTTGGGTAATGAACCAGTGCCCATAACGGCAGTAAGATTTTTGCGTCGCGCTTATGGAAATACGCAAACAGCGGTCATCTCTCTGCCAGTTCTTCAGGCTAGGAAGGTAATGGCTCAAGGTAAGGTCCGATTAGGCCTGGTGGTTAGCCGTATAAGAGAAACAATTAAATTTTCAAAGTGTTTCCGGTGCTGGGAGTATGGACACATGGCTCGAAACTGTGCGGGAGAAGATAGGACCTCACTGTGTCGAAATTGTTGCCAAGCAGGACACAAAGCTGCTGATTGTGAACAGGATCCTCATTGCGCATTATGTGCTGGGAATGAAGATGCAGACCACCCCTGCGGAAGTAGAAAGTGTCCAGCTTTTCGCTCAGCACTGAAAACCATGACGCAAGCACAACAAAATCGAAGATGAGGATAATCCAGTTGAATCTGAATCATTGCGAAGCTGCTCAGGATCTCCTCTATCAAACTGTGCGGGAACAACAAATCGACATCGCTATTCTTTGCGAACAATATAAAAATCTGGACAACAATTCGTGGGTGTCAGATGTTAGTGGTAAAGCTGCTATTTGGGCCTGTGGTTCCCAAGCTATCCAGGAAGTTAGCACTGCCTCGCACTCCGGTTTTGTATGGGCGAAAATCAACGACGTGTACATCTTTAGTTGTTATGCCTATCCCAGCATCACAATCGAATACTTTGCAAATTTGTTGGATCGCATTGTCTTAGAGACTGGTTACCGCAAGCCAGTTATAATTGCGGGTGATTTTAACGCATGGGCGATGGAATGGGGAAGTAGGATAACAAATCGACGGGGTGAAGTTCTCCTGGAAGCCTTTGCGCAAATCAGTGACCTGATCCTTATGAACACCGGAACAACCCCAACGTTCGCTAGAGCAGGACGATCGTCTATTATAGATCTGACGTTTGCCAGTGGTGTCCTGCAATGGATCGCTTCTTGGAAGGTCTGTGAGTTTTACACACACAGTGATCACCAGGCCGTTTTGATTAGGCTTGATATGCCTACAAGAAAGAAGAGTTGTCAATGGAGAACCATCTGGAACAGGAAAACTTTCGATGGCGATTCATTCAACCTAATGCTAGAGGATGAATGCGAATTAAAAGGGTCAGCAGAGGAAAAGGCACGTATACTGACCTCTTTTATTTCTAGAGCCTGTGATACAGCTATGATCCGCACAAAGCCTGGCAGACATCATTCCCCAGTATACTGGTGGACAGACACGATAGCAGATCTTCGTCGGTGTTGTCACAGAGCAAGAAGACGCTACCAGCGGGCGAGACGCCTTCCCGAGTTCTCGGTGCTCCAGGAAGAGTTCAAAAGAGCTAGAAGGAACCTCCAACGAGCCATCAAAGAAAGTAAAAGACGTGGCTGGAAAGAACTTTGTGAAGAGGTGGATGCAGACCCATGGGGTAGGCCTTATAAAATAGTGCTTAAGAAGCTTAATAAAGGTGCAAAGCAGCTTCCCACGAGACCGGATGTTGTGGACAATATTGTCAGTACATTATTTCCGGAACAAGCGAATGGAATTGGATGCATAGACAATGTAGAAACAATTGATTTTCCACTCATAACACAGGAAGAGATAGAGGTCATCGCTTCAGAACTGCAACATGGCAAGGCACCAGGACTAGATGGTATTCCAAACGTGGCTCTTAAGGCGGCTCTGAGGAAACGGCCAGACCTTTTCCTAGACCTATTTAACTCCTGCATTCGTGAGGGCTCAATCCCGAAACCTTGGAAGAGACAGCGTCTTGTACTTGTTCCAAAGGGTAAGGGAAGATCGGAAGACCCATCAAGCTATCGTCCAATTTGTATATTGGATACTATGGGTAAGGCATTTGAGAAGATCATCCTACTTAGGTTACAGGAGTACACTGAGGGAGTAAATGGCCTCTCAAGGTTTCAATATGGATTCCGCAAAGAACGTTCCACGGTAGACGCTATTAAATTGGTAGTAGAGACAGCACGCACAGCAATCGCAGGAGCAAGGTGGAGGAGAGGTGCTAAGTGTTATGCAGCGATCATCACTCTAGATGTCAAGAATGCATTTAATACCGCAAATTGGACCAGTATATTGGATGCCTTACGGACTATGGCGGTACCAGTCTATCTTCTGAAAATGATAACAGACTACTTTAGAGATAGAATTCTGTACTACCCTTCAGGAGTTGGCCAAGGGAGATACGAGGTGACTGGTGGTGTCCCACAAGGCTCTGTACTAGGGCCTCTCCTGTGGAACGTCATGTACAACGCCATCTTCAAGCTGACAATGCCGGAGGGAACTACAGTTGTGGGATTCGCAGAAGACGTTGCAGTGGTTGTGGCAGCGAAACACTTGGAAGAAGTTACTGGTTACTGGTTACTGGTTACCCTCATCGCTAACCAGGCCGTTGCTACGGTTCGAGGCTGGCTGTCTTCAGTAGGCCTAAAGCTTGCAGATCACAAGACAGAGGTTCTCTTAACCACTAGCAGGAAGCAAACCGAGACCATCACTGTCACTGTAGGTAGGCACGAAATCCGCTCACAGCCTTCCTTAAAATATCTGGGAGTAATGATTGATGCACGTCTTCGCTTTGATCTTCATTTAGAATATATCAGCGCCAAAGCTGCTAAGGTAGCATCTCTATTGTCGCGACTCATGCCAAACGTTGGGGGTCCTAGGGAGAACCGCAGGAGACTGCTCGCTACGGTTATAACATCGATAATCTTGTATGCAGCTCCTATTTGGAAAGAAGCGATGGCCACTAAATCATATAAGAGGCAGATAGTTTCAGTTTATCGTAGGGTCTCCCTAAGGGCAGTAAGTGCCTTCAGAACCGTCTCCTACGAGGCAGTGTGCGTGGTAGCCAGAATGCCGCCAATTGAACTTCTTGTAGAAGAAAGAAGTAGGCATTATGGGCGTCGTTCCTATGTTTCCAGAGAAGAAGAAAGGAAATTAACCATAGACCAGTGGCAACAGCGTTGGGAGTCAGGTGTTTCTGGGAGGTGGACCCGAAGGTTAATACCCCATGTTGGCTTGTGGTATGATCGTCGGCATGGTGAAGTAGATTACTATCTAACCCAACTGCTAACCGGGCATGGATGCTTTAGAGCTTACCAGTTGCGATTTAAACTGGACAGCACAGCTGTATGCCCCACATGCCAGAATATCGAGGAAACAGCAGAGCATGTGTTCTTCATTTGCATCCGTTTTGCCGAAGAAAGAAGAGAGCTAGAGAGATTGTGTGGAGAGAGCATCACGCCAGAAAACCTAGTAAGCCATATGCTGCGCTCCGAACAACACTGGGACGAAGTGAAGAGATTCGCAGCAGTAGTCCTTAAGAAGTTGAGAGTGGAAGAGAAGGCTAGAAGAGTCGACTAGCATGGTTAAAACCATGCTAATAGATCAATAATGCGGCAACCAGCCATATCCCTCCACGAAGTAATGCCTAACGGCGGTCCCGTGGAGAGGATTTACCAGGTGTAAAGGGAGGTGGTTTTAGTGGGTAAAAATCCCACACACGTAACAGGTACGGGCCTATACGTGTCTTTTGAAGATTTCCACATACCCTCGTAAAAAAAAAGAAAAAAAAGAAAAAAAAAAAAAAAAAAAAAAAAAAAACACACACACACACAATCATATTCCATGACTCGACAAGATTCGGTGGTAGAGGTTCATCCCAATTAAGTCTGGCCTTCCAACTTTCTTGCAGAATTTTGGCGAGAAGAATGACCGGTGCCAGGAAGCCCAACGGGTCAAATATCCTTGCAACAGAAGACAAGACCAGATGCTTGGTCAAGTTACTATGGTGTGGCGTACTTATGTGGTACGAAAATGTGTCAGATCCAGGATTCCAGACCAATCCCAGAATCTTAACAGTACTGCCTACAGATTCGTCTTCCCCCTTTATACACACAAATTCCATAGACTTCTCTTGCTCTAGTGGGAGAAGCGTCGGTTCAGTAGAAGCCCACTTGCTCAAGCTGAATCCACCTTTTGAGAAGAGACCGCAGAGTTGCTCCTTCAACATGACCGCTTCCTCTAGGGTGTCAGCTCCGGAGACGATGTCATCAACAAACATGTCCATTAAGGCGCGATCGGCTGCGAGCGGAAAACTGGCTCCTTCATCAGTAATGAGTTGTTGAATGACTCTCAAGGCTTGATATGGACTAGCTCTAACACCATAGGTAACAGTGTTCAATTCCCATTCAACAAGGTTTTCCTTGGGACTATATCTCCATAAGATGTGCTGACAGATGTCTTTCTGGAGCTTGGGACCACGAAACTAAGCATCATTGAGACTGATTCCGACCGAAGGTGCACAAGAAGTGTCAAAGACAACTCTTAATTTAGAACCTTATACGACGCCATGGTGGAGAATCAGGAAGTTTGAGGTTGTCTAAGCCACCGACATAGGCCCGAGATATCTGTACTCCTTCATAAAATCAGCATATCGTTGAAAGAAAGATGGGTCACTTGCAAAACATCGTTCAAGATTGAGAAACCTCCTAGTCACTAGTTCTCTGTATTCACCGAGAGTATTAGAGCTTGGTTTGAACGGTAGACGAACCATGTAACGACCTTCTCTAGTGCGGGAGCAAGTTGTCTTGAAGTGATGTTCACAATGATCGTTGTCCGGGTGGTTCCTATTGACCGGAACGGGTTCCTCTAGCTCCCAGAACTTCTTAAGTATTATATCAAGATTACTAGATGACTGGTCAAGGAATGCAGAGATTTTGGTAGTCAGGGGCTGATCCAGCGGACCAAGAACTGCAAGGCCAAAAATGGTAGGTAAGAATGAGAGTTTTCCTATAGGAGAAGGTTTCAGTGGTCCTTTTAAGATTGAAGAGATTATATAGGAGCCAATTGGAAGATCTATAACCCCAGGGGTCCCCAATGATCTGTCGGCTAAGTCAAACTTGGCGAGTGAGGCAAGTATTGATTCGCAGATTTGAGTGCCGGGAATCTGAGGTGATATTTGGTCAACCACAACTGCTTCAAATGCAACTTCTTCTGGCCCACGATATAGTTTTAAGGTAAGGTTGACTATTCCAATAGGGTTGACTGGGTCCCCTCCAAGACCTAGAAAAAACTTATCATGAACTTGGATAGAAAGCCTTAACTTCGTTGACATTTCTGTTGTTATGAATGTCTGTTCGCTACATGTATCCACTAGCGCCCTCGCTGGGTGAAGGCCGTTGGAACTATCAGCAAGAAAGCATTGCACAGTAGGAAGCAGCACCATGTTTTGGATCTTCGTGTTTGACATAGGGCCTGAGCTGAATGCCATGTCCAGCATTATTTGAATCAGCGGTAGAAGGCTCTTCAGCTTCTTGATGAAGAAGGCTGTGGTGTCGTTTATTGCAGACTTGGCAGTTCCATCTGGATTTGCATTCAGACTTTGTGGGTTCCGTTGAAGCAATTCCTACATCCTTCCAACCGTTCACAAAGCTTATGCGACAATCGATGGGCAAGTCAACGAAAGTTTGGCAGCGGGAAAGACTGTGGAGTCCTTTCATATTCTTAGAGTATTTTCATATTTTACAAACCGGAACTTAGCAGCCTGATTGTCATCTATCTCCATCATGATTGCAGAAGCCTCGATGATCTCGTACTTAACCTTGTTATAATCGGCAATCCAAGCTTCATCAGGCAAGAGTCGGGTTCGCCATAATGGACTTGTAGTGAGTCGCGATCATCCCATGCTTCCTGGTATTGCTCCCAATCAGACTGCCAAGAAGCTAATCTTGCTTTAAATCGTCGAATCTTTGTTTCATCTTCGAGAGCCGCTTCACCTTCGGCAAGGATGCCTACTATTGAACGTTTAAATGCTCAAAGTTTCCTTTCATACACCTGACAATTGACTTTGAAATCAATTATAGAATTAGGCATTATTGCAAAAAAAAAAAAGAAATTAGATATTCAAGACACAGAAAACCAGGCAAGAGGCGGTGGAGGAGAACAAGCCAGTAAACAACAATGAAGATTAATAAAGAATGTAAGAAGAAGACAAGAGAAAAATGAAGCGAAAAATAAGAAAGAAAATCTAATTCACTAGGGACAATTAGAAATAAAATAATTTCACAATCATTAAAACTAGAAAGAATAGGAATAAATATAAATATGAAAGGTAAGAAAGCAGTAAGAATGTAAATCCAAATTCATGAGGGACAATTAGAAATAAAATAATTTCACAATCATTAAAACTAGATAGAATAGGAATAAATATAAATATGAAAGGTAAAACAACACTAATTAAAGAAATTAGAATCAAACTTACCACTAATAAGGTGGTGTGGGCCGAAAATGACCTACGAATAGGCGTGACTATGCACACTGATCTATGTTAATGTAGTAGTTAAGAATAGACAGCAAGTGCCGTGCCTCTTTGGAGGGGTGATAAGGCAGGTAACCAGTCAATGGCAGTTACCTCTTGGCCCAAGTGTAATGTTTTAAATTATTATTCATAAATATCTATAAACTGTGAAGAAATGCAGATGTAATAGTTAATAATTATTGTGAATATGATTGTGAAACAGACTTATTGAAATGATTGTGCATTGTTTTATCTGTAGCATAAAATATATGGTTAATTTAATTTGAACAAATTATTATTACCATTCCATGACTTCCTTTGAATTTAACAATTAAACAGATGAAAAATGCTGCTTAATTAACAGAAATAATGTTAAATTAAAGTTATTGATAATGTAAAGAGATAATTAAATTAAATGGTTAATTTGATTAAAGTATAACCTATTAGATGAGGTCAAGAAAAGTTAATAATAATTATAATTATTTCTGTTAACTGTCTGTAATTTATAGTAGTGAAATAAATACATAATATCAAATAATATACGAGTACTAGATTAGATTTAAAACATGAAATTAGTAAGATATTACTCAAATTCGGAAACTTAACATTCATAAGCTTATGATTTCTCCATATATATTATCCAGTGGGACATATAAATTTAAAATAATTATTGACTGTATGCATATCTCTATGAGTGTAATAAGTTATACAAAATAAAAATCTTTAAGTTTAATGAATCCGGGAAATTTTACTATTAATTAATTTTACAACTGATGATGCTTGAATTTTAAATTTATCGGGGCCCAGTGGACCATGACTAAAATGTGGACTAAGAATATTTTTGAGAATATGAGAATAAAATAATTGAATTTCTCTGGAAGAGTGGACTGTATTATCTGATTTGGTAAAAGAAAATAAAAGAAATTATATGGAGAAGATTATAATGACTGAACATATTATATTTACAATATTATCTGTGGTGAAATAAATCTTTGGCTTGATTTTCTTCATTGCTTCATTGGTTGCTTGCTCTTCTCCGTCCTCCTGCTGGCCGCCTGTAGATGGAATTACTCCATAATGTGCGTTTTATTCACTGTGCCAATGTACGAGGTGTGACTATTAAATAACGAGACTGACACTGACGCTGTAAAACATTCTATTTTTATTTCATACATTTTTACTTATTATCACCTTCAATATACACCCCTCCTCTATCCCTACAACGCTCCATGCGAATCTTCCATTGTTCGAAACAGTCCTGGAAGTCTTTTTCTGTCAGCTCCTTCAGGACGGGTGCCGCTTTCTCTTTCACAGCTTCAAAAGACTCAAATCTTGTTCCTTTTAATGCAGATTTCACCTTAGGAAACAGATAGAAGTCGCAAGGCGCAAGATCCGGCGAATAAGGCGGATGGTCTAACACTGGGATGCTGAATTTGGCTAGAAACCTCTTAACAGACAATGCGGAATGAGCCGGCGCATTGTCTTGGTGGAGAACCCATGACTTGTCCTTCCACAATTCAGGCCATATCTATTCGTACAGTTTCAGCAATCGCACGAATACTTAATCGACGGTCAGATCGAATCAGATTACCGATTTTTTCGATATTGTCATCCGTGTTCGACGTGGAAGGGCGACCCGGGCGTGAATCATCTTGAACGTCTTCTCGGCCATCTTGAAAACGCTTAAACCACTCAAAAACACGTGCAAGCGATAAACATTCATTGCCATACACTTCTTTCAATAAATTATAAGTTTCAGTAGCGGTTTTTCCAAGTTTCACATGAAATTTCACGAAAATTCGTTGCTCTACTGTTACACTTAACATTTTTCCGGCGAAACAAAAAAACAACTCTAATCCGAACGAAGGCTACGGCTGTACTGATTTGTTTACAGAAGCGAGAGGCACTACATTCGAAAGAGAAGGCTTCACGATAACAGCTGTTGGTTGCTGGCGTTTGGCGCATGCGCACTTCTTCTGTTGCAGCGTCAGTCTCGTTATTTAATAGCCACACCTCGTACATGTTAGTGGTGTGTTGTTTCGTAACAATCTGTTTATTTGAAACAGTTAATTTCATTAAACAGAAACAGTTAACTGTTTCGGAAAAAAATAAACAGATACAACATTGTAGTGAGAAAAAAAAATGGTAAATAATAATAAAAATTAAACACAAACAATTAAACAGTTTCGAGAAGCAGGCAGAATTAGCAGGTTAACAGGCTGTTGCGAGAATTAGCAGGTTAACAGACTGTTCCGAGAATAAACAGGTTAAGAGGCTGTTTCATTTAGCAGCCTGTTAACCGAAACAGATGTTAGGTTACAATGATAACAGTATGAGGTAAACAACACTATGAGATAACATATCATTGTCAAAATGCACACTAGCCACAAGACTATCGCCCTGTTCGAGGTTGTAACTTGGCACCATTTAGTCTGACTATACCTCTCAGATCCTGGTAGGCAGACGCGATTGCACTGATGAGGTTAGGTGGGACTATCTTATCCTGTCAGGCCTTACAGATTTCCTGACAGGGCACCGAGTCAAAGTCTGTTTTTATATCTAAGAAAGCTATACATATGTTTCGGCCTCTATCTCATGCTTTTTCAAGCACCATTCTCAGCGTGAAGATATGGTTCTGCGTTTGCCTATGAGGTCTGAAGGCAGCTTATTCTTCCTACATATTTTTCTCTACGTATTTCCTAAGTCTATGCTTCAGTATTCTGGTGTAGACCTTATATACCACTGAGGAGAGGCAGTTTGGTCTGTAATTTTCGCACTGTGTCTGGTCCCCTATCTTGCATATAGGCATGATGAGGTTCTCCTCTCTTCCATCGGTATCTTCTTAAGGTTCCAAACTTTTTGGAAGAGGTTCTGGAGGCTCTTGATCATTTCGGGTTCTATTTCGTGGGTGCCAGTAGCTTTCCCCAATTGGATTTCGCAGCCTAGCATTTAGTCACCCATTATTATGATGCTTCTATTCCTCCCATAAGCTGAGGGGTCGTCATGGTTAAGAAGTGCTTTGTTGTTTGATGGTCAAATTATGCTACTAGGCGAATCGGATGGTGCTATAGAGGGTGCAGTATAATTAGGATAGGTATCTTTAACGATCGCCAGCCATCGCAGAGGCTCAGGGCTTTCATTTTACATCCCATAACCAAGGAATCTATACTATCTTTACTTTAAAAGATCGTTGGCAACCTGGCGGGATGCGAACCGATAACATTTAGCAGTGTAAGCTGCTATGCTGAACAACAGTCCCCCCCCCCTCCACAACCCCTCGGTGGTGGTGCCAATGTCCCTAGCAATACTTTAGACTAGAATGCTTTAATTACCACAAATGTCGTCAAGGTTATAATTAGGTTAATAAACCACAATATCTTGGGATCCATTCAAGCCTGAAAAAGGTTACATTGAACTTGGAAAAGGTACATTTGACGTGAAAATGCTATATATATATATATATATATATATATATATATATATATATATATATATATATATATATATATATATATATATATCATATGCAAAGGCAAATTAAAAACAAAATGATTCCAAAACCGTTTATTTATATTATTAAATAAATTTCTTATAGTAAACATTCTTACATGTATTGAAGTAAATATACCCTTGTGTATAACAAGAATTTATATGATTACAGTTTCTTATTAAATAAAACATTTAATAATATTGTTATTAAAAATTAGTTGATTAAATATTATACTGATCTAGAAAAAAAAGTTGAATTAAAGCCATCATGATCAAAAGATGAGATTGCTGTGGCTCAGGGCGCTATAATATTGTTTGTCACCGTCTTGCCTTGCCATGTCTTGTTTTCCACGTTGGAATTGGTAATAGTGCAATCGGTCAATTTTGAATTCCTCACTTGTGAGCTTGTTAAGGTGGTCCTCGTTAGTGTACTACCGTAATCTTTGGAAATGGTCAGAGTGCAATCGGTCAATCTTGAATTCCTCACTTGTGAGTTTGTTAAGGTGGTCCTCGTTAATGTACTACCGTACGCTTTGGAATCGGTCAACGTCGAATCCTGGCAAACTGTGCCCTCCAACAAAGAATTAGTGTTAGTGCAGCTGGCAGCAGCTGAGAACCCCACCAAGGAGCAGATCAACAGGAAGTAGAAGCAGGTCGCGGCCATCTCGATATATACTAAGCAGCTCTTCCTATCCGCGTGCTATTTATACGGATCGTGGCGCTTCTTGCAAACAGTCGCAAATAATCATGAGTCACAGTGTTGTGAATCGTTATCCGAAGTTGTGACATAAACATGCATCCTTGAGATAGCGCGTCGTAAAAATAATAAATCATGAAAACGACCAACATAGGAAAATTTCTTTGATTTGTGAGTTTATCGAAACGTCAACGAAAGGACGACCTCTTAATAATTATATTCCCCAAATCCACACCTTAAGCTATAATAAATTGCAAAACATGCCACTTTGACGGATAAACTACACAAACTTTTAGTCACATTATTTTTCAATATAAGTTGTATGAAATGCCACCTTCTAATGTATATCTGTTTATCTAGAATCTGGAGAACTTTCTTTTTTAGTAAAAATGACATGTCATTTTACCATCTGAGCACAGAAATATAAAATATGGAAGAATTTCATGAACCAAAAAAGTAGAAAATGAATTTGTTTTTCATAGTTAAATTTTTCAATTTCCGTTAATCAAGCAGTACCTAATGTACATCTATAATATGTAGTTAGAAAGCTGTTATGTCATATATGTACGATATATAGGTTTGGTTGATATTACCAGGTTTAAAATTTCATTTACGTAATATTGAAATTTCATTTACGTAAATATTGTAGAACTTATGTAGGTTTAAATAATTTTATTATAGGTTTAAACATAATTTAAAAAAATAATTTTTTTAAATTAAAATTTTATAATAGGTTTGAATTTTATAATGGGTTTAAATAATTTAAATAATAAGAACTTAAAGTTTATCACTCGCAATCGAAGGCGAAATGGGTGATATGTATATTTTTCCGTAATAGCGGTTAAGGAAAGCTTTAAAATGATGTCTCATTCATGATGAAGTATTAAGGAATTTGATGAAGTATTAAGGAAGTTATGGCGTACCGACAAAAAAAAGGTCCTGAGAAATAATAAGATACATGATGATGTAAGATTACCGACGTACTGAAAGAATCGTTGAGAACTGTTTAAAATCACATGTTTTGTGTTTCACTTTACAATGTCTCAGCTATTGTTTTTAGTTGCTTCTGAATTATACATAAGTATAAATAAATGTTTATGGAGTTTGTTTCTAATTTGCCTTTTCATCCGGTGAACTTTAATAAAACTCCCAGAATCTAGTAGATTACAATATTTACCTTCACCTGGACCAGAGACTGACATGGAAAACCAACATCGGAATGAAAAGAAAACAAACAATTTTGAACTTAACATTAAAAGCACATCTTGGGGTCAGCTCTGTTGTTTGAGGATAGCATTCTGTTGTTTGAGCATAGCGGCTACAATGCTAAATGTAATCGGTTCTCATTCCGCCAGGTTGCCAACGATTTTTTAAAGTAAAGATTCTTTGGTTATGTGGCGTAAAATGGAGTCCCTGAGCCTATGCGATGGCTGGTACTCGTTAAAGATACCTATGTTTGATTTATAACATCAACATTACTTGGTCTGTTATAAACCTTATTGAATATGGGCTGGTGTGGTTTGAAGTGGACTGTATAAAGGTAAAATAAGTTTAAATTGAAATAAAATAAATGTATTCTTCCAAAGAAAATAATCTTTTGGGGTGGACCTGAAGGTTTTCACATTATTGTTAGTGGTTAGATTTAAATTTAGAAAATATAGTGACATTATGATTTAAATAAAGATGAGATGATTGACGGTTGAAATTTGGCTGAATTTAAATAAAGATGAGATGATTGACGGGTTGAAATTGATGATGAATTTCTCTTTTCTCCTGATGATATTATTCTGTGAATAAATTTATATTACTCACTGTTTGCCTGCCGGCCAGCTCATGCTCCCTACTCTCCCTCTGCCCGGGTTCACTGATTGGATCTACTCCATGATTTGGAAATTATGGTGAATCATAAAAAAAAAGGTTTTTGCCCGCATGCGGTCCTTGGCTCGCTTCAAAGTTCCTCTCCTGCACATTCAAGTCGGCGTAGTTCCATTGAGGGCCGTAGGTGGCAGCAGCGACGTACTTAGCGTGAGTAGGAACGAATTGAGAGTACGCAGCGTGAAATATGTCATACTGTTTTAAAAATTGCATTTAGGTAAAGAAGACGCAAATATGTGTGGGTACATAGAATACGCTTCAGTTTACCTGAACAACCTATTCTAATTCCGATTAGCCAAGTAGCATAAATTGACCAACAAACAACAAAGTACTTTTTAACCTTGACGACGTAAGGGATAGTTAAAGCGGGTCTGTTTCAGAAGCCTACCTCCAGTTATTTTTGCCATGGTAACAGTTACTTATGATTATCATTGACTTAACCTTAAATGTTATTGAATTGTATCCATCAAAATAACTGGGTATTAATTGTTTTACTGAAACATATGTTAAATTGACCATTCTTTTTATTGATACTTAATATTATATTGTGAAAAAGTCCCATTATTAAAATGGGATTGTTAGATTTGGTTAGGAAGGTAAATGATGAAGATTCTGCCGTCAAGTTTCTACAAGAAAATGGTGTTCTCAGTAACAGATCACACCTAAACCTACATCAAATCAAACCTACATCACATCAAACCTAACAGATCACAAGAAACTCTACTAGGATTAATAAAAGAGTGTATTAAGCCAGGGACTTTGATCATTTCGGACTGTTAGGCGAGCTATTGAGGGATTCCGAAGCTAGAAGGTTTCAATTTCAAGCACCAAACCGTCAACCATTCTAAAAATTTTGTTGATCCATTAACATGAGCCCACACTAACAATGTCGAGGGCTTATGGGCCTTAGCGAAACGACATAACAAAATTCAGTGTGGAACTAACAGGAATCATTTGGATTCTTGTTTATGTGCGTTTTTATGGCGTCAAAGATACGCAAATTGTGATTATTTTGACCAAATATTAAGTGATATAATCAAGTTTATGCCCCAAGGAAATTAAAGTGACATATGTTTTTTTGTAAATAATTCTTCAGTTAAATATAATGTTTATAATCAATTACTTTTGAGGTTATTTAAAAGAGTAATCATATTGTTCTTAAAAAGTAACCGTTGGCATGGCAAAAATAACTGAAGGCAGGCTTCTGAAACAGACCCGTTAAAGCATTCTGATCTGAAATATTGCAAAGAATAGAGGACTCACATATTTATGGGGGTCACCGCTTATACTCTAACCTTACTATATATTTCATATATAGGTAAGTGAAAGTATAAAAGTTAAAGAATGCAAGATAAAAATTAAATTCGGTATTACTTCGGATGAGGCGCTCCAAGATGGCCGCCGCCGTCAGTAAACAACAAGGTAGTCCAATCACGCCCTACACGATTTCCTCGGTTCACTTCGGCTTTGCCGAATCTTCCCGAGATCCGATGTCGGCTTTATCCACATTTTTGGAGGGTTATTCATTCGTATCTTACTTGATTAGGTTAGGTATGATTCAGTCACCACCATCTGTACCTATATCCAGATGGCATATTTATATAACGACTTTCCAAAAGCTCGTCGAAACTGGGAACTATTGATCGAAAAAATATTTACTTATACATATAACTTTTGATTTGGTTAGGGTACAATAACATTAAAAAATATAAACCGTTAATTAAAAAATCTGGTGCGTGCGCGCAACACACAACTTTCACTTACCAACTTACTTAGATTAGAAATTGACGTATTTTGCTAAATATCATTTCCCAAAGTCACACATTTTTCTACATTCATATCTTATTTTTGTTAATCGTTAAAGCCGTTTTTGAGAAAATAAAAAAACCCCGTGAAAATGATACAAAATTTATTAAGTAAAGTCCGCCCTCCCGTAGATCAATTTTGATGAAATTTTTACAGTCATATCTCGGGCATATAAATACATCAAATACCAAGTTTGATCAAAATCGTTAAAACCGTTTTTGAATAAATAAAAAAAACACGAGAAAATGATACAAAATTTATTAAGTAAAGTCCCCCCTCCCGTAGATCAATTGTGATGAAATTTTTACAGTCATATCTCGGACATATAAATACAGCAAATACCAAGTTTGATCAAAATCGTTAAAACCGTTTTTGAGTAAATAAAAAAAACACGTGAAAATGATACAACATTTATTAAGTAAAGTCCCCCCTCCGGTTGATCAATTGTGATGAAATGTTGGCTATCACATATTTGGCATATACATACATCAAATACCCAGTTTGGTCAGAATCGTGAAAGCAGATTTAGAGTAAATAAAAAAAACACGTGAAAATGTTACAAAATTTATTAAGTAAAGTCCCCCCTCCGGTTAATCAATTTTGATGAAATTTTTACAGTCATATCTCGGGCATATAAATAGATGAAATACTCAGTTTAATCAAAATCGTTAGAGCCGTTTTTTAGAAAATCGAAAAAAACTAAAAAGTTATAAAATAAAGTACCCCCTCCCTTTGAGCAAATTTGATGAAATTTTCGCTGTCACATCGCGGGCTTATACATACTCTAAATACCCAATTTCAGGTTTGCACGGTTTATAGTTTTTGAGCTAGTCTGTTCACACACACACACACACAGACACACAGACAGACACACACACACACAGACCATTTCGCGGGACTTGGTTATTTTGACTCAGGGGATCCCAAAACGTGTATTTCCGTTGAAAACCGGAAGTCGAAAATTTTCACGATCGCAATACTTCCACTTACTATATATTTCATATATAGGTAAGTGAAAGTAATTAACCCTTTCTTCAATCTAATAAATCATGTACAATTTGTTCTTTTTCCTATGGAGTCATATAATTTAAAATCATGATCAATCATTTTAAAAAAATATCCTTTTTGGTTATTTAAATAAATTTTCTTGAAAAAACCAAAAAATGATAACCTGGTGGTTAGGAATATTTGGATTCTTATGCTACTAATTTATTTGTACCTTTTGCATTTAATGTGACTTTAACTTCAACCCATTTAAACAGGACAATAACACATCTTTAAAAAACAAACAAATAAATTTACAAAACAGAGGATTAAATTTATTTTTTAAATATTGCTAAAGAGTCTATCAAATTTAAAATTTTAAGGAACCATCACAAGAAATTTTCATATATTGAAATAGTAGTTCTACTCATATCTATTGTACTACTTTAATTATATTACAGAAACATTTCTACATTATGATGGTTTTTGCCATGTGCATGATTATGCACATAGTATTTATAATTATCAACTTTTATTTTTATAATATCTATTTGCTTTGTATCAGAGTAACACTTGCTCCAAAAGTTTTTTCTAATTTGGATATCTTATATTCTGACATACCTCTTTTTTTCACTTTCCTACGTTAATTTGTGAATCTAAAATTTTGGAATACCTCTCCAGTCTAATGGTAATTGTCCATGGCATTTTTAACTCCTTTGACTTTTCTGATTTATCTTTCTGCATAAAAATGATCTAGAACATTTCAAACCAAAAAGTACCCAAATTGGTCCAGTACTTCTCACAAGATGCACTTCACTAAGCAAAAAAATTTAATTTTTATTAAATGAATAATGCATTATGCATCATAACATAATGTAATATATAGCATAAGGCATCAAACTTATTGTTCCTTCCACTAGCAATATTTGTTTTTCTTTTCTTACTTCCACAGACGATATTTCCTTCACACACATCCAATAGGAACCCTCAGTCTCTCCGCAAGGGCAGGTCAAAAAGTTCTCGGCCAGACAGGAAGGAGGGAATTAATATAAAGGATTAATCCCTAATCATGTTTACCTACTCAATAGTTATATGTACTCAAACTTTTATAATCCTTTTGTGTCTTTTCTATTATTTATAATACTTTTAGTTTTACCAGTTTGCTCTTGCCAATAAAATGAGTAACATTGAATACAGAGCTGTGAAGAAATTTTTAGTTAAAGAGGGCATAAAACCTTTAGGTTTTTGAATGTTTAAAAAATGTGTATGGGGACTTGTCCCCTTGCTATAGCATTGTGAAAAGCCACCTGTTGAGTTTAAAGTCACACCTTCAGTCTGAAAAATCATGCCCAGAATTTTTTGGGATTCAGAAGGAATCCTGATGACTGATTACAAAGACAAAGGCATAACAATCACAGGAGAATACTATTGTAATGTTTTGACCCACTTAAGATAACAATCAAGGAGAAGAAGAGGGCAAAGCTGAGCCGAGGAGTAATGCTGCTTCATGACAATGCCTTTAACGATATCCTCTTGTCAAGAGGATATCGTTACAATGATACTACTACTGCTGTTACAGTGATTTCCATGATAAGCCTTAGGGGGTGCCTCAATGATCTCTTTTGGGCCTGATTCTATTTTTATTTTATGTAAATGACCTTTGTTCGACACCTTTGAATAGTAACCTTACAGCATTTGGTGATGACTTGGCGTTCTCTTACTCTAATAAAAGCTGGGATACTTTTCAGTTTCATAAACAGCATGATTTGGTTTTCATAAGTCACTGGTTCGATAAATATTGAGCCATGAAACTGATTTGTTTTTTTTTTTATATTAGATTACTTTTAGAATAGGATTCAAATTAACATTTCATAAAAAGGTTTATTTAGACATAGTAAACAACTATAATAGTAAATAAATATATAAACAAATAATTACCGTTTAATTTTATAATTAAACAAATAATTAAACAAATATTTCAGTTTAAATATTTAAGTATAATAATATAATTGATATTGGGCTATAATAATAAATATAAAATAATAATATAAAAGGCTATTTTGGAGATCATATATTTGATATATAACAACCGAATTAAAGATACGGCTAACAGAAATTTACTTTATACCGAATAAAAGTATTATTTCTTTTTTGTTAAAATTTATTATGCACCTTGTCCTTCTGTTTTTAGTATGGAATTCTCTGTTGAGGTACTACCTATGTCAGTGTAATTAAACTTTTAATAACTATGCAAAAAAATAATTATAACTATATTGAAGAAGAGAACTAGAGAACCTTCTTGCCCGCTTTTTTAACTTTTAAAAATATTACCAGTTAATTACTTATTTTTGTATAAAAGATTAAGTATCTTTGTCATTAGAAACACTGGCACTGAAGCCTACCGTAGATGACACAATGAACCTTTATGCTCACTAAAATCACATACTGAATTAACTCTAAATTTTAAGCAGCACTTCTTTATTCACTTCATGGTCAAAGAAGTAATATTACATTTTTTAATTGATTGATATAGTGGTATATTTTTTTTTTCTAAAATTCAATAAATAGATTTAAGCCCCCCCCCCCCCCCCCCCCAAGGTAGTGATCTTGGTTGAGCCACTATATAAATTATATTTCAGTGACTCGTAGAACTAGTCACTGTACGGGTCTAGCCACACATGTCCGCACCGAATCCGCACCGCAGCCTAAAGGTCAGGCCACAGGCCACTTTAGGCATAACTAAAGGTAATATGCAAGTTAAATTAAAAATATCCTGAACATAACCTATATTAGTGCTGCGGTGCGGATCCGGTGTGGACATGTGTGGCCAGACCCTAATTTGTTTAATTTACCCAAACCAAATTAAATTTTTTTCAATTCTTCATTTTGCACCAAATAATTTTAAACGTCTTCCTGACAAATATAAGGATATTATCATTTAAAAAATCATTTTTTCTGCCGTAGTACGATATATTTTTTCATAAAAAATTTAGATTATTTTATTCTGCCAAAAAATTGTTTGTATGGCACTTCCTTTTTTAAAAAAAATTCTACAATTATATTCTTATGTTTAATTTAATATACACTTTAATCAACACAGACTATGAATATTTCTTTGTGATGTGAGGGTGACCCTAATAGAGGTAACAATTCCATGGTCCAAATGTTAGCCCAACTTAGATTATTTGGTAAACAAATAAAATTACTTATAAAAATTCTATATACATTATTAAACCTGAATTCAATTGCACTATCTGTAATCTCCAAGCAAAAGAAACCTTGTACTATATATATTTTTTTTGGCCTATATATTCTAATACTCAGAAAACACTATATTCCCCTAACCGAAAATATAAATATTTCATTGATAGTATGTAATAATTCATTGAATAGCTAAAGGAAAAAGACAAGATATCGTTAGTAAACATTTATTATTTGTCTCGCTTCTGAAGTCTTTTGTAATTAATGAATAATTTACTAACTATATAAATGTTTCCCTACAGACAATTTAACAAATATTAAGGCAAATTAATTTATTTTATGGGTATAGTGGCTGTTAACCGTATTTGAGCAATCACCAGGGGAATCTCATCTTTACCATTTATTGCTTATTTACAACGTTTCGGCTATGTCGCCATTTTCAAGTCTAAAAATTAGTTTAATCCATTAAACATTATTAAATAACAAAACTTCAAATATAATGAATAACAATATTAAAATTGTAAAAATCTTTTTCCTTAAAGAAGGAAGCACTATTCAATAATTTAACCATTTACTAGCAAAATTGCTCAAGAATGTATTTTCAATTAAAATCTTTTTTAAAATATATAATTCAAAAACTTAATTTAAAAAAAATTATTATAAGGTTCACATAATAAATAATTACATTAAAATACAATAAATTAAAAATTAAAATACCTCAATCTGAACAAAGATGTAATGCATCCAGCTTTAAACAATGCCTTCATCAACTCAACATAAAACTTCTTTTTTCATAAATTAAATATATATAAACCATCAACTGGTGTCGTCATTTAAAAAGTTGAAAGACTTAAATTGTGTTAATGTTGGCCACGCAAATCCCTTTTTAACCCTTATTTCTTAATACCTCCCTTATTTTAAATAAACTAGGAATATGTAACTATCAAATTTAATAAAGTTTCCTTACTGCTGTTTCTATTTTTCAAAATATTCTGACAGAATTATTGAAGAGAAAAAAAAAAGAAGAAAAAAAAACCTATAAAACTTGTTTTTTACATTTTTTGTTATATAATATTGTATTTTGTTTAATATTTCTGTATAACATTTTCCTAGATTTTTGGTATCTGTTTTAAAATTTACCGCTTTGTTAATATTTTGGGTAATATGTATCGCCTCCTTCAATTTTCTTTTTTGGTTATTACTTTCTTTATGCACAATAGAGACCTCGTCAAAATGAAATTTATGTTTAGTTGTAAAGCAGTGCTTGGCTGGGGCAGTTTTTTCACTATTATTTTGTAAATTATTAGTGTTGCTTATATGTTGTGAAATCCTGTCTTTTAAGTATTGACTAGTTTCCCCATAGTACGAACCTGGGCAATGCAGGCAATTGATCTTATTTATATACTACCCCAGTCATCAAATCTTTGGGTATTTTATCTTTCATGTTGTTGTGCATTTTTTTAATTTTATTTGATGAGTTTTTTATTATTATCCAATTTAAAGTTATCTATATCATAATTAATAAAGGATCTATTAATATTTTCTGACAGGCCTTTTATATAGGTGCATTTAAAAAATGTTTTGGGTGTCAATGTCTTAGGTGTTATTGATTGTTTTATCAATCAATGAAATTCCATTATTTTCTTTTATTTTTATATTTATTTTCCAGTATTTTTTTATTAAGTTCCTAGGGTTGACTACATTAAGTCTTACTTTGTCTGTTATTTTTATTGCTGTGTATATAAAATTATTGAGAACATTGAAGGGGGTGATTTGATAAATAATTCAAAATTATATCTTTGCTGGTGATTTTTTTGGCCCATTCTGTAATTATTTTGCATCCGTTCCTAATTATATTCATGTCTAGAAATCTAATGTTTCCATTCTCTTCCTCTTCTTTTGTTAACTGAATTCTATCATTATATTTATTTAATTCTTCAAACAATGGCTTTATTTGTTTTTCATTTATTACACATAATATATTGTCCACATATTTTATAATTAACTTTGGTTTAACGATTTCTTTATTATTATTAATTACTTCATCTAATAGCATATTCATAACTATACCAGACAATGAAACTGACAGAACCCCACCCATAGCTAAACCTGCTAACTGCCTGTATATTTTGCCATTGAATTTGAAAAAAACATTTTCACAACAAAGCTTAATTCCTTCCAAAAATACACTTTTGTTTTTTATATCAGTATATGGTTCTATTTCATGCCATTTTTCATTTATACATTTAATAATGAATTTGATTGGTACTGAAGTTAAAAGTGCAGTGACATTAAAACTTATTAACTTGTCTCCTTCTTCTAAGATGATGTTATTTAATAACTCTTTTGCTTGAACTGAATTTTTTATATCATAGCAGTTGTTGTTATTTAAGTGATCTAATGCATGTTTTATAAATTTAGAAAGTTTATATGCAGGGCTATTGATGGCGTTTACTATTGGTCTGAATGGTTTGTCAGGTTTGTGAAGTTTTATTAAGCCAAACATTCGGGGGTGAATTGGATGCTTCTCTAATATTCTTTTATAAATATCAGTATTTATATATTTATTATTTAGTAATTTTTCTATGTATTTCGTAACATTATTTTTATTTTCATTCAATGGATCTATTCTAATTTCCCTGTAAGTATTATTATCATTAAGTAGGTGATACATTTTATCTAGGTAAAGATCTTTATGCATTACTGCCACTTGTTTGGTTTTGTCGGATTTAACTACTATTATATTAGGGTTTCTTCTTTTAAATTTAATAGTTAATTCTATGTCTTTTTCCCAGGCTCTTATCAATGAATTAACTTTACTTTTCCTTGCTTTATTTTTATCCAAAAAATGAATTAAAAATTGTTAACATTTTCCCCTAAACTCAAAATATTAATCATCCCACTGGGAACCTCGATTTCGCATAAATTTTCTACTAAATTTTTCTTATATAGATTATTATATCGGTCTAACATTTCTTTGTCATTATTATTATTATTATATAATCTTAGTTTAGAATTTATGTTATTAGCATATATATATATGCAATATATGTGGAGGGACTATGTTATCATTTTTGCATCTCTTTAATTAAAATATCTTACCTTTTGCTTTTACAACTTTGATACTATGATAAAATTCAAAAAAGTTGTAAAAGCAAAAGGTAAGATATTTTATTTAAAGAGGTGCAAAAATGATAACATAGTCCCTCCACATATATTGCATATGATAGTCCCTCCACATATATTGCATTCTGCAATAGGCTTGGAAAAATGCTTTAATAATAATATTTTAACTAATCAAAAGAAAACTAACCATTTTAACAATTCAATTGACGAAATCCTAAGTATGGATACCAAACAAGGTTATTGGCTTCTTAATAATGCACAAAAAGAACTGGAGAAGATCAAATTGGAAATTGTTCAAAAATATGCGAGCAAGAATGAGAAATTTGTTAACTTATGTGATAAACATATGAATATAATAATACACTGGCAAACAGTAAAATTAAAATCAAAATTAAATAAGATAATAGACCTTTCTATTACCAAGCCATATGCAATTAAAGGGGATAGCATTCAAAATAACCAAACATCTATATATGCTAATAATATAAATTCTAAACTAAGATTATATAATAATAATAATAATAATAATGACAAAGAAATGTTAGACCGATATAATAATCTATATAAGAAAAATTTAGTGGAAAATTTATGCGAAATCGAGGTTCCCTGAGGGATGATTAATATTTTGAGTTTAGGGGAAAATGTTAACAATTTTTAATTCATTTTTTGGATAAAAATAAAGCAAGGAAAAGTAAAGTTAATTCATTGATAAGAGCCTGGGAAAAAGACATAGAATAAACTATTAAATTTAAAAGAAGAAACCCTAATATAATAGTAGTTAAATCCGACAAAACCAAACAAGTGGCAGTAATGCATAAAGATCTTTACCTAGATAAAATGTATCACCTACTTAATGATAATAATACTTACAGGGAAATTAGAATAGAACCATTGAATGATAGATAATTGTATTCTCTTTTCAATGATACAGTGGCTCACAGTCCAAATGATGCAAACAAATATTTTTATTTCAAATGCTAATTACTTCTTCTTTGTTAAAATTTAAAAACCAATGCATATGAGGACATAATGATACACTGTCGTACATTAAATTTATATAATCAAATCAACTCAACGGCAAGTATAGAAGTAGGAAAAAAATTCTTCATTAAAACTTGTAGGGATTGAAGGTCACAGTGAAAAAGATGCAATGTTTATTTCCGTTTAGAAAAAAATGAAAGTAACAAGTAGCCTTCAATTATCGGGTAAATCAGTTATTAACCTTTTCATTCTTTCAATGAAAACAAAAATAAACAATACGAAAAGAATTAATCAGTCTAGTTAGAGTTTTTGCTTAAAATGGGTGAGCATAAAACTATTCGTGAAGAGAAATAGTGATTAACAATTTTAAAATGGACAAAACACAATGAAAAATCACCTCTATTAACAATTGGAGTTATGTCTTCGTTCAACATATTATTGAAAGTTTTAAAAAGGAAAATATAATAATAAGGAAAGCTAGGGAGAGTGCAAACAGTTTTTTGCTGGTAACGATGAGCGTTGGATTCAGCGTCAAATAACAAATAATCCAAAATTAAGTGTTCCAAAGTCGGCTATATTAGTTAAAAAACATTTCAATAAAATCGTTTCAGCTGAAACCATTCGAATGGTCTTAAGAAAAAACCAAAACAAGGTAGAGTTGCAATGCAAAAACCTTTTATGTGTGACAAAAATAAAAAACTTCGAATCAATTTTGCTAAGGATTGTTTAACAAAAGACATGGACTTCTGCTAAAGTGTTCTATATTCAGATGCGTCAAAATTTAATTAGTTTGGCTCTGATGAAAGAGGTTCGCCTGGAGAAAGTCAAATGAAGAGCACCATGAAAAAAATCTTCGCCTGTCCTACTAACTTGAAGGTGGTCATGTCATGGTTTGGTGGTGTATTGTTGCCTCGGGGGTAGGAAATTTTCATTTTATTGGGGGAACAATGGATAAACATTTATATTGTCACATCGTGAAAGAAAAATTTTAAAGCAAGTGCAACCGAACTTGGAATAATAAATAATTTTGATTTTTATAGTGATAATGATCTCAAGCATCCTTCTTATCTTGCAAGAGAATGGTGTTTATATAATTCCCATAAAACTATAAAAACGCCTCCCCAATCACCAGACCTAAACGTGATAGAGAATTCATGGAGTAAATTATAAACAGCACTGAGGAAACATGAGATTTCAAATAGAGGAGATCTAAAAAAGGTGCTTCAAGAAAAATGGGACAAGATAAGCCCAACTTAAACAGAAAAGCTTTTCCAATCCATGCCCAACTGTTTGAAAGAGATAATAAAAAATAAAGGCTTAACTACAAAGTACTCAAATTCAAAATATTTTCGATCTTTTGGATGTTTTTATTTTTGCATCCTTTTCACTGTGACCTTAGAAGTGTATATTATTTATTCATGAAGCTTTAGTTTAATTTTAGGATTTGATCTCAAATAAACTTTTAAGTATTGTCAATTCTACCCTAATGTTTTTGCTTAATATTTGTAAACAAAGATTGTTGAAAATAAATTTCGGCTTGGTATAAAATAGTTTTTTTCAAAGTAAATTCCTTGCATCATCTTGACTTTGAGCCACGTATATGGTAGATTCATGCTTTTAGAGAGAGTTTGTAGCTTTAAATAATTGTATTTATAGTAATTGTGTTATTGTATAATAACACTAGGTTGAATTAATTGTATTAGATTTAAATAGTAATAAAACATTTTGAACTCAGAAGCCCTCAAATGTTTGTTATACCACTTGAAACGTATTTAACTGCTGTCCATTAACACACATTGGTATGAGGATATGTTTTGCTATATTTTAACTATATTTATTTTTATGCGGAACTTTAAAATTTAATTTGAGTGTATTGAATATAAATCTAATTAATTAACCTTATAACTCAATAACCCAATCACTTTATTTCAACATTAGACAGAGAATTTCATCTTCTTTCTATTGATATATAGTTGATTAGGCTGGTTGGAGAGAGATTTTTGCTCAAGGCATTTTTCGATGAATGTTTCACTACTTGGAAATATATATATGTTTCTTATTCTGTACTTAAACATCTTATTCTGAGTGATATGTTGAATAAATTAATAAATTTGGAAAGTTCAGTTCAATTAATACTCTTTCAACAGAAAAAAGTCTTAACATGTACAATTTGTTTTATACTCAAGTCATCATTGGAATTTCAAATATCTCAAAAGTTCAAATGACAAAATTCTCAAAGTAGTGGTTGGAATTTGGTAAAATTTGGCATTTGTGTATGTACTTAATACATACAAGTTTTTATCAAAATGTGAGGTGGCAGGGGATAATATAGAAATTTGGCAGGATGATTTGATATGGAATGACGCTACCTAGTGTTGTTTTAAAAGAAAAATACATGTCATTCCAGCATATTGCGGTTAAAGATGAGCTAAATTCCAAATGGGTTCACAAGATAAAAGTTGTTCACTTTTCATGGGTACACTAAGAACATACCTATTCTTATCTTGTGAACCCATGATTTCTCTACTTTGAAATTTTGCCCACATTTAACCACAATATGCTGGAATGACATATTTTTTAATGGAAGGATTTTTTCTTTTTAAATTAAAAAAACAATTTTAATTTTTTTTTTTAAAAGATATATTTTTAACCGACTTCGAAAGAGGAGGTTACTCAATTTGATAAGTATTTGCCTTCTTTTTCAATATTTAGTCTGATAGATTAAAAAGAAATTACACAGAACACTGAAAAGGATGATATCTGTTCCAGTTTTCTAGCTTCAATAGTTTTTGAGATATATACCAAAAAAATTTTTCAGAAAACCACATTATTTGTTTTCGTTTTTATTACTTTAAAAATTTGTATCTCTAAATCTGTGTCAGAGAAATCTAAAATTTTCAATTTTTTATTACATTCATACATGCTACAAACAACCAAAAAATTATTAAAATTTAAGATTAAACTGATTGATTTGATATGGAATGACCCTTTCAAAAGTAATCATCACATGAATGTTTGGCTGAAGGTTTCTTTTTCAAGCTCCAACTTAATAATTCCCAATATTATTAGTTATGATTGAAGATGGTTTTCCATGCAGATTAATTAAGTAGAAATGATGGGTGTGGTAAAAAAAAAGTAATAATTCCGTTATTTCCACCATTCACTATCCTTAGTCTGATTTCCTATTGTTCAACTTTATGCACCAATAAATCTTATTGTTTATATTAAATCTATTTATTTCATTTAACTCATTACATTTCCATAGCCTCGTTTATTATTATTATTCCATACTCCTACTAACTTATCCTAAACATTTTCTCATACCTATTATATTTTGAGATAGTAAAATATTTTTTTTTTTTGGTCCTCCCCCACCTTGAAGCTTTTTTTTTTTTTTTACGCTATACCTGGTTTCCCAAGCCAGGGGAAAGGGTCAGGGATTAATGCTGAGTATGATAGTAACATTTGATGTATATGAATATATATATATATATATATATATATATATA
Source organism: Aelia acuminata (assembly GCA_911387785.2). NCBI lineage: Eukaryota > Metazoa > Arthropoda > Insecta > Hemiptera > Pentatomidae > Aelia > Aelia acuminata. Next base: position 5,972,361 of record OU426984.1, on the reverse strand, counting down.
TATATATATATATATATATATATATATATATATATGTATATGTAAATATGTGTGTATGTATTCATCTTAACTTGTTGTTACAAATTATTCTTTTAATTGAAACAATATGACATAATATTTCCCACGTTTTGTCCCCTTATATCTTTTTCTTCAAATCCATCAAACCATATCTTTATTTGTCACACATATCTTTTACTTTTTGTTTCTATAAGTTGCATACTTTTTGAGATATGTATTTATATTAAGGTTTTGTTAGGATTTAAGTATTACACATTATTAAAAATGTAATATTATGATATCTAAATATATATGAACCCTTAATTTGAATTTTGTACTCTGCAAATGTATTTTTCATTACCTCTTTAATAAAATATTTAGATGTCAAGTCAAATAATATGTATATAATAATAATATAGATTATGTTCCTTCAAGTTTTTAAATGTGTATAATAAAAGTTGCTTAATGTAGTAGGTTTTTTTTTTAAACATAAAATTAATAGAACTTGTTTAATACCTTTTCCTATAAGAAGTTAATTAGGAATTTAATAGTTATTTCTAAAACCATTGGCATATATTTCATTTTTCTTTTCTTTTTCATAAATTGTAAATGCTTTTATCAACCTGTTTTGAATTACCATCATGAAAGAAAACATTTTATTGTAACAAGTCCACAACAGGATTGCTGAGAGAAAGTTTCATTCATTTTATTCATAAAGGTGTAAATGCAGTTAATGGTGCCTGTATTTTGTAGTTACAAAATATTTACAATTAAATACCTAACAATATGTATTATAACAAAGAAGATTATGGTATTTTAATAACATAAGAGTTTGTACCAAAATTCCTTATATTTTATTTCAAATGTCATTACTATTTATTTATTCATTATTTTTTATTTATTTTTTTTTTTTTTTTGGTGGTGGAATATATGGCTTAAAATAATTGTGTATTTCTGCTTCTATGTGTTATAGCTAAAATAACTCAAGTATGTCAAATTGTCTGTTTGTGATTAACTTTGCTCCTGGATGAAATGTGTTGGGAAATTGTTAATTTATGTTATTATAAAGAAAAGATAATATACTGAATAAGTTTTGATGGTTGAAAAACATGGTTTTGAAAACAACAAAATAAATCGTTCAAACCACAGGTCTTTATTTATACATACATAAATAACAGAAGGCCAGGTCATGCGCCATGCCTGGTAAGTACAAGCCTTCACTGGAATTAACTATATCTCTACATCTATATAACTGTGTTAATTAAATAATCAAAATTATCTTGCGTATAGTTAAAACCTTACAATATAGTTACAAAAGTCATCATTCATAACACAAACTTTGTTAAGCAACCAATCTGCAAATTTAAATGAGCTAGTTAATGTATTTTTATCTTTATATTTCATTTAATTTATTAAATTTAACTTGTTAAATTAAAACCTTAGATAATTTCCTCTATTTTACACTGTTTGAAGTGGGAAAAAAAACCTTAATTATACTATAAATGTATTGTATTGAATACAATGTAAATATAATATGTATAATATGTATGGATGTATGGTAAATATTGTTAAAGTATGGTAATCTTCTAAACATTGTCACATTAAATACCAAGACTATTCTTCTTAAAACATTCAAATAAAAATATTAGTGCATAACACTAAAAACACACTTTAATTGCCTGTCGCAACCGGAGAAGTAGGGCTGTATAATACTCGCCAAGTATTTTGATATTTCTCTCTTTAATATCAATGTTTATTCCTTTACAGTTCCAAAATATTGAGGCCATCATCTTTTTTTGTTGACTGCATGTGACTTTTGCCTTTAAAGGTGGCCCTTCTGGTCTCAATTCCATGGAGTCCCTTTTGCTGAGTGAGTCATTATAGAGAACCACTGTATCACTTCCAGTTATAGTAGACCCCAAAAAATGTTTTGAACCGACATTATACACCATAAAAATTCATTTCGGCAGATGGAAGAACCTGAAAAATTATATATTTACTAACAGAGTGCTAAAATTTAAGAACTTTCCTTAAAATAATTACAAAGTAAAATGATATAAGATTGAAATTTTGTAAAAATGATTAAATAAGTCAGCTTCACAACACAAATAATATATACCTGATTGAATTTTTAATCAAAATTAAGTGAAATCACAAATATCAACTGCCAAGTATTTTGATATTTCTCTCTTTAATATCAATGTTTATTCCTTTACAGTTCCAAAATATTGAGGCCATCATCTTTTTTTGTTGACTGCATGTGACTTTTGCCTTTAAAGGTGGCCCTTCTGGTCTCAATTCCATGGAGTCCCTTTTGCTGAGTGAGTCATTATAGAGAACCACTGTATCACTTCCAGCTATAGTAGACCCCAAAAAATGTTTTGAACCGACATTATACACCATAAAAATTCATTTCGGCAGATGGAAGAACCTGAAAAATTATATATTTACTAACAGAGTGCTAAAATTTAAGAACTTTCCTTAAAATAATTACAAAGTAAAATGATATAAGATTGAAATTTTGTAAAAATGATTAAATAAGTCAGCTTCACAACACAAATAATATATACCTGATTGAATTTTTAATCAAAATTAAGTGAAATCACAACTATCAACTGCCAAGTATTTTGATATTTCTCTCTTTAATATCAATGTTTATTCCTTTACAGTTCCAAAATATTGAGGCCATCATCTTTTTTTGTTGACTGCTTGTGACTTTTGCCTTTAAAGGTGGCCCTTCTGGTCTCAATTCCATGGAGTCCCTTTTGCTGAGTGAGTCATTATAGAGAACCACTGTTTCACTTCCAGTTATAGTAGACCCCAAAAAATGTTTTGAACCGACATTATACACCATAAAAATTCATTTCGGCAGATGGAAGAACCTGAAAAATTATATATTTACTAACAGAGTGCTAAAATTTAAGAACTTTCCTTAAAATAATTACAAAGTAAAATGATATAAGATTGAAATTTTGTAAAAATGATTAAATAAGTCAGCTTCACAACACAAATAATATATACCTGATTGAATTTTTAATCAAAATTAAGTGAAATCACAAATATCAACTGCCAAGTATTTTGATATTTCTCTCTTTAATATCAATGTTTATTCCTTTACAGTTCCAAAATATTGAGGCCATCATCTTTTTTTGTTGACTGCATGTGACTTTTGCCTTTAAAGGTGGCCCTTCTGGTCTCAATTCCATGGAGTCCCTTTTGCTGAGTGAGTCATTATAGAGAACCACTGTATCACTTCCAGCTATAGTAGACCCCAAAAAATGTTTTGAACCGACATTATACACCATAAAAATTCATTTCGGCAGATGGAAGAACCTGAAAAATTATATATTTACTAACAGAGTGCTAAAATTTAAGAACTTTCCTTAAAATAATTACAAAGTAAAATGATATAAGATTGAAATTTTGTAAAAATGATTAAATAAGTCAGCTTCACAACACAAATAATATATACCTGATTGAATTTTTAATCAAAATTAAGTGAAATCACAACTATCAACTGCCAAGTATTTTGATATTTCTCTCTTTAATATCAATGTTTATTCCTTTACAGTTCCAAAATATTGAGGCCATCATCTTTTTTTGTTGACTGCTTGTGACTTTTGCCTTTAAAGGTGGCCCTTCTGGTCTCAATTCCATGGAGTCCCTTTTGCTGAGTGAGTCATTATAGAGAACCACTGTTTCACTTCCAGTTATAGTAGACCCCAAAAAATGTTTTGAACCGACATTATACACCATAAAAATTCATTTCGGCAGATGGAAGAACCTGAAAAATTATATATTTACTAACAGAGTGCTAAAATTTAAGAACTTTCCTTAAAATAATTACAAAGTAAAATGATATAAGATTGAAATTTTGTAAAAATGATTAAATAAGTCAGCTTCACAACACAAATAATATATACCTGATTGAATTTTTAATCAAAATTAAGTGAAATCACAAATATCAACTGCCAAGTATTTTGATATTTCTCTCTTTAATATCAATGTTTATTCCTTTACAGTTCCAAAATATTGAGGCCATCATCTTTTTTTGTTGACTGCATGTGACTTTTGCCTTTAAAGGTGGCCCTTCTGGTCTCAATTCCATGGAGTCCCTTTTGCTGAGTGAGTCATTATAGAGAACCACTGTATCACTTCCAGCTATAGTAGACCCCAAAAAATGTTTTGAACCGACATTATACACCATAAAAATTCATTTCGGCAGATGGAAGAACCTGAAAAATTATATATTTACTAACAGAGTGCTAAAATTTAAGAACTTTCCTTAAAATAATTACAAAGTAAAATGATATAAGATTGAAATTTTGTAAAAATGATTAAATAAGTCAGCTTCACAACACAAATAATATATACCTGATTGAATTTTTAATCAAAATTAAGTGAAATCACAACTATCAACTGCCAAGTATTTTGATATTTCTCTCTTTAATATCAATGTTTATTCCTTTACAGTTCCAAAATATTGAGGCCATCATCTTTTTTTGTTGACTGCTTGTGACTTTTGCCTTTAAAGGTGGCCCTTCTGGTCTCAATTCCATGGAGTCCCTTTTGCTGAGTGAGTCATTATAGAGAACCACTGTTTCACTTCCAGTTATAGTAGACCCCAAAAAATGTTTTGAACCGACATTATACAGCATAAAAATTCATTTCGGCAGATGGAAGAACCTGAAAAATTATATATTTACTAACAGAGTGCTAAAATTTAAGAACTTTCCTTAAAATAATTACAAAGTAAAATGATATAAGATTGAAATTTTATAAAAATGATTAAATAAGTCAGCTTCACAACACAAATTACTATTACTGTGACTACAGTAAAATCACAACTATCAACTGCTTACCTATAAATTATTAAAAAATCATGGATTACTCAGACAAATGATGTTTTGCCCATACTGTGTATCACGTTGTAAGGAGATCAATTCCAAAGCCATCTTCAGGTATTAATATTCAGTTGATATCTTAGCTTTTTTTTAGCTCCAAGGAAAGATCTTAGAGGGAAATCCAATTACAAATTCTTAAATTCAGAAGAAATCATAATCACAACCTACAAAATGACATATTTTATTTAACAGAGGGATAAATTTTAGAAATTTATAAAAATAAATTATTATTAAAATAATAAAAATTTATAAAATACTTACAAAGTAAAATGATACAATATTTAAATTATGTTTAAATGATTAAATCAGCCTGATTTATAACAACTAATATATATCTGACTAAATTTTCAATCAAAATTAAGTAAATACGCAAAACTAAACTGCTTACCTATTCATTCGGATCATGTTGCCTGGCGATTTCTAATAAAAAATTATGAAATCTGCTATTAAGGTCATGATTCGATTTCCAATAATATTCAGCTAAATAAGTGCCATTATGGTATCTTTTTCTTCCAAATCTAGGAATGTTGGATCTGACTTCCCTCCACGATCTTTCGATGTGCTGAGTGTGAGCACCAGTAACTGGGTCTACAAAATTCATCCTGTGATTCACTGTTAGGTGTAGGAACTGTTGGTGGTTTGTGAGAGGCATGTAGCCTCTCCACAGGTCTGACATAATAGTAGTACCCGAAGCTATTCTTCTTGAAATAACTTCAAGCAGGCTTTCAGCTGAACGATCCTCGACTGTCTCAAAGAAACACCTCTTTGATTCTCTTTCAAAAGCCCCGAAAATCCAGGATCCTTCAATTAACCGCCCAACATTATATTGGCTTTTACCAAATTTAGCTTCGTCAACTTCTACGATGCAACCTGGACCACCAATCGTTCCAACATCTAACATATCGAGAGAATTTAAACAGATCTCTCGACAATAGTTGGACCAGTCTACTACCGCCTCAGATGACAAACCCAACACCTTCATGATGTAATTATGACGGGGATGCGGAATAGTCAACCAGGCACATAAAAACTGGCACACCTTTTTGAACGAGAGACGTGTTCCACGAAACCAAGTACCAGTTCTCATACTCTGACGAAAATTGCATTTTATTCTTATACCATCCACCACTCTTGTCTTCTGACATCTAAAAGTATTTGACGATTAATTTCATTAAATTTTATTAGTTAAACATATTTTTGTTATTTCTACAATAATTTTATGACTATATATAGTATAATATATTATATTACTATCTACTATAATTTTTATTGTTAGTTCAGAGATTTCAATAAAAATTCAGATGTTAATGAATTTTTGGAGTTGTAAAATATTCAATTTGTTATATTGTTTAAATTTAAGATGATTTTTATAGTTCATTAAAGTTTTTAAAAATGAAAAGAGGTTTGATATTATGAGCTAAATTATTTTTATGAACTTAAGACTTTGGAGGAAGTAAGTGTTAACTCACATGTAACCAATTCAGAATGTATTAAGTTAAAATTTATTAACCTTCTTATAGCAATAAAACTGATAAACATAGAGATTTCTCTATAAGTAAAAGTTCTTTTTAATAATATAAATATCAGATTTTGAAAAAAAAAATTCAAACATAATGTGATACCATAAAACATTAATAAAGAGGATTGTTTTTTGAAGTGAGTAACTCTTTCTTCGATTTTGAAACAACTTACTTTTTTGGAATAACTAAAATGGATAAAATCAGACTTGGTATAGGAAGAAATTAAATGTTTACTAATTTACATGGGAATTTGATGAAGTTCAATTTAGGATCCTAAGGACAAACATTAAGGTTTTTTTTTTTTTTTTTTTTTTTATGTTTTCCCCATTCCAATAACCCTGGGCAAGGGGGAGTTTATTGTTTACTTAAAGTCTTGCACGTTCCATGGGGTGATACTGCATGCAGGAAAATAATTTAAATACTATTTTCCAGAATATTTTTACAACAAAATGAAACAACAAGGAAAAAACAAAATGCAAAGTACAAAATACGAAATTCAAAACCTAATACAAAATACAAAATTACAAAATACTGTAAGTATTCCTAAATGTATACATTACAATAAAATAATAAATAGAATAAGTATTCAAACAATATCAAAATAAAAAATGAAAATAATAAATAAGAAGAACAAAAATATGGTTATATCATGATGTCCTATGTGGTGTCACCTGTCCAATCCATTTTTTACTTTCACTTACCTATATATGAAATATATAGTAAGTGGAAGTATTGCGATCGTGAAAAATTTCGACTTCCGGTTTTCAACGGAAATACACGTTTTGGGGTCCCCTCAGTCCAATTAACCAAGTCCCGCGAAATGGTCTGTGTGTGTGTGTGTGTTTGTGTGTGTGTCTGTGTGTGTGTGTGTGAACAGACTAGCTCAAAAACTATAAACCGTACGAACCTGAAATTGGGTATTTAATGTAGGTATATGCCCGCAATGTGACAGCAAAAATTTCATCAAAATTGCTCAAAGGGAGGGGGTACTTTATTTAATAACTTTTTAAGTTTTTTTCGATTTTCTCAAAAACGGCTCTAACGATTTTGATTAAACTGAGTATTTGATCTATTTATATACCCGAGATATGACTGTAAAAATTTCATCAAAATTGATCAACCGGAGGGGGGACTTTACTTAATAAATGTTGTCCCATTTTCACGTGTTTTTTTTATTTACTCAAAAACGGTTTTAACGATTTTGATCAAACTGGGTATTTGATGTGTGTATATGTCAAAGATGCGATAGCCAACATTAAATCAAAATTGATCAACCGGAGGGGGGACTTTACTTAGTAAATTTTGTATCATCTTCACGTGTTTTTTTTATTTACTCAAAAAAGGCTTTAACGATTTTGATCAAACTGGGTATTTGATGTATGTATGTGCCAAAGATGTGATAGTCAACATTTAATCAAAATTGGTCAAACGGAGCAGGCACTTTCTTTCATAATTTGTTTCCAATTTTTACCTTTTTTTCGATGATCTCAAAAACGGCTTAACCGATTTTTATCAAATTCGTCATGTTTAATGAAAATTAGGTGTTCTTTAATATCAGGTAAGCTTTTTCATTATTAAAATGTTCTGAGGGGGCTTTTTTGGGGGGGGGGGTGCGCCTATTTTGTTTTTTTGTTTCCTATAAAGTACCTTTGTTTTTTTTTTACATGGAATTATTAACCCTCTCTCGTTACGCCTAAAAATAAGAAATGGCTAAATATGATATATGATAAAAATAAAGAAAACATAAAGAGGAGAAAAAAAAGTCAATCAGTCAACTCATTAAACTCGTTGAGCCCAAGCATGCGGAGTACGCCTTTAATGACAGACCATTGTTCATAATTAAAGCCGTTCTGTTCATTTGAGAAGTAGCAATTAATAAAACGCATTAATTTCTAATCTAAGTAAGTTGGTAAGTGAAAGTTGTGTGTTGCGCGCACGCACCAGATTTTTTCATAATGTATTGTGGTTTATTCTACTATTTAAGGTTTAAACATTAAGATTTATTAATGTTATTTAAACATTAAGGTTTAAATTTGAATGCAAATTTAATTGATTTTAGATTTGTGAAATATGTAAATTGTTATGTTTTATCAATTTAAGATGATTGTTACACTTGATTACATTATAAAAAAAATTCATGTAATTTTTAATTATCATGTGGTTTATTCTACTATTTAAGGTTTAAACATTAAGATTTATTAATGTTATTTAAACATTAAGGTTTAAATTTGAATGCAAATTTAATTGATTTTAGATTTGTGAAATATGTAAATTGTTATGTTTTATCAATTTAAGATGATTGTTACACTTGATTACATTATAAAAAAAATTCATGTAATTTTTAATTATCATTTTTTTTCTATATGTGAATTTTTAATAATTAATAATTACATTTTTTGTATGAATTTATGCCTTTGATGGAAAGTGTTAACTAACTTCTAAGCAATTGAGAATTAATGAATGACCTTAATATTTTTATTTTTATTTTATTACTCTTTATATTATTTTTTATTTTTATTACTCTTTATTCTCCAATTCACAACTGTGAGTACGACCTTAATATTGATAAATGAAATTCATTTATTGATAATAAATGAAGACCTTAAAAGAATGAAACACACAAACACAGAAATTTCGCTGTAAGCATAAGTTCATTATAATAATTTAATCATGAGATGTTGAATTTTTATTTTCTAAAACGAAATTTGTATCTTAAAAACTTATAAACATAATTTTGTTTTTAAAATTGATTTGACACCTAACACTCAAAAGGCTTGAATTGTGAAAGGTCCTTTTTTCACAAATAACTAAAAATTATAAATTGAATATAGGAAAAATTGAAATGTTTGATAATTATAAGGAAAATGTTGAATACCTGAACATGGCTTTAGATGTGATCTCCTTACATTGGGATCCACAATCAGGGTAAAACATCATTTGCCTAATACATCCATGATTTTTTAATAGTTGTATAAAATCCTCTTCATCCCCAATGTCTCCAACATTGCAACTATTAATTTCGCAGTAAAGGCAGTTCATGATGGCGGAGATGAAATGAATTTATGCGGCCACAGCGTCTATAGCGTCACGCTAATTAGTTTCTGAAAGGGCAGTTTTCCGAATTTCTTAATTACTTCTCGAAAGGAAGTAGAAAACGGGAAGGTGCCCGAAGTCGGAGTAGGGAGAAGCGGGCTTTTTAAATTTTTAAATGGAGGGTTGGGGGGAGTGGTGGGGGACAACAGCTGATTATTACTTCCCTCCCCTCTTTTGAGTGAGGCGGGAAGGTTACCTGGACTAAATTTGCTCGGGAAGATTCGGCAAAGCCGAAGTGAACCGAGGAAATCGTGTAGGGCGTGATTGGACTACCTTGTTGTTTACTGACGGCGGCGGCCATCTTGGAGCGCCTCATCCGAAGTAATACCTTAAATTCTATAATCAAAAGCTATTTGAATACCCAATGATTGTTTTTTATGTTCAAAGATTAAAAGACAATAACTCAGGGACCGACACTAGATCCAGGCCATCGCAACTTAGATTATAGTCTTTTGTTAGCTAACATCTGTCTAAGTACAACGGGGAAAAATGGGAGCGAAATTTCTATTGAAATACAAACAATTTTAATTAGATTCCATAACGCCTGTAAAGCTGTAAGAGGGGGGGGGAGGGGGGGGGCAGCTGCCCCCCCTAGAAGGCTGGAAGCGATAATTTTTTAGGCTTTTAAGACTGGAAGCAATAATAGAATACATTTTTTTCAAGCAAATAATTGTAATAACTTAGTTTAAAAAGCACTGCTATAATTACACATAATTTTGGTTTCATTCACCTTTTCCGCGGTAAGGTGTTACAACCTGAACGACCATAGCTTGCCCCCCTAGTTTTTAGCTTGCCCCCCCCCCTAGTTTTTAGCTCCCCCCCCCCTAGTTTTGATCCTGGGTATGCCCTTGAGTCGTACATATCATTTTAGAAGATTAGATTAGATTAGATAGATTTATTGTATTTGTTTATATAAACATTACAATAGAGACCAGATAAATAATAATACAATCATACATGATAACTTCCTGCCTGTACATTTTAAATATATTATCTTATATTAATATATATATATATATATATATATATATATATATATACATATATTTTATATAAAGAGCTAAGACAGAATTCTTTTTTTTTTCTGGATAAGAATAGTGGAGAGATAACATGCATTAATATACATATACATTAATAACAAAATAATACATTATCAAAAGAAGATTATAATCTATATAAAGAATATTATAGTTAATAATTATTAACAAAATGTAATGCTATGAGAATTAATGTATCTTTATTCATATATAACAAAGGCCCTCACTTTCAGTGCGTTCGCTACATAAAGGTATAAGTCCTTTAATTGCTTATTTATAAGTGACCAAAATAGTCTTAAGATGAAGAGTAACATAATGAGAGCCAGGACAGAAACTTTCAACCGGAAACCTTGGACCTATGACGAAAGCGCCCTTTGTTCCCTCTGCAACCTGAAAGAACCTGAGAGTGTTACACATTTCATTGGAATCTGTCCCATCCTGTCCGAGATAAGAATCAAGATATTCAACAAAAGCAAGATCCCTGAAGAAGAAGTCATAGAATACCTAAATGGAAAAAACTATAATGTCCTACATAAATTTATAACTCAAGCGTTATTATTTAAGTATGATTATGCAGAATAATTCCTTTTCTTTTTTCCCATTTTTTCACTTTATATTTTCTATTATAATCATGTATGTCACTCGACTGACGGATAGTATATATCCAAGTCTATGTAAATTTATTGTGAATAATATTGGTATTTATATGTATTTGAATTAATAAATTTACTTTACTACTACTACTTTCTACTACAAGTCCTTTAATTGGTGCTCATCATCTATTTTTAGGAGCCGGTGAAGCTTTTCTTCTGAAGTGCTGGATTTTTCTAAATATTTGCTGATATAAGCATACCTTGCTTCATTATAAAGTGGCCATTCCAGCACAAAATGCCCCCCTTATATCTTCTGGTTTCTGGTGGTTGCATGTTGTACAGTTGTCTTCTGTTATAATAATATAACTGTTTCCTTTCCAGAATAGTTTTTTTTTTCCTCCTCCCTATAATCTTAGTTGAGAAATTACCCTGACCATGTTTATGTTTGCTCCGAAGGTGAAGTACTTTTCTGGGTTATTATTTTAGAACCACATATTATTTTACAATGAAACGAACTACAAAATAAACGCTCTTAACTTTGAAATCAATTGAATAACAGTGGTGAATAGTAACCTCCCTGAAAACGAAAGACGTCATTCGTCTGGGGGAACAAAGAGGTATATCCAGGAGCTACCGCTCCCTTGCAACAAACTAACAAGACATGCAGCTCCATCTCTCGATCAACTCTGGAAATAACGATTGGAGCTGCATCCTTCTTGTACCAAACAAAAGAGGTTTTTTTTTTTTTTTACAAGATAGTGTTAATAACTCAAAACAGCCATAGGATGAAGCTACATTCTTTTTGCAGCAAACCCGAATTAATTGAAAAATTATAACACCTTCATGTGTTCCAATGCTATTTACACAAGCTGTAGGCAGTGGCCTCACCGGGAAATCGAGTTGCTTGGGGGGCTAGCTGGTATAATTCTCGAAAGGGTCGAGGTATTCTGACCTTTCAAGTCTCAATTAATTGTTAAAATTAAACGTATGATTCGGTTTAAAAGTAAACCAGCAGAAAACAAAGTATATGCAGGTTGGTGGGCTAGGAAACAACACCGAAGAGTACTTTGAGGTAGGTCAGTACAAATTCAAGGTGGTCAACAACTTCGTCTACTTGGGAAGTGAAATAAACTCCCAAAACGATATCTCCCAAAAAATTAAGCGTAAGATAATAACCGCCAACAGGTGCTACTACAGCTTATCCAAATACTTCAAAAATTGTTATCTTTCAAGGAAGACCAAAATAAGTCTGTACAAGACAATAGTCCGCCCAGTACTAATTTATGGCTCGGAGGCCTAGGCAATTAAGAAGGCGGATGAAAAGCGGCTCTTGGTGTTCGAAAGGGGGATATTGAGGAGGATATATGGACCCATCAAAGTAGGCGAGACATGGAGAAGAAGAAAGAACCTGGAACTGTACGAGCTCTTTCAAGAAAACGAGATCTCCAAAGTCATTAAATTTGGAAGACTTCGATGGGCTGGCCATTTGGTCAGAATGGATGATGGCGAGATCCCTAAAAAAGTAATTGTGTGTTTAAGATAATAGGAAAAGGAATCTCAATCCTCTGAGTCCGTCGAAGCAATACCTGACTTCTGCTCAGGTACATCATGAAATAGAGGAACTATAGAAGTTACAGCCCTGACTAGTGTGCTACCAGAAGGGGTCCGAACCACAACTGTCCTAGTCACCCCACCCCTACCTGGGTGAGTCTTAACAACTCTGGCCACGGGCCATTGGCCTAAAATTAACCGTCTTTCCATCAACACCACTAGATCTCCGACCTCAATGTTGGGAGTTCTTTTGCACCAGTTTTTCCTTTCTTGAAGGCAATGGAGATACTCCTTTCTCCAACACTCCCATACTGTGTCGATTTGGGTTTTCATAGTGCTCCAATAGTTCGCCATGGATCCCAATAATCATCATCCTTGGGTATTGTTAGATGCAGGAGTAGATAAGCCAGGGTGGACCGTGCCACCACAATGATGATTATAATATTTTTGAAAGGGTAGAACCACGAGATCCAATGTCACCGGGATTTTCCTCAGATCGAATGTGACCCCTCAGCTGTTATTGACGTGATCTCAAGTATTTCGCTCACTCTGTTGGATTCGAATACCTTCAATGCGTGGATAGGAAGCCTCAACCAAGCCAGGCATTACTCGAATCTGTAAACTATTTACAGCTGGTCTGAGAAATTCCTTTAATATTTACTGACGCAACTAGTTTTGTTAACAAAACTGCAGAGCACAACTCCAGGCTTGCTATGGAAACAAATTTGATCGGAGCGACCTTTGTCTTCGCCTTTATAAGAGGCACCTTCTCTGTGCCATCAGGGTTGTCTGATCTGAGATACACTGCTGCAGCGTAAAATTTAGTGGAGGCATCACAGAATCCAACTAGCGTGTGACGTGCGTTGATGGAAGTTATATATCGTGGGATTGACACAGCAGAGAGAGCATCCCATTCACTAAAAATCATATTCCATGACTCGACAAGATTCGGTGGTAGAGGTTCATCCCAATTAAGTCTGGCCTTCCAACTTTCTTGCAGAATTTTGGCGAGAAGAATGACCGGTGCCAGGAAGCCCAACGGATCAAATATCCTTGCAACAGAAGACAAGACCAGATGCTTGGTCAAGTTACTATGGTGTGGCGTACTTATGTGGTACGAAAATGTGTCAGATCCAGGATTCCAGACCAATCCCAGAATCTTAACAGTACTGCCTACAGATTCGTCTTCCCCCCTTTATACACACAAATTCCATAGACTTCTCTTGTTCTAGTGGGAGAAGCGTCGGTTCAGTAGAAGCCCACTTGCTCAAGCTGAATCCACCTTTTGAGAAGAGACCGCAGAGTTGCTCCATCAACATGACCGCTTCCTCTAGGGTGTCAGCTCCGGAGACGATGTCATCAACAAACATGTCCATTAAGGCGCGATCGGCTGCGAGTGGAAAACTGGCTCCTTCATCAGTAATGAGTTGTTGAATGACTCTCAAGGCTTGATATGGACTAGCTCTAACACCATAGGTAACAGTGTTCAATTCCCATTCAACAAGGTTTTCCTTGGGACTATCTCTCGATATGATGTGCTGACAGATGTCTTTCTGGAGCTTGGGACCACGAAACTAAGCATCATTGAGACTGATTCCGACCGAAGGTGCACAAGAAGTGTCAAAGACAACTCTTAATTTAGAACCTTATACGACGCCATGGTGGGGAATCAGGAAGTTTGAGGTTGTCTACGCCACCGACATAGGCCCGAGATATCTGTACTCCTTCATAAAATCAGCATATCGTTGAAAGAAAGATGGGTCACTTGCAAAACTTCGTTCAAGATTGAGAAACCTCCTAGTCACTAGTTCTCTGTTTTCACCGAGAGTATTAGAGCTTGGTTTGAACGGTAGACGAACCATGTAACGACCTTCTCTAGTGCGGGAGCAAGTTGTCTTGAAGTGATGTTCACCGTGATCGTTGTCCGGGTGGTTCCTATTGACCGGAACGGGTTCCTCTAGCTCCCAGAACTTCTTAAGTATTACATCAAGATTACTAGATGACTGGGCAAGGAATGCAGAGATGTTGGTAGTCAGGGGCTGATCCAGCGGACCAAGAACTGCAAGGCCAAAAATGGTAGGTAAGAATGAAAGTTTTCCTAGGCTAACAACACTATGAGATAACATATCATTGTCAAAATCCACACTAGCCACAAGACTATCGCCCTGTTCGAGGTTGTAACTTGGCACCATTTAGTCTGACTATACATACCTCTCAGGTCCTGGTACGCAGACGTGATTGCACTGATGAGGTTAGGTGAGACTATCTTATCCTGTCAGGCCTTACAGATTTCCTGACAGGGCACCGAGTCAAAGTCTGTTTTTATATCTAAGAAAGCTATACATATGTTTCGGCCTCTATCTCATGCTTTTTCAAGCACCATTCTCAGCGTGAAGATATGGTTCTGCGTTTGCCTATGAGGTCTGAAGGCAGCTTATTCTTCCTTCATATTTTTCTCAACGTATTTCCTAAGTCTATGCTTCAGTATTCTGGTGTAGACCTTATATACCACTGAGGAGAGGCAGTTTGGTCTGTAATTTTCGCTCTGTGTCTGGTCCCCTATCTTGCATATAGGCATGATGAGGTTCTCCTCTCTTCCATCGGTATCTTCTTAAGGTTCCAAACTTTTTGGAAGAGGTTCTGGAGGCTCTTGATCATTTCGGGTTCTATTTCGTGGGTGCCAGTAGCTTTCCCCAATTGGATTTCGCAGCCTAGCATTTAGTCACCCATTATTATGATGCTTCTATTCCTCCCATAAGCTGAGGGATATTGCAATATTTCAGACCAGAATGCTTTAACTATACCTTACGTCGTCATGGTTAAGAAGTGCTTTGTTGTTTGATGGTCAAATTATGCTACTAGGCGAATCGGATGGTGCTATAGAGGGTGCAGTATAATTAGGATAGGTATCTTTAACGATCGCCAGCCATCGCAGAGGCTCAGGGCCTTCATTTTACATCCCATAACCAAGGAATCTATACTATCTTTACTTTAAAAGATCGTTGGCTACCTGGCGGGATGCGAACCGATAACATTTAGCAGTGTAAGCTGCTATGCTGAACAACAGAGCTGCCTCTAGAAGTGCTTTTAATGTTAAGTTCGTTGGTAAAGATAATATGGGTGTATGTCAACTAACCAGGGTAATAGTCAAAATCGTTGTTTTCTTTTCATTCCGATGGAGGTTTTCCAGGTCAGTCTCTGGTCCAGGTGAAGCCCTAAATACTGTAATTTACTAGATTCTGGGAGTTTTATTAAAGTTTAACGGATGAAAAGGCAAATTAGAAACAAAATAACTCCATAAACATTTATTTATATTTATGTATAATTCAGAAGCAATTAAAAAGCAGTAGCTGAAACATTGTAACTTGAAACACAAAACATATGATTTAAAACAGTTCTCGACGTTTTGTTAAAACAATTGTTAGTGTGGGATTGTAAATTATTATTTTCTTCAAATAAAAATTATTTAAACCCACAGTAATGATAATTGTTACAGAATATTAAATATCCTTAAATGTATTAAAATATATACAATCAAGTGTATTAAAATAATTAAAGTTTCTTATTAGTAAGTTGTAGCCGCCATCCATATTGGGGGGGCGCCCCCCCCCACAACCCCTCGGTGGTGGTGCCAATGTTCCTAGCAATACTTTAGACTAGAATGCTTTAATTACCACAAATGTCGTCAAGGTTATAATTAGGTTAATAAACCATAATATCTTGGGATCCATTCAAGCCTGAAAAAGGTTACATTGCACTTGGAAAAGGTACATTTGACGTGAAAATGCTATATATATATATATATATATATATATATATATATATATATATATACCATATGCAAAGGCAAATTAAAAACAAAATGATTCCAAAACCGTTTATATATATTATTAAATAAATTTCTTATAGTAAACATTCTTACATGTATTGAAGTAAATATACCCTTGTGTATAACAAGAATTTATATGATTACAGTTTCTTATTAAATAAAACATTTAATAATATTGTTATTAAAAATTAGTTGATTAAATATTATACTGATCTAGAAAAAAAAGTTGAATTAAAGCCATCATGATCAAAAGATGAGATTGCTGTGGCTCAGGGCGCTATAATATTGTTTGTCACCGTCTTGCCTTGCCATGTCTTGTTTTCCACGTTGGAATTGGTAATAGTGCAATCGGTCAATTTTGAATTCCTCACTTGTGAGCTTGTTAAGGTGGTCCTCGTTAGTGTACTACCGTAATCTTTGGAAATGGTCAGAGTGCAATCGGTCAATCTTGAATTCCTCACTTGTGAGTTTGTTAAGGTGGTCCTCGTTAATGTACTACCGTACGCTTTGGAATCGGTCAACGTCGAATCCTGGCAAACCGTGCCCTCCAACAAAGAATTAGTGTTAGTGCAGCTGGCAGCAGCTGAGAACCCCACCAAGGAGCAGATCAACAGGAAGTAGAAGCAGGTCGCGGCCATCTCGATATATACTAAGCAGCTCTTCCTATCCGCGTGCTATTTATACGGATCGTGGCGCTTCTTGCAAACAGTCGCGAATAATCATGAGTCACTTTGTTGTGAATCGTTATCCGAAGTTGTGACATAAACATGCATCCTTGAGATAGCGCGTCGTAAAAATAATAAATCATGAAAACGACCAACATAGGAAAATTTCTTTGATTTGTGAGTTTATCGAAACGTCAACGAAAGGACGACCTCTTAATAATTATATTCCCCAAATCCACACCTTAAGCTATA
This sequence comes from Aelia acuminata, assembly GCA_911387785.2. Classification (NCBI taxonomy): domain Eukaryota; kingdom Metazoa; phylum Arthropoda; class Insecta; order Hemiptera; family Pentatomidae; genus Aelia; species Aelia acuminata. The sequence goes on along the minus strand of OU426984.1, from coordinate 5,954,920 downwards.
ATAAATTGCAAAACATGCCACTTTGACGGATAAACTACACAAACTTTTAGTCACATTATTTTTCAATATAAGTTGTATGAAATGCCACCTTCTAATGTATATCTGTTTATCTAGAATCTGGAGAACTTTCTTTTTTAGTAAAAATGACATGTCATTTTAGCATCTGAGCACAGAAATATAAAATATGGAAGAATTTCATGAACCAAAAAAGTAGAAAATGAATTTGTTTTTCATAGTTAAATTTTTCAATTTCCGTTAATCAAGCAGTACCTAATGTACATCTATAATATGTAGTTAGAAAGCTGTTATGTCATATATTTACGATATATAGGTTTGGTTGATATTACCAGGTTTAAAATTTCATTTACGTAATATTGTAATTTCATTTAAGTAAATATTGTAGAACTTATATAGGTTTAAATAATTTTATTATAGGTTTAAACATAATTTAAAAAAATAATTTTTTTAAATTAAAATTTTATAATAGGTTTGAATTTTATAATGGGTTTAAATAATTTAAATAATAAGAACTTAAAGTTTATCACTCACAATCGAAGGCGAAATGGGTGATATGTATATTTTTCCGTAATAGCGGTTAAGGAAAGCTTTAAAATGATGTCTCATTCATGATGAAGTATTAAGGAATTTGATGAAGTATTAAGGAAGTTATGGCGTACCGACAAAAAAAAGGTCCTGAGAAATAATAAGATACATGATGATGTAAGATTACCGAAGTACTGAAAGAATCGTTGAGAACTGTTTAAAATCACATGTTTTGTGTTTCACTTTACAATGTCTCAGCTATTGTTTTTAGTTGCTTCTGAATTATACATAAGTATAAATAAATGTTTATGGAGTTATTTTGTTTCTAATTTGCCTTTTCATCCGGTGAACTTTAATAAAACTCCCAGAATCTAGTAGATTACAATATTTACCTTCACCCGGACCAGAGACTGACATGGAAAACCAACATCGGAATGAAAAGAAAACAAACAATTTTGAACTTAACATTAAAAGCACATCTTGGGGTCAGCTCTGTTGTTTGAGGATAGCATTCTGTTGTTTGAGCATAGCAGCTACAATGCTAAATGTTATTGGTTCTCATCCCGCCAGGTTGCCAACGATTTTTTAAAGTAAAGATTCTTTGGTTATGTGGCGTAAAATGGAGTCCCTGAGCCTATGCGATGGCTGGTACTCGTTAAAGATACCTATGTTTGATTTATAACATCAACATTACTTGGTCTGTTATAAACCTTATTGAATATGGGCTGGTGTGGTTTGAAGTGGACTGTATAAAGGTAAAATAAGTTTAAATTGAAATAAAATAAATGTATTCTTCCAAAGAAAATAATCTTTTGGGGTGGACCTGAAGGTTTTCACATTATTGTTAGTGGTTAGATTTAAATTTAGAAAATATAGTGACATTATGATTTAAATAAAGATGAGATGATTGACGGTTGAAATTTGGCTGAATTTAAATAAAGATGAGATGATTGACGGGTTGAAATTGATGATGAATTTCTCTTTTCTCCTGATGATATTATTCTGTGAATAAATTATATTACTCACTGTTTGTCTGCCGGCCAGCTCATGCTCCCTACTCTCCCTCTGCCCGGGTTCACTGATTGGATCTACTCCATGATTTGGAAATTATGGTGAATCATAAAAAAAAAGGTTTTTGCCCGCATGCGGTCCTTGGCTCGCTTCAAAGTTCCTCTCCTGCACATTCAAGTCGGCGTAGTTCCATTGAGGGCCGTAGGTGGCAGCAGCAACGTACTTAGCGTGAGTAGGAACGAATTGAGAGTACGCAGCGTGAAATATGTCATACTGTTTTAAAAATTGCATTTAGGTAAAGAAGACGCAAATATGTGTGGGTACATAGAATACGCTTCAGTTTACCTGAATAACCTATTCTAATTCCGATTAGCCAAGTAGCATAAATTGACCAACAAACAACAAAGTACTTTTTAACCTTAAACACGTAAGGGATAGTTAAAGCGTGTCTGTTTCAGAAGCCTACCTCCAGTTATTTTTGCCATGGTAACAGTTACTTATGATTATCATTGACTTAACCTTAAATGTTATTGAATTGTATCCATCAAAATAACTGGGTATTAATTGTTTTACTGAAACATATGTTAAATTGACCATTCTTTTTATTGATACTTAATATTATATTGTGAAAAAGTCATTATTAAAATGGGATTGTTAGATTTGGTTAGGGAGGTAAATGATGAAGATTCTGCCGTCAAGTTTCTACAAGAAAATGGTGTTCTTTGTAACAGATCACACCTAAACCTACATCAAATCAAACCTACATCACACCAAACCTAACAGATCACAAGAAACTCTACTAGGATTAATAAAAGAGTGTATTAAGCCAGGGACTTTGATCATTTCGGACTGTTGGGCGAGCTATGGAGGGATTCCGAAGCTAGAAGGTTTCAATTTCAAGCACCAAACCGTCAACCATTCTAAAAATTTTGTTGACCCATTAACAGGAGCCCACACTAACAATGTCGAGGGCTTATGGGCCTTAGCGAAACGACATAACAAAATTCAGTGTGGAACTAACAGGAATCATTTGGATTCTTGTTTATGTGCGTTTTTATGGCGTCAAAGATACGCAAATTGTGATTATTTTGACCAAATATTAAGTGATATAATCAAGTTTATGCCCCAAGGAAATTAAAGTGACATATGTTTTTTTGTAAATAATTCTTCAGTTAAATATAATGTTTATAATCAATTACTTTTGAGGTTATTTAAAAGAGTAATCATATTGTTCTTAAAAAGTAACCGTTGGCATGGCAAAAATAACTGAAGGTAGGCTTCTGAAACAGACCCGTTAAAGCATTCTGATCTGAAATATTGCAAAGAATAGAGGACTCACATTTTTATGGGGTCACCGCTTATACTCTAACCTTACTATATATTTCATATATAGGTAAGTGAAAGTATAAAAGTTAAAGAATGCAAGATAAAAATTAAATTCTATAATCAAAAGCTATTTGAATACCCAATGATTGTTTTTTATGTTCAAAGATTAAAAGACAATAACTCAGGGACCGACACTAGATCCAGGCCATCGCAACTTAGATTATAGTCTTTTGTTAGCTAACATTTGTCTAAGTACAACGGGGAAAAATGGGAGCGAAATTTCTATTGAAATACAAACAATTTTAATTAGATTCCATAACGCCTGTAAAGCTTCGGTAGAAATTTTAACCGAAGTCATGCCTCTCATTATTGAAAGTAAGGCCTTGGATATGATAAACATTCATTAAAATTAATGAAGAAAGAACTATTTTTGGAAAAGTCAAATCAAATATAAGCTCCAATTGCTCCAATATATATTTGGATATTTAATATACATGTATATATATAATTTTTATCTTGCATTATTTAACTTTGCTATTGAAATTTATTTGTTTTGTTGCTTTGCTTATAATTCAGGGGTTTTATTTAACAAATAAATCTTCTATTTTAGCCTAAAAAATTGAAGGGTTTGCTGCAAAAAGGACGTAGCTCCAATTTTTTCATTTTGGGGAAACAAAAAAAACGTTCAAAAAATTAAAATTTTAAGTTAAGTAAAAATATTGTTGTTCCTTACTTTCAATTGTGATGTTTACATATTCAAACAGTATTTTCATGCAAAAAATATCATCCAGATGACGGTGGTACGTGGATGATTCCTGGAGCTACTTCTTTCTTGCCAAAAAAAATTAATATGAAGAAAGGAGGAATATATTATGTTTCGGAAAAAATTGTAAAAATAAATACAATGTATTATTATTATTAATTGTGTTTTATTAATAGAAAACAAAATAAAGTACAGTAAGATTATTAGTTTTACAAACAGAAAATAATATATCGTTTCAATCCTCACATTCTCTTTCTGTAACGTATGGGTCATCAGATGCGTTGTCTGGCTGTAGTCGTACCATGGGCGCACCCAGCGGGGGGCAGGGGGGGGGGGGGGGCAGCTGCCCCCCCTAGAAGGCTGGAAGCGATAATTTTTTAGGCTTTTAAGACTGGAAGCAATAATAGAATACATTTTTTTCAAGCAAATAATTGTTATAACTTAGTTTAAAAAGCACTGCTATAATTACACATAATTTTGGTTTCATTCACCTTTTCCGCGGTAAGGTGTTACAAACTGAACGACCATAGCTTGCCCCCCCTAGTTTTTAGCTTGCCCCCCTAGTTTTGATCCTGGGTACGCCCTTGAGTCGTACATATCATTTTAGAAGATTAGATTAGATTAGATAGATTTATTTTATTTGTTTATATAAACATTACAATAGAGACCAGATAAATAATAATACAATCATACATGATAATTTCCTGCCTGTACATTTTAAATATATTATGTTATATTTATATATATATATATATATATATATATATATATATATATATATATATATATATATATATATATATATACTTTTATATAAAGAGCTAAGACAGAATTCTTTTTTTTTCTGGATAAGAATAGTGGAGAGATAACATGCATTATTATACATATACATTAATAACAAAATAATATATTATCAAAAGAAGATTATAGTCTATATAAAGAAGATTATAGTTAATAATTATTAACAAAATGTAATGCTATGAGAATTAATGTATCTTTATTCATATATAACAAAGGCCCTCACTTTCAGTGAGTTCGCTACATAAAGGTATAAGTCCTTTAATTGGTGCTCATCATCTATTTTTAGGAGCCGGTGAAGCTTTTCTTCTGAAGTGCTGGAGTTTTTTAAATATTTGCTGATATAAGCATGCCTTGCTTCATTATAAAGTGGGCATTCCAGCAAAAAATGTTTTATATCTTCTGGCTTCTGCTGGTTGCAGGTTGTACAGTTGTCTTCTGTTAAAATAATATAACTGTTTCCTTTACAGAATAGTTTTTTTTTCCTCCTCCCGATAATCTTTGTTGAGAAATTACCCTGACCATGTTTATGTTTGCTCCGAAGGTGAAGTACTTTTCTGGGTTATCATTTTAGAACCACATATCATTTTACAATGACACGATTCTACAAAATAAATGCTCTTAACTTTAAATCATTTGAATAACAGTGGTGAATGGTAACCTCCCTGAAAACGAAACACGTCATTCCTCTGGGGGAACAAAGAGGTATATCCAGGAGCTACCGCTCACTTGCAACAAACTAACAAGACATGCAGCCCCATCTCTCGATCAACTCTGGAAATAACGATTGGAGCTGCATCCTTCTTGTACCAAACAAAATGGGTTTTTTTTTTTTTTGACAAGATAGTGTTAATAACTCAAAACAGCCATAGGATGAAGCTACATTCTTTTTGCAGCAAACCCGAATTAATAGAAAAATTATAACACCTTCATGTGTTCCAACGCTATTTACACAAGCTGTAGGCAGTGGCCTCACCGGGAAATCGAGTTGCTTGGGGGGCTTGCTGGTAAAATTCTCGAAAGGGTCGAGGTATTCTGACCTTTCAAGCCTCAATTAATTGTTAAAATTAAACGTATGATTCGGTTTAAAAGTAAACCAGCAGAAAACAAAGTATATGCAGGTTGGTGGGCTAGGAAACAACACCGAAGAGTACTTTGAGGTAGGTCAGTACAAATTCAAGGTGGTCAACAACTTCGTCTACTTGGGAAGTGAAATAAACTCCCAAAACGATATCTCTCAAGAAATTAAGCGTAAGATAATAACCGCCAACAGGTGCTACTACAGCTTACCCAAATACTTCAAAAATTGTTATCTTTCAAGGAAGACCAAAATAAGTCTGTACAAGACAATAGTCCGCCCAGTACTAATTTATGGCTCGGAGGCCTAGGCAATTAAGAAGGCGGATGAAAAGCGGCTCTTGGTGTTCAAAAGATATTGAGGAGGATATATGGACCCATCAAAGTAGGCGAGACATGGAGAAGAAGAAAGAACCTGGAACTGTACGAGCTTTTTCAAGAAAACGAGATCTCCAAAGTCATTAAATTTGGAAGACTTCGATGGGCTGGCCATTTGGTCAGAATGGATGATGGCGAGATCCCTAAAAAAGTAAATAAGGAGGAGATTGTAGGAACGAGAAGAGTGGGACGGCCGAATGTAAGGTGGATGGATGGTGTGGCTGAAGATGCTAGGACTCTCCTCGGCGTGCTGGACTGGAGGGCTGCTGCCAACTGGCGGGGATAGAGCGAACAGGCGGAGACTACTAGAGGCGGCCCGGAGTCGGTGACGAGTTGTTGCGCCGGACATGTATGTATGTATGTAAACGTATGATATTTAAAATTTAAAATACGTGTTTATATAATGCTCGATAGACATAGTACTAGGTTCTTACAAAAGTCCTTGTGCATATCAAGTTGTTTACATTGAGGTCTCTAATTTAATCCTTATTTAATCTCTGACGAATACAATTCTTATGTCAATGTTTACATTAACTAATCCTCTAATTATCTATGTACGCCGACTGTCCCTGCCTTTCATTCAGTTTATTAAATTTCACTAGAAATGTCGGAAGAAAAATTTGTCATCTGCGGCCTTCTTAGGCATTATTGGAAAAAAGGTTTTAGTGCAAAGACCTCAGCCGAGGAAATTTGTCCAGTGGAAGGGGAAAGTGTGGTGCATCGAAACACGGCCGCATTTTGGTTCAGGCGGTTTAATTCTGGGAATACAAGCCTTAAAGATGAACCTAGATCAGGTCGACCAAATCAAATCAAATACAACTTTTGGCTGAAAGATGGGTTAAAGTAGTTGAAAATGATGGCCTGTATTTTGAAGAATAAATTTGATTTGTAAATTTTGTACTCACATTTGAATAAAATTAATTTTGTGAACAAGGACTTTTGTAACAACCTAGTAAAAGAACAGGAGTTTCTTTAATTGGTAGTTTTTGTTTCTCTATATTTCTCTAGGGGGGGGCAGCCTCCCCCCCCCCTGCGGACAACCATGGCTGACGGTATAAAGTGGTAATCAACATGTGATCACGAAACATATGATCAAAAAGAGTTTTAGGCTTTTTGTCGGAACAGTTACAAAACTGTTTTAGTACCTGCTCGCCACTGTTTGAGAATCTTCTATGCTTGTAGGGAACCTTCTAGACTGTTCTAATTCAAAATAAATATGTTTTATACTAATATATGATATAATATAAATATATGAGTGTTGGACTGGAGAGTTAGTCTGGCTCTGAAGATCTAATCATACAGTTACTTTAGTGTAGCTGTATCGTTACAAGTTGATGCTTTGTGCAAGCTGGTTAATTATTTGTGTTTTTATGTTTTTCTGACATTGTGAATCATTATTTTCGTTAATATTATTTAAATTATTTAAACCCATTATAAAATTTTAATTTAAAAAAAATTATTTTTTTAAATTATGTTTAAACCTATAATAAAATTATTTAAACCTACATAAGTTCTACAATATTACGTAAATGAAATTTTAAACCTGGTAATATCAACCAAACCTATATATCGTACATATATGACATAACAGCTTTCTAACTACATATTATAGATGTACATTAGGTACTGCTTGATTAACGGAAATTGAAAAATTTAACTATGAAAAACAAATTCATTTTCTACTTTTTTGGTTCATGAAATTCTTCCATATTTTATATTTCTGTGCTCAGATGGTAAAATGACATGTCATTTTTACTAAAAAAGAAAGTTCTCCAGATTCTAGATAAACAGATATACATTAGAAGGTGGCATTTCATACAACTTATATTGAAAAATAATGTGACTAAAAGTTTGTGTAGTTTATTCGTCGCAGTGGCATGTTTTGCAATTTATTATAGCTTAAGGTGTAGATTTGGGGAATATAATTATTAAGAGGTCGTCCTTTCGTTGACGTTTGCTAGAATCTTTCTCGGTCTGGAATTAGTTCTAATCTAATAGATATAGTATCGAGAGTTATATATAACAGAATATATCTATATTGGGCATTCGATAACCTCACAAATCAAAGAAATTTTCCTATGTTGGTAGTTTTCATGATTTATTATTTTTACGACGCGCTATCTCAAGGATGCATGTTTATGTCACAACTTCGGATAACGATTCACAACACTGTGACTCATGATTATTCGCGACTGTTTGCAAGAAGCGCCACGATTCCTATAAATAGCACGCGGATAGGAAGAGCTGCTTAGTTTATATCGAGATGGCCGCGACCTGCTTCTACTTCCTGTTGATCTGCTCCTTGGTGGGGTTCTCAGCTGCTGCCAGCTGCACTAACACTAATTCTTTGTTGGAGGGCACGGTTTGCCAGGATTCGACGTTGACCGATTCCAAAGCGTACGGTAGTACATTAACGAGGACCACCTTAACAAACTCACAAGTGAGGAATTCAAGATTGACCGATTGCACTCTGACCGTTTCCGAAGATTACGGTAGTACATTAACGAGGACCACCTTAACAAACTCACAAGTGAGGAATTCAAAATTGACCGATTGCACTGTGACCAATTCCAACGTGGAAAACAAGACATGGCAATCGGTGACGGTGACAAACAATATTATAGCGCCCTGAGCCACAGCAATCTCCTCTTTTGATCATGATAGCTTTAATTCAACTTTTTTTTTTAGATCAGTATAATATTTAATCAACTAATTTTTAATAACAATATTATTAAATGTTTTATTTAATAAGAAACTGTAATCATATAAATTCTTGTTATACACAAGGGTATATTTACTTCAATACATGTAAGAATGTTTACTATAAGAAATTTATTTAATAATATAAATAAACGGTTTTGGAATCATTTTGTTTTTAATTTGCCTTTGCATATGGTATATATATATAGCATTTTCACGTCAAATGTACTTTTTCCAAATCAATTGTAACCTTTTCCAAGTTCAACGTAACCTTTTTCAGGCTTGAATGGATCCCAAGATATTATGGTTTATTAACCTAATAATAACCTTGACGACATTTGTGGTAATTAAAGCATTCTAGTCTAAAGTATTGCTAGGAACATTGGCACCACCACCGAGGGGTTGTGGAGGGGGGGGACGCCCCCCCAATATGGAAGGCCTCTACTACTTACTAATAAGAAACTTTAATTATTTTAATACACTTGATTGTATATATTTTTTTTACAAGATAGTGTTAATAACTCAAAACAGCCATAGTATGAAGCTACATTCTTTTTGCAGCAAACCCGAATTAATTGAAAAATTATAACACCTTCATGTGTTCCAATGCTATTTACACAAGCTGTAGGCAGTGGCCTCACCGGGAAATCGAGTTGCTTGGAGGGCTTGCTGGTAAAATTCTTGAAAGGGTCGAGGTATTCTGACCTTTCAAGTCTCAATTAATTGTTAAAATTAAACGTATGATTCGGTTTAAAAGTAAACCAGCAGAGAACAAAGTATATGCAGGTTGGTGGGCTAGGAAACAACACCGAAGAGTACTTTGAGGTAGGTCAGTACAAATTCCTGCCTGGTCAGTACAAAACAAAGTATATGCAGGTTGGTGGGCTAGGAAACAACACCGAAGAGTACTTTGAGGTAGGTCAGTACAAATTCAAGGTGGTCAACAACTTCGTCTACTTGGGAAGTGAAATAAACTCCCAAAACGATATCTCCCAAGAAATTAAGCGTAAGACAATAACCGCCAACAGGTGCTACTACAGCTTATCCAAATACTTCAAAAATTGTTATCTTTCAAGGAAGATCAAAATAAGTCTGTACAAGACAATAGTCCGCCCAGTACTAATTTATGGCTCGGAGGCCTAGGCAATTAAGAAGGCGGATGAAAAGCGGCTCTTGGTGTTCGAAAGGGGGATATTGAGGAGGATATATGGACCCATCAAAATAGGCGAGACATGGAGAAGAAGAAAGAACCTGGAACAGTACGAGCTCTTTCAAGAAAACGAGATCTCCAAAGTCATTAAATTTGGAAGACTTCGATGGGCTGGCCATTTGGTCAGAATGGATGATGGCGAGATCCCTAAAAAAGTAATTAAGGAGGAGATTGTAGGAACGAGAAGAGTGGGACGGCCGAACGTAAGGTGGATGGATGGTGTGGCTGAAGATGCTAGGACTCTCCTCGGCGTGCTGGACTGGAGGGCTGCTGCCAACTGGCGGGGATAGAGCGAACAGGCGGAGACTACTAGAGGCGGCCCGGACTCGGTGACGAGTTGTTGCGCCGGACATGTATGTATGTATGTAAACGTATGATATTTAAAATTTAAAATACGTGTTTATATAATGCTCGATAGACATAGTACTAGGTTGTTACAAAAGTCCTTGTGCATATCAAGTTGTTTACATTGAGGTCTCTAATTTAATCCTTATTTAATCTCTGACGAATACAATTCTTATGTCAATGTTTACATTAACTAATCCTCTAATTATCTATGTACGCCAACTGTCCCTTCCTTTCATTAAGTTTATTAAATTTCACTAGAAATGTCGGAAGAAAAATTTGTCATCCGCGGCCTTCTTAGGCATTATTGGAAAAAAGGTTTTAGTGCAAAGGCCTCAGCCGAGGAAATTTGTGCAGTGGAAGAGGAAAGTGTGGTGCATCGAAACACGGCCGCATTTTGGTTCAGGCGGTTTAATTCTGGGAATACAAGCCTTAAAGATGAACCTAGATCAGGTCGTCCAAATCAAATCAAATACAACTTTTGGCTGAAAGATGGGTTAAAGTAGTTGAAAATGATGGCCTGTATTTTGAAGAATAAATTTGATTTGTAAATTTTGTACTCACATTTGAATAAAATTAATTTTGTGAACAAGGACTTTTGTAACAACCTAGTAAAAGAACAGGAGTTTCTTTAATTGGTAGTTTTTGTTTCTCTATATTTCTCTAGGGGGGGCAGCCTCCCCCCCCTGCGGACAACCATGGCTGTCGGTATAAAGTGGTAATCAACATATGATCAAAAAGAGTTCTAGGCTTTTTGTCGGAACAGTTAAAAAACTGTTTTAGTACCTGCTCGCCACTGTTTGAGAATCTTCTATGCTTGTAGGGAACCTTCTAGACTGTTCTAATTCAAAATAATTATAAGGAGTGTTGGACTGGAGAGTTAGTCTGGCTCTGAAGATCTAATCATATCATTGTTACTTTGGTGTAACTGTATCGTTACAAGTTGATGCTTTGTGCAAGCTGGTTAATTATTTGTGTTTTTATGTTTTTCTGATATTGTGAATCATTATTTTCGTTAATATTATTTAAATTATTTAAACCCATTATAAAATTTTAATTTAAAAAAAATTATTTTTTTAAATTATGTTTAAACCTATAATAAAATTATTTAAACCTACATAAGTTCTACAATATTTACGTAAATGAAATTACAATATTACGTAAATGAAATTTTAAACCTGGTAATATCAACCAAACCTATATATCGTACATATATGACATAACAGCTTTCTAACTACATATTATAGATGTACATTAGGTACTGCTTGATTAACGGAAATTGAAAAATTTAACTATAAAACAAATTCATTTTCTACTTTTTTGGTTCATGAAATTCTTCCATATTTTATGTTTCTGTGCTCAGATGGTAAAATGACATGTCATTTTTACTAAAAAAGAAAGTTCTCCACATTCTAGATAAACAGATATACATTAGAAGGTGGCATTTCATACAACTTATATTGAAAAATAATGAGACTAAAAGTTTGTGTAGTTTATCCGTCAAAGTGGCATGTTTTGCAATTTATTATAGCTTAAGGTGTGGATTTGGGGAATATAATTATTAAGAGGTCGTCCTTTCGTTGACGTTTCGATAAACTCACAAATCAAAGAAATTTTCCTATGTTGGTCGTTTTCATGATTTATTATTTTTACGACGCGCTATCTCAAGGATGCATGTTTATGTCACAACTTCGGATAACGATTCACAACACTGTGACTCATGATTATTTGCGACTGTTTGCAAGAAGCGCCACGATCCGTATAAATAGCACGCGGATAGGAAGAGCTGCTTAGTTTATATCGAGATGGCCGCGACCTGCTTCTACTTCCTGTTGTTCTGCTCCTTGGTGGGGCTCTCAGCTGCTGCCAGCTGCACTAACACTAATTCTTTGTTGGAGGGCACGGTTTGCCAGGATTCGACGTTGACCGATTCCAAAGCGTACGATAGTACATTAACGAGGACCACCTTAACAAACTCACAAGTGAGGAATTCAAGATTGACCGATTGCACTCTGACCGTTTCCAAAGATTACGGTAGTACATTAACCAGGACCACCTTAACAAACTCTCAAGTGAGGAATTCAAAATTGACCGATTGCACTATTACTGATTCCAACGTGGAAAACAAGACATGGAAATCCGTGACGGTGACAAACAATATTATAGCACCCTGAGCCACAGCAATCTCATCTTTTGATCATGATGGCTTTAATTCAACTTTTTTTCTAGATCAGTATAATATTTAATCAACTAATTTTTAATAACAATATTATTAAATGTTTTATTTAATAAGAAACTGTAATTCATATACATTCTTGCTATACACAAGTACACTTTAATACATGTAAGAATGTTTACTATAAGAAATTTATTTAATAATATAAATAAACAGTTTTGGAATCATTTTGTTTTTAATTTGCCTTTGCATATGGTGTATATATATATATATATATATATATATATATATATATATATATATATATATATATACCATTTTCACGTCAAATGTACCTTTTCCAAATCAATTGTGACCTTTACCAAGTTCAATGTAACCTTTTTCAGGCTTGAATTGTTCGCAAGATATTATGGTTTATTAACCTAATTATAACCTAGACGACATTTGTGGTAATTAAAGCATTCTAGTCTAAAGTATTGCTAGGAACATTGGCACCACCACCGATGGGTTGCGGAGGTATGGAATATGGAAGGCGGCAACTACTTACTAATAAGAAACTTTAATTATTTTAATACACTTGAGTGTATATATTTTAATACATTTAAGAATATTTAATATTTTGTAACAATTCTCATTACTGTGGGTTTAAATAATTTTTATTTGAGAAAATAATTACTTACAATTCCACACTTACAAGTGTTTTAACAAAACGTCGAGAACTGTTTTAGATCTTATGTTTTGTGTTTCACGTTACAATGTTTCAGCTACTGCTTTTTAATTGCTTCTGAATTATACATAAGTATAAATAAATGTTTATATGGAGTTATTTTGTTTCTAATTTGCCTTTTCATCCGTTAAACTTTAATAAAACTCCCAGAATCTAGTAAATTACAGTATTTAGGGCTTCACCTGGACCAGAGACTGACCTGGAAAACCTCCATCGGAATGAAAAGAAAACAACGATTTTGACTATTACCCTGGTTAGTTGACATACACCCATATTATCTTCACTAACGAACTTAAAATTAAAAGCAATTCTAGAGGCAGCTCTGTTGCTCAGCATAGCAGTCTGTTGTTTAAGCATAGCAGCTTACACTGCTAAATGTTATCGGTTCGCATCCCGCCAGGTTGTCAACGATTTTTTAAGATAATAAAAAAAAGAAATAAAGATAGTATAGATTCCTTGGTTATGGGATGTAAAATGGAGGCCCTGAGCCTGTGCGATGGCTGGCGATTGTTAAAGATACCTATCCTAATTATACTGCACCCTCTATAGCACCATCCGATTCGCCTAGTAGCATAATATGACCAACAAACAACAAAGTACTTCTTAACCATGACGACGTAAGAGATAGTTAAAGCATTCTGGTCTGAAATATTGCAATATCCCTCAGCTTATGGGAGGAATAGAAGCATCATAATAATAGGTGACTAAATGCTAGGCTGGGAGCTCCAACTGAGGAAAGCTGCTGGCACCCACGAAATAGAACCCGAAATGATCAAGAGCCTCCAGAACCTCTTCCAAAAAGTTTGGAACCTTAAGAAGATACCGATGGAAGGGAGGAGAACCTCATCACGCCCATATGCAAGATAGGGGACCAGACACATTGCGAAAATTACAGACCAATCTGCATCTCCTCAGTGGTATATAAGGTCTACACCATAATACTGAAGCAGAGAGTTAGGAAATACGTAGAGAAAAATATGAAGGAAGAATAAGCTGCCATCAGACCTCATAGGCAAACGCAGCACCATATCTTCACGCTGAGAATGGTGCTTGAAAAAGCATGAGATAGAGGCCGAAACATATGTATAGCTTTCTTAGATATAAAAACAGACTTTGACTCGGTGCCCTGTCAGGAAATCTGTAAGGCCTGACAGGATAAGATAGTCTCACCTAACCTCATCAGTGCAATCGCGTCTGCGTACCAGGACCTGAGAGGTATAGTCAGACTAAATGGTGCCAAGTTACAACCTCGAACAGGGCGATAGTCTTGTGGCTAGTGTGGATTTTGACAATGATATGTTATCTCATAGTGTTGTTAACCTCATACTGTTATCATTGTAACCTTCTCCTAGTAACATTTTTACTTCTAAATATAATCTTTTCTTTCCAAATTCATTCAATTGTATCATTGTTTATATCATTTAATCATAATAAAATGTATTTAATTATCTATTAAATTGTAAATTAAAAACTATCTAAATAAAGCAAATCATGGTGGCACTTGATGTGAACAATATGGTTTCTACCAAGCTTTCCTTTGTTGTTCTGTACTGACGCTTGCCCTAGAAGCATCATCAAGCTCTCCATTTACGGTGATTTTATAAAAGTTGTTTAACAAAGTTAGTGAGGTTCTTTCACCCCTTTATCAATAATCTCAGCCCTCTCCTCTTTAATATAGTAATTGATGAAGCTCTGAAGTTGTGTAAGAGAAGAACCTCACGAGCCACTATCGGATACAGGAGCCTGATACCAGTGCTGGTGCAATGCCTCATGTGTGCGGATGAAATAGAAGTAGTGATTGGATGGTCTGTGGTCTCTCAGAAATTCTGTATTTGTAATTTTAATTTTGTTATAGTTTTGAGGTGTGGATTTGGGGAATATATTAATGAAGAGGTCGTCCTTTTTTTGAAGTTTGCTAGAATCTTTCTCGGTCTGGAATTAGGTCTGATCTAACAGATATGGTATCGATACTTGTACATAACAGACTATATCGATATTCGGCATTCGATAGCCTCACAAATCAATAGGAAAAGAAATTTTCCTATGTTGGTCATTTCAATGATTCATTATTTTTAACGACGCACTATCTCAAGGATGCATGTTTATGTCACAACTTTAAATATCGATTCATAACACTTACTTTGACTGATGATTATGCGAAAGTTTGCAAGAAGCGCCCCGATCCTTAAAATAGCACGCGGATAGGAAGAGCTGCTTAGTTGATATCGAGATGGCCGCGACTTGCTTCTGTTGACTTCCTGTTGACCTGCTCCCTGTTGGGGCTCTCAGCTACTGCCAACAACTCCCCGATAGTAAACAACAGGTGCACTCAGGTCAGCTCTGTGATGGAGAGCACTAGATGCGAGGATTCGTCGTTGGTCAATTCCAGAGTGTACGGTAGTTCTTTAACGAGGTCCAGAATAATAAACTCACAAGTGAGGTATTCAAGATTGACGAATTGCTTTGTGGTTAGTTCCAACGTGGAAAACAAGTCATGGGACTCCGTGACGATCATCAGCAATCAAATCGTAATAGGTACCGTCAGAGCCAGAGCAATCTCCTCTTAGGATCATAATGGCTATTATTCAACTTTGTTTTCTAGATCAGTATAATACTTTATTTTATAATACTTATTTTTAGCAACAATATTATTAAATGTTTTATTTAACGAGAAACTGTACTTTATAGGAACTGTTATACACTAGGGTTTATTTACTTTAATACATGTAAGACTATTTGTTCCATTCTCGTATACTATTATCTTGTAGCAACATTTTGTTGCGAAATCAATATTTATTTAAATTAATTTTTATTATTGCATGTGACATTTTAATCATTTTTAAAATTAAAGACACATGTAAAAATATAGTATAAAAAAATATTTTTGAAGGAAAAAGTTGTATCAAATAAAATATATTGTGTTGAGCATTAATCGATCTTTGGAGTCAGTTTAAGTACATAAGGAACCTCTAAAGTGGTGACCCCGACGTGATCCAGCCCGTAAGTACAACTGTATTAAGATTTTTTAAAACTTTTACTGCACTTACGATAGTTGAGATGACTGCACGCAATCTCATCGATATTTTTGAGCTGGAAGATGAAGAGTCAGCCGATCTAACACCGGCACTCGCTCCGCAGTCTATAGAGGTTTCTTCCGCTTCTAAAGTGAAAGCACATTTACCAATGTTTCACAAGAGTGATCCGGAAGTGTTTTTTCTTCAATGTGAGACAATTTTCGCTCTCTATAATATCAAGAGCTCCATTAAGAAGTTCCGATACGTTGTCTCACAGCTAGATCGGGATGCGGCGAGAGAGGTCATTGACCTTATGCGAAAACCCCCAGAAAACGAGCCTTACGAAGCCCTGAAGTCAAGGATAATGATAAGATTTGGAGAATCAGACAACACCAGGATTCGCAAGCTGTTAGAAGAGCAGCGATTAGGAGACCGACGTCCTTCGCATCTTTTGAGGGATTTGCAGGAACTGGGTGGCACTATGGTATCAGGTGACCTTTTGAGATCGATTTGGTTGAGAGGCCTACCTACCCAGATGCAAGCAGCTTTGGCAGCGACAGAACACGCCGATTTAGTTAAGCTTAGCGAAATCGCGGACCGAATCGCAGAAGTTTTTGAGCCCGGGGTTTCTGAGGTAGACTCTGTGCGGACCCCCGCCTTATCCAGAGACGACCGGCTGCTAGCAGCAATCGAGAAGCTCACCGAGCGAGTTGCGGCCTTGGAGTGTCAAAGTAGACAAACACCGGTATCATCGTCAACGAGATCTCGCAGCCGAAGTAGGAGTAAGGAGCGTCAGCTGTGTTTTTACCACGACCGATTCCGCAGTAAGGCCACCAAGTGCAGACCTCCGTGTGACTGGAAGCCATCAAAACCAGCAGAGAATCCGGGAAACTAATTCTGGCGACGGCTGAGGCGGAACCCGTCGCGGAGATTATACATCGCCGCCTATACGTCACTGACCGGCAGTCTTGCGTCCGATATCTGATCGACACAGGAGCTGCTGTATCAGTTTATCCAGCGAAGAAGTCAGAGAAAACTAAGCCCAGCGATTTCTCACTCTACGCAGCTAATGGTACTCCCATACCGACCTACGGTTCGCAGCTTGTCCAACTTGACCTAGGACTTCGAAGAAAGATCGTTTGGCGCTTCATCCTAGCGGAAGTTAGTCAACCCATCATAGGGGCAGACTTGCTATATCACTTCTGCCTCATCGTAGATCTAGACGGCTGCCGACTGCTAGATAAGACCACAGGACTCTCTACAAAGGGGAAACATGCAAACGCCCTGACCCCAGCCATTTCCTCAATTCCGGCAGGTCAATGGTATACCGAGCTGCTGCAGAAATACAGCTCTATTACCCTTCCCACGAATTATTTGAAAAAACCAAGCCACTCCATTGTCCATCACATTGAAACGCGCGGCACACCGGTTACAGCGAAAGCGCGTAGGCTACCTCCAGAACGCTACGCAGCTGCGAAGCGCGAATTCGAACAAATGATGGAGGAAGGCATTTGTCGACCCTCCAATAGTCCTTGGGCAAGCCCATTGCACATAGTGCCAAAGAAGGATGGAGGAATTAGGCCCTGTGGAGACTATCGGCGCTTGAATGAAAAAACAATTCCAGACCGGTATGCTGTACCAAATATCGCTGATTTTAATATAAATCTGCATGGGAAGCGGATATTTAGCAAGCTGGATCTGAACAGGGCTTACTACCAGATCCCCGTAGCCGAAGAAGACATTCCTAAAACAGCCGTCATTACTCCTTTCGGCCTAATTGAGTTTCAGCGGATGTGCTTCGGTTTACGCAACGCTGCGCAGACGTTTCAGCGCTTCCTGGATGAAGTTTTGCGAGGACTCGACTTCGTTTTTCCGTACCTCGATGATATCTGCATCGGATCTAAGGACCTAGAGGAACATCAGGTACACTTGGAAGAAGTCTTCAAGAGACTAGAGCAGCACGGACTGACCATTAACCTGGCGAAATGCGTATTCGCGAAGGGGGAGATCGAATTCCTTGGTCATCGGGTGAACCAGCACGGCATAACTGTCCTGGCTGCTAAGGTAGAAGCCATCGAAAATTACCCACGCCCGTCAAACGTTAGCGAACTGCGACGATTCCTAGGGATGGTTAATTTTTACCGTCGATGCATCCCCAACGCGGCAGCAATTCAAGGCCCCCTAAACGCGTACATGTGTGGAGCGAAAAAGAAGGACAAGACCCCGATCACCTGGAACGATGCAAGTATTAAGGCCTTCGAGGGTTGCAAAGAAGCAATACGTAACGCCGCAGTACTGGCTCATCCCATGTCTAACACTGAGTTGGTGCTGGCCTGTGACGCCTCTAACGTTGCCATGGGAGCTGTCCTGCAACAGTGGGATGAAGGTGCTTGGAAACCTATAGGGTTCTTTTCACGAAATTTCACCTCTGCGCAACGCAACTACGCAACATATGATAGGGAACTTCTTGCAATACATCAAGCGATCAGGCATTTTCTTCCATACATCGAGGGGCGGCATTTGTCATATGGACCGATCACAAACCGCTCATATACGCTTTCCAACAGAAACCCGAAACCTCCACGCCATTGCGAATCCGGCTTGTGAACTATATTAGTCAGTTCACCACCGAAATCCGGCACATATCTGGAACTAACAATGATGTCGCCGATGCATTTTCTAGGGTGGAAGGGATCGAGAGTCCCAATGAAATGGAAGCGATTTCGGAAGCTCAGGCAAGTGACTCGACTATAACGGAGCTGCTCAAGAACTCCACCCTACAACTCAAATGGGTTGAGCTTCCTAGTCTCAACAGGTCGATCTTGTGCGAAATGTCAACCTCGAAAGCACGACCGTACCTTCCTGAAAGTGTACGTCGCGCCGTGTTCGAACAACTTCACCGTCTGAGTCATCCTGGGATCCGAGGTTCACGTAGGCTGGTGGCACAGCGATATTTTTGGCCTAACCAGAACGTGGATGTGGGGAAGTGGGCCCGCGCCTGCGTTGCATGCCAACGGTCCAAGGTTCAACGACACACTATAGCTCCACCTGGAACGTTTCTTCCAGCAGGCCGTTTCGAACACATTCATTTGGACATTATAGGACCCCTACCTTCTTCAGGTGGAATGAAATACTGTTTGACAATGTTGGACAGATATACTAGGTGGCCTGAAGCCCAGCCAATAGAGGACATATCAGCGACTACCTGTGCAAAAGCACTTTGCTCATCATGGATCGCGCGTTACGGAGTACCTGCTAGGATCACCACTGATCAGGGACGCCAATTTGAGTCCGATTTATTCCACCAGCTCTCCAAGACCCTTGGGTTTAAGCGCTGCAGAACCACTGCAAACCACCCACAGGCCAACGGATGTGTGGAGAGATGGCATAGGACGCTCAAGACGGCCCTCACAGCACAACTCCGCGACGAGGCTTGGGTTTCCCAGTAACCCATGGTGCTTCTCGGACTGCGAGCAGCTGTACGCGATGACAATGTCTGTAGCGCGGCGGAGATGACCTTCGGCCAACCCTTGCGACTACCTGGTGAACTGCTGGAAAAGTCCAGGCAGCGCGAAAGCTCAGAATCATTCGTCCGGCATCTTAGAGAGCATATGGACCAGTTGCGCCCTGCACCTCATCGGAAGTACACAGGGAAGACCTTTGTCCACTCAGACCTTCAGACCTGCTCCCATGTCTTCCTGAGAGACGACACCGTGCACAAGCCTTTAACGCCCCCATACACCGGCCCACACCAAGTTCTCAGCAGGAGTGAGAAGACCTTCTCAATACAGCTGCCTTCTGGCCCACGCACGGTGACCATAGACAGGTTGAAACCGGCTTACCTGTTGCAGGATAATCAGGAATCAGGTTCCAGCAATGAACCGACACAACCGACATCACCAGACACCACTTCAGCACAGGTTTTCAATGACTCCGACGCAGAAGAACATCCAACACCTGCCGAGCGAAGTACTCGTCGTGGTCGTGTACTACGACTTCCTCTGCGTTTCTGCGACGAAGTCATTGGGGGGAGCTGATGTAGCAACATTTTGTTGCGAAATCAATATTTATTTAAATTAATTTTTATTATTGCATGTGACATTTTAATCATTTTTAAAATTAAAGACACATGTAAAAATATAGTATAAAAAAATATTTTTGAAGGAAAAAGTTGTATCAAATAAAATATATTGTGTTGAGCATTAATCGATCTTTGGAGTCAGTTTAAGTACATAAGGAACCTCTAAAATCTCTTTGGCTGCAGCACTTTATTTTCCCTCCTTGGGACCATGACTGGGGCCATTGTTAAAAAAGGGCATGCCCATATATATGGCATATAGAGATGGGCGTTTCGGTTGTTTTTACAAAACGCCAACGAACTGTTCGTTGAAAAAAAACAACTGTTGGAAAAAACGGTTTAAAAAAAAACAGGTTGGGGAAAACAGAAAACCTCCAGACTAATGTTTCTATCACGTGTTTGTTTTGTGTTTTGTTGTTTTATTGGAAATGTAATAATAGTATTAATTCAAAGTTAAAAAAAAAATAATAATTTGAGAATAAAAAACTGTGTTTCATTCAGAAAACGTTACTAATTGTTGAAGCAACAATATTAAAAAAAAAAAAATCACAAACTTAAAATAATTCTGACGTCTTTATCCAGAAAAATGTTAAAATATAATGAATTCTTGAAATATTACGAAAAATAAACTTCTTTAATATTTAGAATTTTTTAATTTTTTTTTTTCATTGTAATGAACTATATATAATAACTTCCTGTTATTGTAATGTATTCTCATCCATACACAACAGTTTGGAGATATGTTTTAATTAGCACTTGAATAAACTGATTAAAAAAAAAAAAAAGTAAAAGTGTCACTTTATATTTTAAATGAAATAAATAGAAATTCGAAAATAGAATCCACAGAAAATCTAACGAAAAATCAAATAACGGAGCGCTAGTGGTGAAGAAAACAACTGTTCTTTTCAATTTCAGTCGTTCTGTAACGAGTTCCAAACGTTTGAGTAGTTGTAAGTGAGAACGGGAAGAGAAGGAAGTTCTAATTTCCAACTGTTTGGGCTGGTTCAGGAAAACAGTTTTTTCCGTTTTTTATAAAAAAACAGTTTTTTCAAACAGTTTGACGTTTTTCTTCCCATCACTAATATATGCACATGTACATTGGCACAGTGAATATAACGCACATTATGGAGTAATTCCATCTACAGGCTGCCAGCAGGAGGACGGAGAAGAGCAAGCAACCAATGAAGCAATGAAGCCAAAGATTTATTTCACCACAGATAATATTGTAAATATAATATGTTCAGTCATTATAATCTTCTCCATATAATTTCTTTTCTTTTACCAAATCAGATAATACAGTCCACTCTTCCAGAGAAATTCAATTATTTTATTCTCATATTCTCAAAAATATTCATAGTCCACATTTTAGTCATGGTCCACTGGGCCCCGATAAATTTAAAATTCAAGAATCATCAGATTGTAAAATTAATTTATAGTAAAATTTCCCGGATTCATTAAACTTAAAGATTTTTATTTTGTATAACTTATTACACTCATAGAGATATGCATGCAGTCAATAATTATTTTAAATTTATATGTCCCACTGGATATATATGGAAAATCATAAGCTTATGAATGTTAAGTTTCCAAATTTGAGTAATATCTTACTAATATCATGTTTTAAATCTAATCTAGTATATTATTTGTGTTCACGGAAGAGTTCCTTCATTAAAAAATCTGGTGCGTGCGGGCAACACACAACTTTCAGTTACCAACTTACTTAGATTAGAAATTAATGCGTTTTGTTAATTGCCACTTCTGAATTGAACAGAACGGCTTAAATTATGAACAATGGTCTGTCATTAAAGGTGTCCTCCGCATGAGTGGGCCCAACGAGTTTTATGAATTGACTGAATATTTTTCTTTTTTTCTCCTCTATATGTTTTCTTTATTTTTATCATATCTCATATTTAGCCATTTCTTATTTTTAGGCGGAACGAGAGACAGTTAATTTCTCCATATAAACAAAAACAAAGGTACTTTATAGGAAACAAAAAACAAATAAACAAAAAAAGCCCCAACCATATTTAAGCCCCCTCAGAACATTTTAATAATGATAAAGCTTACCTGATATTAAATAACAACTAATTTTAATTAAACGTAACGAATTTAATAAAAATCGTTAAAGCCGTTTTTGAGATCATTGACAAAAAGGTAAAAATTGGAAAAAAAATTATAAAATAAAGGGCCCCCTCTGTTTGACCAATTTTGATGAAATGTTGGCTATCACATCTTTGGCATATACATACATCAAATACCAAGTTTGATCAAAATCGTTAAAACCGCTTTTTGAGTAAATAACAAAAACACGTGAAAATGATAAAAAATTTATTAAGTAAAGTGCCCCCTGCGGTTGATCAATTTTGATGAAATTTTTGAAATTTTTACAGTCATATGTCGGGCATATAAATTGATCAAATACTCAGTTTAATCAAAATCGTTAGAGCCGTTTTTGAAAAAATCGAAAAAAACTTAAAAAGTTATTAAATGAAGTACCCCCTCCCTTTGAGCAAATTTGATGAAATTTTTGCTGTCACATCGCGCGCATATACATACTCTAAATACCCAATTTCAGGTTCGCACGGTTTATAGTTTTTGAGCTAGTCTGTTCACACAGACACACACACACAGACCATTTCGCGGGACTTGGTTATTTTGACTCAGGGGACCCCAAAACGTGTTTTCACGATCGCAATACTTCCACTTACTATATATTTCATATATAGGTAAGTGAAAGTAAAAATCCTATAAATTACAGCACTCTTCCTCACTAAGTGAAGAAAATGAACCTAGTTGATAATATGTATTTATTTCACTACTATAAATTACAGACAGTTAACGGAAATAATTTTAATCATTATTAACTTTTCTTAACCTCATCTAATAGGTTATACTTTAATCAAATTAACCATTTAATTTAAATATCTCTTTAAATTATCTATAACTTTAATTTAACATTATTTCTGTAAATTAAGCAGCATTTTTCATCTGTTTAATTGTTAAATTAAAAGGAAGTCGTGGTATGGTAGTAATAATTTGTTCAAATTAAATTAACCATATATTTTATGCTACAGATAAAACAATGCACAATCAATTGAATAAGTCTGTTTCACAATCATATTCACAATAATTATTAACTATTACAACTGCATTTCTTCACAGTTTATAGATATTTAGGAATAATAATTTAAAACATTACACTTGGGCCATGAGGTAACTGCCATTGACTGGTTACCTGCCTTATCACCCCTCCAAAGAGGCACGGCGCTTGCTGTCTATTCTTAACTACTACATTAACATAGATCAGTGTGCATAACGTCACGCCAATTCATACGTCATTACCACCTTATTAGTGGTATGTTTGATTCTAATTTCTTTAATTAGTGTTGTTTTACCTTTCATATTTATATTTATTCCTATTCTTTCTAGTTTTAATGATTGTGAAATTATTTTATTTTTAATTGTCCCTCATGAATTTGGATTTACATTCTTACTGCTTTCTTACCTTTCATATTTATATTTATTCCTATTTTTTCTAGTTTTAATGATTGTGAAATTATTTTATTTCTAATTGTCCTTAGTGAATTAGATTTTCATTCTTATTGTTCGCTTCATTTTTCTCTTGTCTTCTTTTTACATTCTTTATTAATCTTCATTATTGTTTGCTGGCCGCCACTTGCCTGGTTTTCTGTGTCTTGAATATCTAATTTCTTTTTTTTTTGCAATCATGCCTAATTCTATAGGTGATTTCAACATCAATTGTCAGGTGTATGAAAGGAAACTTAGAGCATTAAAACGTTCAATAGTAGGCATTCTTGCCGAAGGTGAAGCGGCTCTCGAAGATGAAACAAAGATTCGACGATTTAAAGCAAGATTAGGTTTTTGTCAGTCTGATTGGGAGCAATACCTTTCTGCATGGGATGATCACGACTCACTACAAGTCCATAATGACGAACCCGACTCTTGGCCTTATAAGGCTTGGATTGCAGAGTATAACAACGTTAAGTACGAGATCATCGACGCTTCTGCAATCATGATGGAAATTGATGACAATCAGGCTGCTAAGTTCCGGTTTGTAAAATATGAATCTGAAGATGTCTGGAATAGCTCCAACAAGCTGTCTCCCTTGATGACTCACCATCCTCCCGATCAGCATTCCTTCTTTCTCCGGCGACTTGGCAGTGGAACATCTTTAAGGATACCTTTCTTTCAATGTTCCATAATGAGAAATTGATCTCCAACGTTCCATTACATCCGAAGCGCTTTGAAGGGAGAAGCAGCAATCCTCATCAGCCGAATACCAATTGGTGATGACTCTTACTCGCAGGCGTGGTCGAAGTTGACTCAAAATTATGATAATCCTCGAGTTTTGGCCAGTTTATATATCCAGAGAATCCTTGAGTGTGAGGCGAAATCGCAGAAAACAGAGCTCCAGCGATACGAACATTTTATGAATACCGTCGCTGATAGCATTGAAGGATTCCGAAGTCTCGATATCCCCGAGAAAACTGATTTCTTACTAACAACTCTCGCCTTAAGGGCGCTGGATTCTCAGACCCAAAAACAGTTGGAATTATCACAAAGCTCTTTGGATACCGCGCCCACGGCAGATGAAGTTATTGACTTTGTACGGAAACGTGTCAACGCTATCAAGCTTTCCCAAGAGATCTGTGCTACTGATTCCTTCGCTGGCCCCAGTCGTTCAAATAACTTCATGTTTTCCCGTGGTGGAACATTTCCTCAGCATTCCTCATTAAAATACAATCAGGTCACTCTTCATGCAGCAGCCAAAGCAAGTTCAAAATCAAACCCGGCAACACTCAAAGGCACTGCAGGTACGCATTTCAAAGTTTATAATAAACCCGCGCCTCCTTGCCCATTTTTCAAAGGACTCCACAGTCTTTCCCACTGCCAAACTTTCGCTGACTTGCCCATCGATTGTCGCGTAAGCTTTGTAAATGGTTGGAAGGGATGTAGGAATTGCTTCAACGGAACCTACAAAGTCTGAATGTAAATCCAGATGGAACTGCCGAGTCTGCAATTAATGACACCACAGCCTTCTTCATCAAGAAGCTAAGAGCCTTCTACCGCTGATTCAAATAATGCTGGACATTTTACGGCATTCAGCTCAGGTCCTTTGTCAAACACGAAGATCCAAAACATGGTGCTGCTTCCTACTGTGCAATGCTTTCTTGCTGATAGTTCCAACGGCCTTCACCCAGCCAGTGCGCTAGTGGATACATGTAGCGAACAGACATTCATAACAACAGAAATGTCAAAGAAGTTAAGGCTTTCTATCCAAGTTCATGATAAGTCTTTTCTAGGTCTTGGAGGGAACCCAGTCAACCCTATTGGAATAGTCAACCTTACCTTAAAACTATATCGTGGGCCAGAAGAAGTTGCGTTTGAAGCAGTCGTGGTTGACCAAATATCACCTCAGCTTCCCGGCACTCAAGTCTGCGAATCAATATTTGCCTCACTCGCCAAGTTTGACTTAGCCGACAGATCATTGGGGACTCCTGGGGTTATAGATCTTCTAATTGACTCCGATATAATCTCTTCAGTCTTAACAGGACCACTGAAACCTTCTCCTATAGGAAAACTTTCATTCTTACCTACCATTTTTGGCCTTGCAGTTCTTGGTCAGCTGGATCAGCCCCGGACTACCAACATATCTGCATTCCTTGCCCAGTCATCTAGTAATCTTGATGTAATACTTAAGAAGTTCTGGGAGCTGGTGGAACCCATTCCAGTCAATAGGAACCACCCGGACGACGATCACTGTGAACATCACTTCAAGACAACTTGCTCCCGCACTAGAGAAGATCGTTACATGGTTCGTCTACCGTTCAAACCAAGCTCTAATACTCTCGGTGAAAACAGAGAAGTAGTGACTCGGAGGTTTCTCAATCTTGAACGACGTTTTGCAAGTGACCCATCTTTCTTTCTACGATATGCTGATTTTATGAAGAAGTACAGAGATCTCGGGCATATGTCGGTGGCGTAGACAACATCAAACTTCCTGATTCCCCACCATGGCGTCGTACAAGGTTCTAAATTAAGAGTTGTCTTTGACGCTTCTTGTGCACCTTCGGTCGGAATCAGTCTCAATGAGGCTTTGTTTCGTGGTCCCAAGCTCCAGAAAGACATCTGTCTCGTTTTGACCTGGTTTAGATTGTATACCATTCCATTGTGTGCTGATCTTATTAAGATGTACAGGCAGATTGTTGTCCGTCCTGAAGATCGCGTCTATCAGCACATCTTATGGAGAGATAGTCCCAAGGAAAACCTTGTTGAATAGGAATTGAACACTGTTACCTATGGTGTTAGAGCAAGTCCATATCAAGCCTTGAGAGTCATTCAAAAACTCATTACTGATGAAGGAGCCAGTTTTCCACTCGCAGCCGATCGCACCTCAACAGACATGTTTGTTGATGACATCGTCTCCGGAGTTGACACCCTAGAGGAAGCGGACATGTTGAAGGAGCAACTCTGCGGTCTCTTCTCAAAAGGTGGATTCAGCTTGAGCAAGTGGGCTTCTACTGAACCGACGCTTCTCCCACTAGAGCAAGAGAAGTCTATGGAATTTGTGTGTATAAAGGGGGAAGACGAATCTGAAGGCAGTACTGTTAAGATTCTGGGATTGGTCTGGAATCCTGGATCTGACATATTTTCGTACAACATAAGTACGCCACCGCATAGTAACTTGACCAAGCGTCTGGTCTTGTCTTCTGTTGCAAGGATATATGATCCCTTGGGCTTCCTGGCACTGGTCATTCTTCTCGCCAAAATTCTTCTGCAAGAAAGTTGGATGGCCAGACTTAATTGGGAAGAACCTCTACCACCGAATCTTGTCGAGTCATGGAATATGATTTTTAGTGAATGGGATGCTCTCTCTGCTGTGTCAATCCCACGATATATAACTTCCATTAACGCACGTCGCACGCTAGTTGGATTCTGTGATGCCTCCACTAAAGGTTACGCTGCAGCAGTGTATCTCAGATCAGACAACCCTGATGGCACAGTGAAGGTGCCTCTTATAAAGGCGAAGAAAAAGGTCGCTCTGATCAAATTTGTTTCCATAGCAAGCCTGGAGTTATGCTCTGCAGTTTTGTTAACAAGACTAGTTGCGTCAGTAAATATCAAAGGAATTTCTCAGACCAGCTGTAAATATTTTACAGATTCGAGTAATGTCCTGGCTTGGTTGAGGCTTCCTATCCACGCATTGAAGGTATTCGAATCCAACAGAGTGAGCCAAATACTTGAGATCACGTCAATAGACAGCTCGGGTCACATTTGATCTGAGGAAAATTTCTGTGACATTGGATCTCGTGGTTCTACCCTTTCAAAAATATTAGAATCATCATTATGGTGGCACGGTCCACCCTGGCTTATCAAGCCTACTCAAACATGGCCTGGCTTACCCTTAATGAAAACTTCAACCACACTATTGGCTACTCCTGCATCTAACAATACCAAGGATGATGATTATCGGGATCCATGGCGAACCATTGGAGCACTACGAAAACCCAAATTGGCACTGTATGGGAGTGTTGGAGAAAGGAGTATCTCCATTGCCTTCAAGAAAGGAAAAACTGGTTCAAAAGAACTCCCAACATTGAGGTCGGAGATCTAGTGGTGTTGATGGAAAGACGGTTAATTTTAGGCCAATGGCCCGTGGCCAGAGTTGTTGAGACTCACCCAGGTAGGGATGGAGTGACTAGGACAGTTGTTGTTCGGACCCCTTCTGGTAGCACACTAGTCAGGGCTGTAACTACAATAGTTCCTCTATTTCATGATGTACCTGAGCAGAAGTCAGGTATTGCTTCGACGGACTCAGAGGATTGAGATTCCTTTTCCTATTATCTTAAATTTCTATATACTTCTTTGTTTTTGTTTTTTATTCGTTCTTCAACTTAACTATTTTCCAATGGAGACAATTTTCTTTTCTCTTTTACTCGTTTACCTTTTACTACCACTACCTTTCTCAATGTCTTACAGCGATTTATTCTCATTTTCTTTTCTTTTTTTTTTTTTTTCATTCATCATTGTACAATTACCTTTACCGCACACACACTCACACGTCTTGAAATACATATTTTCTTTGTATTTAGTCATTAAGTATATTATTTTTCTTTGTATTTAGTAATTAAGTAAGAATCATGTTTGTTTAGTTCATAGTTAGTTTGTTAGTGCATTCAAACCAATAATATTGTTAAAGATTCTCATTTAAATATCTATGTGGCCTGCTCATCAATTGAAAGCAACTGCGCAAAGATCTTAGCATGATCAAGAATCCTTAGCATGATGGGCGAAGATCAAGAAGCCATTCTTCATCACAGTAGAACGCTGCTCAACAATGACACTATCAACAGTAAATTGACTGTCAGTTTAGGTGGGCGGTTTGTTCCATTCTCATATACTATTATCTCTTTGGCTGCAGCACTTGAATATTTTCCCTCCTTGGGACCATGACTGGAGCCATTGTTTAAAAATCTGGTGCGTGCGCGCAACACACAACTTTCACTTACCAACTTACTTAAATTAGAAATTAATGTTTTTTGTTAATTGCCACTTCTTAAAGACACATTTTTCCACATTCATTTCTTATTTTTGTTTTTATTTGCTGTATAAAAACATTAATTTTTTTATTATTAAATAAAAGTTTTTACTTGTGATAATTCGGCAATGCAAACATAATACTCCAAGTCGTCTGATTTTATAATTCTCTATGTTGTTGTTGAAAAATTCATTTACCATGATACAAATAATTTCCATTAAATGAACAGAACGGCTTTAATTGTAAACAATGGTCTGTCATTAAATCCGGACTCCGCCCCATGCGTGTGCTCAACAGATTTATGAGTTGACGGAATATTTTTCTTTTTTTCTCCCCTATATGTTTACTTGATTTTTTCATATTTCATATTTAGCCATTTCTTATTTTTAGGCGTAATGAAAGTCAGTTAATTTCTCGATATAAAAAAAACAAGGGTACTTTACATGAAAACAAAAAAGGTCCCTTCCCCATTTAAGCCCCCTCAGGACATTTTAATAACGCTAAAGCTTACCTGATATTAAAGAAAACCTTATTTTCATTTAATATGGGGAATTTGATCAAAATCATTAAAGCCGTTTTTGAGATAATCGAAAGAAAGGCATAAATTGGAAAAAAAAGTTATGAAATAAAGTGCCCCCTCCGTTTGACCAATTTTGATGAAATGTTGGCTATCACATCTCTGGCATATACATACATCAAATTCCCAGTTTGATCAAAATCGTTAAAGCCGTTTTTGAGTAAATAAAAAAAAACACGTGAAAGTGATACAAAATTTATTAAGTAAAGTGCTCCCTGCGGTTGATCAATTTTGATGAAATTTTTACAGCCATATCTTGGGCAATTAATACATCAAATACTAAGTTTAATCAAAATCGTTAGAGCCGTTTTTGAGGAAATCGAAACAAACGTAAAAAGTTATTAAATAAAGTACCCTCTCCCTTTGAGCAATTTTGATGAATGTTTTGCTGTCACATCGCGGGCATATACATACACTAAATACCGAATATCAGGTTTGCACGGTTTATGGTTTTTGAGCTGGTCTGTTTACACACACGCGGACACACACATACACAGACCATTTCATGGGACTTAGTTATTTGGACTCAGGGGACCCCAAAACGTGTATTTCCGTTGAAAAACCGGAAGTCAAAATTGTTCACGATCGCAATACTTTCCCTTACTATATATTTCATATATTGGTAAGTGAAAGTAAAAAGGGTATGCCCATATATATGCACATGTACATTGGCACAGTGAATAAAACGCACATTATGGAGTAATTCCATCTACAGGCTGCCAGCAGGAGGACGGAGGAGAGCAAGCAACCAATGAAGCAATGAAGAAAATCAAGCCAAAGATTTATTTCACCACAGATAATATTGTAAATATAATATGTTCAATCATTATAATCTTCTCCATATAATTTCTTTTCTTTTCTTTTACCAAATCAGATAATACAGTCCACTCTTCCAGAGAAATTCAATTATTTTATTCCTATATTCTCAAAAATATTCATGGTCCACATTTTAGTCACTATTTACTATAAGAAATTTTTTAAAATAAATTCTGAATTATCTGTAAGGATACATTAGTATCTAATCTATGTAAGAAATGCATATATTATTTTATGCATCATGTGTGACCGCGAGCAGCAATTTTCCTAAAAATAAATTTTGTTTCATGTTGCCCCATGCCCGGGGCACAATGAAACAGCACAAGGGGTACTTTGAAACATCTGAAAAAAAAAAACAACACCATAATTAACGAAAAAACTTTATTCGGCTTCCGATCGGTTTTTGGTTCTCCTGCTATAGGATAGCCAGGAAATTCTTCAGGAGAGAGGAAAATTTGACTTGGTTGTCAGAGAGGAAAGTTGTAATAAATTAATAGTGTGTTTTTGGTATTCCACTCTCGCTTTCGCATCATTCGTATGAAAATGAAAAAAAAAAAAATGCTTATTGCATAATAAAAAAACACATGGCGCACGATGAAACACTCGTGGGGCTTCATAAACCATTTCATTGTGACACAAACGCCCTTGTTTCAAGGAACCCCATACGAGTTATTTTGATGTCTTTAACTTCATACGATGAACGTGAATAGGTAGGAAAGCCAAAGTCAGGCAAAATCTTAAGAGATAGGTACATGCACAATGAAAAGGTTGTAAGAGCAGATTGAATAAAATTCATAGGTAGAGACGAAAATCCGTTAGACTAAAAATTTTAGTTTTACCCCACAAAACCGCACTTTACCAGGTGGAGTCTGTCAGGCAACAATTCGAAAGAGGAAAATTTCTGACATTGTTTGGAGTCACCCTTACCGCTCACTGTCTGAATTTAGTTGCACTGGACCTTTTGGTTCACCGAGTTCACCCAGTGTTTCACTGTGCCCCACCCTTCCCTACTTTTAAATTTTAAGTTCTTAGAAAAGATAACGTAGGATGCTTGTCAACTAACCACGATAATAGTCCAAATAGTTTGTTTTCTATTCATTCCGATTAGGTTCTCCAGGTCAGTCTCTGGTCCAGGAAGTCTAAATTCTGTAATTTACTAGATTCTGGGAGTTTTATTAAAGTTCACCGAATGAAAAGGCAAATTAGAAACAAAATAACTCCATAAACATTTATTTACACAATTCAGAAGCAATTAAAAACAATAGCCGAAACAAACCTTTTTTTTTTTATTTAATTCAAGTTTTTCATGTTAAAAAAGAATGTGACAGACAATGTGACGTTGTTTCAAAAACGTCTAGATCCTTCGAAAATCAATACTAGAAGATTCCATTTCTTATCAAAAGCGGTTCCAATTGATCTTTTTTTGATCAGTCTTGAAAAATTGTTGAAAATGGATGTAGCCGGTTTTGAAACCGAACGCCTCAATTGTAAGTGTGGTATTAAAAATGATCATTTTCTTCAAATAAAAATTATTTAAACCCACGTTAATGATAAGTGTTACAGAATATTAAATATTCTCAAATTTAATATATAAACTCAAAGTGTATTAAAATAATTACAGTTTCTTATTAAACAATTAGTTGATTATATATTATTGTAATCTAGAAAATAAAGTTGAATTACTGCTATCAAGATCAAAAGAGGAGATTGCTCTGGTTGTGACGTCACCCGTTACGATGATTTGATTGTTGATCACCGTCAGGGAGTCCCATGACCTGTCCGCCACGTTGGAATTAACCACAACGCAATTGGCCAATCTTGAATTATTCACTGTGAGTTTATTATGCTAGCTTTCTTTAATGAACTACCGTACACTCTGGAATCAAGCAACGTCGAATCTCGAGGTTTGCAATGGCATCTCGAGTTCTGCAACACAGAGCCGATCTGACTGCACCTGTTGTTTACTACCGGGGAGTTGTTGGCAGTAGCTGAGTCCCACCAGGGCACAGTGGGGCGAATCGGCAATCTAGGTGGAAATAATTCTGGAAGCGACTTATTTCATTGTAATTGTTTTATAATATAATATTTAAGCATGAATTAATAAATTAAAGTCAACACAATGTTTCGGACGAAGAATTTATAAAAATGAAATAAAATGCATAATTAAAATAGAAAAAAAATTTAATATAATTATTTAATTTTTAATTCAAGTTTAATGAAAAATAACACTTCCTATAATTTTTTTGTATTTTTTTATTTATTTTTTATTTTTCAACGATTTGGGGCACACGCCCCATCTTCAGGAAACAATTGAAAACATTTATATAAGTACATCAGTCACAATAATTCAAATTAATTTTATAATATCCATATTGCATTATAAATTTTGTTCTTGAAACGGTTTTTTTATTTAATTTAATATTAATTTCCTTAAAATTTTCCAGGCTTTACTGCATGTTGTCAATTGCACAATCTTTATGTTATACATTATCTACACACACATACACATATACATATATATAACACACGTATTTATAAATTACAATCAATCTAAAATTAACAATTATTTTATGCCTTTTGGTCATCTCTCTGTCACAAACTGATCATTTGCCCTACAGGGAACAGTGTATTTACATATTTAGGCTGATTTAATTCTTATATTTCTCTCCTCACATCTATTATTTTTTAACAATTTATATTTAATTTGCTTATAATATCTGTGTAATGTGTACTTAGATTTTTAGTATCCGTTTTGAAATTTATTGTAGTATTTAGATTTTTTGTTATGTGGATGGCTTCTAATATTTTTCTATTTTTAGTTATGTCTTCCTTTCCTATTATTTTTGCTTCTTCAAAATTAAATGTATGGTTGTTTTTTATGCTGTGTAGGGCCAGTGATGTTTTGTTTATATTTTGTTATTTTTACAATCACTTTTGTATTGCGATACTCTTGTTTTTAATTTTTTAGATGTTTCACCTATGTATATTTTGTTGCAGTCTTTACATTCTATTTTGTAAATGACATTTTTAATATCTACTTTCTTTATTTCATCCTTCATATTTGTTAGATATTGATTCATTTTATTATTGTTGTAGATACCCATTCTTATATCATCATGATCATAGTTTTTGAAGGTTCTTTTTATTTCTTCTGTCAATCCTTTAATGTATTGCATTTTGAAGATTTTTTTATATTTATTTCAATTATTCATCCTATATTTTGACTATTTGTTTTTTCTTCGGCTGTTTTTTTATTTAAAAAAAAAATTAAAAAGTGAAATAATTATTTAAGTAAATTGTATAGAATGGAATAATTTTATTAATAATTAGTTTTAAAATGTATTATTCTAAACTCATAAATTAAAATAAAATATAAATTATAAAAAAACACAAAATAAATGTAAAAATTAAATATGCATTAAATTGTAATATCAAATTCTTAAAAACAAATATCCGAATATTTCATCATACTGATTCATTCAAATCTGAAATATCTTAATCTAGGTTACATTCTTCTTCGAATCATTAAGGTAACACCGGCAGTCTCTTTTGAAAATAAAATAACTAAAGGTATACAATATCGAGTAGACTAAGTTACAGGGTTGAACCAGGCTAAATTTGTATTGTTCCCCAACTCTTGTAAGGCACTCACTAATGACAGATTTACGCCTGAAATAAACCCACATAAACAGGTAATAGCAATTTCTAAAGAAACATTTATTTTTTTATTTAATGTTGATTATACTCTACGACAATATCTGGGTGTAGGTTAGAGTAGATTTTTGGTAACCCCATTTTTTTAAATAATAAAATAAGTAGCTTACTGACTACTAGAAATAAATGAGTGTACTCCTCATTTTAAAAGCCAAACACAGATATTAACTTCCTTGCCGAATTGCCTTTCGTAGCCTGGTATAAAGAAGTTTCCAAAACAAAACACACTTATCTATTTAGGCACACTTGCAATAAGATGTGAAAATCAACTGACTTAACATCGTGACGGATTTGTGGTGTCAAACCTTTTTTTTTTTAGACTTTCAAAATAATCACATAACTCAAAATAGGAACCGCCAGCTATTAAGTATAATATGAGTATATGACTATCAAATGTTTATGTGTACATAAATCTAGTTTTATAGTTATTTTAGTTTATTTTCGTGTTATTTTTTAACCGACTTCGAACGAAAGAGGAGGTTACTCAATTCGATACGTATGTGACTTTTTTTTTGTGCCTTTTTTTTTTTTTTTTTTTTTTTTCTATGTATGTTCACCGATTACTCAGAGATGGGTGGACCAATTGGAACGAAACCTTTTGCATCTTGTAGAGTATTTTCCCAAGGTGGTCCCATTTAAACCTTTTTGGGGTTCCTAATTTATTTAAGAAGTTATCGGGAAAAAACATGAATATAATTATTTAATTATCGCTTAAATTGTTTACTTTTTGGAAAAACATATGGCATATATAACATAAGGTATGCTCCAACAAGCTTTTAAAACTAATTGATAACTAACAAATCCAAATATTGTATTACTGCTTGATGAATCAAATGGGAAAACCAACCAATCAAATTCAGAATCAAAAGAGTGGGGGGAGAACATGAGCAGTCTGTTAGTTATCGATGTGTTTTACGTGCTTGTTGGAACAAACCTATACATAACCTTAACTAATTTTTCAACATTAGATTTAAATGAAGATATAAATATCAGGAGAATATAATATCGCTGTCGTTTTCTGTAGGGATATTAGCATAAATAATAGATAGATGTATATTCACCGATAACAGTAAACCTTCTTAATTTAGATCTTATCAACGGTTGGACACCATAATCATAAGACAACTAAATTCGTGGAATTCCAAGAAAGACTGAGTATTTAATCGGTAATCGTTTTAAAGCAGAATTTAAGACTTCTTCAAGTTCCCAAAGGATCGTTTAAATTTAAAATCGTAGCTATTATTGATTTAAATTAGATTTTGATTTCTATCTTTTATTGACTATGCACATTAAAAAAGAATACAATAATTCCTGAAAAATCTCATTTTCAGTTTACTTAATAAAGGATTCAGATACCTCTGTCTTCTTCCGGATACACTCGGTTACTGTTGAATATCTTGCCGGAGGTCTTGTGCCAATCCTTTAAGGGTGACACTTCTGTTATGTTATCCGGATTACTAGTATCGGCTTTTAAATGTGTTTCTACAACTATCGAGGATTTTGCTGGTGTTCATCCATCAATAAAAACTACAAAATAAAACTTGATAACTAACCCAAAACAACCTCATTTTATGAAAGTCCCCTCAGCAAAAATTTGGCAGTCATGGAAATGATTGTTACAAATGATGATAAATGCAACGCCACTAGAATTGAAGCAACATTGTTTAGCAATTTATTTTCTGAATAATGTTTTATTACGAAGGATATAATTCATAGTACTTCGGTAATAAATTTAGTCAAAAAATCATCGAAAGGAATTACGAACATAATTGAATCAACCTTTGGAATTAAGTCAGTAGTCTAATACGGAGAATAATAATATCCTTCGTAATAATAAATTAACCATATGTGAGTCCCAAACCCTGTTGCTTCTATCCTAGCGGGGCAGTCTTTTTGATATCGATAAATTTTATGGTTGCCCCTTTTTTTGCAGGGACTTCTATCCAATGATGTAATCCAATGAAGTCGTGTATAATATCGCCATAGTTTTCAGAAGGATATTCAAGCAATCAAAATTTAAAAATTACTTTCAAATTTACTGTAGGTCATATTAGCATCCTCATCGATTCTCCATTAACGATATCATGTCTAAAACCGGCCAAAATCTCGAATGTTCAGTGACTTATCTACTTCATCTTGGAATGGCCGGATTTATGTATATTTAACTCAACACATCTCGGAACACTGATTCTCTACGTAAATGACAAGTACTGACGAGATTTAGCAAAGGAAAAATATTGTCATTGTGGAAAAACATTTTATTTGTTCCCTTCTCAATTGAGCATTGATCTTTTTTAAAAAAAAAAAATCCATTTATAATCCTAAAAAGTAGTGTGTTGAAAGTTGTGTAATACACGCACCGCTTTCCCATTTTTCTGTGTGTATTCATAAAATTGAAAAGGTAAAGTGTATTTCATAATAATTTTATACAATTATTGTATAATAAAAAGACCTGGGAAAGACAAACGTGGTAGAGCGTAAAAAGATTTCGAAATTTTTAAACCAACGTTTATTTTATCAACGACCAATTACCAACGAAATTTTTGAACCAACGTACGGTTTTCTACATTTGTTATCTTCTCCAACTAAAAATTGTGAAATAAAAAACATTTTATAAAAAAATATTAAACCGACTTCGAAACCTAGGAACCAGTAAAAATAAATTCACTGAAAAGTATGAAATAATTACCTTCTGATTTTTATGAATACACAGCAAAATTGAAAATGGTATAAAAATTGGAAAAGTGCAATAAGACGAATAATTTTATTTTGATTTGTACAAATACACACTAATTGTTAATAAAAATTATTAAGTTTAAATATTAAATACTATGTTCAATACAACACAATCTTTTCGGAGGCGGCGCAAAATTTAAAATTTTTTACACTAGACATTATGAAAATCTTCTACATGGATCTTCTCTTCCCAGCTATTGATTTCAATACCTACTAATGGAATTGTATCAGTAACATATTATTTCTATTTTGCGCCGCCTCCGAAAAGATTGTGTTGTATTGAACATAGTATTTAATATTTAAACTTAATAATTTTTATTAACAATTAGTGTGTATTTGTACAAATCAAAATAAAATTATTCGTCTTATTGCACTTTTCCAATTTTTATACCATTTTCAATTTTGCTGTGTATTCATAAAAATCAGAAGGTAATTATTTCATACTTTTCAGTGAATTTATTTTTACTGGTTCCTAGGTTTCGAAGTCGGTTTAATATTTTTTTATAAAATGTTTTTTTCATAGTTTTTAGTGTCTATATTATTACTAAATTTATTCAAACCTATTGCATTCAATATTGTCTTACTATAACTTATTAGTAAACTAGCAGACCCGGTCACGCGTTGCAGTGGCTTAGTAGTTATATCCTAATATTTTAAAACAAATACAGTCAAACCAATATTCATTGATAAAGATGAAAACCTTTCAGCTAATCAAAATACAACATGATTGAGAATAGAGCATTACACCATTAAAAGTATTTGGGGAGGAATAT
Source organism: Aelia acuminata (assembly GCA_911387785.2). Taxonomy (NCBI): domain Eukaryota; kingdom Metazoa; phylum Arthropoda; class Insecta; order Hemiptera; family Pentatomidae; genus Aelia; species Aelia acuminata. The sequence continues at coordinate 5,917,598 of OU426984.1, read as the reverse complement.
ATGAAAGTTAAAGGTTTTATTTTTTACATATCATATTTCAATGTAGTTTGTATAAATAGTTCGTGTGGTAGATAACGTTAATTTCCAAATATTTATTTAAAATAATAATATACTGTTTTTTTTTATTTTTTTATTTGTGTTATCGCCTCTACCCTAAAGGGTCATTGGCGTATAATTGTGCTTTAAATCCATTAGTAGAGTTCTGTGCATTTCATGAACTTGAAAAGAGTGCTGACTCTTTCTTCGTTGTCTTTCATAATTTCCTTTAATGATTCAGAAAGACCAACTTTTTACCTGTACTTTTCGAATCGTGGGATGTCTATCAGTAGTAAGTGTTGGACTGAAAGAGGGACATTATCACATTTTTCACATGTCGGGGCCTCTATCCTCCTAAGTAGATAACTGTGCGTATGGCAATGTCCAATCCTCAGCCGGCACAGCATCACTTCGGCATCGGCAAATAAGTGTTCGGTAGAAGGATGGTGTGGTGATAGCTTTTAATTTAGCAATATATTTGAGTGATAAGAAATCTCTTCTTAAAGAGGTTTTTACATAATACAATTAAGAATTTTTATTTATTCAAGTACTAATTTGTGCAACATGTTTTGGGTTAACCTGTTTTTTTTTTGTTTTTTTTTTAACACAAACCAAAGATTTGATGGTTTCCATACGTAAGCAGGCGACATACCATTGCCCATGGGAAAAACGCGGATTTTCAAAGTCCAAGCCGCAAGTGGACATTGTTTGGCCTTGGGATTTGTTTATGATCACGGCAAAAGCCAAACGAATAGGAAATTGAAGGTTTTTTTTAATTTTATTGAAAATTCTGACGGTGTCAGGGGAATACGTGGCAACAGGACTGTATCTCCTCTAAACCTTCTAGTCAAAATTGTTGCTTCAATAACATTTCCTATGATCCTTTTAATGACCAAACGTGTAACGTTGCACTATTGAGGTGGATTTAAGTTACGAAGAAGAATGATTGGTGAGCCAATCTTCAATTGGAGATTGTGTTGTGGCATTCCTGGTATATCCAGGGAATTCAAAAATTCGGTTGGGAAATTTACGCCTTCGTTTTCATCTAGAACATTGTCAATGAATTTTGGAAGTTTATTTCATCGACATCAACATTTTTTGCTGCAAATATAGCACGAATACTCGAAGAAGGATTAAAATCTTCGCTGACATATCTTAAATTTTACATACAACTCTGCAGAACAGGAAAGAACAGTCTCTATTCGATTGGGATTAAATTTTCTCTACTTTAAATTATTGTTATTGTTGTTGTTAAATCCATTAGTTGTTAAATCCATTAGTAGAGTTCTGTGCATTTCATGAACTTGAAAAGAGTGCTGACTCTTTCTTCGTTTTTTTGACTTTTCTTCGTTTTTTAACACAAACCAAAGATTTGATGGTTTCCATACGTGAGCAGGCGACATACCATTGCCCCTGGGAAAAACGCGGATTTTCAAAGTCCAAGCCGCAAGTGGACATCTTGAATGCACTAGTAGACCCGGTCACGCGTTGCTGTGGCTCAGTAGTTATATCCTAATATTTTAAAACAAATACAGTCAAACCAATATTCATTGATAAAGATGAAAACCTTTCAGCTAATCCAAATCCAACCTGATTGAGAATAGAGCATTACACCATTAAAAGTATTTGGGGAGGAATATATGAAAGTTAAAGTTTTTATTTTTTACATCTCATATTTCAACGTAGTTTGTATAAATAGTTCATGTGGTAGATAACGTTAATTTACAAATATTTATTTACAATAATAATATACTGGTTTTTTAATTTTTTTATTTGTGTTATCGCCTCTACCCTGTCATTGGAGTATTCATTCTAGGGTTGAAGTATTTGCATTACATTAAATATTAGTATTTTAATTTTATTAGTGCTTAACTTTTATATGCGAAATAGGATTTGTCAACAAATCTTGGTGCCAAAAAAAAAAAAAAAAAAAAAAAAAAAAAAAAACTTTTATAGCTTACCTTAATCATTGTTTGTATAAAGCCAATGTCCACCTATTTTTCCTAATTTTTAACCATTAAATATCTTTCTGTTTTATAAGAGCTTTCAAAATTCTGTTTATTCCAATCTGAATGTATTGTAATTTTTGTTTTGTTTTCTTGTATTATCATCTTAATCCATTTTAAAATTTTCAATAATACTGCTCACTTTCTTATGTACATTTATGCGTATAATTTGCCTAATCGCATGGAATACGCACATGTTTTCAAATAAACTCCTCTTGCATATGGTTACTATGCAAGAAAAGAAAAAAAAAACAAAAAACATTTTTTTTTTTTTAATTTTTTTTGGCATATGTTTCAAGGAATTTATGGTTTTTGAATGACTCAGGTAGACTGATGATTTCATGAAACTGCCATGATTTTTTTCATTTTCATCTATTCTTTGTTCCTAAATATAGAAGAAATCTCTTTCGAAAAAAACAATTGCCATTTGCTTTTAATTTTTGTACTTATAGTCGACGAATCTCGTTTTACTATACCTTTGGAGATTCCCGTACTGTATTCTAATGAAACTGGATCAATATATTATTGTAAATTTCATTTGCACCTTCGTACTGTCTCCGAATAAGAAAAATATAGGCTCTGAACAAAGATAAATTTACAATTTTAAAAAAACCATACACCTTAATTAGCAGGTATTAGCAATTCATAATGAATAATCTTATTTTCTTCTCAATTTGGTTGGAAGATATTTATATTATAATCAATATATATTATAAAGCAAAGTGTACAATGTGCGTGCCGAAAAGGCTCAAAAACGACTCCACGTATGACCAAAAAAGCTATGTTGTGTAGCAGTATATTCCCTAACTGTGAAGAAGGTTTCCGTTTTTATCTTTAGGGTGTAAAATTTAAAAGAAAAAGACCGAAATTAAATTAAGGACCTCTCGCACTATGTAATTAGCCTTCCTTTACGGGTTAGGGAATGAAAAATTTAGTTCGAGCTGGAGACTACCAGGAAGCACTAGGGTGCATTTCATTAAATGTTTATTGTCCATTCATTCAGTTATAAATTTATTCACAGTTCTTTTAAAATTTCTAAAAAATTAAGCGCAAAGAAGTAGTTACTCTTTTGCGTTAAAAAAATAAAATAAAATAATGATTTCACATCTCTGCAATCAATTAGAAAACCGACTGGATTCCTTAACAAATTAATTTTCACATAAAAAGGCTAATTGATCAACACATTACATTTAATCAATATATAATATACAAGTAAATTTAATGCAATATGAGTGAGCGAATAAAAACAGACATAAAAAAAAAAGAGATAACTGAATATAAATCAAAACAAAAAGTTTGGAGTGTTCTTATTGCAGTTTTGAAAAAGAAGTTGGTTTGATTACTATGTATGATGAGCCTCCCAGTTGACAAAATGGCTAACTCCAATTTCAGCATTTTTTTCAATAAGATTTTATCACTCCTTATAGTTCAGGATAAAGAGAAATGTGGTAAAGAAATTGTGCTTTGATTTGCATAAAATTAATTTTTCTTTTACCATTTTCAATCCCCCATAAAGTATATAGGGTTCCTTATTTGGGCGGACTCTGCTGATCTCGAATCTTAATATTAATAACAAGTTAAAACCGAATTTTCAAGAAGGAGCTAATTTTTTCATATAATACTACCAAACAACTACCGGAGCGTAGCCGGGCACCCTAGCTAGTTGATAATAAATTAGCTAAAGTATCTTCCTTTTTCACCATAAATATTTATTTACTGCATAACATGTTGACGTTTCCCCATTCTCAAAACATATACTTAATCTTGCTTTCTATACTATGCATGTATACAAAGTTGTCCATATTTTCTTTTAATTGTCTGAAAACTTTCTTCTTATGGTATTTGCTATTTTCCATATTCATCTTATATTCTTATTTTCTTCTCAATTTGGTTGGAAGATATTTATGTTATGATTGGTAATAAATTAGAAAAAGTATCTTCCTTTTTCGCCATAAATATTTATTTACAGCATGACATGTTGACGTTTCGGGGCTGTTTCCCCATTCTCAAAACATATAATCTTGCTTTCTATACTATGCATGTATAAAATGTTGTCCATATTTTCTATTAATTGTCTGGAAATGTCAACATGTACATGAACTTCAATATTCAAACAGTATGTTCACATGATAATGATGAAATTATAACAGCAGGAGAGCTGAAAGATGAAGAAATCCTTGAAAAATTTAAAACGTCAGCCGGAAATAAAAATTGAGAAGAGCCTAGGAGGCTACCAGTCACGAAAAATGATTCACTAAATATTATTGAGAAGTTGCAGACTTTTTTTGAAATGAATAAAGCGGCTGAAGGTGAAATCTTTGATAATTTATATGACATAGAAAAAAACATTTTTAAGTGCCAAAGTGATGTAGAGAAAAAGATAAGTGAATATTTTCATTAATACTTTTGTACATAATCTTTATATATATAAAAATCTCGTGTCCCGATGTTTGTCGGGGGTAAAATCAGAAACTACTCAACCGATTTTGATGAAATTAGGCTCATTGTGTGCAGTTTTGTCCAACTTAAAAGATAGGATAGTTTTTATCTCGATTATTGGCCTCAATATTTCTTTTATTCCAAATTTAGTGCTTATTGTTCTATCGTAACCTGTTTCAGGTAGAACCTACTTATACAATTTCTCAATCATCATGTGCTATATTCTGAATTTAATTAATATGTACTATGGCAAAAGATTAAATTGGTACATATTTGCTAACTGTTTATTGTGACTGTACTAAACCCTATTCCAATTATATTCTTTGTTAGTTACTTATACTATTAGCTCCTTCCGGTGTTATTTATATTTAATCTCGCCTCTGCTGAAATAATCGAGTAAGTGCTAAATGAATGGATCATTAATACTTAATATACTCAAATATGAGATGTAAAAAATAAAAACTTTAACACTTCTAAATTCTTTACCAAACAATTTTAACTTTGGCGTAAAGTTCTAATTTAAATCCCATTGGTTTTTAGATAAGCTGAAAAGTTTTTATCTTTATCAGTAAATTCTGATTTGACTGTATTAAAAATAATAGGATATAACTAATTCAACACATTATAGGAACTGAGCCACAGCAATGCGTGGCCGGGACTGCTCGTTATCTTATAATCTGCATTATTTTATTTTCACATTACAAAAAATATCAAATTATTGTATCAATATTTTATGTAAGTATGGTTTTTAAGTGTGTACTTTAATAATTTTTTATAAAAATTAAAAGTTGTTTGAAAACCTCTTTTAGTGGTACATGCCCTCTAACAAGATACCTGCACCCTGGATAAGTGAAACCTTGTTTAAGTGGAATTAAAATCCTGTCACCAAGAGATTCCAGTTATCCAGGTTTCGACTGTATATGGGTCATTCTCCCATTTCATTCAAATTTCATTGTTCCAATTTCAATGCGAAAAAATTACATTTTCCAATAATTTTTTTCCGCAAATTGTTAGAAGGTAGGCTGCTAATGGTGTTTACAAAAAGTGCCTTCATAGAAACATATATATATATATATATATATATATATATATATTATTTCTCAAGGCCTTTTTTTTATTGGTACGCCACAACTTCCTTAACCCGCGAGTTGGCGCACCGTGAGATTTTTCTCACACATTTAATTCAATTTGAATGGGGAACGTTTGGAGGCCGCGGCGTTTCCGCCCTCTTGAGTCTCTGCAATTCATTGACCCCCCTTCTCAACGAGGCCTGTCCCAACCCAATCCTACACCTCAGTTCATCCTCAGCCCCCGCTAAGTTTGAAAATCTGTCAGCCTGTGAGAGAATATCTCACGCGCGCCCACTCGTGTATACGTTTTTATCGATATTGAAGGTGACTTAAGTGTGTTTTGCGTTACTTAAAGACTAAAATATGTTATATTCGCTTGGTAAAAAGTTAGCAGAACTTGGGAGGCGTCAGTATGAAGCGTTTTTGCTGGAAAATGTTTGGGTGGCACCTCCTCAACCACCTGATGAATATTATAATTAATTTTTGTGTATCATTTACTGCCTTATTTACTTTTAATTTAATAAAATGAGCATAATAACTTATATAATACTTTTAAGATTGTAATAAACTCTTGTGTTAATTAGTATCTTTTTCATAACAATTATTTCTTTTTCTCTTTTCCTAGAAATAACGTATTCTGATTGTATTTTTTTATAAATAAATATTAACCTATAATAATAAATAAAAAAGAATGCCAATCCACCAAAAAGGGGTGTTGAAAAGGGCAAACCATGTGATGTGAGAAGTCTCACGCGCGCCTACTCGTGTCATATGTGGCCTAGCGCCCACTGCCGGGTAATAATTTATCAAATTTCATGAATAAGGCATCATTTTAAAGCTTTCCTTAACCGCTACACCGAAAACATATAGAAATCACTCATTTCGCCTTCGATTGCGAGCTATACGCGCAAACCGCAGTTTTTGCGAGAAAAATAGTCATAGAGGTTTCTAAATGGTGTCAATCTTTTCAGGATTTCAAGGAGAACATTTTCGGTCATATACATTTTTTCGATTAATCCCTTCGTTTGCGAGTTGTAAGCGAAAAGTGTCCCTCGGATAGGACGTAAAATAGAGGACCCGAGCCTGTGTTTATTACCGTGATTACTGTGATTATACCTGGATATGCAAAATTTAGGACTCCCACAGTAGCATCGTCCGGTTAGCCTTAGTTGCATAAAGGGACGTTAAACAAACAAACAAAACAAATACGTCAACTAATTAAGTCTTTGTAATCTCTGAATATTATTTAAAAGTGCTCAAAACAAACCTGAAAATCAATTTCACTTAAATATTTAAATAAGTTTAGAGTTCAGGTTCTACTAAACTCAAACATCACCTTGTTTCTATTTCCCTCACTCAAAGTCTATCTCCCTCATTCCACACAAGTGAGAGAGATAGGTTTTTGAGGTTATATTAAAGTAGACCATTCCATGTCAGTCTCTTATGAACAACATTTATCGGTTATTGAAATCCCTTGTTAACCTACAAATTAACTGTAATATAACGTGAATCAAACTCACCTTTTAGGAAATATCAGTGGGTGAGGGAGATAAGATGAAATGACACTCACTGTTTTAACTGATAAAAACACCCTCACAAGGAAACGAGAGCAGAACTTCTATGAAAAAGTTTATCCTTGTTGAGACGGGAATCTGTTACAATGTTGCCAGCAATTAATTATAATGAAATAAATGTTTCTAAATGTGAGGGAGATAGGTTGCATCTATGGGACAGGTAGATTATGGATCTTAACTTTTTTTCTATAATACGAAAATAGCAATATACCGTAAAACCAAATAATTAAGACCTTCTAACAAATAAAAAAAAAAAAACTAGGTTATAAATAAAAGAATATATATCTTTTTTCAGCCATTAAAGTCAGCAACTTGAGCTTTGGGACAGGTGAGGGAGATAGATATTGACATTTTAAGTTTAAATTTAGGCCTATAAACAAATTGTTACTGAGATAAAAATTCTTGAACAAGCTGAGGTTTTCTATTAACCATTGGATGCAATTGAATTATTAGCAATTTCACGCAGAATAATATAATCTCATTGGGACATAAATTTGTATGTATTGGGAGAATGACCCATATACCATATGCAAAGGCAAATTAAAAACAGAATGATTCCAAAACCTTTTATTTATATTATTTAATAAATTTTCTTATAGTTAACATTCTTACATGTATTAAAGTAAATACACCCTTGTGTATAACAGTTCATATGAATTACAGTTTCATATTTAATAAAACATTTAATAATATTGTTATTAAAAATTATTACATTAAATTTTATACTGATCCAGGAAATAAAGTTGAATTGAAGCCATCATGATCAAAAGAGGAGATTGCTGTTGCTCAGGGCGCAACAATATTGTTTGTCACCGTCTTGCCTTGCCATGTCTTGTTTTCCACGTTGGAATCAGTAATAGTGCAATCGGTTAATTTTGAATTCTTCACTGTTGATTTTGTTAAGGTGGTCCTGATTAATGTACTTCCTACTGCTTTGGAATCGGTCAATGTCGAATCCTCGCAAACCCCGCCCTCCAACACAGAATTAGTTTTAACGCAATCGCCAGCAGCTGAGAACCCCACCAAGGAGCAGATCAACAGGATGTAGAAGCAAGTAGAAGTGGCCATCTCGATATAAACTGAGCAGCTCTTCCTATCCGCGTGCTATTTATACGGATCGTGGCCTCGTTGCGAACACTCGCATCATCATGAGTCACAGTGTTGTGAATCGTTATGCGAAGTTTTGGACATATACATGCATTATTGAGATAGTGCGTCGTTAAAAATCATGAATCGTTGAAATGACCAGCTGAATGCCCAATATCAATATAGTCTGTTATATACAGCTATCGATACCATATCTATTAGATCAGACCGAGATAGATTCCAGGAAACTTCAACGAAAGGAACACCTTTCATAAATATATTCCCCAAATGCTCAATTAAGATTAAAATTACAAATACAAAATTTCTTAAAGACCATAGACCATCCAAACACTACTTCAAACGAATCCATGTGGGGTCACCTATGGTCTTGTGGTTAGCACAGCAACCTACAAAACTGAGGGTCGCGGGTTCGCGTCCCGCGGTGGACCTAGGATTTTAAAGGGAGTAAAAAATCCTGGGCTATACCTTGCTTGCGCAATCCAGTTTTTGTAAAATGGTTTGTATGAAATATTTCCGTTTACACGCTCAAGCCAATAGCACAAACTGGCTTGCGCAAGCCAGTAAATAAAAATCACTTGATTAAGGAAAAAAGCAGCAATTGTCAAGGGAAAAATGGAGAATTCTCACTATATAAATAATAAAATATATGACATCCTAATTTTTGGATATCCATAAAGGTTATGGATTATACGGGGGGGGGGGGGGGGGGTATGCCACACATGGCCAGCAAGGGGTACCGAACAAAAAAAAAATATCGGTAAGTGAAAGTACAAATGAAAACTGTCAGGTAATACAGCATATTTGTCGCTTTGGCGCTTGATAAAGAGTAATTAGATTTCATGTAACACTCAAGTTCGTGTATGATGATTTCACCGCTAATAAGACTGAACACCAAAGGTTTGGCCTATTAGATAAGATGAATTATGATGCTGAAGGAAATGTTAAATGATTTGTACGTCGAGAACCTTTAAAGATTATCTAACGGTTATTGTTTTCGGCACAATATTCGATCAAAATTTAGAGTACTACAATAAAATTAGTCTTGAAAATTAAGGCTTTAGAAATAATTTAGAGTTTTGGAATGCATTTAATCAACTGTACTGCTACTTCTACGTCAAACTAGTGAAAATTGGTACTTTTCAAGAAAGAAAAACCAAATTTAATATTTAAACAAAATCAGCCGGCCTATTTCAAAATATCCTAAGCCGTCGCACAGTGGGAAAATTTTGTCATTTAGCGGCCAGAAATCTATAACTGCTGACTTAATGACGATAATCGAATAATTCTTTTTTCATTAAAGAGCATGGGATTCCCTTTAATAGCGAGTATAAATATCATCACTCTGGGTATTTCAAATTAATTTTAATCTGAATCCATTCGTCACTTAAATTTAAATAAATTATTTTATTAGGTACAGGGTTATACATGGAGAATGAAATGAGTCAGTATTAATATCTATTAAGCTTTCTGATTATATACATACATGTCTTTTTCAGGCCTTAGCTCCTTTTGAAAGATTTTGAAATAATTATTGTCTAAATAAGAAAAAATCCAAACATACCCTATTTTTTAGGGATTTTAAGGGAATAATATATTTTCATATAATTCAACGAGAAGTATATTTTATAATTTAGTCCAATTCAAGGCCGAAAATATAATAAAGGTTCAATATTTTTCTTTTTTTTTTTTTCGGTTGGCTCACAGACCTTGAAGATCTTTAGCCGCCTCAAATATCAAAGGTTCAAATATAGAGATTAAAATCCTAAAATCGATATATCGCCGATCGATCGCATTTGATCGATCTAATTCTATTATGGTAATTTAGCACCCTTCACCCTCTACCACTGTGAAAAAAATTAGAACCAACTATTGCCAATAAAAAAATTTATATCAATTTAAATACATTCTTTTCATAAATTTCATAGTCACTGTGGATGAATTAAAACGCATTTTTATCCAATAATTTTACAGCCATCCTTCTTATTTATAAAATATGTTTGGTGCAGTAATATAAGAAGTAAAGCTCAATAGAAAAAAAAAATTAATTTTATTTTTAGCAAAATCTGTGCTCATCTCTCTGATATTATTATTATTATTTTTTTTTGAGCTTTACTTTTTATATTGTTACACCAAAAATATTTTATAAATGAGAAGAATGGCTGTAAAATTATTGGATAAGAATGCGTTTTAATTTCATCCACGTTAACTATATAGTTTATCAAAAGAAAGTATTTAAAATATTATATATTCTCTTATTGGCAATAGTTGGTTCTGATTTTTTTCACAGTGGTAGAGGGTGAAATGTGCTAAAATACCAAAATAGAATTTGATCGATCAAATGCGATCGTTTAGCGATAAATCGATTTCAAGATTTAAATCCCTATATTTGAACTTTGAAAATATTTTCGGCCTCGAATTGGACAAAATCCTAAAATATACTTCTACATTATTTGATAATATTTTTTTCATTAAAAAGTGTTAAAAAAGTAGGATATTTTTATTTTAATTTTTTGGATTTTTTCGCGTTCAGACAATAATTATTTATAAATCTATTGAAATGAGCAAATACCGTGAAAAAGACATGTATATAAGCAGAAAGATCAATAGATAATAATGATGATTCATTTTACTCTCTATGTATGACCATGTACCTAATAAACTATTTTATTTAAATTAAAGTGAAGAATGGATTCAGATTAAAATTAATTTGAAATACCCAGAGTGATGATATTTATACTCGCTATTAAAGGAAATGCCAAGCTCATTAATGAAAAAAGAATTATTTGATTATTGCCATTGAATCAGGAGTTGTAGATTTTTGGCCGCTAAATTACAAAATTTTCCCACTGTGCGTCGCACAGTGGTCCAAAAAAGCTGAAAATGGGAAAAAACCTAATATCTATTATATTAACTTTGTTAGCGGCATGGAACCTCCCGTGTATTGATTTCTTGAGGTGCCGAATCTAATGAAACCAGAATCAGTGCAATGGGACCACCAGATCAAGTCCAAATTTGAGGTCAAAAAGTCAAAAATATAAAAAATTCGTGTTTGGTATTGTCTTATATGTTTTTGGAGGTGCCGAATCTAATGAAATCAATATCAACGAAATCAGAGCATCAGATCAAGTTAAAATTTGATGTGGAAAATAAAAATTGTGAAGTTAATTTTTTTATTTAAAATTTGTATGTACAATAATACAAATAGGATATAATTATTTAATCTTGTTTAAGTAAATTGTATGCTTCCTCGGTTAGCTCTTTTTTCTTTTTATACTTGTATGCTGGTCTTAAATCCGTAATGTATAGGTTGCTTGTTACAAATAATTGGTGGAAAACATCTTCATTTGTTGCGACTTGAGATCTCTTCCTGGAATGATGTTTCCTGTACTGCTTATAATTTTTGTTCAAACTCTCCTTGAGTCTCTTCTGACAGCGAACCGATAAAAAGAGCTGCGTACTCAATCATGTCTGCTCCATGGAAAAAAATTTTGTGGACGGTCTATGGGAGACGGTACCCCTAGTACCGAGTCACTGCCATCTCAGCCGTTTCCGCTGCATACTTGCGAAATGCTGCAGAATCAATCGGGTACAGAGAGCAAATTCACATCTAGTACTGTTTTTAATCTCACAATTAAGTCTTCATTTATCCCTGGAATATGCGCGGTTAGTGAAGGATTTTTAAAAAACTTGCAACAATTACAGCATCAAACTGAAATAAATTTACCGCCTCAATTTTCAGGGGTGAGAGCTCTAGTGCAAAGGATCACCGTACATTAGAAAGAAACTGTGCAACTTCAAACAACCTACTTGTAGTTGTAGTTTATTTGATTATTTAAAATACAAAATAAAATAATTTTTTTTTATTTTAGTATTTTAGAATTAAAATTAAAATAATTTTATTTTATTTTAGTATTTTAGAAATAAAATTAAAATAACGTGTGATTTATTCTATTTTAATTCTAAGTCAGTCCCCCTCCCTTAGAGACCTGTAGGAGGATTTTTATTAACTAATGGTTCCTCCCCAAGGTCATCCGCTTTCGACACTCGCACCGTAACGAAAGGTTTAAATCCTTATAATTTCCAAAGTTGGCCGAAGTTGGCGCTGAAAATTTTGCCACAGTTCCTCTACTACATACATTTACATATTAAACCATTGCGACCGTAACGCAACGTAACGCAAGCGTTTTATAAACCAACAAAGTTATAAAATCACACTTATTTCAGCAACGATTTCGAAAATTCATTTCTTCTCTTACTATTGATATTATTTAAAAATGTTTGGTCCATAACAGTGCACATACAGATGACACACTCCTGATGTATTGGGGAATATTTTATTGTAAATCTTATACAGAGTAGAAATTTTTTTTTATGTTGGTAGAAAAGTACGATTTTTTCAATCATTAAAAAGTCCAAATTTACAGGTACACACACATTTTAATTTTGAACTAGTTAAAAAAATATATTCTTTCCATTGTTCTACAACTATTCAAGTATTCGAAAACCAAGAAAAAATTAGGTTTGGGCTACTTTCATTTATGAGATTTTTTCCCAGGTTGGACCACTGTGCGTCGCAAAGTACCGAATTTGAAAAACAAAACAGTTTATCACATTTCGAAGGTTGATGTAGTAGCGACGAATCTTGCAAAATCATAAAATCTCTTCACTGGATATATAAGAAAGTCATAAAAAACCAAACGTCCAGACTAGTGACATTATTATGAATTATTTTATTTTAAATATTATTGCGATGAATTATTGACATAACTATAACTGGGAATAACTTTTTTTATAATTAACTTTATCATTCATACTCTCTTTAGATCGATAAAAATATTAAAATAAATATCCTTAGGTTAAGCTTAATATACATGTTTAATACTTATAAATAAAATATGCTAACAAACACCAATATATTTATTTATCGCAATAGATGCAGTAAAAATATAACTGCTGCGTGCAGAATATACCTTCCACAAACTTGGGAAGGACTTATATACTTCAATAAATTCTGAAATAAATTGTTTTTCATTCACCATTTTGATGAAGGCAACAAGTGATAGCGGTCGAAGTAAGGGGTGTTTACGTTCAGGTATGTTCAGGCAAGTTAGGTTTTAATAATAAAAACCTTTCGCTTCCCTGATGAAGAAAGTATGGCCGGTGCTCAATGCTCTTAGTTTTGTTGGTTAATGTATTAAAAGTTTTATATAATAAAAGAATAAGATGAAAGATATTTAACATAAAGTTTACCTGTGTAATTTAGAAAATAATAGCATAATAAAAAAGGAGAACAAAATAATATGAATGAAGGGAAATTAAGAAAATTCTCTGATATTTAAAGCTTAAACAATAATTTATTAAAAACAAATAATTTATTAAATAAGAATGAAACAAATGATTGAACGAAAATGAAACACAACTTATAAACTATTATAGACAAAAATATGTTTTAATTGACTGGCCATTGATGAACTATAGAGTGAAACAATAAACAATCGGTTAATAAATATAATGCATTGATAGATAATAACTGAATGCTAAAAGACAAAGTTTAATGTTCAGAAAATATTATTTAAATTTGAAGATTAAACAAAATGTAATATTTATACATTATTAAAAAAATAATGATGGAAGTATTTTACTTTAAAGGTCCACCCCGCTGGGAACTTAATCTTCCTCTTCGCTCGTCTTCTAAAATAATGTTTGCAAATGTGCACAATACACCACTGAACACCCTGGGTGAACGAGAATGTAATAAATGTTTTTAAAGAATGTTTTAAGCGTGAGGCGTAATGCTTACTCGGCTGGCGAGAATCAACAGCTGACTTACTTGAAGCGTCTTTTGTTTGTCTCAGAGCGTCTTCGACCAATCATAGACGCCCACGTACATGACACTAAACTAATGCTAATTAAATACTTAAATACTCGATTGGTATGATATTCAATATTAAATTTGATTAATAAATTAACGACAATATAATAATTTCTGAATTTACAACTTGTTAATTATTGAATTTAGAATTAATTTAAAAATTCTGAACTAAAAATTAAACTAAAGAATTATATAAAATAAAAAAATGGGTTCCCTGAACAGGTTTCATTCAATGCGCATGCCTGAAATTGGAACTAGGGCTTGAGCATCGTTTACACGCTCAAGCCAATGCACCAACCTCAAACCAATTTTCTGTCCGGACAGATTTAGCACAAGCCAAATTTTTTGGCTTGCACAAACTTCAAACCAGCGTTCATACGCACCAATTTATAGCATTTCCAAGACAATTTGAACCTTTTCCGAGTCAACTGTAACCCTTTCCAAGTCTAAAGAAACCCTTTCCAAATCAAATGGAACCCCTCCCAACTCAATCGTCACCCTATCTATTACTTTTTCTATTGAAAGGGGTTCCATTTGATTTGGAAAGGGTTACATTTGAATTGGAAAGGGTTTCTCGTGACTTGGAAAGGGTTAGACTTGACTAGGAAAAGGTTACACTTGACTTGGAAAGGGTTTCTTTTGACTTGGAAAAGGTTCAAATAGACTTGAAAATGTTATATTTGCACAAGCTGGCTTGCGCATGCCAGTTTGAGCAAATGGTTTAAGCGTGTAAACGCACCTTAAAATATGGAAGAATTTCATGATCCAAAAATGGAGAAAAAAGAATTTGTTTTTCACAGTTAAAATTACAAGGTTTTATTTCGTCATTTTTTCCTTTTTTACTCAAATGTCGTAGGTTTAAATAATTTTTGTTTAAACGAAAATAATAATTCAGAATATAAGACAAACATAAAAACACAAACTATTTAGCAGCTTACAAAAAGCATCAACTTGTCACGATGTAGTTACACCAAAGTAGCTATATTATTAGATCTTCAGAGCCAGTCCATCGCTCCATATATTTAGTTTTAATTAGAACAGTTTGCAACCGTTGCAACAAAAAGTCTAGAACTCTTTTTGAGCTCATGTTTCGTGTTTCACATTACACTATGAAATATATAGTAGGTATATAGCATCGCACGGCTCAGCTAGTTTTTATTAAAATTTTATATTTTCTGTTTTTGCTGGACTCCGATTTCGTCCTTTCATAATACTAGGTTGTTACAAAAGTCCTAGTATATCAAGTCCTAGTATAGTATATACAAAAGTCCTAGTATAGTATATACAAGGACAAAAGTCCTTGTGCATATCAAGTTGTTTACAATGAGGTCTCTAATTTAATCCTTATTTAATCTCTGACGAATACAATTCTTATGTCAATGTTTACTAATTCTCTACTAACTAATCCTCTAATTATCTATGTACGCCAACTGTCCCTGCCTTTCATTCAGTTTATTAAATTTCACTAGAAATGTCGGAAGAAAAATTTGTCATCCGCGGCCTTCTTAGGCATTATTGGAAAAAAGGTTTTAGTGCAAAGGCCTCAGCCGAGGAAATTTGTGCATTGGAAGGGGAAAGTGTGGTGCATCGAAACACGGCCGCATTTTGGTTCAGGCGGTTTAATTCTGGAAATACAAGCCTTGAAGATGAACCTAGATCAGGTCGTCCTTCAGTCGTCACACTGCACTTCGAGCTGGTTCCAGAGGGCAAGGCTATCAACACTGAGCTATACTGTGAACAGCTCGATAGGGTATATGAAGTTTTAAAAGTGAAATACCCCGCTTTGATTAATAGGAATCAAGCGTTATTTCAGCAAGACAACGCCCCTGCTCATCGCTCACGATTAGTTAAAGAAAAATTTTCAGAAATGAACGGGATTAGCGTCTTGCCCCACCCTCCTTACAGCCCAGACGTCGCACCGTCTGACTATGGACTTTTCAGGTCAATGGCGCATTTTTTGAAAGGTCGGTGCTTCGAAATCTTCGATGATGTCAAATCTGAATGCGAGGAGTTCTTTGCCTCGAAAACTGCAGAGTGGTATCAACATCAAATACAACTTTTGGCTGAAAGATGGGTTAAAGTATTTGAAAATGATGGCCTGTATTTTGAAGAATAAATTTGATTCGTAAATTTTGTACTCACATTTGAATAAAATTAATTTTGTGAACAAGGACTTTTGTAACAACCTAGTATAACAGTGGGATCCTAGCTAGATGCAATAAAATATTATGTTTCTTTTGTAACCACAGTCAAACGTAACAAATGTGATTATAGATTATTTCTTAAACCGCATAGAAATTGTTGTTTTTCTAGTAGCGGAAATTTACGCTCGGGGATATCCTGATTGAAAATAACAAAGTGGCCTCACAGTAAGGCCTTGGATATGATAAACATTCATTAAAATTAATGAAGAAAGAACTATTTTTAGAAAAGTGAAATCAAATATAAGCTCCAATTACTCCAATATATATTTGGATATTTAATATATTTGATATATATATATATATATATATATATATATATATATATATATATATATATATATTTACAGTAGAACCCCCTTTATCCGGGGTAATCATGGGCATCGGGGTTCACGAATAATCGAAAACCCCGGATAATCGACAATTATCCGGTCAATAATTACATTTTATTGACTTAATGTAATAAAAAAGAAGCTGCAGAATATCACTTTTATTAACAAACAATCGCATGTACCACTGATAGACAGTTTCATCTACGTCTTTTAATGTAAAGTTCTTCATTGTTTTCCGAGGACAAGATGTTTGGGCCGTGTAAGTTGTTATGTACGATGTTCGGTACAAGTGTCGAAAAAGGGCACTTATACCGAAGCAATCTTAACGGGAATTGTTTCCTTGATTTTTGCTTTTTATGACGAAGGTAATAAAAAATGTCCCATCAAAATTGTGGAAATGGCATATTTTTGTCCGCCAAAAAGCAATTAGTGACCACTGTGCGACGGCGATGCGATGTCGAAACTGTCTTTTTCCTTCTTCAAAATGCCACGAACAGTTTGCTCGCCGATTCCTAATTCAGCGGACAATGTTTTAACACTTTCACCTTTTTCTACTCGGTTTATAATGGTTAATTCCTGTTCAAGCGTTAAAACGACAGGTTTTCTTTTTTGCGACAGTTTGTTAGTTGGTATTTAAATGGAGACGGAACCACAATTGAGAATATTTTGTTTTGTTGTCTAACAGGGCAGAATAGGAGTTTCCTAGATAGACCTGAAAACAATATCGTTCCTAGAATATGAATTGGAGCAATAGTTACCGGAAATATGTCATCATACGATACCAGCTTGCCGTGTTTTTCCATTTATTATTTTATTTCATAATATCTAAGAACAATAGATAATTTACCGTTGTGTAATCGTTAAAATTTACGTATTAATTTTTTAAAATAATATTATACATACAAAATAAATGCCATACAGCCTCCCCCCCCCCCTTCGGAAAACCCTGGCTGTAGGTATGAAATATATATGAAGGTACCTACCTAACTTCAATATGTAAGTTCAGTTTTGTAGGGGTGGCGGGATGGCCGAGTGGGAAAACGCGTTAAAAAATTAACAAAAAACGTATGATGAGAACCGAAAGATAGCAAGTTCAAAAACCGGAGCCAGGGGAAAATTTAATAATACTCGGCATCAATCCCCCACCCTCTCCCCTCCCCCGGAATACCCCGTATAGCCTACAAGGCGAGGAAGGGGAGGACCAATAAAAAAAAAAAATCAGTTTTGTAGGACTTATAGTTTTTGTGCTTATCTGATCACACGGAATATTTTGTGAGACTTCGTTATTTTAACACAGGGTATCCCCAAGCGAATATTTCTGCTACTATTTATTTCATGGTATAACAGGAAACACGAAACATACGATCAAAAAGAGTTCTAGACTTTTTGTCGGAATAGTTACAAACTGTTTTAGTACCTGCTCGCTTTAGTACCTAGAATCTTCTATGCTTGTAGGGAACCTTCTAGACTGTTCTAATTCAAAATAAATATAAGGAGCGTTGGAATGTTAGCCTGGCTCTGAAGATCTAATCATATAGTTACTTTGGTGTAACTGTATCGTTACAAGTTGATGCTTTTTGCATGCTGGTTAATTATTTGTGTTTTTTATGTTTGACTGACATTGTGAATTATTATTTTTGTTATTATTAGTTAAATTATTTAAACCCATTATAAATGTTAAACCTATTATAAAATTTTAATTTAAAAAAAAATTATTTTTTAATTGGTTTAAAAATTTTAAACCTATTAAAATTTATATTTAAACCCTCATAAGTGCTATAATATTTACGTAAATGAAATTAAAAATTATGATAAAAATAAAACCTGCTAATATCAACCAAACCTATATATATGACATAACAGCCTTCTAACTACATATTATAGGTGTATATTAGGTACTGCTTGCTTAACGGAAATTAAAAATTTTAACTTTGAAAAACAAATTCTTTGTTCTCCTTTTTCGGGTCATGAAATTCTTCCATATTTTATATTTCTGTGCTCAAATTGCAAAATGACATGTCATTTTTACTAAAAAAGCGAGTTTCTCCAGATTCTAGATACGAGTATACAGATATACATTGGTATATTTGTAATTGTTTAGAAGGTGGCATTTCATACAACTTACATTGAAAAATAATGTGACTAAAAGTTTGTGTGGTTTATCCGCCGCAGTGGCATGAGTCGAGTTTTATATGGATTCTTTTGTTTTTTTGTTTAACGTCACTTTATGCTACTAAGGCTAATTGGACGATGCTACAGTGGGAGTCATAAATTTTGCCAATTGAGGTATAACTAGGATAGGGATCATTAACGAGTACCTGACATCGTACAGGCTCGGGTCCTCCGATTTTACGTCCCATCCGAGGGTCGGAAGAGCCCAGGAGTTTTTACTTTACACCCTTTAAAAAATCCTAGGGTCACCGCGGGACGCGAACCTTAGTTTTCTAGGCTGCTATGTTAACCACCTAGGTAACCCCATATGGATTAGCAAAAGTAGTGTTTGGATGGTCTATCAGAAATTACGTATTTGTAATTTTAATATTGTTATAGTTTTGAGGTGAGAATTTGGGGAATATAATTAGATATAAAGAGGTCGTCCTTTCGTTGAGTTCTGATCTAATAGATATGGTATCCTCGATTGGTATCTATCTACCTCTCCAATCAAAGAAATTTTCCTACTTTGATTATTTCCTTGATCCATTATTTTTATCGACGCACTACCTCAAGGATGCTTGTTTATGTCACAAATTCACAACACTGTGACTCATGATGACTGTTTGCAAGAAGCGCCACGATCCGTATAAATAGCATGCGGATAGAAAGAGCTGGTTAGTTTATATCGAGATGGCCACTTCTACTTTATTCTACTTGCTGTTGATCTGCTCCTTGGTGGGGTTCTCAGCTGCTGCCGAATGCGTTAAAACTAATTCTGTGTTGGAAGGCGGGGTTTGCCAGGATTCGACATTGACCGATTCCAAAGCGTACGATAGCACGTTAACGAGGACCACCTTAACAAACTCAACAGTGAAGAATTCAAAATTGACCGATTGCACTATTACTGATTCCAACGTGGAAAACAAGACATGGCAAGGCAAGACGGTGACAAACAATATTGTTGCGCCCTGAGCAACAGCAATCTCCTCTTTTGATCATGATGGCTTCAATTCAACGTTATTTCCTGGATCAGTATAATATTTAATCAAATAATTTTTAATAACAATATTATTAAATGTTTTATTAAATATGAAACTGTAATTCATATGAACTGTTATACACAAGGGTGTATTTAATTTAATACATGTAAGAATGTTTACTGTAAGAAAATGTATTAAATAATATAAATAAACGGTTTTGGAATCATTCTGTTTTTAATTTGCCCTTGCATATGGTATATACAATCGAACCTGGATAACTTGAATCTCTTGGTGACAGGATTTTAATTCCACTTACGGAGGTATTCCACTTAAACAAGGTTTCACTTATCCAGGGTGCAGGTATCTTGTTAGAGGGCATGTAACACTAAAAGAGGTTTTCAAACAACTTTTAATTTTTATAAAAAATTATTAAAGTACACAATTAAAAACCATAATTACATAAAATATTGATACAATTATTTGATATTTTATGTAATGTGAAAATAAAATAATGCAGATTATAAGATAATTATGTACATAAAAAACATTTTATAAAAAAATATTAAACCGACTTCGAAACCTAGGAACCAGTAAAAATAAATTCACTGAAAAGTATGAAATAATTACCTTCTGATTTTTATGAATACACAGCAAAGTTGAAAATGGTATAAAAAGTGGAAAAATGCAATAAGACGAATAATTTTATTTTGATTTGTACAAATACACACTAATTGTTAATAAAAATTATGAAATTTAAATATTAAATACTATGTTCAATACAACACAATCTTTTTGGAGGCGGCGCAAAATGGGAATAACATGTTACTGATACAATTCCATTAGTAGGCATTGAAATCAATAGCTGGGAAGAGAAGATCCATTTAGAAGATTTTCATAATGTCTAGTGTAAAAAATTTTAAATTTTGCGCCGCCTCCGAAAAGATTGTGTTGTATTGAACATAGTATTTAATATTTAGATTTAATAACTTTTATTAACAATTAGTGTGTATTTGTACAAATCAAAATAAAATTATTCGTCTTATTGCACTTTTCCACTTTTTATACCATTTTCAACTTTGTTGTGTATTCATAAAAATCAGAAGGTAATTATTTCATACTTTTCAGTGAATTTATTTTTACCATACTGGTTCCTAGGTTTCGAAGTCGGTTTAATATTTTTTTATAAAATGTTTTTTATTTCACAATTTTTAGTTGGAGAAAATAACATATGTAGAAAACCGTACGTTGGTTTAAAAATTTCGTTGGTAATTGGTCGTTTATAAAATAAACGTTGGTTTAAAAATTTCGAAATCTTTTTACGCTCTACCACGTTTGTCTTTCCCAGGTCTTTTTATTATACAATAATTGTATAAAATTATTATGAAATACACTTTACCTTTTCAATTTTATGAATACACACAGAAAAGTGGAAAAGCGGTGCGTGTATTATACAACTTTCAACACACTACGTTTTATGATTATAAATGGATTTTTTTTTTTTTTAAAAAAGATCAATGTTCAATTGGGAAGGGAACACATAAAATGTTTTTCCACAATGACAATATTTTCCCTTTGCTAAATGTCGTCAGTACTTCTCATTTACGTAGAGAATAAGTGTTCCTAGATGTGTTGAGTTAAATATACATAAATACATAAATCCGGCCATTCCAAGATGAAGTAGATAAGTCACTGAACAGTCGAGATTTTGGCCGGTTTTAGACAAGATATCGTTAATGGAGAATCGATGAGGATGCTAATATGACCTATAGTAAATTTGAAAGTAATTTTTAAATTTTGATTGCTTGAATATCCTTCTGAAAACTATGGCGATATTATACACGACTTCATTGGATTACATCATTGGATAGAAGTCCCTGCAAAAAAAGGGGCAACAATAAAATTTATCGATATCAAAAAGACTGCCCCGCTAGGATAGAAGCAACAGGGTTTGGGACTCACACGTGGTTAATTTATTATTACGAAAGATATTATTATTCTCCGTATTAGACTACTGACTTAATTCCAAAGATTGATTCAATTATGTTCGTAATTCCTTTCGATGAATTTTAGACTAAATTTATTACCGAAGTACTATGAATTATATCCTTCGTAATAAAACATTATTCTGAAAATAAATTGCTAAACAATGTTGCTTCAATTCTAGTGGCGTAGCATTTATCATCATTTTAAATTTAAACGATCCTTCGGGAACTTGAAGAAGTCTTAAATTCTGCTTTAAAACGATTACCAATACTCAGTCTTTCTTGGAATTCCAAGAATTTTGTTGTCTTATGATTATGGTGTCCAACCGTTGATTAGATCTAAATTAAGAAGGTTTACTGTTATCGGTGAATATACATCTATCTATTATTTATGCTAATATCGCTACAGAAAACGACAGCGATATTATATTCTGCTGATATTTATATCTTCACTTAAATCTAATGTTGAAAAATTAGTTAAGGTTATGTATAGGTTTGTTCCAACAAGCACGTAAAACTCATCGATAACTAACAGACTGCTCATGTTCTCCCCCAACTCTTTTGATTCTGAATTTGTTGGTTGGTTTTCCCATTTGATTCATCCAGCAGTAATACAATATTTGGATTTGTTAGTTATCAATTAGTTTTAATAGCTTGTTGGAGCATACCTTATGTTATATATGCCATATGTTTTTCCAATAAGTAAACATTTCGAGATTGTGTTGTATTGAACATAGTATTTAATATTTAAATTTAATAATTTTTATTAACAATTAGTGTGTATTTGTACAAATCAAAATAAAATTATTCGTCTTATTGCTCTTTTCCACTTTTTATACTATTTTCAATTTTGCTGTGTATTCATAAAAATCAGAAGGTAATTATTTCATACTTTTCAGTTTCAGGTTTCGAAGTCGGTTTAATATTTTTTTATAAAATGTTTTTTTCCCGATAACTTCTTAAATAAATTAGGAACCCCAAAAAGGTTTAAATGGGACCACCTTGGGAAAATACTCTACAAGATGCAAAAGGTTTCGTTCCAATTGGTCCACCCATCTCTGAGTAATCGGTGAACATACATAGAAAAAAAAAAAAAAAAAAAAAAGGCACAAAAAAAAAAGTCACATACGTATCGAATTGAGTAACCTCCTCTTTCGTTCGAAGTCGGTTAATAACCTCCTCTTTCGTTCGAAGTCGGTTAAAAAGTATTCACTTATTTTTTTCTCTACTTCACTTTGGCACTTAAAAATGTTTTTTTCTATGTTATATAAATTATCAAAGATTTCACCTTCAGCCGCTTTATTCATTTCAGAAAAAGTCTGCAACTTCTCAATAATATATAGTGCATCATTTTTCGTGATTGGTAGCCTCCCTGGCTCTTCTGAATTTTCATTTCCGTCCGCCGTTTTAAATTTTTCAAGGATTTCTTTATCTTTCAGCTCTCCTGTTTTATAATTTCATCATTATCATGTGAACATACTGTTTAATATTGGAAGCTTCTCATTGCTATCTCCAATCACATTTTCCCAATCCTGTGGCTGAACAGGATAACCCTTCACGTTTTCTTAGAAATGTGGATTCCGCTTATAGAGGTGAATACGAAAATCATCCCACATGCAGAGGTAACTCCCAAAAAAATTTATTCCACTTATAGAGGTGAAAATATTCCAGTTAGAGTTTATTTAAGGGAAAAATGAAGGGACAATAAGTTTCGTACCACTTGTAGAAGTATTCCACTTAAGCAGGTCCCACTTAACCAGGTTCGACTGTATATAGCATTTTCACGTCAAATGTTATTTATTATTAATTTGGCGCTACAACACGTTGACGCGTCCAGGCCTCCTCAATCATCAGCCGCCAGAAGTCTCTGTCCTGTGCTGCTGCCATCCAGTTGCGGACTCCTAAACTTCTTGCATCCGCGGCCACACAGTCGATCCATCGAAGTCGGGGTCGGCCGACTCTCCTCCGCCCATGCACGATCTCCGTTAGTAATCGTTTTGGCGTTTCATTCTTGCCACATGACCAGCCCATCTCAGACGAAATCGTTTGATGAGAGTCACAACGTCGGGCTCCCCATACAGGTCGTAAACTTCTTCATTGGACCTTCGTCTCCATTCTCCACCGACTAACACTGGCACAAATATCTTCCGTAGGATCCTGCGCTCGAATATAGCTAGATCCTGGTACGCATGTTTAGCCATTGTCCAGGTCTCCGCTCCATATATAAGAATTGGGCGTATTAGGGTCTTATACTGGATGATTTTCGTTTTCCTGGTTATTGTCCTACTTGATAAATGTTGCCTCAGTCCGAAGTAACACCGGTTTGCGGCCAATATCCTTCTTCTGGTCTCAGCTCCAATGGCATTGTCACATGTGACCTGTGATCCCAGATACGTGAATTCGGAGACCCATTCGAAGGAGCATGTTCCAAACCTTACTTTCCCCCCAGGATGCCTTGGGCGCTGGTCTTATCATGATTTACCACTAGACCGAGTCTGCCTGCGGCCTCTGCTAGAGAAAGGAATGCCTCCTCAACTGCTTTTTTTGAGCATCCAACTATATCAATGTCGTCGGCGTATGCTCGGAGCTGCACGGATCTGTTTATGATGGTTCCCGCCGTCTGAATTCCAGAATCTCTAGGCTAGTGGCAGGCTAGTGCATCCCTCTGACGGACCCCTCTTGTGGATGGGAAACTTTCAGAACGATCGCCCTGAACCTGGACAACGCATTCGAGGCCTGTCATAGTCATTCTAATTAATCTTATCAGGCCTTCTGAGACAATAATCTGTCTCAGTGCTCCATAGAAACCCTCTCGATTAATACTGTCATAGGCCGCTTTAAAGTCCACAACAGGTGGTGAGTTGTTATAAGAAACTCACGTCCTCTTTCCAGTATTATTCTGAGACAAAACATCTGGTCCACTGTGGATTTGCCTTTTCTGAAACCGCATTGATAAGGGCCTTTCTGCGATTGCATATAATGTTCGAAAGCACTTTGTAGGCACATGGTAGCAGAGCTATGCCCCGGTAATTTCCACAATCGAAGGGGTCCCCTTTTTTGAATATGGGACATATCAAAGATTTCTTCCAGTCTGCCGGTATGTCTTTGTTTTCCCAAATGTCCATAATCAGATTGTGAAGGGCTTTTTCCAGTCTTTCTCCACCAAACTTTAATAATTCAGCGGGAATATCATCTGCTCCAGGTGCCTTGTGATGTTTTAGCTTGTCTAAGGCATCGGTTACCTCTTCGATGTCTGGTGGTTCTACATCTTCTTCTGGTAGGACTAGGTGATTGCGATTTGCCTCCTCCTCACCCTGATCTCCGGCGTACATGTTTGCAAAGTGTTCCTTCCACAAGTTCATGCATGCCGTTTTCTCAACAATGATGTTAACATCACGGTCCTTGCATGATGAGTGAGTGGGCCTAAATGGCTTCCTGTTTTGGTTAACTGTGGCATAGAATCTTCTGCTATCACCATTTGCCTTAAGCATTTCGGCTGCCTCCAACTCTTTTCTCTGCCAGGATCGTTTCTTTCTTTTATGAAGCCTCTTCTCTGTCCTTCTTTTTTCTTTATATTCTTCAACGATGCGCCTAGTCCGTCTTGCTATTAAGGCTCTGTATGCTACGTTTTTGGCCTCTGTTGCGAGCGAGCAATCTTCGTCAAACCAGGGGGATTTAGCTATTCTTTTCTCAGCTCCTAAAATATTTTCCGCTACCTCGGTCACAGCTGAATGGATTTTTCTGCACTGGTCATTTACTTCATCCTCCTCATAGTTGGATGTTGAGAGCTTTTGGTCCATAGCATTTATGAATCTCATCCTTTCCACTGTGTCAAATAGTTTATCCCGATTGAATCTTTTCCTCTTTTGGATTATAGGTTTTGAGATATTGATTCGCCCAGTTACATGAGCAATGCTTAAGTAATAGTCAGAATCCACATTTGCACCACGAAATACACGAACATCCGTGAGTGAGCTGATGCTTCTCTTATCGATCACAATGTGGTCGATTTGATTCACGGTATTTCCGTCAGGAGAGGTCCATGTTCCTTTGTGGATGTGTGTATGGGGAAACAATGTGGTTCCTATAATGAGTTCTTTGGCTGCAGCAAAATTAATCAACCTCAGCCCATTATCATTACAGTTTTCATGGAGGGTGTGTCCACCTATAATTGGGAAATAAGCTTCTTCTCGTCCTACCTTCGCGTTCAAATCTCCTGCGATGATCTTCATATCATAACTAGGGCATGAGTCAACAGCTCCCTCCAATGTCTCATAAAACTCATCTTTCTCATCTTCTTCCGATACCTCCGTAGGCGCATGGACACTTAGAATGCTGAAGTTATAAAACTTCCCTCTGACACGTAAGAGGAATTAAATGTCCCAACAGTTGTTTTTAGGAGTTATTATTTCAACTTTTAGCCTCTCGAATTTGATGGCGCCACTACACATTTTAACGTTCTATTAAACACATTGGCGGATCCAGTGGGGGGGGGCGCTGTGGGGCTGCAGCCCCTCCCTTTGGAATAGTTTTCGTCATTAAAAGATAGAATTTGACTTTCGTTAAAGTAAGGAAGCAAGTTAAAGAACAAATAATGTGCAAAAAAAGTAGAATTTTAGTTGTGAGAAGGAACATAAAGGTAAGAAAGGTAAGAAGGTGAAGCTGCAGCCCCACGTTTGTAAATTACAAGGCAAACGACGGCGACAATCGGAAAAGTGTATATGCCCAAAAATGTTCGTCACGACAAACTGAAAAAAAAAATCAAAAAATCTGGTGCGATGCGCGCAAAACACCACTTTTATTTACGAACTTACATAGATTAGAAATCGACGGGTTTAGATAATATGTAAAAGCCACACTTTTCTATACATTTATATATATCCATAAGTTATAATGTATCAGTAATGCAAAACTTGTCAGTACTTTTCGATTCATTATTGCTTATTTCTTTTTACAAGGGACCAATTTCATCAACAGTCGAGTTTTTTTTAACTGCATGGTTGTTTTTTACAGCGATTTGCTTTCTGTGAATATACCGTGAAGATAAATCGATTGGAGGTGTATTTACGACTCGTAGTAAAGTTTGACTCTTAGGTCCGGTGCACATGAGCTGCAAGGCACGCTTGACGCTAAGAAGCTTTTCCAGGAAGACGCAAACCTTCATAAAAAAGGGTCAGTGCACATGAAGAGATAGGACGATGCGTCACTTCGAAATTACCAATACGATACCCAGCTATTACACTGGTCCGTCCTTTTTTTTACCGATCGGTAGAAAAACGCCAAGTGTGTAACCGGCCATACGGTATTCAATAAATACTAATGATTAAATTGCGATAAAAAAAAATATTGATCAGAAAATAAAAATATACATACAAATATAAACAAAATATAAATAAAAAAATACATTATAATATTTAAAATGGTAACTTTGTCGGATTTCTTTCAAACGGGGGTCCTTAAAAAAAATATTCATTTTGTATTTTTGTAGCGAGGGGGGGGGGGGGGCGCACTAGAAAATAGTTGGATATTCGGATTTCTTTCACACGGGGGTCCAATTTTTTGTTATCGGGGACGCTGTTTTTGATAGCAATATTGATTTTTTATTTTAGTGGGGGGGGGTGCACTAGAAAATAGTTGGATTTTCCGATTTCTCTCACACGGGAGTCCATTTTTTTGCTGATGGGGACGCTGTTTTTGATAAAAATAATCATTTTGTTTTTAGTGGCGGGGTGCACTAGAAAATAGTTAGATTTTTCATGTTAACGGGGACTTTGTTTATGAAAAAAATATTTTGTATTTTAATAAGGGGGAGGAAGGGGCCTCCCTATAAAAAAGTTAGATTTTCGAAATTCTTTCACACAGCAATCCAATAATGTGTTGTCGAGGACGGATCTTCCCAGCAAATGTTCCTTTTGTATTTTAGTAGTGAGGGGGCGCGCATTAATATTTATAATTAATATCCTTTTGGATTTTGTTCACATCAAGGTATAATATTATTTAATCTAGGACAGTAAATACGAAAATAATATTGATTTTGAATGTCATCTAGAATTGAAAATTCATACTTCATTTTTTTAGTTTCACTTACCTATACATGAAATGTATAGTAAGAGGAAGTATTGTATTATATAAAAGTTGTGTGGCAAATCTTTAAAGAGGAGTGTTTTCCTCCATTTAATACCACTAGATGGATACAGATTTCTTCTGATTTTGAAAAAAATTCTAACTTTCCTCATTGCTTAGGCGCTCTGGATGGAAACACGTAAGAATAATTAAACCGACAAACAGTGGGTCCATATTCTACAATTATAAACATTTTTACTTTCACTTACCTATATATGAAATATAGAGTAAGTGGAAGTATTGCGATCGTGAAAAATTTCGACTTCCGGTTTTCAACGGAAATACACGTTTTGGGGTCCCCTGAGTCCAAATAACCAAGTCCCGCGCAATGGTGTGTGTGTGTGTGTGTGTGAACAGACTAGCTCAAAAACTATAAACCGTGCGAACCTGAAATTGGGTATTTACAAGGGGACGTTCTGAGTTGTAACTCACAGATTTAATTGCCGATTTTTGTGTGGGTAGTAGGGACCTATAATAGAGCAAAACTAGAGTTATAGCCGCCCATGAGCATTGGGAGCCGAGAAAAAAAAAAAAAATATAAAATTAAAAAAAAATCTCGTTTTATTTTTTTTCTCAGCTCTCAGTCAAGATAAAGAAATAATTCTTTCATGTAAAGTTGTAGTTTTCTATGCTATTTGAAATAAAAATACTTTCGTTATTCTCAAGAGACGACCCAGCTTCAGGGTGCTCAAAAACTCCAAAAAAATGACGAAATCCACTGTAATTCAGTGGGATTTTTTTTCGTTGAAAACTGACCTCAAATATCGATTCAGCGAACCAAAAAACCCTTCTGTGTGAAATTTTATCAAAATCAAAAAATAAAAATTTTTTCCCCCTTTCGAGGACGTTAAAATTAAAGTTGAGATTTTGTCAAAAACATCAAACAGTCATAACTTTTGCTGTAATCAACCGATTAAAATAGTAATGGCATCACTAAAATCAACGTGCATTCTGCTTTCTACCCATCTATATAACATAGCGTTTAGTCCAGATTTTAGTGGACAAAAACTGGCTTGAAAAAAAAATTCCGAGGTCAACTATAACTTGAGATATCTCAATAAGGGGACATCCTACGACCTCCGCATTTAGGCTAAACGATTCAGTTTTACAGCTTCTAGGGGCCCTTAAAATTTGGTCTCAATCGGTGGCAAAATCTGTGAGATAGCACGAATTATTTACGTTTTTTTAAAAATTGATAGCCTCTTGCCTCTAAAATTCACCAAATCTTAGGGGTAAAATTTTTTAATTTCTGATTTCGACCAAATTTGGTTACTACGAGTTTTTTGAGATGAGGAATCTGAAAATTATATCAGTTTTTAGTTTAAAAAATTTCCTCACCTATATTTTTGAAAATGCCTTCCAAAATTTTCGGAGTAAAAAACGCCTAATTTTTTATTTCGGCCGAATTCGCTATTTACATCTTCAGGTCTAAATCTAAAAATAATAAAAGGTTTTGGTTGAAATAAAACTCTCCTTACCTATATTTTTTTTTTTAAATGGGCTTATTTAAAATTTAGTGTGTAAAAAGTAAAATAATAAGTAGAAATAGATAATTTTTCAACGTTTTATTTATATAATACAAATGTTATGTTTAATTACTTCTGCAGGTTTTTGGGTGGTAATCATCATAAAAACATGTAAAGCACAAAAATATGTTACAAATAGAACATTTAATGGTACAAGTTTTTGTACATTTGCATTTTTCTTTGACAACTTCTGCGGGAAAACACACTTGCTGCACGTTCTTAAAAGTTTGTTTTTCGGTAGATGGGACCAGTCTTGCTGCATACCATGCGTACCGCAGCATTGGTTCGAAGGCCGATGATGATAGTTGGTGGTGGATCAAGGAATGAATTTTGATGGCATCCTCTTGACTGCTTAATTGACGTCCAGTTCCTAACAAAGAAGGTTCGTTTTGTATTTTTCTAATAAAAATTTTTACTTGTCGGTAAAAATACACATCACACGGTTGACACAAAGGAGTGCAACCTGGAGGAATGATTTTTAGGGTGCACGTAGAGTTTGAGTCCCCATCAAGAAATATTTGGTCGTATATCGATTTGTTTGTTTGTCCCTTCCACGAATCAATTATAAGCAAAAATTCATTTTCCCTTGTGTAAGGCACGATGATGGTTTTTAGAAATGACATATATATATCAGTGGTTAATTTCCCGGATTTGGAGCTACTTACTTCCACATTTTTATAAAGCATTTCAACTTCGTGCACTTTTTCTTGCACTCGTGGACCAAACGAACCTTTGGGTTCCTGCAAACATAAAAAAACTTGAGGTAAAAGCTTTCCAGACGCGTTCAATGAATATTGCGCTGTGTAACTGTGTGTAACTTTGTTCAAGTCTCCTATACAGACTTGGACTTTTTTTTCACCACGAAAAGTGACGGTACCTTTCACATCTTGTCTGTACTCACATCCAGTTTGATCCGTGTTTATAGCCATATCGTAGTTCAAGTTCGAGCTCGTGAGAAAGTTTCTTACCTGTGTTGAAAAAGTTTCAGCGGCGCTATGTATCTGCTCGATCGATTTTACATTACCTTTTGGCACATAGTTTGTTATCTTTCTGTGACTGAGAGCGTGCTTCTGTTTGAATCTCCGCAGCCAAGAAGGTGAAGCAGAAAACCTAAAACTATCTTGAAACATTTCATGGGATAAGCGTATTGCCCAGAATTGAATATCACGGGCTGTGACCACCAGATTTTGTGATCTTGATTCACAAAACATCTGAAACACACTATCTTCAATTTTTTTAAGTTTGTCTAGCCGACTGCCCTGGCTCTCTACATCAGATTTCCATCTCAGCAGCTGTGTGTTTGACTGCAGCAGTTCAGAGCCATGTCGTTGAAGAGATTTAAGTGACCAATTCGGGTTTTGATCAGCTAATGCTACCACTTTTAGCTTTACCTCGTAAGGGATGGGGTTTTTTCTGTCTCTTTTTTCGTCGGGCTCATACGATTCAAAGAAGCTCTGAGTCGAATAGTCATCCTCCTGGGATGAGCTTTCTTGAAATGCCGACCCACCTTCAGCATTACTATCAAGATATAGCTCTTCATCTTCCAAGATTCTATATTCGTCGACTATTCCTTGCAGCTCCTCTATCAAACTTTGGCAGATGAATTCCGCCCGGGAGGAAATTCGACAGCATTCAGTACCAGAAATCAATCCTTGGCTTTTCAATTTTTCTAAAACAAACAAAATGATTGTAAGGTATTACTAATATCAAGTCAAACATTCGCCAACTTTTGAATTATTATTGACGGAAAAAATAAATTTATAATTAAACTATGGAAGGTCAATCGAAATTGTCAAATATTAAGAAACTTACCTTGAAATAAGAACATAGCATCTGCAAAGTCTTTTTTTAATAGGGGATCAGCGAATAGCACAATAGACTCCATAATTGCAAAAAAAAAACCTTTAGATGTCCAGAAATACTAATAGACTCAAGTAAACAAAGCTGTACTAAGGGATCTAACGTTTATAGTAAAACTGATAGAGGAGAAAATATTGGGTTGTCCGGAAATTAATGCAGTGTTTCGTGTTTACTTTTGATACTCCTTTGAACCTTGGTGCGTTCGGTGGATTATTGTTTTGTGTTGTAAACGCTCATTCTCACCCAAACAACCTTGTTTGTTTACAATGTTAGCCTTTCGAAGTAAATCTGCCTTACTAAAGACATCAACACGGATTTTTATTTTTATCGTCAAGTTCAAATTTGATTAAGAAAAATACAAGATGCCATAAAGCTTCATTCCCTAATCCAAGACCAATTATCAACGTCAGCATTTGAATCGAAATACGGAACGCATGGTATAAAACAAAATATAAGTAAGGAGAACCAAATAGAAGCTTGGCGGGCATTTCCAGGATGTTCCAAGTCCGGTCAGTCAACACAGCATTGCATATATAAGTAAGGAGAGGTTTTTTTTTCAACCAAAACCTGTTATTATTTTTAGATTTAGACCTGAAGATGTAAATAGCGAATTCGGCCGAAATAAAAAATTAGGCGTTTTTTACACCGAAAATTTTGGAAGACATTTTCAAAAATATAGGTGAGAACATTTTTTAAACTAAAAACTGATATAATTTTCAGATTCCTCATCTCGAAAACCCCGTAGTAACCAAATTTGGTCGAAATCAAAAATTAAAAAATTTTACCCCTAAGATTTGGTAGAATTTTAGAGGCAAGAGGCTATCAATTTTTTAAAAAACGTAAATAATTCGTGCTATCTCACAGATTTTGCCACCGATTGAGACCAAATTTTAAGGGCCCCTAGAAGCTGTAAAACTGCATCGTTTAGCCTAAATGCGGAGGTCGTAGGATGTCCCCTTATTGAGATATCTCAAGTTATAGTTGACCTCGGAATTTTTTTTCAAGCCAGTTTTTGTCCACTAAAATCTGGACTAAACGCCATGTTATATAGATGGGTAGAAAGCAGAATGCACGCTGATTTTAGTGATGCCATTACTATTTTAATCGGTTGATTACAGCAAAAGTTATGACTGTTTGATGTTTTTGACAAAATCTCAACTTTAAAATTTTAACGTCCTCCAAAGGGGGAAAAAAATTTTTATTTTTTGATTTTGATAAAATTTCACACAGAAGGGTTTTTTGGTTCGCTGAATCGATATTTGAGGTCAGTTTTCAACGAACAAAAATTCCCACTGAGTTACAGTGGATTTCGTCATTTTTTTGGAGTTTTTGAGCACCCTGAAGCTGGGTCGTCTCTTGAGAATAACGAAAGTATTTTTATTTCAAATAGCATAGAAAACTACAACTTTACATGAAAGAATTATTTCTTTATCTTGACTGAGAGCTGAGAAAAAAAATAAAACGAGATTTTTTTTTATTTTATATTTTATTTTTTTTCTCGGCTCCCAATGCTCATGGGCGGCTATAACTCTAGTTTTGCTCTATTATAGGTCCCTACTACCTACACAAAAATCGGCAATTAAATCTGTGAGTTACAACTCAGAACGTCCCCTTGTTAGTATATGTATATGCCCGCGATATGACTAAAAATTTCATTAAAATTGATCAACCGGAGGGGGGACTTTACTTGGTAAATTTTGTACCATTTTCACGTGTTTTTTTATTTACTCAAAAACGGCTTAAACGATTTTGATAAAATTGGGTATTTGATGTATGTACATGCCAAAGATGTGATAGCCAACATTTCATCAAAATTGGTCAAACGAAGGGGGCACTTTATTTCATAACTTTTTTTCCAATATATACCTTTTTTTCGATTATCTCAAAAACGGCTATAACGATTTTCATCAAATTCGTCATAATAAAGTAGGTAAGTGAAAGTTGTGTGTTGCGCGCACGCACCAGATTTTTTTATGAGTGTTTATCTTTTATTATGGGATCATATCTGTTGGTTAAAATAATGATTAAAATATTACCAAGGTTTATTTGGGAATTTTTCTCATTTTATATTTTTAAAATTAAATTATTACCCCCCCCCCCCAACTAAAATACAAAATGTATATTATTTTTCAAAAACAGCGTCCCCGATAACATTAATTTGACCCCCGTGTGAAAGTAATCAGAAAATGTTACCATTTTCAATATTATAATGAATTTTAAAATAAATATTAAAGTTAATGGATACCGGGTCATGATATTATATTCTTTGTTAAGGGGGGTAAAAAAACGTATTCTTCAGAAAATCAAAATAATAACCTAAAAATTATATTAATAATAATAAATAATAATAATACTTTATTGTTAGCTATATACAAAATTTACAAAGGGATTAAAAAATAAAGTATACATGGCAATGGCATTAGCCGTCTGCCAGAGTTCACTGAAAGTATAAAGAGTAAAAGCTCAGGTAAACAATAATATACAACTCTGCAATTACAATAAAGAGAATAAAACGTAGAAATTAATTAACTTATGAGCTACTTATAACATATTAAATAACGTACAACAAAGATAGAAAGAAAATAATTAAAGAGGGATAATTATACTCTGAGGAAAAATAAATTAAAAAAATACAAAGAAAAAGATAAATAAAAGAAAAAATCTTGGATTCAATATACTATAGTAAAAATAAAGTAAAGAATAGAACTTATAAAGTTAAATATCAGACATCCAGGAGTACCTAGCCCTCCAAGTGTGACGAGCAAAACGGATCAAGGGACGAGGATGAGAGAGACCAGTCAGAAAAGAAATTATCTCATCCCTTGTGAGAGAGCGCATGTTAAAATAAAGTAAACGAAACTCAGCCAATAGAGGACACTGTCCCAAGAAGTGATACAAATCTTCACGAGAACTGCAATTGCAGAGAGAACATCTTGACTGATCGGGATCATTTTCAAACCAAGGACGATAATTCAAATAAAGAAGCTCTCCCCTCAATTTAAGCAGCCATTTCACCTCCAAAAAATTCAAATCTTTGGAGAGAGATGGAGTAACGCGGTTTTTATAATCCGAGATTAAAACGTAGTAATCCTCTTTTATTTTGGAAAATAAGGCCGAAAATTGTTTACTCCATAAACCCATGTCATCACTAGAGAATGGTAAGGAAAAATAGCGGAATAGAGACAGCCAATTGTTAAACCAGAATAATTTCTTGTTTATTGTTTGTTGGGTCACTATCTTTGGGAGCCTATGTTCCGAAAGAGAAAAAACTTTCATAATATACTTCACATGGAGGCGAAGGGTGTAAATCATAAGAGGTTCCAAACAGGTCTCCAAAGTCACTATGTAATTGGGAGTGGAAGAAGGCAAACTAAACAGTTTTCTTACAAAAAATCTCTGAAATTTCTCCAAGACTTCATAAGACTGAAACCCCCACACTTGGGCACCATAAGATACAACGGCCCGTGACACACTGTTGAATACTTGAAATTTGGCCGTTAATGGGACGTTTTTGTTCATTATAAAGTTTGACCATAGTCTGTTAAGACCTAGTTTAGCCACATCTACTTTATCTTTCAAATGAGGGAAAAAGCTTAAGCGCGGTGTTAAAGTAACACCGAGACATTTGAAACGATTTACCGTTTCAATTTGTTTTCCTTTATAGAACCACCTTTCTGAAGAGGCCAATCTTCCACCATTCCGAAAGATCATTATTTTAGATTTTTCCAGGTTTACCGTCAAATTCCACTGCTTACAGTAACCGTCAAGAATATTAATATTCCTTTGAAGAGCTGTAGGATTATTGGCTATCAGAACGATATCATCGGCGTATAGCAGAATCTTAACTTTCAGACTTCCTATCATTATTCCTCCCTTTAAGTATGACACAAGATCATCCAGAAAGAGGGCAAACAGGATTGGACTGAGTAGACACCCCTGTCTTACACCGGAGCCAACACGGAAGAACTCGGAGTTATGGTCTAAACCTCGAACTGAGGAGCAAGCAAAAGAATACAACTTTTTCAAAATAAGAATAAACCGAGAGGAGACACCAAGGTTGAATAACTTTAGGAATAGAGACTGGTGATCAATGGAATCAAACGCAGATCTAAAATCGACGAAGAAACAAAATAACTTCCCACCCTTCGTTGATAATTCGAGGTGAATTAAGTTTGTCAGTACAAATATGTTATTAACTGCGGAATAACCGCGCCTAAATCCAGTCTGAAACTCACTCAATAAATTATAGATTTACTAAAGGATAGTGGAAGACCGCCAATTTCAAAAATATAATTAAAAAAGGAGAGGATATTATCTAAGAAGAGAGGAGTAGCATGTTTATAAAATTCATAAACTAGTTTGTCCGGACCAGGGGCTTTATTGTTTTTAAGGGTTGATATAGTAGCATGCAGTTCATCCAGAGTAAAAGGGGAGTCCAGAATAGTAGAGAAAATAAACGGGTCTGCGTAAGAGGGAGAGCAAAGTACGGAAGGATTGAGAAGGTTTTTAAAATGTGAAACTAAGGCATCCAATGAGATATCATTTCCAAGAATGAAGGTCCTTTTACGAAATCGATTCACCAAACTCCAAAATTTCTTAGAATCATAAGCAGCCTTAAATATTTCAGAAAAGGAAGACAAATATTCAGCTTTTTGATTTTTACAAACATTCACAAAATCTTTTTTAGCGGTGATGTAAGCTTCCTTTGCAAATCTAGAATTTGTTTTTCTAAATAAATTAAGGAGGCAAAAAGATCTTTTCCTAGCCATCAGACAACGGTAATCGAACCATGGATTCTTTTGGAATTTTTTTATGAATGATGGGCTCTTGGAGGCTAAAGGAGAGTATGCCTTTTTAATACAGTTGACTAACACATCGGCATAGTTCTGAGGATTTTCTGAAAATTGAGGGATACTGGCAATTATTTTATCAAGGTTTGCCTTATATATTTTCTTGCTAGAGTCATTCCAATAAAGCTGAGGAAGCAATGGCATGGAGACACAATTAATTTCTGAAAGAAGACTGAAAGTGATGGAGAGGGGGAGGTGGTCGGAAAAAGTCTCTTCTAAAACTGCGAATCGATGGACAAAAGGTATATAATCAAAGGGAATGCAACAGAGATCATTGACAGAGGAACCCATAGGACCAACGAAGGTAAATTCACCCTCTGTATCTGGAAAAAAACGGCCATTTAAAATTATAAGATCGTTTTCATTGCAAAAGTCTATAATATTTCAACCACGAGTATTTAGAACTAAGTCTTTTGATTTTCTGGTTAAAGAACAATTTGGATTGTTAATTATTAAATCATCAAGAATCACCTGGGCTGAACCGACTCTAACATTGAAATCACCGACCAAAACTATCTTTTTTCTACGGCAGGATGCATAAACTTCAGAGAGAGCTTTAAAGTCTGTCTCCCAACTCTTACTATTCAAATAAACCGGAAGAAAGTAAAGCTCGAGTTCATTTTGCCTTAGACATATTAAGGACTGATCAGCTATCGCGGTAATAGACAGGACCTCGCAAGAACGCCTGACCCCTATCAATTTACCACCGCTCGCCCGTCCACGCCCGGATCGCCGGGTAGCTGGCTCCCAGACCAAGTGAAACTCTGAAAAGTAATTTACATAATTACAAAAATCGTCTTTTATTACAAATGTTTCAATTAAAACAAAAACATCAAATTTTCTCAAAAAATTAAGAAACAAATTAGGACAGTTTTCAATTTTTTATTTTAAACCTGAAATATTATAAGAAACCATTGAAATAGTATTGACGGAAGAACCTGGAGATGTACTCAAAGATTTCTTCAGGCAGACGGCAGCAAGATCTCAGGACGGGATTGAAGCGCTTGAAGAGTGGGCATTAGATAACCTTCCATCGAGATGCAGACCAGATTGATGAACAACTTTAGAAAAATAGTCTTTAGGTCTATAGAGAGCCAGAGTGTAAGGCAGCAACAAAAGCTGAGAGGTTAGCACCAACTAAATCGTTTAGCTTATTAATGCCATTTTCACTCGAAAACCTCAAACCTTCCTCATTGGACCAGAAAAATTTATGTTGTAGAACAAAAAGATAATTTGTTCTAACCTGCACATTAAGACGGTTATTAAGCCTTAATATTTCACGTCTTAACAGGAGCAACTTAATTCTTTTTCTTCGAGTGCTTTCTGGAAGATCTTGGTGAATAACATATCCTGTGCCTTTTAGTAGTTTAGTGGAATTGAGAATTTGCCTTTTATCTTGCGGGCGAGAGAAAGAGACTAGAAGAGGTCGCTTAACGTTACTCTCATGACCCAAAGGGAAAACATTTAAGTTTTCCGGAAGAAGATCGACCTTAAGAATCTCCCTGCAAAAGTCAGTCAGAAAAGAAGTACAACCACCAGATGAAGGTACATTAAAACCTCTAAAAAATTAAATTGTTTCGACGAGAGGAAATTATATTTCTGATTTATATAAGGAATAGTCGAAAATTATTATTATTGTTAATCGAAAAAATTAATGATCAGGTTATGATTTTTTTCACTTTCGATCAAAAATAAAAATCACTCTTAATAAAAATCATCAAATGATTTTTAAAAATTCCGGTTAAAATGTTTGATCGGATTTGATTTTTATTTTTATTTTAATAATTATCGATTTCAAACCCTGGGATAAGTGTCCAAAAAGGACACTTATACCGAAGCAAACTTAACGGGAATGGTTTCCTTGATTTTTGCTTTTTATGACGAAGGTAATAAAAATGTCCTATCAAAATTGTGGAAATGGCATATTTTTGTCCGCCAAAAAGCAATTATCGACCACTGTGCGACGGCGATACGAAGTAGGAACTGTCTTTTTTCTTCTTCAAAATGCCACGAACAGTTTGCTCGCCGATTCCTAATTCAGCGGACAATGTTTTAACACTTTCATCTTTTTCTACTCGGTTTATAATGGTTAATTCCTGTTCAAGCGTTAAAACGACAGGTTTTCTTTTTTGCGACAGTTTGTTAGTTGGTATTTAAATGGAGACTAAACCACAATTGAGAATATTTTGTTTTGTTGTCAAACAGGGCAGAATAGGAGTTTCCTAGATAGACCTGAAAACAATATCGTTCCTAGAATATGAATTGGAGCAATAGTTACCGGAAACATGTCATCATACGATACCAGCTTGCCGTGTTTTTCCATTTATTATTTTATTTCATAATATCTAAGAACAATAGATAATTTACCGTTGTGTAATCGTTAAAATTTACGTATTAATTTTTTAAAATAATATTATACATACAAAATAAATGCCATACAGCCTCCCCCCCCCTTCGGAAAACCATGGCTGTAGGTATGAAATATGATATATAAAGGTACCTACCTAACTTCCATATGTAAGTTCAGTTTTGTAGGGGTGGCGGGATGGCCGAGTGGGCAAACGCGTTAAAAAATACGCATTGCTCATGGCAACGTATGATAAGACCGAAAGATAGCAAGTTCAAAACCCGGAGCCAGGGGAAAATTTAATAATACTCGGCATCAATCCCTCACCCTCTCCCCTCCCCCGGGAAACCCCGTATAGCCTACAAGGCGAGGAAGGGGAGGACCAATAAAAAAAAAAAGTTCAGTTTTGTAGGACTTATAGTTTTTGTGCTTATCTGATCACACGGAATATTTTGTGAGACTTCGTTATTTTAACACAGGTTATCCCCAAGCGAATATTTCTGCTACTATTTATTTCATGGTATAACAGGAAACACGAAACATACGATCAAAAAGAGTTCTAGACTTTTTGTCGAAATAGTTACAAACTGTTTTAGTACCTGCTCGCTTTTCTTCTATGCTTGTAGGGAACCTTCTAGACTGTTCTAATTCAAAATAAATATAAGGAGCGTTGGACTGGAGAGTTAGTCTGGCTCTGAAGATCTAATCATATCATAGTTACTTTGGTGTAACTGTATCGTTACAAGTTGATGCTTTTTGCAAGCTGGTTAATTATTTGTGTTTTTTATGTTTGACTGACATTGTGAATTATTATTATTGTTATTATTAGTTAAATTATTTAAACCCATTATAAATTTTAAACCTATTATAAAATTTTAATTTTAAAAAAAATATTTTTTAATTGGTTTAAAAATTTTAAACCTATTAAAATTTATATTTAAACCTATAATGAAGTTATTTAAACTCACATAAGTGCTACAATATTTACGTAAATGAAATTAAAAATAATAATAAAAATAAAACCTGCTAATATCAACCAAACCTATATATATGACATAACAGCCTTCTAACTACATATTATAGATGTATATTAGGTACTGCTTGCTTAACGGAAATTAAAAATTTTAACTTTGAAAAACAAATTCTTTGTTCTCCTTTTTTGGATCATGAAATTCTTCCATATTTTATATTTCTGTGCTCAGATGGCAAAATGATATGTCATTTTTACTAAAAAAGTAAGTTTCTCCAGATTCTAGATACGAGTATACAGATATACATTGGTATATTTGTAATTGTTTAGAAGGTGGCATTTCATACAACTTACATTGAAAAATAATGTGACTAAAAGTTTGTGTGGTTTATCCGTCGCAGTGGCATGAGTCGAGTTTTTTATGGATTCTTTTGTTTTTTTTTATTAACGTCACTTTATGCTACTAAGGCTAATTGGACGATGCTACAGTGGGAGTCATAAATTTTCCCAATTGAGGTATAATTAGGATAGGGATCATTAACGAGTACCTGACATCGTACAGGCTCGGGTCCTCCGATTTTACGTCCCATCCGAGGGTCGGAAGAGCCCAGGAGTTTTTACTTTACACCCTTTAAAAAATCCTAGGGTCACCGCGGGACACGAACCTTAGTTTTCTAGGTTGCTATGTTAACCACCTAGGTAACCCCATATGGATTAGCATAAGTTTGGATGGTCTATGGTCTATCAGAAATTACGTATTTGTAATTTTAATATTGTTATAGTTTTGAGGTGAGGATTTCGGGAATATAATTACATATAAAGAGGTCGTCCTTTCGTTGAGGTCTGATCTAATAGATATGGTATCCTCGATTGGTATCTATCTACCTCTCCAATCAAAGAAATTTTCCTACGTAGATTATTTCCTTGATCCATTATTTTTATCGACGCACTACCTCAAGGATGCTTGTTTATGTCACAAATTCACAACACTGTGACTCATGATGACTGTTTGCAAGAAGCGCCATGATCCGTATAAATAGCACGCGGATAGGAAGTGCTGCTTAGTTTATATCGAGATGGCCACTTCTACTTTTTTCTACATCCTGTTGATCTGCTCCTTGGTGGGGTTCTCAGCTGCTGCCGAATGCGTTAAAACTAATTCTGTGTTGGAAGGCGGGGTTTGCCAGGATTCGACATTGACCGATTCCAAAGCGTACGATAGTACATTAACGAGGACCACCTTAACAAACTCAACAGTGAAGAATTCAAAATTGACCGATTGCACTATTACTGATTCCAACGTGGAAAACAAGACATGGCAAGGCAAGACGGTGACAAACAATATTGTTGCGCCCTGAACAACAGCAATCTCCTCTTTTGATCATGATGGCTTCAATTCAACTTTATTTCCTGGATCAGTATAATATTTAATCAAATAATTTTTAATAACAATATTATTAAATGTTTTATTAAATATGAAACTGTAATTCATATGAACTGTTATACACAAGGGTGTATTTACTTTAATACATGTAAGAATGTTTACTGTAAGAAAATGTATTAAATAATATAAATAAACGGTTTTGGAATCATTCTGTTTTTAATTTGCCTTTGAATATGGTATATACAATCGAACCTGGATAACTGGAATCTCTTGGTGACAGGATTTTAATTCCACTTACGCAGGTATTCCACTTAAACAAGGTTTTACTTATCCAGGGTGCAGGTATCTTGTTAGAGGGCATGTAACACTAAAAGAGGTTTTCAAACAACTTTTAATTTTTATAAAAAATTATTAAAGTACACAATTAAAAACCATAATTACATAAAATATTGATACAATTATTTGATATTTTTTGTAATGTGAAAATAAAATAATGCAGATTATAAGATAATTATGTACAAAAGTATTCACTTATTTTTTTCTCTACTTCACTTTGGCACTTAAAAATGTTTTTTTCTATGTTATATAAATTATCAAAGATTTCACCTTCAGCCGCTTTATTCATTTCAGAAAAAGTCTGCAACTTCTCAATAATATATAGTGCATCATTTTTCGTGATTGGTAGCCTCCCTGGCTCTTCTGAATTTTCATTTCCGTCCGCCGTTTTAAATTTTTCAAGAATTTCTTCATCTTGCAGCTCTCCTGCTGTTATAATTTCATCATTATCATGTGAACATACTGTTTGAACATTGGAAGCTTCTCATTGGTATCTCCTATCACATTTTTCCAATCCTGTGGCTGAACAGGATAACCCTTCACGTTTTCTTAGAAATGTGGATTCCGCTTATAGAGGTGAATACGAAAATCATCCCACTTGCAGAGGTAACTCCCAAAAAAAAATTATACCACTTATAGAGGTGAAAATATTCCAGTTAAAGAGTTTATTTCAGTTAGATCAGGCCTTCTGAGACAATAATCTGTCTCAGTGCTCCATAGAGACCCTCTCATGGGTCATCGGTTACCTCTTCGATGTCTGGTGGTTCTACATCTTCTTCTGGTAGGACTAGGTGATTGCGATTTGCCTCCTCCTAACCCTGATCTCCGGCGTACATGTTTGCAAAGTGTTCCTTCCACAAGTTCATGCATGCCGTTTTCTCAACAATGATGTTACCACCACTGAAAATATTCCAGTTAAAGAGTTTATTTCAGTTAGATCAGGCCTTCTGAGACAATAATCTGTCTCAGTGCTCCATAGAGACCCTCTCGATTAATACTGTCATAGGCCGCTTTAAAGTCCACAAACAGGTGGTGAGTTGTTATACAAAACTCATGTCCTCTTTCCAGTATTACCCTGAGGCAAAACATCTGGTCCGCTGTGGATTTGCCTTTTCTGAATCCGCATTGATAAGGGCCTAGTTCTCTTTCTGCGATTGGGAGTATTCGTTTGCAAATAATGTTCGAAAGCACTTTGTAGGCACATGGTAGCAGAGCTATGCCCCGGTAATTTCCACAATCAAAGGGGTCCCCTTTTTTGAATATGGGACATATCAAAGATTTCTTCCAGTCTGCCGGTATGTCTTTGTTTTCCCAAATGTCCATAATCAGATTGTGAAGGGCTTTTTCCAGTCTTTCTCCACCAAACTTTAATAATTCAGCGGGATTATCATCTGCTCCAGTTGCCTTGTGATGTTTTAGCTTGTCTAAGGCATCGGTTACCTCTTCGATGTCTGGTGGTTCTACATCTTCTTCTGGTAGGACTAGGTGATTGCGATTTGCCTCCTCCTAACCCTGATCTCCGGCGTACATGTTTGCAAAGTGTTCCTTCCACAAGTTCATGCATGCCGTTTTCTCAACAATGATGTTACCACCACGGTCCTTGCATGATGAGTGAGTGGGCCTAAATGGCTTCCTGTTTTGGTTAACTGTGGCATAGAATCTTCTGCTATCACCATTTGCCTTAAGCATTTCGGCTGCCTCCAACTCTTTTCTCTGCCAGGATCGTTTCTTTCTTTTATGAAGCCTCTTCTCTGTCCTTCTTTTTTTTATAGTTTGGTACAGTATATAGTACAGTTTATAGTTTTTGAGCTAGTCTGTTCACACACACACAGACCATTTCGCGGGACTTGGTTATTTTGACTCAGGGGACACCAAAACGTGTATTTCCGTTGAAAACCGGAAGTCGAAATTTTTCACGATCGTAATACTTCCACTTAATATATATTTGATATATAGGTAAGTGAAAGTAAAAATGACAATAATCAATTAAAACACCAAAACGGGGAGGGGCAGCCTCCCCCCCCCCCTTAGGACAACCATGGCTGTAGGTATGAAATATGATATATGAAGGTACCTACCTAACTTCAATATGTAAGTTCAGTTTTGTAGGGGTGGCAGGATGGCCGGGTGGGAAAACGCGTTAAAAAATTCACAAAAAACGTATGATGAGAACCGAAAGATAGCAAGTTCAAAACCTACAAGGCGAGGAAGGGGAGGACCAATAAAAAAAAAAAGTTCAGTTTTGTAGGACTTATGGTTTTTATGAATATTTGATCTCACGGAATATTTTGTGAGACTTCGTTATTTTAACACAGGGTATCCCCAAGCGAATATTTCTGCTACTATTTATTTCATGGTATAACATGAAACACGAAACATACGATCAAAAAGAGTTCTAGGCTTTTTGTCGTAACAGTTACAAACTGCTTTAGTACCTGCTCGCCACTGTTTGAGAATCTCCTATGCTTGTAGGGAACCTTCTAGACTGTTCTAATTCAAAATAAATATAAGGAGCGTTGGACTAGAGG
This sequence comes from Aelia acuminata, assembly GCA_911387785.2. Taxonomy (NCBI): domain Eukaryota; kingdom Metazoa; phylum Arthropoda; class Insecta; order Hemiptera; family Pentatomidae; genus Aelia; species Aelia acuminata. The sequence goes on along the minus strand of OU426984.1, from coordinate 5,873,921 downwards.
GTTAGTCTGGCTCTGAAGATCTGATCCTATTACAGTTACTTTGGTGTAACTGTATCGTTACTAGTTGATGCTTTTTGCAAGCTGGTTAATTATTTGTGTTTTATGTTTGTCTGACCTTGTGAATTATTATTTTCGTTATTATTATTTAAATTATTTAAACCCATTATAAAATTTAAACCTATTATAAAATTTTAATTTAAAAAAAATTATTACTTTCACTTACCTATATATGAAATATATAGTAAGTGGAAGTATTGCGATCGTGAAAATTTTCGACTTCCAGTTTTCAACGGAAATACACGTTTTGGGGTCCCCTGAGTCAAAATAACCAAGTACCGCGAAATGGTCTGTGTGTGTGTGTGTCTGTGTGTTTGTGTGTGGGTGTGTGTGTGTGAACAGACTAGCTCAAAAACTATAAACCGTGCGAACCTGAAATTGGGTATTTAGAGTATGTATAAGCCTGCGATGTGACAGCAAATATTTCATCAAATTTGCTCAAAGGGAGGGAGTACGTTATTTAATAACTTTTTAAGTTTTTTTCGATTTTCTCAAAAAACGGCTCTAACGATTTTGATTAAACTGAGTATTTGTTCTATTTATATGCCTGAAATATGACTGTAAAATTTTCATCAAAATTGATCAACCGGAGGGGGGACTTTACTTAATAAATTTTGTATCATTTTCACATGTTTTTTTTATTTACTCAAAAACGGTTTTAATGATTTTGATCAAAATTGGTATTTAATGTATTTATATGCCAAAGATGTGATAACCAATATTTCATCAATATTGCTCAAAGGGAGGGGGTACTTTACTTAATAAATTTTGTATCATTTTCACGTGTTTTTTTTATTTACTCAAAAACGGTTTTAATGATTTTGATCAAACTTGGTATTTAATGTATTTATATGCCAAAGATGTGATAACCAATATTTCATCAAAATTGCTAAAAGGGAGGGGGTACTTTATTTAATAACTTTTTAAGTTTTTTTCGATTTTCTCAAAAAACGGCTCTAACGATTTTGATTAAACTGAGTATTTGATCTATTTATATGCCTGAAATATGACTGTAAAAATTTCATCAAAATTGATCAACCGTAGGGGGGACTTATTTAATAAATTTTGTATCATTTTCACGTGTTTTTTTTATTTACTCAAAAAAGTTTTTAATGATTTTGATCAAACATGGTATTTAATGTATTTATATGCCAAAGATGTGATAACCAACATTTCATCACAATTTATCAACCGGAGGGGGGACTTTACTTAATAAATTTTGTATCATTTTCACGTGTTTTTTTTATTTACTCCAAAATGGTTTTAACGATTTTGATTAAACTTGGTATTTGATGTATTTATATGCCAAAAATGTGATAACCAACATTTTATCACAATTGATCAACCGGAGGGGGGACTTTACTTAATAAATTTTGTATCATTTTCACGTGTTTTTTTTTATTTACTCAAAAACGGTTTTAATGATTTTGATCAAAATTGGTATTTAATGTATTTATATGCCAAAGATGTGATAACCAATATTTCATCAATATTGCTCAAAGGGAGGGGGTACTTTATTTAATAACTTTTTAAGTTTTTTTCGATTTTCTCAAAAAACGGCTCTAACGATTTTGATTAAACTGAGTATTTGATCTATTTATATGCCTGAAATATGACTGTAAAAATTTCATCAAAATTGATCAACCGTAGGGGGGACTTATTTAATAAATTTTGTATCATTTTCACGTGTTTTTTTTATTTACTCCAAAAAGGTTTTAACGATTTTGATCAAACTGGGTATTTGATGTATTTATATGCCATAGACTTGATAGCCAACATTTCATCAAAATTGATCAACCGGAGGGGGGACTTTACTTAATAAATTTTGTATCATTTTCACGTGTTTTTTTTATTTACTCAAAAAAGGTTTTAACGATTTTGATCAAACTGGGTATTTGATGTATTTATATGCCATAGATTTGATAGCCAACATTTCGTCAAAATTGATCAACCGGAGGGGGGACTTTACTTAATAAATTTTGTATCGTTTTCACGTGTTTTTTTTTATTTACTCAAAAAAGGTTTTAACGATTTTGATCAAACTGGGTATTTGATGTATTTATATGCCATAGATTTGATAGCCAACATTTCATCAAAATTGATCAACCGGAGGGGGTACTTTATTTAATAACTTTTTAAGTTTTTTTCGATTTTCTCAAAAAACGGCTCTAACGATTTTGATTAAACTGAGTATTTGATCTATTTATATGCCTGAAATATGACTGTAAAAATTTCATCAAAATTGATCAACCGGAGGGGGGACTTTACTTAATAAATTTTGTATCATTTTCACATGTTTTTTTTATTTACTCAAAAACGGTTTTAACGATTTTGATCAAACTGGGTATTTGATGTATTTATATGCTAAAGATGTGATAGCCAACATTTAATCAATGTTGGTCCAACTGAGGGGGCACTTTATTTCATGACTTTTATTCCAATTTGTAATTCAAATTTATAATTCCAATATTCATAATTCCAATTTATTTGAGTGATTTGTTGCAGTGTTGTCCGTATACATATATCAATTTTGTTGTGTTATCAATTTCTTCTTTTTCAAAGTTCTTTATGTCTAATAAAATTCAATGTATAAAATATTTTTGATAATGCTAGTAGAAAATAACTAGTTAAATATTAATATCAAGTAAAAATTTTATAAATCTTTTTTTTAATCTGTGTTACCACATGGCAACACTGTCGATAATCTTTTAAAAATATTACAAATGAGGCGTTTGGTTTCAAAACTGGCTATATCCATTTTCAACAATTTTCCAGGACTGATCAAAAAAATATCAATTAAAAAAATTAATCACTTTAACAATTTCTTTTTTGTTCTTTTTCGTCATTTTGCTAACAATTACCTTCAAACCAAAATTTTTGACAACTTTTTATCACATTTTCTTTTTTAAATCTCATTCAACATTAAAAAATATGTTGGATGTGCCTGACTTTGGTAAAATAATATCAATTTTTGGTTTAATTAAGAATTGACATTTTTTAAAAACAAATTTCTTTATTTAATATGAACAATGTATACATAGTTTTATTTTTTAAATATACAAATCATCATTTAAATCTTGATGTTGACCCACATCCATATTGGTATTATGCATATTTACTTAGATAGGTGACATTGTACTGTCTATTACAACTTTGTAGAATTCTAGGGTACCTATTGATCTCCTGTCTTCTCCATAAGGTTTTTCTTAATAGAGTATCAACATCATCCAACTGTTTGGAAACATGGGATTTCGAAAAATTGAAGGTTTTCTGAATAGTGAAGCTTTGATGGAACCGCTTTTGATAAGAAATGGAATCTTTAAATATTGATTTTCGAAGGATCAAGACGTCTTTTTAAAAAAACAGGCCTAACACATTATTTCTAACGTTAAAAGCTTGAAAAAAAAGAAAAAAAATGTTTTTGGAAAAAATGGATGAAACCGGTTTTGAAACCAAACGCCTCACATATTATGATTACTATATTGTAAGTTAGAGTAGAAAATATACCTGCATATTCTATGATTTAATATTCATTTATTATGTTAATTTGTAATATCCTATTTATTTATTCAATGTTATAAGTGCAATTTGCACTCATTCTTGTTTTGGGTTGTAACAAGTTTTATATTGCTTGCTAGAAATATATTTACATTATTACAATATTGTATACAATACAATATAATACTGCTTGCTTAACGGAAATTAAAAATTTTAACTTTGAAAAACGAATTCTTTGTTCTCCTTTTTTGGATCATGAAATTCTTCCATATTTTATATTTCTGTGCTCAGATGGCAAAATGACATGTCATTTTTACTAAAAAAGCAAGTTTCTCCAGATTCTAGATACGAGTATACAGATATACATTGGTATATTTGTAATTGTTTAGAAGGTGGCATTTCATACAACTTACATTGACAAATAATGTGACTAAAAGTTTGTGTGGTTTATCCGTCACAGTGGCATGAGTCGAGTTTTATATGGATTCTTTTGTTTTTTTGATTAACGTCACTTTATGCTACTAAGGCTAATTGGACGATGCTACTGTGGGAGTTCTAAATTTTCCCAATTGAGGTATAATTAGGATAGGGATCATTAACGAGTACCTGACATCGTACAGGCTCGGGTCCTCCGATTTTACGTCCCATCCGAGGGTCTGAAGAGTCCAGGAGTTTTTACACCCTTTAAAAAATCCTAGGGTCACCGCGGGACGCGAATCTTAGTTTTCTAGGTTGCTATGCTAACCACCTAGGTAACCCCACATGGATTCGCATAAGAAGTGTTTGGATGGTCTATGGTCTATCAGAAATTAACTATTTGTAATTTTAATATTGTTATAGTTTTGAGGTGAGGATTTGGGGAATGAATGAATGAATGGTTTTATTTTTTTCAATAATTACATTATTTACAATGATTATCTGCAAAAACCTCCACGATGGGCTAATTTTCCGTCTCTTGGAGTCCGCCTAACTTAAAATATTTAATACAAATTGTATTACAAAAGAAATAAACACTAAAATATAACAAACGAATATTGTGAAATGTTGAATGAAAAACTATGCTAATACGGCTCAATAAAGTAACAATAAAAACACCTAATTCATAGTATTTACTAACATGTACAAGTGAAAGATTACTTAAATACCAAACCTTCTTTGGTATTTACCCTGCATTGAGATAAATAAATGTTAAATATTACCAATCAATAGTTAAATTTTGTAATAAGCAGTTTTCTGTAACTATAAGCCTCTTTAATGTAGCGATATATTCTAACCCAGTTCACCATTCATGTACCCTATAACTGAAATCTCGTCAAGAACCGATTTTCCTAACCATTTTCTCCTGAATTCACTGAGTATAGGGCATTTTCCTAAGAAATGAATTATGGTTTCATTTTCATTTAGATTACACAAACTGCATTCTTGGGTTCTGTTCTGGTCCCACGGCTTAGCGTTTAAGTTCAGAAGTTCCCCCCTTGCCTTAAAAATTGACTTCATAAATTGTAATTTGTGGATTTGGGGAATATAATTACATATAAAAAGGTCGTCCTTTCGTTGAGGTCTTATATAATAGATATGGTATCCTCGATTGGTATCTATCTACCTCTCCAATCAAAGAAATTTTCCTATGTTGGTCATTTCCTTAATCCATTATTTTTAACAACCCACTACTCATGATGACTGTTTGCAAGAAGCGCCACGGTCCGTATAAATAGCACGCGGATAGGAAGAGCTGCTTAGTTTATATCGAGATGGCCACTTCTACTTTATTCTACATCCTGTTGATCTGCTCCTTGGTGGGGTTCTCAGCTGCTGCCGAATGCGTTAAAACTAATTCTGTGTTGGAGGGTGGGGTTTGCCAGGATTCGACATTGACCGATTCCAAAGCGTACGATAGTACACTAACGAGGACCACCTTAACAAACTCAACAGTGAAGAATTCAAAATTGACCGATTGCACTATTACTGATTCCAACGTGGAAAACAAGACATGGCAAGGCAAGACGGTGACAAACAATATTGTAGCGCCCTGAGCCACAGCAATCTCCTCTTTTGATCATGATGGCTTCAATTCAACGTTATTTCCTGGATCAGTATAATATTTAATCAAATAATTTTTAATAACAATATTATTCAATGTTTTATTAAATATGAAACTGTAATTGATATGAACTGTTATACACAAGGGTGTATTTACTTTTATACATGTAAGAATGTTTACTGTAAGAAAATGTATTAAATAATATAAATAAACGGTTTTGGAATCATTCTGTTTTTAATTTGCCTTTGAATATGGTATATACAATCGAACCTGGATAACTGGAATCTCTTGGTGACAGGATTTTAATTCCACTTACGGAGGTATTCCACTTAAACAAGGTTTCACTTATCCAGGGTCCAGGTATATGCAGGTATCTTGTTAAGGTGCCTTTACACCTTACGAACATCACCTTCGAACAAGTTCTCCTTCGAACCTTGCCGTACCGACGTGAAGCGAACAGCCATTTATACTTCACGTGACTTTAAGCGAACCAATATGGCTGACGCACCCAAAGCTAGCTTATGATAAAGAAAAAATCTCCATTATTAATATATTTTATATTATCTGAAAAATAAAAAAATAGGAGACGATTTACAACGTTTCAGAAATTACACTAGTATCACAAACAACTTCTGTCACTTAGGAAAAACCCAAATCAAAAGCGACACTAGCGCTACCCCCGAACCCAGGCGAACAGATGAAGTACCTAGAACACCCGAACAGTCGACGTGAAGGCTGTTCGAAGGTTGTTCGAGGGTGGTGTTCGAAGGTAAAGTTCGTGAGGTGTAAAGGCACCTTTAGAGGGCATGTAACACTAAAAGAGGTTTTCAAACAACTTTTAATTTTTATAAAAAATTATTAAAGTACACAATTAAAAACCATAATTACATAAAATATTGATATTTTTTGTAATTTTGAAAATAAAATAATGCAGATTTTAAGATAATTATGTACAAAAGTATTCACTTATTACTTTCACTTACCTATATATGAAATATATAGTAAGTGGAAGTATTGCGATCGTGAAAAATTTCGACTTCCGGTTTTCAACGGAAATACACGTTTTGTGACCCCCAGAGTCGAAATAACCAAGTCCCGCGAAATGGTCATTGTGTGTGTGTGTGTGTGTGTGTGTGTGTGTGTGTGTGTGTGTGTGTGTGTGTGTGTGTTTGAACAGACTAGCTCAAAAACTATAAACCGTGGGAATCTGAAATTGGGTATTTAGTGTAGGTATATGCCCGCGATGTGACAGCAAAAATTTCATCAAAATTGCTCAAAGGGAGGGGGTACTTTATTTAATAACTTTTTACGTTTTTTTCGATTTTCTCAAAAACGGCTCTAACGATTTTGATTAAACTGAGTATTTGATCTATTTATATGCCCAAGATATGACTGTAAAAATTTCATCAGAATTGATTAACCGGAGGGGAGACTTTACTTAATAAATTTTGTATCATTTTCATGTGTTTTTTTTTATTTACTCAAAAACGGCTTTAACGATTTTGATCAAACTGGGTATATGATGTATGTATATGCCCGAGATAAGACTGTAAAAATTTCATCAAAATTGATCAACCGGAGGGGGGACTTTACTTAATAAATTTTGTACCAATTTCACGTGTACATATTTTTTATTTACTCAAAAACGGCTTTAACGATTTTGAAGAAACTGGTATGTACATTGTATGATTTCAAATTAAAATTTGATGTATGTACATACCAAATATGTAAAAGCCAACATTTCATTAAAATTGGTCCAACTGAGGGGGCACTTTATTTCTTAATTTTTTTCCAATGTTACCTTTTTTTCGATTATCTCAAAAACGGCTTTAACGATTTTTATCAAATTCGTCATGTTTAATGAAAATTAGGTTTCTTTAATATCAGGTAAGCTTTATCATTATTAAAATGTTCTGAGGGGGCTTTTTTCTGGGGGGGGGGCCTTTTTTGTTTGTTTGTTTCTTTCTTATAAAGTACCTTTGTTTTTGTTTACATGGAGAAATTAACTGTCTCTCGTTACGCCTAAAAATAAGGAATGGCTAAATATGAGATATGATAAAAATAAAGAAAACATAAAGAGGAGAAAAAAAGAAAAATATTCAGTCAACTCATAAAACTCGTTGAGCCCAAGCATGCGGAGTACGCCTTTAATGACAGACCATTGTTCATAATTAAAGCCGTTAACAAAACGCATTAATTTCTAATCTAAGTAAGTTGGTAAGTGAAAGTTGTGTGTTGCGAGCACGCACCAGATTTTTTTTTTCTCTACTTCATTTTGGCACTCAAAAATGTTTTTTTCTATGTCATATAAATTATCAAAGATTTCACCTTCAGCCGCTTTATTCATTTCAGAAAGAGCCTGCAACTTCTCAATAATATATAGTGCATCATTTTTTGTGACAGGTAGCCGCCCAGGCTATTCTCAATTTTCATTTCCGTCTGCCGTTTTAAAATTTTCAAGGATTTCTTCATCTTGCAGCTCTTCTGTTTTATAATTCCATCATTATCATGTGGGCATACTGTTTGAACATTGGAAGCTTCTCATTGGTATCTCCTATCACATTTTCCCAATCCTGTGGCTGAACAGGATAACCCTTCACGTTTTCTAAGAAATGTGGATTCCACTTATAGAGGTGAATACAAAAATCATCCCACTTACAGAGCTAACTCCCCAAAACATTTGTTCCACTTATAGAGGTGAAAATATTCCAGTTAAAGAGTTTATTTAAGGGGAAAATGAAGGGACAACAAATTTTGTGTCACCTATAGAGGTATTCCACTTAACCAGGTTCGACTGTATATAGCATTTTCGCGTCAAATGTACCTTTTCCAAATCAATTGTAACCTTTTCCAAGTTCAATGTAACCTTTTTCAAGCTCGAATGGATCCCAAGATATTATGGTTTATTAACCTAATAATAACCTTGACGACATTTGTGGTAATTAAAGCATTCTAGTCTAAAGTATTGCTAGGAACACTGTTTGGACGCCCCCCCCCCAATATGGAAGGCGGCAACTACTTACATTCCAACTGTGACATAAATTTTATTTTAAACTGTGACATAGTTTTCTAAATACCTTTATAAAGCAACGTTTGAGGAGGAATAAATGTCCCAATAGTTGTTTTTAGGAGTTATTATTTCAACTTTTAGCCTCTCGAATTTGATGGTGACGCCACTGCACATTTTAACATCCTATTAAACACATTGGCGGATCCAAGGGGGGGTGGCTGTGGGGGCTGTAGGCTATGCCTAATATGCTTTTGGAATAATTTTCTTCATTAAAAGATAGAATTTGACTTTCTTTAATGTAAGGAAGCAAGTAAAAGAACAAATAATGTGCAGAACAATAATGGTCCGTCGTTTTTTTACCGATCGATAGAAAAACGCCAAGTGTGTAACCGGCCATACGGTATTAAATAAATAATAATGATTAAATTGCGATCAAAAAAATATTGATCAGAAAATAAAAATCACCTTTTAAAAGCAAATAATTTATTATTATGTATGAATACATTATAATATTGAAAATTGTAACTTTGACGGATTTCTTTAAAACGGGGGTCCTTTAAAGAAATATTCATTTTGTATTTTAGTAGCGAGGGGGGGAGGGGCGCCATAGAAAATAGTTGGATATTCAGATTTCTTTCACACATGGGTCCAATTTTTTGTTATCGGGGACGCTGTTTTTGATAGCAATATTGATTTTTTATTTTAGTGGGGAGGGGGCGCACTAGAAAATAGTTGGATTTTCCGATTTCTCGCACACGGGAGTCCAATTTTTTGTTGATGGGGACGCTGTTTTTGATAAAAATATTCATTTTGTTTTTAGTGGCGGGAGGGAGCGGGGGGCACTTGAAAATAGTTGGATTTTTCATGTTAACGGGGACTTTGTTTATGAAAAAAATATTTTGTATTTTAATAGGGGGGGGGAGGAAGGGGCCTATCATATATAGTTTTTGCCAACTTAATAGATAGGATAGTTTTTAACTTGATTAGTGATCAAAATAATTCTTATATAGCGAATTATTGCAAATACAGTAGGTCGTATTACGATTTATTAACATGGCGTCATATGCCGATTTCATAACGTTTTTGTTTATAAGCATGCTATTGTAATACAGGTTATCATTATTATAATTTTGTATTGTGTTATGTGAATGCAGTTATTTGTTCCTATATTATTATTTATTAGTAATACAAATCTTTGTATTTATTGTTAGATTGTATTTATTGTTAGATCGTATTTACTATTAGATCAGACCTCAACGAAAGGACGACCTCTTTATATGTAATTATATTCCCCAAATCCACAAATTACAATTTATGAAGTCAATTTTTAAGGCAAGGGGGGAACTTCTGAACTTAAACGCTAAGCCGTGGGACCAGAACAGAACCCAAGAATGCAGTTTGTGCAATCTAAATGAAAATGAAACCATAATTCATTTCTTAGGAAAATGCCCTGTACTCAGTGAATTCAGGAGAAAATGGTTAGGAAAATCGGTTCTTGACGAGATTTCAGTATTAGGGTACCTGAATGGTGAACTAGGTTAGATTATATAGCTACATTAAAGAGGCTTATAGTTACAGAAAGCTGCTTATTACAAAATTTAACTAATGATTGGTAACATTCAACATTAATTATCTCAATGCAGGGTAAATACCAAAGAAGGTTTGGTATTTAAGTAATCTTTTTAGTTTATTTCTTTTGTAATACAATTTGTATTAAATATTTTAAGTTAGGCGGACTCCAAGAGACGGACAATTAGTCCATCGTGGAGGTTTTTGCAGATAATCATTGTAAATAATGTAATTATTGAAAAAATAAGACCATTCATTCCCCAAATCCTCACCTCAAAACTATAACAATATTAAAATTACAAATAGTTAATTTCTGATAGACCATAGACCATCCAAACACTACTTATGCTAATCCGTATGGGGTTACCTAGGTGGTTAGCATAGCAACCTAGAAAACTAAGATTCGCGTTCCGCAGTGACCCTAGGATTTTTTAAAGGGTGTAAAAACTCCTGGACTCTTCAGACCCTCGGATGGGACGTAAAATCGGAGGACCCGAGCCTGTACGATGTCAGGTACTCGTTAATGATCCCTATCCTAGTTATACCTCAATTAGCAAAATTTATGACTCCCACTGTAGCATCGTCCAATTAGCCTTAGTAGCATAAAGTGACGTTAATCAAAAAAACAAATGCCACTGTGACGGATAAACCACACAAACTTTTAGTCACATTATTTTTCAATGTAAGTTGTATGAAATGCCACCTTCTAAACAATTACAAATATTCGAATGTAGGTATATCTGTAAATCTAGAATCTGGAGAAACTTTCTATTTTAGTAAAAATGAATGCCATCTGAATGAATGAGGACAGAAATATAAAATATGGAAGAATTTCATGATCCAAAAAAGGAGAACATAGAATTTGTTTTTAACCGACTTCGAAAGAGGAGGTTACTCAATTCGATACGTATGTGCCTTTTTTTTTTCTATTTTTTTTTTTTTTTTTAATTGGTCCTCCCCATCCTCGCCTGTTAGGCTATACGGGGTTTCCCGGGCCAGGGGAGAGGGTGGGGGATTGATGCCGAGTATTATTAAATTTTCCCCTGGCTCCGGGTTTTGAACTTGCTATCTTTCGGTTCTCAATCATACGTTGCCATGGGCAACGCGTATTTTCGGACGCGTTTGCCCGCTCGGCCATCCCGCCACCCCTTTTATTTTTTTCTATGTATGTATGTTCACCGATTACTCCGAGATGGGTGGACCAATTGGAACGAAACCTTTTGCATCTTGTAGAGTATTTTCCCAATGTCGTCCCATTAAAACCTTTTTTGGGTTCTTAATTTATTAAAGAAGTTATTGGGAAAAAACATGAAAATAATTATTTAATTATCAAAATATTTACTTATTTGAATAACATATGGCATATATATCATAAGGTATGCTCCAACAAACTATTAAAACACGTTGATAAATAACAAACTGATCATGTACTATCCCCGTTTTTTTATTATAAATTTGATTGGTTTTTTTCCCAACCGATTCATCGACCATAAACCACCTAGGTAACCCCATATGGATTCGCATAAGTAGTGTTTGGATTGTCTATGGTCTACCAGAAATTACGTATTTATAATTTTAAAATTGTTATAGTTTTGAGGTGAGGATTTGGGGAATGAATGGTCTTATTTTTTCAATAATTACATTATTTACAATAATTATCTGCAAAAACCTCCACGATGGACTAATTGTCCGTCTCTTGGAGTCCGCCTAACTTAAAATATTTAATACAAATTGTATTACAAAAGAAATAAACACAAAAATAAAACAAACGAATATTGTGAAATGTTGAATGAAAAATTATGCAAATACGCCTCAATAAAGTAACAATAAAAACAATAATAGCTCCTAATTCATAGTATTTACTAACATATACAAGGGAAAGATTACTTAAATACCAAACCTTCTTTGGTATTTACCCTGCATTGAGATAAATAAATGTTAAATGTTGCCAATAAATAGTTAAATTATGTAATAAGCTGCTTTCTGTAACTATAAACCTCTTTAATGTAGCTATATAATCTAACCCAGTTCACCATTCAGGTACCCTAATACTGAAATCTCGTCAAGAACCGATTTTCCTAACCATTTTCTCCTGAATTCACTGAGTACAGGGCATTTTCCTAAGAAATGAATTATGGTTTCATTTTCATTTAGATTGCACAAACTGCATTCTTGGGTTCTGTTCTGGTCCCACGGCTTAGCGTTTAAGTTCAGAAGTTCCCCCCTTGCCTTAAAAACTGACTTCATAAATTGTAATTTGTGGATTTGGGGAATATAATTACATATAAAAAGGTCCTCCTTTCGTTGAGGTCTTATATAATAGATATGGTATCCTCGATTGGTATCTATCTACCTCTCCAATCAAAGAAATTTTCCTATGTTGGTCATTTCCTTAATCCATTATTTTTAACAACCCACTACTCATGATGACTGTTTGCAAGAAGCGCCACGGTCCGTATAAATAGCACGCGGATAGGAAGAGCTGCTCAGTTTATATCGAGATGGCCACTTCTACTTTATTCTACATCCTGTTGATCTGCTCCTTGGTGGGGTTCTCAGCTGCTGCCGAATGCGTTAAAACTAATTCTGTGTTGGAGGGTGGGGTTTGCGAGGATTCGACATTGACCGATTCCAAAGCGTACGATAGTACACTAACGAGGACCACCTTAACAAACTCAACAGTGAAGAATTCAAAATTGACCGATTGCACTATTACTGATTCCAACGTGGAAAACAAGACATGGCAAGGCAAGACGGTGACAAACAATATTGTTGCGCCCTGAGCAACAGCAATCTCCTCTTTTGATCATGATGGCTTCAATTCAACTTTATTTCCTGGATCAGTATAATATTTAATCAAATAATTTTTAATAACAATATTATTAAATGTTTTATTAAATATGAAACTGTAATTCATATGAACTGTTATACACAAGGGTGTATTTACTTTAATACATGTAAGAATGTTTACAATAAGAAAATTTATTAAATAATATAAATAAACGGTTTTGGAATCATTCTGTTTTTAATTTGCCTTTGAATATGGTATATACAATCGAACCTGGATAACTGGAATCTCTTGGTGACAGGATTTTAATTCCACTTACGGAGGTATTCCACTTAAACAAGGTTTCACTTATCCAGGGTGCAGGTATCTTGTTAGAGGGCATGTAACACTAAAAGAGGTTTTCAAATAACTTTTAATTTTTATAAAAAATTATTAAAGTGCACACTTAAAAACCATAATTACATAAAATATTGATACAATTATTTGATACTAGCTGTATATCCCGGTTTCACCCGGAGAATTTCAATTTTTAAATCTATAAAATCTATAGACTGAGACTTTTATCGACTCAAACGGTCGATTTTGTAAAAACTAATGTAAATGGAGATCAAAACGATTATTATAACAATAAAGAATATACCCATACATCGGCTGAAGTTATGCAATTTTTTTATGGACAGGTGTTCGCACCTGGTATGAAAGAACCACTGAGCGAAATTTGGAGAATTTAGGACAAACGGAATGGATTTCTATAAATAACAAACAGAATTTGATCTGTATATACATAGATTATAGCTGTATATCCCGGTTTATCACGGGGAATTTCATTTTTCTAAAGAAACGGTCGATTTCGGAAAAAAAAACATTGTAAAGTGAGATCAATATGATTTTTAAAACAATAAAGAATATCAGCTGAAGATCGGCTGAAGTTATGCAGTTTTAATATGAACAGGTGTTCGCACCGGGTCTGAAAGAAACGCTTATCGAAATTTGGAGAATAAAGGCCTATTTACACACATCAGTGACGGCACAGTGGCGGAACCTGTCAGTGATTCAACTTCCTGTAATCTCTCAGTTCGTTCGATTCACATACAACCGTAACGTCACCGGCACCAGTCAGTACTTTTTTTCAGCTAAAAATCACGTACATTGTTTTGGCCTCGTGTTTATTGCACAACTTAGTGAAAAAATACGACCAAAACAGTTAAAGCTACCCTCCTCATGTAGAATCGAATAGTGGGAACCGCGCACTTCAAAATTTAGAATCTCAAGGTGGGAATGCAACATTATACGCATTTCGAGTGAGAGAAATATTCACAGAATATTTCAATTCTGAAGCTGGAGCTCTTCCTTGGTTATAAATATAAAAAATAAAATGCTAAGCCAGAATGCAACATTAAGCGGATTCCATTGAGAGAATAATTTACAGAATGTTTCAATTTTTTCAAAAATTATTATTCAGTGATTATGTTTTTCTCATCAGTGTGACTAAAAATGCCAAGTTTTAATTTTTTTCTGAACATTAGTATTTAAGTAAAAAATCCTAGAAGGGCAATTTGCATGGAACATTTGGAATATCAAACGCTACATATGTTACTATACACTATTAATACAATTAGTCCTAGAATGAGGAATCTTGTACCATATTTTTATAATTGCAAGGGCTTTAATTTAGCATATAACTATTTTGCAGTACTCAAAAGTTTACCTTTTTTTAGAAACAAATAATTATTTTATAAACAATCCAAAATCGGATTTTAAAATATATACCTACATTATTCAGATTGGTACAATGAAAATTTTTAATCTTTCTATGACAAATAGTATTTGAGCTATGTGCGTTTACATGTTTTAAAAATTGCAATTCTTCGATTTTAATCAAAACTAAACAATGGTAATATATTTTATAAGAAATATGAAATATAAATAATAATTTATGTTTGTTATTTTACAAGCTAGTATTGACCCATTTTAAAAATTCATAAAGATCTGCATGAATCAAAGACCCATTGGGCTTGTTTGTAAATCTAAACATTAAAATGATATAGGATTTTGGTTATAGAATGTGATTACGTTAAATTGAATTTTTTTTTAGAAATAAATTAATTCAGTATCATATATAACTATAAACAACTTTAAAGAAATTAGACAAATACAAATTTGTGTTTACTTACCAGTTGTTTTCATTTCCTCTCCAATTTTATCCCAAATAGTGTTTTTGAATTCAGTGTCCATGTACCTTGGGTGTGCCAGATCGTACAGCACAGGATACAAACGCACCAATTCAATGCGTTTTTCGTCATTCATCTTATTTTAATGAAAATCACTGTTTGAATCCGTCAGTGAAAAAATAAAAATATCGGTGAGGACTAACCTGAAATATCACCGATGGATCACTGACGGGGCACTGTCTCACTGATACGGTACTGTGCCTGATGTGTGGAAACAGACTCATCTGAAATACATGGAAGAATATCTTAAAATAAGCCGGACGGATTACTTGCCGGTGCCGTCACTGATGTGTGTGAATAGGCCTTAAATAAGATCAGCTGAATTTGCGTAATTTTAATATGGACAGGTGTTCGCACCTGGTATCAAAGAACCACTGAGCGAAATTTGGAGAATTTAGGACAAACGGTATGGATTTCTATAAAGAACAAATAAACAAACAAACAGAATTTCAACTTTATTTATATAGATTTTTTGTAATGTGAAAATAAAATAATGCAGATTATAAGATAATTATGTACAAAAGTATTCACTTATTTTTTCTCTACTTCACTTTGGCACTTAAAAATGTTTTTTTCTATCTATATAAATAAAGTTGAAATTCTGTTTGTTTGTTTGTTTATTTGTTCTTTATAGAAATCCATACCGTTTGTCCTAAATTCTCCAAATTTCGCTCAGTGGTTTTTTAATACCAGGTACGAACACCCGTCCATATTAAAATTGCATAGCTTCAGCCAATCTCTGGGTATATTTATTTATTGTTATAAAATTCGTCATGATCTCGCTTTACAATGGTTTTTTTTATGAAATCGACCGTTTGAGTCGAAAAAAGGCCTAAAAAATCATTTTATAGATTTTGAAGAGGCCAACAAGGCTCGGTAAGACCGTCCTTTGGTAGGCGTCGAGTTCTGGGATTTTTAAACCATATGTTTTTTTTTTAACATTACAATACGTTTATTTACATGTATGGTGAATTTATTTTTTATAAATGCCTGAAGATGATCTTCCAAACAAATATTCGTTTTTTATTTTAGTAGTGAGGAGGCGCGCATTAATATTGATAATTAATATCCTTTTGGATTTTGTTCACATCAGGGTATAATATTATTTAATCTAGGACAGTATATACGAAAATAATATTGATCTTGAATGTCATCTAGAATTGAAAAATCATACTTCATTTTTTTAGTTTCACTTACCTATACATGAAATGTATAGTAATGGGAAGTATTGTATTATATAAAAGTTGTGTGGCAAATCTTTAAAGAAGAGTGTTTTCCTCCATTTAATACCGATTAGATGGATACAGATTTCTTCTGATTTTGAAAAAAATTCTAACTTTCCTCATTGCTTAGGCGCTCTGGATGGAAAGCACGTAAGAATAACTAAACCGACAAACAGTGGGTCCATATTCTACAATTATAAACATTTTTACTTTCACTTACCTATATATGAAATATATAGTAAGGGGAAGTATTGCGATCGTGAAAAAGTTCGACTTCCGGTTTTCAACGGAAATACACGTTTTGGGGTCCCCTGAGTCCAAATAACCAAGTCCCGCGAAATGGTGTGTGTGTGTGAACAGACTAGCTCAAAAACTATTAACCGTGCGACCCTGAAATTGGGTATTTAGAGTATGTATAAGCCCGCGATGTGACAGCAAAAATTTCATCAAATTTGCTCAAAGGGAGGGGGTACTTTATTTAATAACTTTTTAAGTTTTTTTCGATTTTCTCAAAAACGGCTCTAACGATTTTGATTAAACTGAGTATTTGATCTATTTATATGCCTGAAATATTACTATAAAAATTTCATAAAAATTGATCATCCGGAGGGGGGACTTTACTTGGTAAATTTTGTACAATTTTCGCGTGTTTTTTTATTTACTCAAAAACGGCTTAAACGATTTTGATAAAATTGGGTATTTGATGTATGTACATGCCAAAGATGTGATAGCCAACATTTTATCAAAATTGGTCAAACGAAGGGGGCACTTTATTTCATAACTTTTTTTCCAATATTTACCTTTTTTTCGATTATCTCAAAAACGGCTATAACGATTTTCATCAAATTCGTCATAATAAAGTAGGTAAGTGAAAGTTGTGTGTTGCGCGCACGCGCACCAGATTTTTTTATGAGTGTTTATCTTTTATTATGGGATCATATCTGTTGGTTAAAATAATGATTAAAATATTACCAAGGTTTATTTGGAAATTTTTCTCATTTTCTATTTTTAAAATTAAATTGTTACCCCCCCCCCCCCCAACTAAAATACAAAATGTATATTATTTTTCAAAAAAAGCGTCCCCGATAACATTAATTTGACCCCCGTGTGAAAGTAATCAGAAAATGTTTCCATTTTCAATATTATAACGAATTTTAAAATAAATATTAAAGTTAATGGATACCGGGTCATGATATAATATTCTTTGTTAGGGGGGGTAAAAAAACGTATTCTTCAGAAAATCAAAATAACAACCTAAAAATTATATTTCTGATTTATATAAGGAATAGTCGAAAATTATTATTATTGTTAATCGAAAAAATTAATGATCAAAAATAATGATCAGGTTATGATTTTTTTTACTTTCGATCAAAAGTAAAAATCACTCTTAATAAAATCATCAAATGATTTTTAAAAATTCCGGTTAAAAATTTTGATCGGATTTGATTTTTATTTTTATTTTAATAATTATCGATTTCAAACCCTGGGATGTGTCCAAAAAGGACACTTATACCGAAGCAAACTTAACGGGAATTGTTTCCTTGATTTTTGCTTTTTATGACGAAGGTAATAAAAATGTCCCATCAAAATTGTGGAAATGGCATATTTTGGTCCGCCAAAAAGCAATTATCGACCGCTGTGCGACGGCGATACGAAGTCGGAACTGTCTTTTTTCTTCTTCAAAATACCACGAACAGTTAGCTCGCCGATTCCTAATTCAGCGGACAATGTTTTAACACTTTCACCTGTTTCTACTCGGTTTATAATGGTTAATTTCTGTTCAAGCGTTAAAACGACAGGTTTTCTTTTTTGCGACAGTTTGTTAGTAGGTATATTTAAATGGAGACTAAACCACAGTTGAGAATATCAGGGTTTGAAATTAACTTTTATTTTCTCGGAAAGAGAATAAAAGTCAAATCCGGACTTTTATATTTCTAATAAATAAATAAAAATCACATCATGACTTTTATATTTCGGGCCAGAAAATAAAAGTCCTGATCTGATCTTTATCCCAATGATAGCTATTATAAAAGTCAAAGCTTGATTTTAATTATTTAAGGATGAATTTATTAGCTTTTTTTCGGATTTCTCCATATTGGTGTACATTATTGGGTTAACCGTTGTTATGGAAATCTTGGAGGGTATAATTAATGTTCCATATCCATCTTAATATCGATTATTAGATTATCAAGGCTGCTGATAATGAAAATAATATCGATATAAAACCTCAGGCTCGCTCAGGTATCGATTATAACTTATCCGATATTTATGATATTGGGGTCGATATCTAGGTTAATTGTGGTGCTGATTATAAAAATGATATCGATTTTTCGATTACGCGCACAGGTATCGATTTATTTCAACGTACGCGATATAAACGATATTGGGGTTCGCTCTAAGGTTAATTAAGGTGCTGAATTCGGAAATAATATCGATTTTTCGATTACGCGCTCAGGTATCGATTTATTACAACTTACGCAATATTAACGATATTGGGGTTCGCTGTTTAATGAAGGTGCTGAATTCGGAAATAATATCGATTTTTCAATTATGCTCTCAGGTATCGATTTATTACAACTTACACGATTAATGCAATATTGTGGTCGGCTAATAGGTTAATGAAGGTGCTGAATTCGGAAATGATTTATTACAACTTACGCGATAAATAGGATATTGGGGTTCGTTCTAGGGTAAATTGAGGTGCTGAATTCGGAAATGATATCGATTTTTCTATTACGCACTCAGGTATCCATATAGTATCCATAAATAGTATTTTTTGTTTCTCAATATTTCTTTGGAGGGGGGGCAGCCTCCTCCCCCTTCGGACAACCATGGCTGTAGGTATGAAATATGATATATGAAGGTACCTACCTAACTTCAATATGTAAGTTCAGTTTTGTAGGGGTGGCGGTATGGCCGAGTGGGAAAACGCGTTAAAAAATACGCGTTGCCCATAGCAACCTATGATGAGAACCGAAAGATAGCAAGTCCAAAACCCGGAGCCAGGGGAAAATTTAATAATACTCGGCATCAATCCCCCACCCTCTCCCTCGCCCGGGAAACCCCGTATAGCCTACAAGACGAGGAAGGGAATGACCATTATAAAAAAAAGAAAAGTTCAGTTTTGTAGGACTTATAGTTTTTGTGCTTCTTTGATCACACGGAATAGTTTGTGAGACTTGGTTATTTTAACGCAAGGTATCCCCAAGCGAATATTTCTGCTACTATTTATTCCATGGTATAACATGAAACACGAAACAAACGATCAAAAAGAGTTCTAGTAAGTGCTACAATATTTACGTAAATGAAATTAAAAATGATGTTAAAAATAAAACCTGATAATATCAACCAAACCTATATATATGACATAACAGCCTTCTAACTACATATTATAGATGTATATTAAGTACTGCTTGCTTAACGGAAATTAAAAATTTTAACTTTGAAAAACAAATTCTTTGTTCTCCTTTTTTGGAACATGAAATTCTTCCATATTTTATATTTCTGTGCTCAGATGGCAAAATGACATGTAATTTTTACTAAAAAAGCGAGTTTCTCCAGATTCTAGATATACAGATATACATTGGTATATTTGTAATTGTTTAGAAGGTGGCATTTCATACAACTTACATTGAAAAATAATGTGACTAAAAGTTTGTGTGGTTTATCCTCCGCAGTGGCATGAGTAGAGTTTTTTATGGATTCTTTTGTTTTTTTGATTAACATCACTTTATGCTACTAAGGCTAATTGGACGATGCTACAGTGGGAGTCATAAATTTTGCTAATTGAGGTATAACTAGGATAGGGATCATTAACGAGTACCTGACATCGTACAGGCTCGGGTCCTCCGATTTTACGTCCCATCCGAGGGTCGGAAGAACCCAGGAGTTTTTACACCCTTTAAAAAATCCTAGGGTCACCGCGGGACGCGAACCTTAGTTTTCTAGGTTGCTATGTTAACCACCTAGGTAACCCCACATGGATTCGCATAAGTAGTGTTTGGATGGTCTATGGTCCATCAGAAATTAACTATTTGTAATTTTAATGTTGTTATAGTTTTGAGGTGAGGATTTGGGGAATGAATGGTTTTATTTTTTCAATAATTACATTATTTACAATGATTATCTGCAAAAACCTACACGATGGACATTTTGTCCGTCTCTTGGAGTCCGCCTAACTTAAAAATATTTAATACAAATTGTATTACAAAAGAAATAAACACAAAAATAAAACAAACGAATATTGTGAAATGTTGAATGAAAAATTATGCAAATACGGCTCAATAAAGTAACAATAAAAACACCTAATTCATAGTATTTACCAATATATACAAGGGAAAGATTACTTAAATACCAAACCTTCTTTGGTATTTACCCTGCATTGAGATAAATAAATGTTAAATGTTGTCAATCAGTAGTTAAATTTTGTAATAAGCTGCTTTCTGTAACTATAAACCCCTTTAATGTAGCTATATAATCTAACCCAGTTCACCATTCAGGTACCCTATAACTGAAATCTCGTCAAGAACCGATTTTCCTAACCATTTTCTCCTGAATTCACTGAGTACAGGGCATTTTCCTAAGAAATGAATTATGGTTTCATTTTCATTTAGATTGCACAAACTGCATTCTTGGGTTCTGTTCTGGTCCCACGGCTTAGCGTTTAAGTTCAGAAGTTCCCCCCTTGCCTTAAAAATTGACTTCATAAATTGTAATTTTTGGATTTGGGGAATATAATTACATATAAAAAGGTCGTCCTTTCGTTGAGGTCTTATATAATAGATATGGTATCCTCGATTGGTATCTATCTACCTCTCCAATCAAAGAAATTTTCCTATGTTGGTCATTTCCTTAATCCATTATTTTTAACAACCCACTACTCGTGATGACTGTTTGCAAGAAGCGCCACGGTCCGTATAAATAGCACGCGGATAGGAAGAGCTGCTTAGTTTATATCGAGATGGCCACTTCTACTTTATTCTACATCCTGTTGATCTGCTCCTTGGTGGGGTTCTCAGCTGCTGCCGAATGCGTTAAAACTAATTCTGTGTTGGAGGGTGGGGTTTGCCAGGATTCGACATTGACCGATTCCAAAGCGTACGATAGTACACTAACGAGGACCACCTTAACAAACTCAACAGTGAAGAATTCAAAATTGACCGATTGCACTATTACTGATTCCAACGTGGAAAACAAGACATGGCAAGGCAAGACGGTGACAAACAATATTGTTGCGCCCTGAGCAACAGCAATCTCCTCTTTTGATCATGATGGCTTCAATTCAACTTTATTTCCTGGATCAGTATAATATTTAATCAAATAATTTTTAATAACAATATTATTAAATGTTTTATTAAATATGAAACTGTAATTCTATATGAACTGTTATACACAAGGGTGTATTTACTTTAATACATGTAAGAATGTTTACTGTAAGAAAATGTATTAAATAATATAAATAAACGGTTTTGGAATCATTCTGTTTTTAATTTGCCTATGAATATGGTATATACAATCGAACCTGGATAACTGGAATCTCTTGGTAACAGGATTTTAATTCCACTTACGGAGGTATTCCACTTAAACAAGGTTTCACTTATCCAGGGTGCAGGTATCTTGTTAGAGGCCATGTACCAATAAAATAATTCAAAAAAAGGTTTTCAAACAACTTTTAATTTTTATAAAAAATTATTAAAGTACACAACTAAAAACCATAATTACATAAAATATTGATACAATTATTTGATATTTTTTGTAATGTGAAAATAAAATAATGCAGATTATAAGATAATTATGTATAAAAGTATTCACTTATTTTTTTCTCTACTTCACTTTGGCACCTAAAACATTTCAGATGTTTTTTTCTATGTCATATAAATTATCAAAGATTTCACCTTCATCCGCTTTATTCATTTCAGAAAAAGTCTGCAAGTTCTCAATAATATATAGTGCATCATTTTTTGTGACTGGTAGCCGCCCAGGCTATTCTCAATTTTCATTTCCGTCCGCCGTTTTAAATTTTTCAAGGATTTCTTCATCTTGGAGCTCTCCTGCTGTTATCGATAGAAAAACGCCGTGTGTAACCGGCCATACGGTATTAAATAAATAATAATGATTAAATTGCGATCAAAAAAATATTGATCAGAAAATAAAAATATACATACAAATAAAAAAATACAAAATATAAATAAAAAAATACATTATGATATTGAAAATGGTAACTTTGTCGGATTTCTTTCAAACGGGGGTCCTTAAAAAAATATTCATTTTGTATTTTAGTAGCGGAGGGGGGGGGGGGCGCACTAGAAAATAGTTGGATATTCGGATTTCTTTCACACGGGGGTTCAATTTTTTGTTATCGGGGACGCTGTTTTTGATAGCAATATTGATTTTTTATTTTAGAGGGGGGCGCACTAGAAAATAGTTGGATTTCCGATTTCTTTCACACGGAGGTCCAATTTTTTGTTAATGGGGACGCTGTTTCGCGCATTAATATTGATAATTAATATCCTTTTGGATTTTGTTCACACCAGGGTATAATATTATTTAAACTAGGACAGTATATACGAAAATAATATTGATTTTGAATGTCATCTAGAATTGAAAAATCATACTTCATTTTTTTACTTTCACTTACCTATATATGAAATGTATAGTATGGGGAAGTATTGCGATCGTGAAAAATTTTGACTTCCGGTTTTCAACGGATATGCACGTTTTGGGGTCCCCTGAGTCCAAAAAATCAAGTCCTGCGAAATAGAAATGTGTGTGTGTGTGTGTGTGCGTGCGTGTGTGCGTGCGCGCGTGTGTGTGTGTGTGTGTGTGTGTGTGTGTGTGTGTGTGTGTGTGTGTGTGTGTGTGGATTTCTACCCACTAAAACCACCTCCCTACACCTGTTTCCCACCCTCCACGGGACCACCGTTAGGCATTACTTCATGGAGGGGGGAGTGGCTGTGTGCCACCCCATTGTTCTAGGCTACCTCTTCTTTAGGCACGCCTCTCCTTTTCTTCCTTCCTCAGTTGCTTCAGGACCTGAGCCGCAAGGCGTTGGCCCGCGAGCCAGTTCTCTTCAGAATGTTGCATTAAGCTGACTATGTTACCGACAGTTGGTTCCGATCCGCTGACCTGTCGGAATTCGTTCCTGTCCTCACTAAATCGGGGACAGCAAAAGAATACATGTTCCACACTCTCTTCACTTGTTGGACACTCTGGGCATTCCGCTGTAATGTCCAGCTTGAATCTCAATTGGTAGGCCCGAAAGCAGCCATGTCCTGTGAGCAGTTGTGTCAAATAATAATCAACTTCCCCGTGTTTCCTATCAAGCCAAGGCTGAATACAAGGAATCAACCTATGTGTCCATCTTCCGTTCTGCGTCCTGTCCCAGAGCTGTTGCCATCTCTCGATTGTTTCCTTCTTTTCCTCTGTCCTGGGAATGGGGTTGATTCTTTTATATGAGCGCTTTCTTTCTTCTGCGATCAGCTCTATTGGTGGCATCCTGGCCACTACACATGCTGCTTCGTAGGAAACTGTTCGGAATGCATTGATCACCCTAATTGCACTCCGACGATAAATTGAGACCATGGGTCTCCTGTAGGCTAGCGTATCCAAGGCACTTTCCCATACTGCGGCAGCATAGAGCAAAATGGAAGTGACTACGGTCGATATTAACAGTCTCCGACTGTTCTTGGGTCCTCCTATGTTGGGCATAAGTCGAGCTAGCGTTGTGGCAACTCTAGCTGCCTTATCGCATACTCGCTGGATATGATCCTTGAACCGCATCAATGATAACCCCTAGGTATCTCAGGGAACGCTGGGACCGGATCTCTTGCGTACCGACTCTCAGTACTATTTCCTCCCTTCTTTTACGGCTACTAATTAGTAGGGCCTCGGTTTTATTGTCTGCTAATTGGAGCCCCACAGAAGCTAGCCAATCGCGGATCAGTGAAATGCTCTGATTAGCTTTCAAGGTCACTCCATCTATGTATTTAGCTTTAACCACTACTGCTATGTCATCCGCAAAGCCTACTATTTTAGCTCCCTCGGGTAGTCTGAGTCTGAGAACCCTATCGTACATGACGTTCCATAGCAGAGGCCCAAGGACTGAGCCTTGGGGAGGCCGCCGGTTAACTGGAACCTTCTAGGCCCGTTCTCAGTTGAACATATCAAGGTTCTGTCCTTGAAATAGTCTCTTACAATGTTTCTGAGGTACAAGGGTACGCCCATTTCCTGCAGAGCGTCTAGAATGCAACTATATCTCGCTGAGTTGAAGGCATTCCTCACATCCAGTGTGATGACGGCACAGTAGCACTTCGCGCCTCTCCTCCACCGCTTTCCCGCAATAGCCTTCTGAGCCGTTTCGATTACCATAGTGATAGCGTCCGTAGTAGATCTTCCTTTCCTGAAACCGAATTGGTTCCTTGATAGGCCTTCTGCTCCTTCGGTGGTCTCTTGTATCCTGTTGGCAATGATTTTCTCCAGGGCTTTGCCAGCTGTGTCCAACAGACATATCGGTCGATAATCAGAAGGGTCCGATTGATTTCCCTTGCCTTTCGGAATCAGCACTAGGTACTGTCTTTTCCAATTTCTCGGAAAGGATCCCTCATTTAAACAAGAACTGAATACTTCCTGAAAAACATCTGGTCTGATCTCCATAGCTGCCTTGAGTGCCAAGTTTGGGATACCGTCAGAGTCTGGAGCTTTCCTTTTCTGAAGGTTTGTACAGATATCGCTGAGTTCGTCAGCCGTTACGGCTGGAACGTCGACTGCCTGTATCGGCCCAGTCTGCGGAAGTTCTTCTTGTTTCGGAAAGAGTGTAGCAACAATTTTCTCTATAGCAACTGGGCATGTGTGTGTGCACACACTAGCTCAAAAACTATAAACCGTGCTTACCTGAAATTGGGTATTTAGTGTGACAGCAAAATTTTCATCAAAATAGGTCGAACGGAGGTGGTACTTTATTAAATAACTTTTTAGGTTTTTTCGATTTTCTCAAAAACGGCTCTAACGATTTTGACTAAACTAAGTATTTGATGTATTACTATGCCCGAGATACACCCGAAAAAATTTCATCAAAATTGATCAACCGGAGGGGGGACTTTACTTTATAAATTTCGTACCATTTTCTCGTGTTTTTTTATTTACTCAAAAACGGCTTAAACGATTTTGATAAAATTGGGTATTTTATGTAGCCAACATTTCATCAACATTGGTCAAACGAAGGGGGCACTTTATTTCATAACTTTTTTTTCAATATTTACCTTTTTTTCGATTATCTCAAAAACAGCTATAACGATTTTCTTCCAATTCGTCATAACAAAGTAGGTAAGTGAAAGTTGGGTGTTGCGCGCACGCACCAGATTTTTTTATGAGTGTTTATCTTTATTATGGGATCATATCTGTTGGTTAAAATAATAATTAAAATATTACCAAGGTATATTTGGGAATTTTTATCATTTTCTATTTTTAAAATTAAATTGTTACCCCCCCCCCCCCCAACTAAAATACAAAATGTAAATTATTTTTCAAAAACAGCGTCCCCGATAACATAAAGTTGGACCCCCGTATGAAAGAAATCAGAAAATGTTACCATCTTCAATATTATAGCGCCCCCCCCCCTCATTCTAATTTTAAAATAAATATTAAAGTTACTGGATACCGGTTCATGATATAATATTCTTTGTTAAGAGGGGGTAAAAAAACGTATCAACAGCTTTGTTTTTGTTCATAACATCGATGTTAATACACATTTATACAAAACATCGATGTTATTGTCAAAACATAGATGTTAAAATATACTTGTTTTCGGTAAAAACATTGATGTTAAAAAAAATTTGTTTTAGTCCATTACATCGATGTTATTAACAGCTTTGTTTTTGTTAAAAACATCGATGTTATCAACAGCTTTGTTTTTGTTAAAAACGTCGATGTAATTAACAGCTTTGTTTTTGTTAAAAAGATCGATGTTATTGTCAAAACATCGATGTCATATGATACTTTTTTTTGTTATAAACATCGATGTTAAAAAAGTTTGTTTTTGTCCATAACATCGATGTTAATACATATTTATCCAAAACATCGATATTATTGTCAAAACATAGATGCTAAAGTATACTTCTTTTAATAAAAACATTGATGTTAAAAAAAAATTTTTTTAGTTTATAACATCGATGTTATTAACAGCTTTGTTTTTGTCCATAACATCGATGTTAATACACATTTATCCAAAACATCAATGTTATTGTCAAAACATAGATGTTAAAGTATACTTGTTTTAGATAAAAACATCGATGTTAAAAAAAATTTGTTTTTGTCCATAACATCGATGTTAATACATATTTATCCAAAACATCGATGTTATTGTCAAAACATAGATGTTAAAGTATCCTTTTTTTTGTTAAAAACATCGATGTTAAAAAAGATTTGTTTTAGTCCATAACATCGATGTTATTAACAGCTTTGTTTTTGTTAAAAACGTCGATGTAATTAACAGCTTTGTTTTTGTTAAAAAGATCGATGTTATTGTCAAAACATCGATGTTAAATGATACTTGTTTTTTTAAAAACATCGATGTTAAAAAAAAGTTTGTTTTTATCTATAACATCGATGTTAATACATATGAAGAGTCTAGGGAAGAAAGGTGGGATGTCATTTGGAGTGCTTTCCGAGAAAATTGGGTTTTTAGGTTTGGATCTTTAATTACTTAAGTATCTTTTATCATTTTTCTTCAACTTTTTTATATGTCCTTTTCCTCTTTGTTTTGCGTGTGAAAATAATAAATTTGCCCGAAACAGACATATCACGCTCTAAAAAAAAATGTTTTAGTAAAAAAAAAACAATTTAAACATAACAGAAAGGGGGATAGTCATGGACGCTCCCCCTTTCTTCCCTGTTTTATTGATGAAATGGTGATATTAATACACAATCCATATAACTTCTAACATGACTCTCCCCCATTCTAGGTTTTTCCGCGTGGACATTCCCCCTTTCTTCCGAGTACGTGGTTCTTTCCATCCCTTGTAACCAACCTACTGTCATTTTTTCTGACTATTTCTTTTCACCAACATATTCTACTCATCTAGACGAACAATTATATGTATATAACTAAAATTCGGAAAAAATTGACTCTCCCCCTTTCTTCCGTGGACTCTTCATATTTATACAAAACATCGATGTTATTGTCAAAACATAGATGTTAAAGTATACTTGTTTTCGGTAGAAAAACATCGATGTTAAAAAAAAATTGTTTTAGTCCATTACATCGATGTTATTAACAGCTTTGTTTTTGTTAAAAACATCGATGTTATCAACAGCTTTGTTTTTGTTAAAAACATCGATGTTAATACACATTTATCCAAAACATTAATGTTATTGTCAAAACATAGATGTTAAAGTATACTTGTTTTCGATAAAAACATCGATGTTAAAAAAAGTTTGTTTTTGTCTATAACATCGATATTAATACATATTTATCCAAAACATCGATGTTATTGTCAAAACATAGATGTTAAAGTATACTTGTTTTCCGTAAAAACATCGATGTTAAAAAAAATTTGTTTTAGTCCATTACATTGATGTTATCAACAGCTTTGTTTTTGTTAAAAACATCGATGTTATTAACAGCTTTGTTTTTGTTAAAAACATCGATGTTATTGTCAAAACATCGATGTTAAATAATACTTGTTTTTGTTAAAAACATCGATGTTAAAAAATATTTGTTTTAGTCCATAACATCGATGTTATTAACAGCTTTGTTTTTGTCCATAACATTGATGTTAATACACATTTATCCAAAACATCGATGTTATTGCCAAAACATAGATGTTAAAGTATACTTGTTTTCGATAAAAACATCGATGTTAAAAAAAAAAATTTTTTGTCCATAACATCGATGTTATTAACAGCTTTGTTTTTAACAAAAACAAAGCTGTTGATAACATCGATGTTTTTAACAAAAACAAAGCTATTAATAACATCGATGTTATGGACAAAAAAATTTTTTTTTAACATCGATGTTTTTATGGACTAAAACAAATTTTTTTTAACATCGATGTTTTTAACAAAAACAAGTATCATTTAACATCGATGTTTTGACAATAACATCGATCTTTTTAACAAAAACAAAGCTGTTAATAACATCGATGTTTTTAACAAAAACAAAGCTTTAAAGTAACCCCTCAAGGACCAAAGTAGCCCCGGTCGACGGTACCTAAAAAAAAAAAAAAAAAAAAAAAACTATTAAAAACATCGATGTTAACAACGGCCCACAAACATCGATGGCCGGAAAACATCGGCTGCGTAACATCGATGTTAAAAACATCGATGTTTTAAAAACAATGACATCGATGTCGCATCCCTAGTAGGGAGGTCTACTGGCTGCCTGTCTACTCACTCTGTGGACCCAGTAGATCTATTGGCCATGCTAGTTTATGATTTCACTAGAAACGCTCCTGGAGTGGGATTTTTGACTGGGCACGTAAAAAACGCGAATTTAATTTATTTTTTCTGTTTTCAGCTGCATGAGCTCAACTCCGCATGCATGAGCTCAACGATGTTTATGAGTTGACTGAATATTTTTCTTTTTTTTTCTCCTCCTTATGTTTTCTTTATTTTTATCATATCTCATATTTAACCATTTCTTATTTTTAGGCGTAATGAGAGACAGTTAATTTTTCCATATAAACAAAAACAAGTGTACTTTACAGGAAAACAGAAAAGACCCCTTCCCCATTTAAGCACCCTCAGAACATTTCAATAACGATAAAGCTTACCTGATATTAAAGAGACCCTTATTTTCATTAAACATGGCGAATTTGATCAAAATCATTAATGCCGTTGTTGAGATAGTCGAAAGAAAGGTATAAATTGGAAAAACATTATGAAATAAAGTGCCCCCCTCCAGTCGATCAATTTTGATGAAATGTTGGCTATCACATCTTTGGCATATGCATACATCAAATATCCAGTTTGATCAAAATCATTAAAACCGTTTTTGAGTAAATAAAAAAACACTTGAAAATGATACAAAATTCACTAAGTAAAGTCCCTCCTCCGGTTGATCCATTTTGATGAAATTTTAACAGTCATATCTCGGGCATATAAATAGATCAAATACTAAGTTTAATCAACATCGTTAGAGCCGTTTTTGAGGAAATCGAAAAAAACTTTAAAAGTTATTAAATAAAGGTTGAGGTGTAATTAGGATAGGGATCATTAACGAGTACCTGACATCGTATCGGGTCCTCCGATTTTACGTCCCATCCGAGGGTCGGAAGAGCCCAGGAGTTTTTACTTTACACCCTTTAAAAAATCCTAGGGTCACCGCGGGACGCGAACCTTAGTTTTCTAGGTTGCTATGTTAACCACCTAGGTAACGCCATATGGATTAGCATAAGTAGTGTTTGGATGGTCTATGGTCTATCAGAAATTACGTATTTGTAATTTTAATATTGTTATAGTTTTGAGGTGAGAATTTGGGAAATATAATTACATATAAAGAGGTCTTCCTTTCGTTGAGCTCTGATCTAATAGATATTTTATCGTAAGCTCCTCGATACCATATCTATCTACCTCACCAAAGAAATTTTCCTATGTTGGTCATTTCCTTCATCCATTATTTTTATCGACGCACTACCTCAAGGATGCTTGTTTATGTCACAAATTCACAACACTGTGACTCATGATGACTGTTTGCAAGAAGCGCCACGATCCGTATAAATAGCACGCGGATAGAAAGAGCTGGTTAGTTTATATCGAGATGGCCACTTCTACTTTATTCTACTTGCTGTTGATCTGCTCCTTGGTGGGGTTCTCAGCTGCTGCCGAATGCGTTAAAACTAATTCTGTGTTGGAGGGTGGGGTTTGCCAGGATTCGACATTGACCGATTCCAAAGCAGTAGGAAGTACATTAATCAGGACCACCTTAACAAAATCAACAGTGAAGAATTCAAAATTGACCGATTGCACTATTACTGATTCCAACGTGGAAAACAAGACATGGCAAGGCAAGACGGTGACAAACAATATTGTAGCGCCCTGAGCAACAGCAATCTCCTCTTTTGATCATGATGGCTTCAATTCAACTTTATTTCCTGGATCAGTATAATATTTAATCAAATAATTTTTAATAACAATATTATTAAATGTTTTGTTAAATATGAAACTGTGATTCATATGAACTGTTATACACAAGGGTGTATTTACTTTAATACATGTAAGAATGTTTACTGTAAGAAAATGTATTAAATAATATAAATAAACGGTTTTGGAATCATTCT
Source organism: Aelia acuminata (assembly GCA_911387785.2). Taxonomy (NCBI): domain Eukaryota; kingdom Metazoa; phylum Arthropoda; class Insecta; order Hemiptera; family Pentatomidae; genus Aelia; species Aelia acuminata. The sequence continues at coordinate 5,843,231 of OU426984.1, read as the reverse complement.
GTTTTTAATTTGCCTTTGCATATGGTATATACAATCGAACCTGGATAACTGGAATCTCTTGGTGACAGGATTTTAATTCCACTTACGGAGGTATTCCACTTAAACAAGGTTTCACTTATCCAGGGTGCAGGTATCTTGTTAGAGGGCATGTAACACTAAAAGAGGTTTTCAAATAACTTTTAATTTTTATAAAAAATTATTAAAGTACACACTTAAAAACCATAATTACATAAAATATTGATACAATTATTTGATACTAGCTGTATATCCCGGTTTCACCCGGAGAATTTCAATTTTTAAATCTATAAAATCTATAGACTGAGACTTTTATCGACTCAAACGGTCGATTTTGTAAAAACTAATGTAAATGGAGATCAAAACGATTATTATAACAATAAAGAATATACCGAGAGATCGGCTGAAGTTATGCAATTTTTATATGGACAGGTGTTCCCACCTGGTATGAAAGAACCACTGAGCGGAATTTGGAGAATTTAGGATAAACGGAATGGATTTCTATAAATAACAAACAGAATTTCATCTTTATATACATAGATTATAACTCTATATCCCGGTTTATCACGGGGAATTTCATTTTTCTAAAGAAACGGTCGATTTCGGAAAAAAAAAGATTGTAAAGTGAGATCAATATGATTTTTAAAACAATAAAGAATATCAGCTGAAGATCGGCTGAAGTTGCGTAATTTTAATATGGACAGGTGTTCGCACCTGGTATCAAAGAACCACTGAGCAAAATTTGGAGAATTTAAGACAAACGGTATGGATTTCTATAAATAACAAACAGAATTTCATCTTTATATACATAGATTATAACTCTATATCCCGGTTTATCACGGGGAATTTCATTTTTCTAAAGAAACGGTCGATTTCGGAAAAAAAAAGATTGTAAAGTGAGATCAATATGATTTTTAAAACAATAAAGAATATCAGCTGAAGATCGGCTGAAGTTATGCAGTTTTAATATGAACAGGTGTTCGCACCGGGTCTAGAAAGAAACCCTTAGCGAAATTTGGAGAATAAAGAATATCAGCTGAAGATCGGCTGAAGTTGCGTAATTTTAATATGGACAGGTGTTCGCACCTGGTATCAAAGAACCACTGAGCGAAATTTGGAGAATTTAAGACAAACGGTATGGATTTCTATAAAGAACAAATAAACAAACAAACAGAATTTCAACTTTATTTATATAGATTTTTTGTAATGTGAAAATAAAATAATGCAGATTATAAGATAATTATGTACAAAAGTATTCACTTATTTTTTTCTCTACTTCACTTTGGCACTTAAAAATGTTTTTTTCTATATCATATAAATTATCAAAGATTTCACCTTCAGCCGCTTTATTCATTTCAGAAAAAGTCTGCAACTTCTCAATAATATATAGAGCATCATTTTTCGTGATTGGTAGACTGACCCCGATATGGAAGGCGGCAGCTACTTACATTCCAACTGTGACATAAATTTACAAATATTTTTTTCTAAATACCTTTATAAAGCAACGTTTGAGGAGGAATAAATGTCCCAAAAGTTTTTAGGAGTTATTATTTCAACTTTTAGTCTCTCTAAAATGTTCGTCTCGACAAACTGAAAAAAACAAAACATCTGGTGCGATGCGCGCAACACACAACTTTCACTTACGAACTTACATAGATTAGAAACCGACGGGTTTCGATAATATGTAAAAGCCACACATTTCCACATTTGTATATGGATCATTCTCACGTATGTGGTCACTTTTGTGTCCCAGGCCGTTTATAGCGATTTAGAAAAACTTAGGACTCTAAGACATCAATTTTGTAAATCCAGGCGAGTTGTAAAGGTAGACCTCATACGACTTTATTTTAATTGTATAACATTCGTACCTTAAAAACACCAGAAAAATGTCGAAATTCATTCCCCTGTCATGTCGCGAGGTCTGATTCTGCTCAAAGTAAGAGTTCTGTGTCCGTATACTAGGTCAATTTTAACTTTTTTTTCTGTTCAATTTGTTCAAAATACTGTAAAATTTCATAAAAGCAGTCGAATCCTTGACGATAAAGGATTAGAATTGAAAAAACTAATTTTTATGATGTCCCACAGGTTTTCTTCCATTCCCCTGTCAATTTTTAAAATTAAATTGTCACCACACTATTCAGGCGGGAAATTAGTAAAAAATATATAGTCAGCAGGAAGGGGGTCTTTCCCTAAGCAGCCCCAACTGTTAATTTAACCTCAGTACAAATCCAAGCTCTCCAGAAGCAAATAAGTTCTCAAACTTGAGAGGTTACGTTTAATAGTCTTCATTCCCCTGTCCTCTATACTTTTGGTCAGGCAAGTTTTTTCTTTTCTAATTTTTGAGAGAGATTTCGTAGCACAGATTTCGTTTTTCAAATAGTATTATTATATCTTTTGTTTTCCTTTCAACGGTTATCAACGTAACCTTAAATAAATAAACCTTAAAATTTCATTCCCCTGTCTTACTGTAAATAAAATGCTACAGGGAAATGAAGATAGCGACGTGTATTGAAGCTTTATTTTGGTGCTCAACTTTTTCATAGCATCATCAGTCCTTAATAATGAGAAATATAAAAAAAAAAAAAAAAAAAAAAAAAAAAATTTGTAACCATAAAATTTAAAATAAAAACGCCGTAAAAAGTGCCCACTTTGGTGAGAATGACCCATATCTCCATAAGTTATAATGTATCAGTAATGCAAAACTTGAAAATTGTCAGTACTTTTCGATTCATTATTGCTTATTTCTTTTTATAAGGGAGCAATTTCATCAACAGTCGAGTTTTTTTTACTGCATGGTTGTTTTTACACCGATTTGCTTTCTGTAAATATATCGTGAAGATAAATCGATAGGAGGTGTATTTACGACTCGCATTAAAGTTTGACTCTTAGGCCCGGTGCAAATGAGCTGCAAGGCACGCTTGACGCAAAGAAGCTTTTCCAGGAAGGCGCAAACCTTCATAAAAAAGGGTCAGTGCACATGAGGAGATAGGACGACGCGTCACTTCAAAATTACCACTCCGATAATGTTTTTCGGAAACTTATCCGAAAGTTTGTTCGTTTTTTTTTACCTCTCTGAAACTCTGTTTTTTACTTTCACTTACCTATATATGAAATATATAGTAAGTGGAAGTATTGCGATCGTGAAAAATTTCGACTTCCAGTTTTCAACGGAAATACACGTTTTGGGGTCCCCTGAGTCGAAATAACCAAGTCCCGCGAAATGGTGTGTGTGTGTGTGTGTGTGTGTGTGTGTGTGTGTGTGTGTGTGTGAACAGACTAGCTCAAAAACTATTAACCGTGCGAACCTGAAATTGGGTATTTAATGTATGTATATGCCCGCGATGTGACAGCGAAAATTTCATCACAATTGGCCAAAGGGTGGGGGTACTTTATTTAATAACTTTTTACGTTTTTTTTCGATTTTCTCAAAAACGGCTCTAACGATTTTGATTAAACTAAGTATTTGATGTATTAATATGCCCGAGATATGACTGTAAAAATTTCATCAAAATTGATCAACCGGAGAGGGGACTTTACTTAATAAATTTTGAATCATTTTCATGTGTTTTTTTTTTATTTACTCAAAAACGGCTTTAAAGATTTTGATCAAACTGGGTATTTGACGTATATATATGCCAAAGATGTGACAGCCAACATTTCATCAAAATTGGTCAAACGGAGGGGGCACTTTTATACCTTTTTTTCCAATTTTTACCTTTTTTTCGATTATCTCAAAAACGGCTTTAATGATTTTGATCAAATTCGTCATGTTTAATAAAAATTAGGTGTTCAATAATATCAGGTAAGTTTTATCAGTATTAAAATTTTCTGAGGGGGCTTAAATGGTAAAGGGGCCTTTTTTGTTTTCCTATAAAGTACCTTTGTTTTAGTTTATATTGAGAAATTACCTGTCTCTCATCACGACTAAAAATAAGAAATGGCTAAATATGATATATGAAGAAAATCAAGTAAACATATACAGGAGAAAAAAATAAAAAAAATCCGTCAACTCATAAAACGCCTTGAGCTCACGCATGCGCCGTACGCCTTTAATGACAAACCAATGAGTTATAATTAAAGATGTTCTGTTCATTTAATGAAAATTATTTGTTTCATCGGAACTAAATGAAATATTCAACAAGTACATGGGTAATTACAAAATCAGACGACTTGGAGTATTATGCTTGCATTGCCGAATTATCACAAGTAAAAACTTTTATTTAATAATAAAAGAAATTTTTTTTTTTTTTTTTTTGAGCAAATGAAAACAAAAATAAGAAATGAAAGTGGAAAAATGTATAATTTTGAGAAGTGGCAATTAACAAAACATATTAATTTCTAATCTAAGTAAGTTGGTAAGTGAAAGTTGTGTGTTGCGCGCACGCACCAGATTTTTTTGTCTCAGAATTGTCAGTGTAGTGTTGTTTCTCTCCCAAGATGGATCGTAAACATGTTCAAATTTATACAAAAAAAAAAAAAAATTTTTCATACGTGGTGTACAAATACATTTGTCACTGTGAATGTAAAAGAAGGCATTGGGTTCACCCATTTAACAATGAGAGATATTTAAAAGGTGCTTTGAAGGCTATGTTTATAAATTTGAGGGAAGATGAACAAAAATTCTTCAATTATTTCAGAATGTCTACTCGATCATTTGATGAATTGGCGGCTAGAATCAGCGATGTATTAAATAAAAGGGCAAGAAAATTCAGTAAGAGATCCCATACTACCTTTGGAAGTGATAGCAGCAACATTGAGGTAAGTTTATAAAAAGCAATAATTCATATTTTCAGAAAATAAAATATGTTTCGCCTTAGTATATTTTTATTTTCACTTTTAATTTTACAATTCACTTTTTTTTATTTTCCTTCTAACAGTAACCCTGCCAGAAGGGAGTTTATTTTGTATACTATACATAACACACATTTCTGTATACAATGTACATGTTAGTTGTGTCGCCTGTGGTACTCCAGAGAGCCGCCTCCCGCGATACTTAGGCATAGACCTCTGCTGCAACAACGACACATGTTACATGAGACGTATTTATAAATATTATAGTTTTATACAAATAATGTGATTTTTAAAACAAAACAAAGCCTAATGAAACATTACAATAAGAAGCAAATGGTCAAGTGCAGAAGAAAAGATTAGACAAAATAGTAGCGTTCGGCAACTACACAATAAATACCTTTTACATTCCTATTGACGAACTTACGTACATATATTCATACTTACATATACTGAAATATATAAACAACATATAAACACATATGTACATATTAAAACATTAAAGCATAGAAAAGCACTTACATAAATACATTTAAAGGGGTCACCTGTGGTAACAGTGGTTAGCATGGCAACCTACAATACTAAAGGTCGCAGGTTCGCGCCCAGCGGTGGCCCTAGGATTTTTTAATGGTAGTAAAAAATCCTTAGCCATGCCGTCCCTCGGATAGGACGTAAAATGGAGGTCCCGATCCTGTACGATGTCAGGTACTCGTTAGAGATCCCTATCCTAATTATACCTGGATAGGAAAAATTTATGACTCCCACTGTAGCATCTTCCGATTAGCCTTAGTGGCATAAAGTGACGTTAAACAAACAAACAAACAAACAAACATACCTACATTTAAACATATAACATAAACAGAACATATAAACACATACCAAACTTACTGTAAACACAAACATGAAATAATAAATGAATGAAACTTGAAAACATAAAGTAGAGAAATTATTATAACTTAGATGAATAGCGTTCAGCAGCAAAATGTAACAATTTTATTTATTTTTTTTTTTTTGAAAGCCAGAATGATTGTTTATCTAAAGTTATCAATCAAAAATATTTTTCATTAACTTCTTTAATTTTAATTAGTGCGTTTCTTTACAATTCATTTATTTACATATATATTACTTTCACTTACCTATATATGAAATATATAGTAAGTGGAAGTATTCCGATCGTGAAAAATTTCGACATCCGGTTTTCAACGGAAATACACGTTTTGGGACCCCCTGAGTCGAATTAACCAAGTCCCGCGAAAGGGTGTGTGTGTGTGTGTGTGTGTGTGTGTGTGTGTGTGTGTGTGTGTGTGTGTGTGTGTGTGTGTGTGTGTGTGTGTGTATGTGAACAGACTAGCTCAAAAACTATAAACCGTGGGAACCTGAAATTGGGTAATTAGTGTAGGTATATGCCCGCGATGTGACAGCAAAAATTTCATCAAAATTGCTCAAAGGGAGGGGGTACTTTATTTAATAACTTTTTACGTTTTTTTCGATTTTCTCAAAAACGGCTCTAACGATTTTGATTAAACTGAGTATTTGATCTATTTATATGCCCGAGATATGACTGTAAAAATTTCATCAAAATTGATTAACCGGAGGGGGGACTTTACTTAATAAATTTTTTATCATTTTCACGTGTTTTTTTTATTTACTCAAAAACGGCTTTAACGATTTTGATCAAACTGGGTATATGATGTATGTATATGCCCGAGATACGACTGTAAAAATTTCATCAAAATTGATCAACCGGAGGGGGGACTTTACTTTATAAATTTTGTACCAATTTCACGTGTACATATTTTTTATTTACTCAAAAACGGCTTTAACGATTTTGAAGAAACTGGGTATTTGATGTATGTATATACCAAATATGTAAAAGCCAACATTTCATCAAAATTGGTCCAACTGAGTGGGCACTTTACTTCATGACTTTTTTTCCAATTTTTACCTTTTTTTCGATTATCTCAAAAACGGCTTTAACGATTTTTATCAAATTCGTCATGTTTAATGAAAATTAGGTTTTCTTTAATATCAGGTAAGCTTTATCATTATTAAAATGTTCTGAGGGGGCTTTTTTTTGGGGGGGGGGGGGGCCTTTTTTGTTTGTTTCTTTCTTTCTTATAAAGTACCTTTGTTTTTGTTTACATGGAGAAATTAACTGTCTCTCGTTACCCCTAAAAATAAGAAATGGCTAAATATGAAATATGATAAAAATAAAGAAAACATAAAGAGGAGAAAAAAAGAAAAATATTCAGTCAACTCATAAAACTCGTTGAGCCCACGCTTGCTGAGTACGCCTTTAATGACAGACCATTGTTCATAATTAAAGCCGTTCTGTTCATTTGAGAAGTGGCAATTAACAAAACGCATAAATTTCTAATCTAAGTAAGTTGGTAAGTGAAAGTTGTGTGTTGCGAGCACGCACCAGATTTTTTTTATTAACAATTGTGAGCTTGTCGTGAGTATGCTTTGTTCAGGAATTTGTTGGCACACCGGTGAGAATTGTTGGGGCGGAGGAAAATTTATCGGCTGTGAGAACTGTCTGGGTTGCTGTGGAGTTGAATGATAATAGAATAGAATAGAATGTTTTATTACAAAAAAATATAAATTACAATTAAAATTAAAATTTTAAACATTGTTAGGGCTTGGTTCGCGACCGTTAGCCCGGAGTTGGCCTTGGCATTACTTCTAATAGATCATTCCTGTTCTTAGCTAAGAATAAGCCACTTTATTACAAGCAACAATTACAAAAAATCAACTTTGTTACAATATTCCTATGTACAAAATTTTAGGACCAAAAAGAGGGGCTCGCTGTAATCTATTTTAACACGGTAAATTACTATAATCTAAGATACATTTGATTCTACACGTTAACACTATTTATATATTACGCTAATACCTACAGACTATATACAATCTAACAATAATGTGCATTAAATAAACTAGTCAATTGACATATGACAGTAATAATACCATTACATACCTAATACAGATTTATGACTTATATCATCAACATTTCCGCAGAATACTGATGATATCGCTGTTCCAAAAGAACAATGACACAACTGCTAAAACTGAAATTTTACAGGAGACCAAAAAATTCAACCTCCTGACTGGAGGAGTCAAACAGCCGATGCATCGCGATGTTTCAATAACGACACAACTACGCCCGAGCTTCCACGAGTCGAACTACAATTACAACGTTGTTCCACCTTACACTTTATGGTTTTGTGATACGATTAAGCAATTAAACTCAATTACTCAAAATTTTACAGTTACGTCATTGTTCTTATGAAACAGCGATATATTAATGAAACAGAAACAACACTTCATGGTTCATTCAATAATTAAATTCCTTAATAAGTTGAGATCTATAATTCCATGCAATTTTAGTGTGTTTTTTTAGTTTGTTTTTTAGTGTGGTCAAAAGAAATAGCTCTTATATGTGAGAATTACACAGCAGAGCTATTTATTTTGACCGCACACCTAACCATTTTTTCTTCATTAATTCTGTTTCTTTATTCTATTGCTTCTGTTATAGATACCAATCTAGGAAGAAAAATTGGTCGGAAAGTTTGTGAAGTTGTGTGGCAAATCTTTAAAGAAGAGTGTTTTCCTCCATTTAATACCAATAGATGGATACAGATTTCTTCTGATTTTGAAAAAAATTCTAACTTTGCTCATTGCTTAGGCGCTCTGGATGGAAAACACGTAAGAATAATTAAACCGACAAACAGTGGGTCCATATTCTACAATTATAAACATTTTTACTTTCACTTATATATAGTAAGGGGAAGTATTGCGATCGTGAAAAATTTCGACTTCCGGTTTTCAACAGAAATACACGTTTTGGGGTCCCCTGAGTCCAAATAACCAAGTCCCGCGAAATGGTGTGTGTGTGTGTGTGAACAGACTAGCTCAAAAACTATAAACCGTGCGAAACTGAAATTGGGTATTTAGTATATGTATATGCCCGCGATGTGACAGCAAAAATTTCATAAAAATTGCTCAAAGGGAGGGGGTACTTTATTTAATAACTGTTTACGATAGGTTAAATGATGGTCAGGATTTTCAGTTTACAATGATTTTATTATGATATTACCATAATTTACCATAAAGCTTCTTTCATCTAACCAAACCACTTTTTCCCAGTCAAGTCAGGTCAGTTTTGCAAGGTGCCTAATAATTTTGGCCAAGGCTGTATATATATATATTCTCTGACTCATGAACTCAGGGCTGGTAACAACAATTTTAGCGATTACTTCCTCGTCGAGCTCTCAACAATAGCCACGATGATTGTCAGCGGCCCTAAGTCACGCAATGCATGCTGCGTAGCCGTCTAAATTTCACAGCCCACTCATTACCTCACATTGAGGCGAAATATTATACACGGCACCCTATTTAAAACATAATTGTTATACCGTATAGCGTTATTACAATATCTTTAAGCTTGAAAGCGGATACGTTTTGGAACCGAATCGGGGAGTAATGGACTATACCATTAGAAGTATATCAGTACAATCTTCATCGTTAGTTTGTTTGTTTTGTTTAAAGTCACTTTATGCCACTAAGGCTACGGACGATGCAACAGTGTCTATCCAGATATAATTAGGATAGGGATCTTTAACGAGTACCTGACATCGTACAGGCTCGTGACCTCCAATTTATGACCTATCTTATTTCCAATTTATGACCCATTTATTTATGACCCATTAATTTATGACCCAGTTATCTTATATCTAATTTATGACAAATTTATGACCCAAAGGTGACCCCTATCTTCATCGTTACTAACAGTCTAAATATGATTTCTGTAGTTGATCTTTATTTGTTATAATGTTTTAATTGAAGGACTCCTTTACGGGTATCTTTCTATGTACGTAAACCAAATATTACAAGGCAGGAGAAGAGGAAACATGCTAGTAAATTAAGTTTATTTAAAAATATACAGTGAAATCTGAAAACGGAACCTGTATAAAACGGAATTCTGTCAAAACGGAAAAAGTTATCTCGGAACGGATACATACCTGAAACCACCTTGCATAAGCCGGAAATCTGTCTAACCCGGAAACGGAAGGCTTTTTTCGGTACTAAAATTTTCATAAAACGGAAAATAGTTGTTAGTCGCATTAATTAACTATCCGGTAGGAGATAGATTTTAAAGAATCATTCTCTGTTTAATCCAATATGTACTCTGCTCTTATTATATGAGCGCTTTAGCTTGAAAGTCAGGAAATCAAATTTTCGAAGAACCGCGTCCTGTAATCCTCCTTACTATGGCTGTACCGGAAATACTCCTTCTATTTCTTAGCTTTTCTATTTAGTCAATTTAAAGCTTTTGAAATATACATTTGTGAATAGTGCCTTTATCAAAATTATTTTTTCTTATTCGAGATGTCAGTTCGTAAAAACAAAACTTTATCTCTCAATGAAAAAGTGAAACTGATTGAGGAGCACGAAATTAAAAAAACATCGGTTAAACTTTTAGCTGAAAAATATCAAATCGGGTAAACACAAGTTTATGAAGCTATTAAAAATACGAATAAAATTAAGTGGAACAGCAGGCCAGTCAAAACGGGCCAAAAAAGTTGGCTCAAATGAAGAAATTAATGAAGCTGTTTGGGAATGGTTCGTAAGTGCCCGAGCGAGAGGAATGCCGATTTCTGGACCCATGATTCAAGCAGAAGCTTTGGAAGTAGCCCAAAAAATAGGTAATCTGGATTTTAAAGCATCACCTGGATGGCTTGACAGTTTCAGAAAAAGGCACAATATAGTCTTAAATATTTATGACCCAGTAATTTCTGGAGAAACAAAATATCCTAATATGACGTTATCCTAATATGTATAAAAAAATCACTACGTAATTACGTATTTTCTATTTTTAATAAACGCTTACCTTAAAAACGTTATTTTTTTAAAAATGTATTTATGTATTTTTTATTTTTAATAAATGCTTATCTTAACAATGTTATTTTGGTACTTTTCTGTTATAGTCACGCCCAGAGAAAATGTTTTTAATTTAGTTAGTACATTGCTTTAAATAAATAAAGCATATGTTTTCTGAATAAAACACTTTACATGAAATTTAATTAAAATATTTATTTTCATTATAGTATAAACATTGACAAAAAATTATATTATATTATGCATTATATTATATAAAATTAAATTACATAATCTTATACTGTTGAAAAAATCTGACCGCTTATCTAAAAATCTTCCTCATCCAAAATATTCCTAAAAATATTTTTTAAATTATACTGATTCTCAACCATATTTGACGTGATTAATATGGTCAAAACAAATCTAGTCTAAACAAATGATCCGGCAGGGAATCGTTTTCTCCTGACAGATTGTTTTCTTATTTTTTTTGGAATTCTTTTCTCATGCCAGTAAGCAAACAGTTGTGAAATTAACTCTTAGTAACCTCCCTAGCAACACTGGCAGTAACCCTGCTTCTCCTTAAAGCAATGTACTAACTAAATTAAAAACATTTTCTCTGGGCGTGACTATAACAGAAAAGTACCGTTATTTTTTTATTATTCCTTTTTTAACGTATTTATGTATTTTCTAATTTAATAAATGCTTATCTTGCTACTGAAGTTTTATTAAATTGCTTAAACAAAAAATAGTTACAGATGCTTATTTTTCATACTTTCCAGCATAACCTGTCTAAAACGGAAACCTGTCAAAACGGAAAAATAAGGAAGGGCCCTTGCCGTTTTAGACAGATTTTACTGTAAAATTGTATTAGCAGGAGTTCTAAAGAAACGTTACATTCATAAATTAGATTAAAAAGAAAAACAATTGTATCATCAAGTGCCTTGGCAAGAAATATTTATATGAAGACAAAATGATATAAATTATTGTAATTAAAACCGAAAAAAATGTCATGTACCCGAAAATGTATATCTTTAATGTAAATAAAATATTATGTTCTTACTTAATGAATTATTTTCCTCTTTATATTTCGTTTGGAAATCAGAAAATGTGTTTTTGCAAACATCCTTCCAAGCGAAGTGCTTTTTTCCTCTGTCCTTGTTGTCTTCACTTCGCATAATGAGGGGTGTTTGATTTCCTCAATTAACAACTCCACATCCACAACAAAATCAACATTCTCCATGGTCAGGGCTAAAATAAAAACAAATAATATATAAGCAACATGTTAAAGTGTCTATGCTAGAAAATGAATTTAGAAATTAATTACTGATAGTTAAAATAATGGAAACGAAATCCCACTGAAAGTATGTTTACATGACATGATTACTTATGAAATCAAATAATTATATAGTAAAAATATATATCTAATAGTAAATATATATACAGTAGAACCTCCTTTATCCGGGGTAATAATGGGTAGGGGGGGTCCACGGATAATCGAAAACCTCGGATAATCGAATTACAACATTTTATTGACTTAATGTGATCGAAAAAAAATTTATTAAACAAAAAAAACTGCATAAAATCACTTTTATCAACAAACGAACCAAAGTAACAAATGAACTCCTTCAGCGCGTTTTTGCATGAATCACTGATCGACTGCTTCATCTACGTCTTTATGTAGAGTTCTTCATTGTTTTCCGAGGACACGATGTTTGGGCCGACGACGATACGAAGTCGGAAATGTATTTTTACTTTCACTTACCTATATATGAAATATATAGTAAGTGGAAGTATTGCGATCGTGAAAATTTTCGACTTCCGGTTTTCAACGGAAATACACGTTTTGGGACCCCCTGAGTCGAAATAACCAAGTCCCGCGAAATGGTCTGTGTGTGTGTGTGTGTGCGTGTGCGTGTGCGTGTGTGTGTGTGAACAGACTAGCTCAAAAACTATAAACCGTGCGAATCTGAAATTGGGAATTTAGAGTATGTATAAGCCCGCAATGTGGCAGCAAAAATTTCATCAATTTTGCTCAAAGGGAGGGGGGACTTTACTTAATAAATATTGTATCATTTTCACATGTTTTTTTTATTTACTCAAAAACGGTTTTAACGATTTTGATCAAACCTGGTATTTGATGTATTTATATGCCAAAGATGTGATAACCAACATTTCATCACAATTGATCAACTGGGGGGGGGGGACTTTACTTAATAAATTTTGTATCATTTTCACGTGTTTTTTTTATTTACTCAAAAACTGTTTTAACGATTTTGATCAAACTTGGTATTTGATGTATTTATATGCCCGAGATATGACTGTAAAAATTTCATCAAAATTGATCTACGGGAGGGGGGACTTTACTTAATAAATTTTGTATCATTTTCACGGGTTTTTTTTATTTACTCAAAAACGGTTTTAACGATTTTGATCAAACCTGGTATTTGATGTATTTATATGCCAAAGATGTGATAACCAACATTTCATCACAATTGATCAACCGGGGGGGGGGGACTTTACTTAATAAATTTTGTATCATTTTCACGTGTTTTTTTTATTTACTCAAAAACTGTTTTAACGATTTTGATCAAACTTGGTATTTGATGTATTTATATGCCCGAGATATGACTGTAAAAATTTCATCAAAATTGATCTACGGGAGGGGGGACTTTACTTAATAAATTTTGTATCATTTTCACGGGTTTTTTTTATTTACTCAAAAACGGCTTTTGACGATTAACAAAAATAAGATATGAATGTAGTAAAATGTGTGACTTTGGGAAATGATATTTAGCAAAACACGTCAATTTCTAATCTAAGTAAGTTGGTAAGTGAAAGTTGTGTGTTGCGCGCACGCACCAGATTTTTTCTTCTCCAAAATGTCACGAACAGTTCGCTCGCCGATTCCTGATTCAGCGGACAATGTTTTAACACTTTCACCATTTTCTAATCGGTTTATAATGGTTAATTCCTGTTCAAGCGTTAAAACGACAGGTTGTCTTTTTACGACATTTTGTTAGTTCGTATTTAAATGGAGACTAAATCACAACTGAGAATAATTTGTTTTACCATTATGAAATTTCCTTTGATAATTGAAAGCAGTTACCTCGCTGAGAATTGCTGTTTTTCGTTTACAACTCGCAAGAAATGAAGGGTTTAATTGAAAAAATGTATATGACCGAAAATGTTCTCTTTGAAAACCGTAAATGATTGACAACATTCAGAAACCTCTACGACCATTTTGATTTTCTCAACCGCAGTTTTTTATAACTCGCAATCGAAGAAGAAATGAGCGATTTGTTTGTTTTCCGGTGTAGCGGTTTAGGAAAGCTTTAAAATGATGCCTCATTCATGAAATGTGATGAAGTATTAAGGAAAAAATACAGCTTTGAGAAATCTCTATATATATAAGAGGCTTTGTCCTGATTGACAGAATCAACGCAGAGCAAAAACTACTAATGATAGAAATTTGAAGTTCGGAATTTAGATTTTAAATGCGATGTAGGTAACCACTAAGAAACGAATTTCAAAAATGTAACCCCTAAAGGAATTTAAATTGTGAAATTGTCGTTTAACTCTAACGGACGCCTATTTTCGCACTTCGAGAAAAAATATCTAATTTGGACTCATTTTAAAGATCTTGATACGACGAGTTTAACTCGAAAGCTCTTACGGGGCGTCGAAAACCATGTTTTAATGCCGAAAAATGTAGCGTTCACGACGAGTAAGCAATTTTTTGTTTCGGCGGTTTTAGTGAACTATCTCCATTGCGCGTCTCCCTCTATTCTACCGAGCCGGCAGCTTCCCCCTCTAACATTCCACCAACCGGAAGCTCCGATCCCTGTTATGTTGTTAATATATAACATATGTTGTCAATATATAAAATATTATATTAAATGAATACCAAGATAATGATCACAGAATTGATTTTAAAGGATCGCGGGCAAAGCCGCGACGGGGAATGCTAGTATAAAATATAAGCATTTAATTAAATTAACCTTGCGCAGAGGCAATATCCTAACCAATGAAGGTCTAATGAAGTGCGATTATTTCTTGTTGAAACTTATTTAATTAAATTAAACAACAAGTTTCGTACAGGCTCGGGAGGTCCCGAGCCTGTACTATGTCAGGTACTCGTTAAAGATCCCTATCCTAATTATACCTGGATAGGCAAAATTTAGGACTCCCACTGTAGCATCGTCCGATTAGCCTTAGTAGCATAAAAATGGACGTTAAACAAACAAACAAATTAATTCTATTTAATTAATCATCAGTGGATTAAGATAAAGTTAGCCGATAATTACAGTTAAATTGATTTTAACAGATACAATTTCTTAAACCTGTTATTCCCTTTCATCAATCTAATAAATCATGTACATTTTGTTCTTTTTTCTAAGGAGTCATATCATTTAAACTCATCACCAAATCAATTAAAAAAATTTTCTTTTTGTTTATTTAAATACATATTTCTTGAAATAACAAAAAAATAATAATCTGGTGGTTTGGAATACTTGGATTCTTATATTGTCAATTTATTTGTACATTTTGCATATATATGTGCATTTAACTTCAACCCATTTGATCATTTAAACAAGAGAATAACATATTTTTAAAAAACAAACATATAAATTTACAAAACAGACGATTAAATTTATTTGTTAAATATTGCTAAAGAGGCCATCAAATTTTAAGTTTTAAGCAACCGTCACAGGAAATTTTCATATATTGATATAGTACTTTTACTCATATCTATTTTAGTAATCTCTCTATATATAAGAGGCTTTGTCCTGACTGACAGAATCAACGCAGAGCAAAAATTACTAATGATAGAAACTTGAATTTCGGAATTTAGATTTTAAATGCGATGTAGGTAACCACTAAGAAAGGAATTTCAAAAGTGTAACCCCTAAGGGGCTTAAATTGCGAAATTGTCGTTTAACTCTAACGGACGTCTATTTTTGCACTTCGAGAAAAAATATCTAATTTGGACTCATTTTAAAGATCTTGATACGACGAGTTTAACTCGAAAGCCCCTACTGAATCATTTTTTAATGCCGAAAAATGTAGCGTTCACGACGAGTAAGCAATTTTTTGTTTCGGCGGTTTTAGTGAACTATCTCCATTGCGCGTCTCCCTCTATTCTACCGAGCCGGCAGCTTCCCCCTCTAACATTCCACCAACCGGAAGCTCCGATCCCTGTTATGTTGTTAATATATAACATATGTTGTCAATATATAAAATATTATATTAAATGAATACCAAGATAATGATCACAGAATTGATTTTAAAGGATCGCGGGCAAAGCCGCGACGGGGAATGCTAGTATAAAATATAAGCATTTAATTAAATTAACCTTGCGCAGAGGCAATATCCTAACCAATGAAGGTCTAATGAAGTGCGATTATTTCTTGTTGAAACTTATTTAATTAAATTAAACAACAAGTTTCGTACAGGCTCGGGAGGTCCCGAGCCTGTACTATGTCAGGTACTCGTTAAAGATCCCTATCCTAATTATACCTGGATAGGCAAAATTTAGGACTCCCACTGTAGCATCGTCCGATTAGCCTTAGTAGCATAAAAATGGACGTTAAACAAACAAACAAACAAATTAATTCTATTTAATTAATCATCAGTGGATTAAGATAAAGTTAGCCGATAATTACAGTTAAATTGATTTTAACAGATACAATTTCTTAAACCTGTTATTCCCTTTCATCAATCTAATAAATCATGTACATTTTGTTCTTTTTTCTAAGGAGTCATATCATTTAAACTCATCACCAAATCAATTAAAAAAATTTTCTTTTTGTTTATTTAAATACATATTTCTTGAAATAACAAAAAAATAATAATCTGGTGGTTTGGAATACTTGGATTCTTATATTGTCAATTTATTTGTACATTTTGCATATATATGTGCATTTAACTTCAACCCATTTGATCATTTAAACAAGAGAATAACATATTTTTAAAAAACAAACATATAAATTTACAAAACAGACGATTAAATTTATTTGTTAAATATTGCTAAAGAGGCCATCAAATTTTAAGTTTTAAGCAACCGTCACAGGAAATTTTCATATATTGATATAGTACTTTTACTCATATCTATTTTAGTAATCTCTCTATATATAAGAGGCTTTGTCCTGACTGACAGAATCAACGCAGAGCAAAAATTACTAATGATAGAAACTTGAATTTCGGAATTTAGATTTTAAATGCGATGTAGGTAACCACTAAGAAAGGAATTTCAAAAGTGTAACCCCTAAGGGGCTTAAATTGCGAAATTGTCGTTTAACTCTAACGGACGTCTATTTTTGCACTTCGAGAAAAAATATCTAATTTGGACTCATTTTAAAGATCTTGATACGACGAGTTTAACTCGAAAGCCCCTACTGAATCATTTTTTAAAGCCGAAAAATGAAGCGTTCACGACGAGTAAGTAATTTTTTGTTTCGGCGGTTTTAGTGAACTCTCTCCATTGCACGTCTCCCTCTCTTCTACCGAGCTGGCAGCTTCCTCCTCCAACATTCCACCTACCGGAAGCTCCGATCCCTGTTATGTTGTTAATATATAACATATGTTGTCAATATATAAGATATTATATTAAATGAATTCCAAGATAATGATCACAGAATTGATTTTAAAGGTTCGCGGGCAAAGCCGCGACGGGGATGCTAGTATAAAATATAAACATTTAATTAAATTAACCTTGCGCAGAGGCAATATCCTAACCAATGAAGGTCTAATGAAGTGCGATTATTGCTAGTTGAAACTTATTTAATTAAATTAATTTTTTTTAATTAATCATCAGTGGATGATGAAAGCCCCTACTAAATCATTTTTCAAAGCCGAAAAATGAAGCGTTCACGACGAGTAAGCAATTTTTTGTTTCGGCGGTTTTAGTGAACTCTCTCCATTGCACGTCTCCCTTTCTTCTACCGAGCCGGCAGCTTCCCCCTCCAACATTCCTCCTACCGGAAGCTCCGATTCTACTAAATCTCCTTAACATCAGTTAACATATTATATTAAATCAATACCAAGATAATGATCACAGAGTTGATTTTAAAGGCTCGCGGGCAAAGCCGCGACGGGGAATGCTAGTTTAATTATATTAAAGAAACATTCAATTGTACATTGTTGGTTGTTCCCATTGTTGAGGCGGGAAGGTTATCTCGATTACATCTGCTCGGGAACTCTCGGTAAACCCGAACTGAATCGTAGTTATCGGGTAGGGCGTGATCGGACTACCTTGTTGTTGACTGACGGCGGCCGCCATCTTGGAGCTGCTCATCCGAAGTAATACCTTAATTATTGTTTGTTTGTACAAAAAGACCCAACAAACAATTTTTTTGCGAAGACCACATCCAGTTACTTTTAGTAGTGATGAGAGAGAGAGAAAAGTTTTTATTAATTATAAAATTGTACAACATACATATTTACAAGTTTTTACATGATTTCGGATATATTATCCTTAAAATCAACAATTTATATTAATTTGATGATTATTTATAATACAAAAAAAGGTAAAAATTATAAGACAATAGGAAAAAATAAGAAAAAACATACACAAAATAAAAATAAAAAGAGTTAACTTAATTTAAATGAACACAATTAACTTCATAAAGTAATAAATAAATACATAAACAAGGAAGAAATAAAGACATCAGAAATGATTATTTTAATAATATATGTTTGGTTCGTTTGTGAGTGTAGCGTTTGAGTGAGTTTTTGCTATAGTTTCCTATTTCTTGTATTAATGGGTTTGTGGAGACTGTTGTATTTCTGAAATATTTGGAGGTATGTGATAGGACAAATTGTTCGATTGTGGGCAGATCTAGGTCTTTGAGCATGGTAGATATTTTCGTGTAACAGGGATAGTTGTTTATGATTCTCATGCAAAGGTTCTGTATTCTTTCAAGTTTTTTATAGTTGGTTTTACAGGTTGAACTCCATACAGGTGAGGCATAAGTTATTAATGAACGAACTACGGATTTATAAATAATAAGCTTGAGCGATGAGCTAAGTTTGGATTTTTTATTGTTAGTAGTGATTGATCTGATTTTAAATTCTTATTTTGATTACTATATTTATATCATATGGTTTCTAACTAACCCTTAGATAACCTGTATTTGTAAGTAATGGCCAAATGAAAATAAGAAAAATATATTTCAGCAAGGAATATTAATTTATAAAAAGGTTAATATTATAAAAAAAATCAATAAAAAGACAATTATTTTATTTTATTTTGTATTTATTTATAATCTGTTTACAGGTTACAGACCTATACAGATGGGTCATAGTTCCATATCATTCATTTACAATATATACATACTAAATAAAATAAAAAGTCCTGGCTTGTAAAAACCTCTTCTCATTCTTAAACTACTAACAATATCATTATATCATTCATTTACAATATATACATATTAAATAAAAATAAAATAAAAATAAAAAGTCCTCACTTGTAAAAACCCCTTCTTATTCTTAAACTACTAACAATAAAAATAAAAACATCTTGTAGTTTTTCCAAGCTATTAATCTTTAGTACATTTTCCATGTCGGGAGGATTGCGAACAAGATATTTGCTTAAAAATTTGTATCTGTAATAAGAGTAAACAGGGCATTGAAGAAGAAAGTGTGGAAAATTGTCCATCTCATATTTACAGATTTGACACAAGTTATCAATTTGGAAATTATATGTAACATTGTTTTAAAATATCTTGTTTTGTTTTTTTCCCAGCCAATCTTATTTGTTTTATCAGTCTAAGTTTATTTATGTGAACATTATATTTCATGTAGCCTTCACAAGCATCCAATGAACTAATAATACGATAATATGTGCTGAAATTCGAGTTTATGATATTGTTGATGTCAAGAGAAATGAGGTGATTCTTAAATGATTGGAGCATATCTTTTTTATACTTCTCCACTAAACTTGGTTCTTGTGCGAGCCATAAGTCTTCTTTTACAATAGTGATCAGATACTTCTGCAATTGTGTACCTCGGTTGTAGGGGATGCTGTCGTATTTATTAGAGAGGCTAATAAGTTGTAGGAAACATTTCTTGGGTAGCTCATTTGAGTGCATTTTTAGTAGTCTCAATCACCAGTTCACCATTCTACTGGTTAAACAACATTACATTACATATTACAAATTCTACTGAATACTTTGTATTGAGTATGAACCAGTTTCAATGCGGACAAAACTGTTCGGTGTATTTCTGGGTAAGTGCAAAAGTTTCTTAAAGAATGATAGCTGTAATCTCTCTAAAGTTTCGGTATATTCACAGTCCCAGATCTCTGATAGGTAAAGTAGTACGCTTTCAGATAGGGAATCAAAAAGTTTACATCTGGCTTCCCACCTATCACATTTTGCACATTGCAATAATTTCCCTACAACTCCATTTGCTATCATGGCCTTATTAAAAGACCTATCTGCTGCTTGTTTAAATTTTCCAGATGAAGCTATGGGAACTCCTAGGTAAGTAAATATATTGGCCTGTTCTATTAATTCATTATGAAAAAAGAATTATTTTTTCACGGTGGATTTGCCTCCTTTACTGAATAGTACCACTACAATTTTCTTTGTATTAACTGTTAGGTGATTAATTTGGCAGTAATCTTGTAGAATTCTTAATTTTTTTTGTGCGTCAGTCCAGGAATGAGCGAATATAACTAAGTCATCTGCATATAATAAATGGGTAAGTCCAGTAGTTTGGTCTATTGATATCCCCTGGGTATCTCCTTATTTGAAATAGATCACCAAATCGGCAATAAATAAAAGAAATAGGATTGGACTTAAGGTCTCGCCCTGTAGAATTCCTTCGGAAATAAAAATATCATTTAGTTGAGAATTCATACCGGAAAATGTTATTCTTGCTGATGAGTATAAGTTCTGCAACACCCTCAAAAATTTTCCTGTTATGCCGAGTTTCGACAGTTTATTCGATAGGATACTATCAAAAGCTCTTTTGAAATCCACAAATATTCCAATGACCTTTGCCCTTTTTAATCTTAAAGCAATGTTTATGGTAGCTGACAATGTGAAGAGTGCATTTCCGCAGCCTTTTTCCTTCCTAAATCCCATCTGTTCATCTGGTATGAGTCCTTTATCATGTACCCATTCCATAATCCTGTTGTTCATTATATTGGTAAAAATTTTTAACATGCAATTTAATAATGCTATTCCTCTGTAGTTAGTGGGATCAGATTTGTCTCCGTTTTTATAGAGCATCTTCATCCTTGTTTTTGTCCAGGCAGGTGGGATTTCTTCTTTGTCCCAAACTTGATTAAAGATATTAAGAATTTGTTGTACCCAGGTGGTATTCAAGACTTTAAAACATTCATAAGGAATCAGATATCAGTTCCTGTCGCTTTATTATTTTTACAAATTTTAATAGCCTCATTCATTTCTTGAAGTGATATTTCAGAGTCAAGTTCAGGAGTAAAGAGCTAGAATTAAACAACTTCATTAGGATATATTGGGGGAAACAATTTTGAGTAAAATTCATGCCATTTTTCAGGAGTAATTAGGTTTTGTTGTGGTGACTTGTTTTTGATTTTTCTCAGAATTCCCAAGGATTATTTATATTTCTAAGTTTTTCTTGGAGTTTCTTTAAATATTATTTTTTTACAAGATTTCTATAGTGGTTTTTAGTATTATTAAAGTTTGATACAAACGTATTGCTATGAATATTTTTGGGGAGCTTTTTTTTTAGTTTTCTAAGTTCCCTTTTAATAATAATTAAATCTTTATTGAACCATGGTTTGTTTGTAGATGGCAAATTATTTAGTTCCTTCCATGAAATCATTTCAGCCTCTTTCATATATATAAAAAGACAATTAATTACTAGCTGGCATCAATGATACAATGTCTTCTGTAATTTTCATAAACAAATCTTTATTTTTATTTCTTTGTCTCCAAATGGATTCACATATATAAGAGTCTAGAAGATTCCTGTTGTTCCACAATTTTTTTATTTCTTCTTTTGGCTTTCTACTATAATGCCTTCTTTTTGTCAGGAATATCTCAAGCTAATTTCAAACATGGACCGATCAAGCTGATTGTAAAGGGGGGGGGGTGCAGCCCCACAGCTCTTTATTTGGATCTGCCAATCAGCTTTTTTACCTTTCCCACTACTAAAATTCTACTTGTTCTGCACATTATTTGTTCTTTAACTTGCTTCCTTGCTGTAAGTAAAGTCAAATTCTATCTTTAAATGACGAAAAATGTTCCAAAGGGAGGGGCTGCAGCCCCTCTAGGCATACATAGCCCCATGCTTTCAAAAGACCCATTTTTTAATATCACTGTATTGACAAATAAAGGTTAACCCATTAACTGTTCAATAAAAAATATATGACAGAAATACATAAATAAAAATTACTGTTTAAAAGTACTAGAGATTGTTGAAAGTAACCGGATGTGGTCTTCGCAAAAAGACCCTGTTTGTTTAACATCACTTTATGTTACTAACGCTAATTGGACGATAATACAGTGGGAGTACTAAATTTTGCCTAGCCAGCTATATTTAGGATAGGGATTTTTAACTATTACCTGACATCGTACAGGCTTGGGACCTCCACTTTATGTCCTATCTGAGGAACGGAATAGCCAAGGATTTTTCACTCCCATAAAAAGATCCTAGGGCCACCTCAGGACGAGAACCCGCGACCTTTATTATTGTAGGTTGCCACTACACCACAGGTGACCCCAATATTAAATATTGGTTCTTTTGCAATTGTAGATTTGCTAGTTTTGGTAGCTGGTACCGCATCCTACTCTCTGTTATTTTGTCTTATATCTCCCTTTCTATTGTTGTTCACTTTTGTTCATTTAATACTATATATATATTTTGTGTACTAATGTTGTTTATTGTCTATTTAAATTCCTCTAGTTTTGTCTATTACATATATTCTTCTCTTGTTTCCTTTTACTCTTCCTCACTAAAGTGAAAATTACAAAAAGTGGTGGATATATGCAAAGGTATATTTATTGGATCACACAAATATCCACCACTTTTTGTACATTTCAACTTAGTGAGGAAGTGTTTGTATTAGGTTTTTTTTTTTTTTTTTTTTAAATGAAGGAATCTCTTCCATGGTTTATATTTATTTTATTCTCCCAATTTTTTGGGGTTTTGGCCCATTTTCTGGGGGTATCTATTGCAAATTTTTAATATTCAACAACAAACATTTAAACAACAACCATTTGTCTGTACATATAATTGTTTGGTACTTTTCTGTTATAGTCACCCCCAGAGAAAATGTTTTTAATTTAGTTAGTACATTGCTTTAAAGAGAAGAAGGGTTACCGCCAGTGTTGCTAGGGAGGTAACTAAGAGTTAATTTCACAACTGTTCGCTTACTGGCATGCGAAAACAATTCCAAAAAAAATGAGAAAACAATCTGCCAGGAGAAAACAATTCCGTGCCGAATCATTTGTTTTGACTAGATAATTAATCACGTCAAATATGGTTGAGTATCAGTATAATTTACAAAATATTTTTAAGAATATTTTGGATGAGGAAACTGCGGTCAGATTTTTTCAACAGCATAATATTATATAATTTAATTTTATATAATATAATATAATTTTTTTTCAATGTTTATACTTAATTGAAAATAAATATTTTAATTAAATTTCATGTAAAGTGTTTTATTCAGAAAACATGTGCTTTATTTATTTATAGCAATGTACTAAATAAATTAAAAACATTTTCTCTGGGCGTGACTATAACAGAAAAGTACCAATTGTTTTATTTAAAAATATATATGTCAGTTCCTTAAATCACATGATCAAATTTTATAACAATTTTTCATGGTTGTGGAGAATTTCATTGTCACTCATTTGATAGTAAATATATAGGTGCTATTGAAGCTGAAATTCTTGTTTGTATTAATTTGAAACCTTTATCAGATATACACAATGTTAATGACTTAATTTTTCTTTATAATGTATGAATGAATGAATTTTTTATTGAGTTGTATACAAATAATAATACATACAATAGACATGACAAACTCAACAAAAATATTTACGGATTGGTTTGAGAACCGGAGCTTAGCAAGGAGATTGCCCTTTATCCATTAGACATAAGCTATTATTTACAAACTCAAATCTTGTAACTAACTATATTACTGCCAGTTATTCCTTAAAAAAATCATCATTTTCATCTTAAAACTGTAATATACATAAGCATTCAACAATAAAATTAATATTGGATAGAAGATAGTTGACCGGATGTAGAATAGGGAAGAGAATAGTCCGGGGAGGCGGTCAATAAATTACAAAATAGTAAAAAACTATTTTATTGTAACCAACGTTTCGACCCAACTATGCAGGTCTTCGTCAGGGCTAAATAAAACAAGACACAGAAAAATATTATGAATCGTGTGTTACAGGTATTAATAATGGGACTATAAAATTAGTTTTATACAAAGTTGAAATCTACTCAAATTTTAAAAAGTTTAAAATTCATAAAGAAAAATTGATGGAGTGTATTATGATAAACAAAATATGCTCCCTATGTAATAAGAATGAGTTAGAGGACATAATTCATTTTTTATCTAAATGCCCAATATCCAGTGAAATCAGAAGAAGATATTTTAAAACGGATCTTCTATCATTCAGTGAAGCGATTGATTACGTAAATGGTAAAGATTGGCTTCAACTCGCAAACTATTGTAAAGCAGCTTGGGTATATACATATTCTTTATGCAGGTAATTCAATTATAAGCAGCCATAAAAGTTAATATTGACAGCTGGGTATTTATTTATGTATTACTCTGTTTGAATTGTTGTTATATATTATGATTTCTATATTGTAAGTTAGAGTAGAACATATACCGGCATATTCTATGATTTAATATTCGCTTATTATGTTAATATGTAATATCCTATTTATTTATTGAATGTTATAAGTGCAATTTGCAGTCATTCTTGTTTTGGGTTGTAACAAGTTTTATATTGCTTGCTAGAAATATATTTACATTATTAATTTTATTGGGATGAGAATAGTCCGGGGAGGCAGTCAATAAATTACAAAATAGTAAAAAACTATTTTATTGTAACCAACGTTTTGACCCAACTATGCAGGTCTTCGTCAGGGCTAAATAAAACAAGGCACAGAAAAATATTATGAATACATCGGAAAAAGTATGTGAACTAATTAGATAAAGTATAAAAGTCTGTAAAATCTTAATGTTAAACATATAATGTATATAAGCAAAAAGTAGTATGGCTATTTGTTGTAATTTTTAGGTTTACAGCCAAACAGGCTAGTAAACATTAATAGAAAACATTTATTGTTCTATAACATCAACATAGAACTCTTAGCATCCGACATATTGTTTATACAGCACACAACAGACAGCTCACTAGCTCACATAGAGAAAAGCTTCTGAAAAATATAGATTATAGCCAAAGAGGCTATAGACAAAGATTAATATAATTAGATATATAATTTCAAACACTATTGACACGATGGGTGATAAGATGGGTTAAGATACATAAATATGAGGGGATATGGTATGAGAATGGTGTATTATGAGTAGTTATGGATATGGAAAATAAAGGAGCTTACCTTGTGCCAGTGATGGTTGTCAGCATCAAAGGGAGGCTCACATGGGTAACTCAGATAGAGGTGTCTTGGAAGGGAGGGTATTTCAGAAAAAAATTGGCAGAAAGGCGTTGAAATTTGTACATAACATTGGTTTCAAGAATTAATAGTGGTATTTAAAACATTATAACAAGAATGAGGAAATAGATAACTAGCTGACTACTATATATGTTTATAGTTTTATAACATGCGAAAACATTAAAAAAGTTACATTACAGCTCATATACATTGGCTAATTCTATGTCAGGAATTGTACAATGTAGAAAATAACTTAACCTAAAATTTCTTCTTACAATATATTGAATTATATTATATTATAAAACATAACATTGGTTACAAGAATAAATGGTGGCATTTAAAACAGTATAGGTAATGAGATTGAGGAAATTGATAACTAGCTGGCTATATATGTAGATAATTATATGTCATGTGAAAATATGGAAACTGTTATGTAACTTTTCCAGATGTGGACTTGCACAGTTTTTTATTTTTAAATTCTTGAAATTTCCAAAATGTCAAAAGTTTAAAGCATTAATTTCTCTGTTAGGCGTGAAAATAAAAATTTGAAATTTGGCCCAGATTTAGATCTGGGGTAGTGGATTAAAAATCTCGAAACCTTGTGAATTCGGAAAACCCACCTTTATCTATCAAATAAAAAAATAGCAAACCCTTAGTCATCTGCCTTCTGGTAAAAAGATTTTTTGAAAACTCGTTTTTTTTAAATTACCACTTGGAAATTTGTTGGGGTACATACACGGTTTTACTTATTTTTAAGTTCATACTTATTATGACCTTTATTAAACTACAGATCTTTCTAAAGAGATTGTTCTTTATAAAAATGTTCTAGTTAAAGAGGGGATATTCGATCTGAAGCGGAGCACTTATATAGCTAAAAATACGCGTTTGGTCTACAATACAACTGACCAAAAAATTCATTGAAAAGTATTGAAATAAGTACAACATCCAAAGTGCTAAAACAGCACATATTATTTTCTTTCCATTTTCTTCCCCTTTATTATATTGAAATTAATCTAGTACAGATTATTAAAGCCACTTTACATAAATTTACCTTAATTTTTATGTCTTGTTAGCATTAAGAATCTATAAAATCGTATCACACAACGCTTGCCTAATGTTTTAGTTCGCCCCTGTTCCTCCACTCTTTCCGATGGTTAGTTCTTATGTTGTGAGGTATTTGTTTTCAGTGCATTACTTAATGGAACCAATGCTTCATCACTTCTGCTCTATTGATATGAATTTTTCGGTCAGTTTTATTGTTGATGTGGACTTGCACGGTTTTTTATTTTTAAATTCTTGAAATTTCCAAAATGTCAAAAGTTTAAAGCATTAATTTCTCTGTTAGGCGTGAAAATTAAAATTTGAAATTTGGCCCAGATTTTGGATCTGGGGTAGTGGATTAAACTGTCAAAATTTCATTTCCTGGACACGGACAGAAAATAATATAGTCTGTTTAGTGCTTTGGATTTAATACTTATTTTAGTACTTTTCAATGTTTTATATCCTTGCAATTAGTTGAGTCCCCAAAATGAACAGAATTTTGACAGTTCAATCCTCTACCCAGGGACTAAATCTAGGCTAAATTTTAAATTTTTATTTTCTTGCCCGACAGAGATATAAAGCTTTAAACTTTTGAAATTTTGGAAATTTCAAGATTTCAAAAATTTTTATTAAAAAAACTGTGCAAGTCCACAGCTTGAAACTTTGTGAATTTATAGTGCCTACCTTTATCTATCAAATAAAAAATATAACAAACTTAATCATTTGCCTTCTTGTAAAAAATAATTTTTGAAAACCCGTTTTTTTTTAAATTACCGCTTGAAACTTTGAAGGGGTACATGGACCGTAATTCTTAGTTTTAAGTTCATAGTTGTAATGACCTTTGTTAAAGGTCAAACCTTTCTTAAGAGATTGGTCTTTATTTGAATATTGTAGGATGAGTAAAGGAGGAGATATTTGATTTAAAGCAGAGCCCTGAAATAGCTAAAAATAGGCGGTTTTTCGAAAAAACATATGGCCGCCATTGGAAAAATAAAAATTCAAAAAATAAACTAATTGCACTTTTGTACTTCTGGTGCATTGTTCTTTCAATGGTAAAAATATAAAAAAAATAAAATGTTGAAGCAACTAGATTGGACCACTTCAAATTTATTGAGCCTACTACTTTTTGTTTATATACATTATATGTTTAACATTAAGTGTTTACAGACTTTTATACTTTATCTAATTATTTCACATACTTTTTCCGTTTCCGATGTATTCATAATATTTTTCTTTGTCTTGTTTTATTTAGCCCTGACGAAGACCTGCATAGTTGGGTCGAAACGTTGGTTATAATAAAATAGTTTTTTACTATTTTGTAATTTATTGACCGCCTCCCCGGACTATTCTCATCCCAATAAAATTAATTATGTAAATATATTTCTAGCAAGCAATATAAAACTTGTTACAACCCAAAACAAGAATGAGTGCAAATTGCACTTATAACATTCAATAAATAAATAGGATATTACATATTAACATAATAAGCGAATATTAAATCATAGAATATGCCGTTATATTTTCTACTCTAACTTACAATATAGAAATCATAATATATAACAATTCAAACATAGTAATACATAAATGAACAAATAAATACCCCCAAGCTGCTTTACAATAGTTTGCGTACAGTAGTTACGTAATCAATCGCTTCACTAAATGATAGAAGATCTGTTTTAAAATATCTTCTTCTGAGTTCACTGGATGTTGGGCATTTAGCTAAAAAATGAATTATGTCCTCTAGCTCATTCTTATTACATAGGGAGCATATTTTTAGTCTATTCATTTTTAGGATTCTAATGAATCTATTTAAAGAAAGGTATTCCATTTTTTTATTATTTTTTTATTTTAAATTGTAGCTATATGAGCTGGTGAGAATCAGAGTGGTGTAAGTCAAAAAAATAAAATATTTGAGTTAAGTCAATATTTATTATTGTATTGGTTTTATTGTACTGGGTGAACTATTGACTTATTTCACTCTCAAACTAAACAGAATTAACCAACACAATAATAAATATTGACTTAACTCAAATATTTTATTTTTTTGACTTACACCACTCTGATTCTCACCAGCTCATATGTTGTTTGACTAAATTAATGATTGTTTACAGTTTTAATGAAATAAAAAAGAATAATAAGAAAAAAAAATAAAGCCATCTTATAACTTAATATGTTATATATGTGTAAACACTTTTAAAACTGCTTGATTTGCCAATTGTCCCAGAGTTCGGAAATTAAGAACTGAATCCCATATAGCAAACAAAGTCCTACTCGAAAAAACTCCATTCCAAAATTGTTTCGCAAAATGGAACCAAACAACTTCAACACAACTTGCAGGAATTCACTGCTTTCTAAATGTCATTAAATCAAGTTATCCTGAAGATTGGGAATCTTTAGCCTAACAGAAGGCTGAGAAAATAATTTACTGAAAAACATCTGATTTATTGAGAAACACAACTACTATGATTAAATTTCTAAGAAGTACTTCTTACCAGGCTCTTATTAATTAATTAAGCATAATTAACTACTTATTAATTATCTAGGTAAATTAATGTAAGGATTATTGATAATCAGGATTTTCAGTCAAATTTACTTTACCTGGCAGGCCAACATTTCGATTGGAACATATGGATCTTTGTCAGGACTTGTTGAGTCCAGATTGATAGAGAGACTCTCTACTATTACATATATAATACTACATCTACATTTGTAGTAATTTATTGATACATGTACATCTACCTCCTTAATTATTTATGTGTATTTAGTAATTTCTTCATGTATTTTTTCATGCATTCAAGCACATGTTCTTGGTCTACCTCTTGGTTGTTTCCCTATGGGCACAGCTTCGAAGAATTTTCGGGGATCACGGTTCTCGTCCATCCGGCACAGGTGTCCAAACCATCGAAGTTGTTTTTTTTCAAGAGTATCTTTCAGGGGAGCAACTCCGAGATTTTCTCTTGTACGCTCATTTCTGATTCGATCTCTCCTTGTTTGACCAGCCTTCGGAGATATTTCATTTCAGTAGCTGTCAATTGACTAACGTGTTTTTCTAATGGAGTCCAACTTTCACTACTGTATAATAGGGTAGGAAGATAAACGGCTTTAAAAATGTGCATTTTAACGTTTTTCTCTACTTCTCTTTTACCTATTATGGTGTTACTGAGTTGATAGTAGATACTATTTGCCTTTTTTATGCGATTGGAGATTTCCTGGTCCAATCTTCCATTCCTGCTTATCTTATAGACATATCTCTATCTGTTTTATTTTTACAACCCTTTAAAGTTTTTACTAAAATGCCGGCCTGGGCTCACCTGAGGCCACAGACAGAACGTTTATTTTCTCAGAAGAAAAATCATATTTTAATATTTATCAATAGAACTCAATGAAAATTTTTAGTTTAACTAAATAAAACATGCTGATTTCGGAAAAAAATATATTAACACTCTAAGCCTTACCATAAAATTACCATAAATTATTATTTTATTTCCGATTACAAGGGTTTACGTTACACCTAATATCTACCTGAGGGTTAAAGATAATCAACAAAACTTTTTTTAAAAATTATGTCCAAGATATTTTCCATCATATCCAACAACAAAATTAATGGCCTTTTTATTCCTTCACATTTAGAAACTAATATTTTTTTGAAAAAATTGATTTTGTCACATAGAACAGAAATGGTAAAGTGCTCTTCTATAGTTGATGATTTTATTAACAATCTAACAGAAAAAGTTGAAAAATTAATTCCACATTCTTATATTACGAAAGCACAGTCCACATTTCTTAAAAACATGAAATACAAGTTGATACTTCAATAGTTTTAATGGATTTCAGTGAAAACTGTTCTCTTACCATACAGGATGAAGCACATGGTTACCACTGGACCTGAAATACATGCACTATCCATCCTGTAATGATTTATTTACAAGATGAGCAAGGGAAAAAACTGACTACATCCTTATGTTTGATCTCCAATGATCTAAAGCATGATGTTGTGATGGTTTATGAAACACAATCCATTTTGATTAAGTTTCTTAAGAGATAACTTTCCTCACATTCAAAAAGTACATTACTATACAGATGGCTGCTCAGTACAAGAACAAATTCAACTTTATAAATCTTTGCCATCATGAAGAAGATTTCAAAATTAAAGCTGAGTGGTCTTTTTTCGCAATGAGTCACGGAAAGTCAGAGTGTGATGGAATCGGAGGTACTGTCAAGGGGTTAGTTCGAAAGGAAAGTTTACAGAGGCCATTGCAAAACCAAATAACCACAACAGAAGAGCTTTTTACATTCTGTAAATCACACATCTACAAATTAAATTTCTCTTTGGTTTTAAAAGAAACAGTAGATTTAACCAGGAAAAAACTTGAAACCCGTTTTCAAGATTTACATACTCTTCCTGGCACAAGATCTTTTCACAATTTTAAGCCTCTTGATTCATCTGATACTGTGGAAGCAAGGCGTATCAGTGAAGATGTAGATCCCGCTTTGACACATTCATTGACTACTGGTACACTAAATCTAACTCTTATTTAGGAGACTGACTTATTTCCCGGACGCTATGTGGTATGTAAATATGACCATTTATGGTACTTTGGAGTACTCTAATAATCATTTAACTATGTACTATGTACCTATACATTTATCTATGTATATCACTATGTACTCTAATAATCAAACTCCCTGAGCAAAGCTGGGTATCCCTGCTAGTTTATAATAGTTCATGAATTAAAATTAGTGAAATGATGTTAATTTAAATAAAGTTCAGCAAGACTTCTATTGGAATAGGATTCCATTTAGTTTCCCTCATGTGGAATAACAGGTTTATCATAAATGTTCTTAACAACCCTAAAGAAGCCCATTAAAGGTGATCGGCTGAAGCTTGCCAAATGTTATTAATATAACATGGTTAAATCCTGGAGTCTGAAAACTTGAGGGATTTTTAAAATTAAAAAGTAATCTGAAACACTCAAGACCTTCAAGTTTAACATTGTTTTTTAATTAAATTGTTGAGGTTCAGAGGGAAACTATTTTCATTATCTGTTTGTTACCAGTTGTTTTAAAAATAAAATCAATATTATATGTTTTAATAAACTTTAACCTTTGAAATATGAAACATTGGGATAGGGGGAGGGCTGTTGGAGCTGCAGCATCACCTCGGAAATTTTTTTGTCATTCAAAGGTAGAATTAACTTTACTTAAAGTTAGGAAGTAAGGTAAAGAAAATAGATAATATGCAGAAGAAGTAGAATTTTAGTTGCTGGTAAGAAACATAAAGGTAAAAAAGCTGATAGTCAGATCCAGGGAGAGAGATTTAAGGTTGCAGCCTCCCATTACAATCGGCTGGATCTGCCCTTGAACATAAGAGATATTTTGCATTAAATGAGTATCTAAATTTTTACATTAAATATTTATCCAGAGCTAGATAAAACCGGAATTAGCTACAACTGGTGACATTTATATGGTGTTATATTTTAGTTTTTAGGCTAGATTTTTTTGATAACTTTTTAATGATTTAATGGTTCAACTGGTTTTGGTACTCTACTCCTCAGTCAATTTGTAAACATTGATAAACGAAAAAATAATATTCTTTAGACATAGCCTAAAAAATAAGATATAAAATCCTCTAAATTAGTCCAAGGGAGGGCTTGAAGACAAGTGGGGTGGGCTGCGAGACCATTTGAAAATTAAAAATCTGGTGAGTGCGCGCAACACACAACTTTCACTTACCAACTTACTTAGATAAGAAATTGACGTGTTTTGTTAGATATCATTTCCCAAAATCACATATTTTTCTACATTCATATCTTATTTTTATTAATCGTTAAAGCCGTTTTTGAGTAAATAAAAAACCCCGTGAAAATGATACAAAATTTATTTAGTAAAGTCCCCCCTTCGGTTGATCAATTTTGATGAAATGTTGGCTATCACATATTTGGCATATACATACATCAAATACCCAGTTTGGTCACAATCGTGAAAGCCATTTGTGAGTAAATAAAAAAAACACGTAAAAATGATACAAAATTTATTAAGTAAAGTGCCCCCTCCGGTTAATCAATTTTGATGAAATTTAACCAGTCATATCTCGGGCATATACATACATCAAATACCCACTTTGATCAAAATCTTTAAAGCCGTTTTTGAGAAAATCAAAAAAACACGTGAAAATGTTACAAAATTTATTAAGTAAAGTCCCCCCTCCGGTTAATCAATTTTGATGAAATTTTTACAGTCATATCTCGGGCATATAAATACATCAAATACCCAGTTTGATCAAAATCGTTAAAGCCGATTTAGAGTAAATAAAAAAAACACGTGAAAATGTTACAAAATTTATTAAGTAAAGTCCCCCCTCCGGTTAATCAATTTTGATGAAATTTTTACAGTCATATCTCGGGCATATAAATAGATGAAATACTCAGTTTAATCAAAATCGTTAGAGCCGTTTTTGAGAAAATCGAAAAAAACCTAAAAAGTCATTAAATAAAGTACCCCCTCCCTTTGAGCAATTTTGATGAAATTTTTGCTGTCACATCGCGGGCATATACCTACACTAAATACCCAATTTCAGGTTCGCACGGTTTATAGTTCTTGAGCTAGTCTGTTCACATACACACACACACAGACCATTTCGCGGGACTTGGTCATTTCGACTCAGGGGACCCCAAAACGTGTATTTCCGTTGAAAACCGGAAGTCGAAATTTTTCACGATCGCAATACTTCCACTTACTATATATTACATATATAGGTAAGTGAAAGTAAAAATAATTCCAACTTAGTTTACCTTTTAGCACACAATTTCTAAAAACTAAATTTACGTTGCCGAATTTTTAAGTAAAAATGTTATTTAATAAATTAAAGCAAGTAATGTTTTCAATACTTTTTTTTTTATTATTATCTTCAAGGGAGCTTTCATTTCCAAAGTGGGGAGATGGTAAAAAAAAAGTACGGAAACCCTTGCTGTATATTTCGTTGGTTGTAGAAAATTTCCGTTTTACTCTAGTTTCAGATTTCTTTAAAGCGAATATTTAGGTGTTTATTTAATACAAAACGATTTAACGGTGGTCATTTTTTAAAGGGAGTCAAAAATCCTAGGCTGCGCCCAAGTCTGTACGATGTCAGATACTCGTTAAAGATCCCTATCGTAATTTTACCTGGGCAAATTTTAGGACTCTCACTGTAGCATCGTCCGTTTAGCTTTAGTAGCATAAAGTGACGTTAAAACATATAAACTAAAGTAAAACGGATAATATTTTGAAGGTAAAAGTTCGTTAATACGAATGAGATTAATTTAATTTTCAAAAACAACTGGATATCAATAATTATATACCGACGACCTTTTTCATAGTCTGATGATAATGTTGAAAGGTGCTTAAGAGCAGGTGTGGTTTCAACATGTTCATGTTAGCGGGTAAACGAAAGGATAATCCAGGACGATTAATGGGTCCACATTAACATATTTTCTCCAGTTTATTACGTTATCTTATCTTGTTATGGATCTAGCTGTTGGATGTTTAGCTCTGACGAAAATTATAATCAAGACATTTGCGCAGGCAAACTGACGTGAGGAGTGAGAATTCGAAAAATGGTTTCGTTCAAAATTCTTTATGTACTACAATCCGTGGCGTATTACAGTAAACCCTCATTATTACGAATTCGGATATAACGAACACCTCGATATAGCGAACCAAAATACTATCCCACAAAAATTACCATTATATTTCTCCTGAACCCCTCGTTATAGCGAAATCCCTCGGTTAGTGCGAACTACGAACTAAATTTGATGCCTCAGAATTATTATATTCTGTTATAACGAACTGCTAGAATTTTTATTAATTTTTTCTTTTTTTCCGGTATTAGGTACGTAGAATGAGCGCGGGAAGACGAAGTAGCTCCAGTTTCTAGAATTGAGGTGTTTTTTTACTCTTAACTAATCCGATTTCCTTTTGCTCTCTATCTGATTCCATTGACTTTTTTCTCAAAGCTAGCTCAGTTCTGTTTCGACTTCTGTATTATTCGAATCGGAGATAGTCGTTTATACTGTGTTTTTTTAATACACAATGAGTTCGTTGGTAAACGTGTGTCACAAACGTAAATCCTTATCGATTGAGGAAAAATTGAAAATTCTCCAGGATATTGAATCGAGAATTCTAGGTAAGAAAAGCATCGCAGAAAAATATGGAATTCCAAAATCAACATTGTCAACCATTATAAAAACCAAGATGAAATAGATTCAACCGCAGCCCAAGGATTAACTTCAGCATCAAATAAAGACTGTGCTCTGCGGCTCATGAATATTTAGAAAAAAATTGATAAATTGCTTTAAACAAAAGAGATCTCAAATACCAATCTCAGACCCTCTTATTAAAGCTAAGGCTAAAGAACTCTCAAGTGAACTTGGCAGGTAAATTAATGAATCTCGTTGTTTAATTAATATGTAGTTTATCTAAAAATAAATTACATACGCGCGTTTTAATTTAACTAGTTCTAATGAATGAATTTCCTTCTAAATATGATCATATTAGTGCGGCCATTGGCTAAAAAAAAGAAGAAAAAAATCTGGTGCGTGCGCGCAACACACAACTTTCACTTACCAACTTACTAAGATTAGAAATTGACGTGTTTTGCTAAATATCATTTTCCAAAGTCACACATTTTTCTACATTCATATCTTATTTTTGTTAATCGTTAAAACCGTTTTTGAGTAAATAAAAAAAACACGTGAAAATGATACAAAATTTATTAAGTAAAGTCCCCCCTCCGGTTGATCAATTTTGATGTAATGTTGGCTATCGCATCTTTGGCATATACGTACATCAAATACCCAGTTTGATCAAAATCGTTGAAACCGTTTTTGAGTAAATAAAAAAAAACACGTGAAAATGATACAAAATTTATTAAGTAAAGTCCCCCCTCCGGTTGATCAATTTTGATGAAATTTTTACAGTCATATCTCGGGCATATAAATAGATCAAATACTCAGTTTAATCAAAATCGTTAGAGCCGTTTTTGAGAAAATAAAAAAAACGTAAAAAGTTATTAAATAAAGTACCCCCTCCCATTGAGCAATTTTGATGAAATTTTTGCTGTCACATCGCGGGCATATACATACTCTAAATACCCAATTTCAGGTTCGCAGGGTTTATAGTTTTTGAGCTAGTCTGTTCACACACACACACACACACACACACACAGACACACACACACACAGACCATTTCGCGGGACTTGGTTAATTGGACTCAGGGGACCCCAAAACGTGTATTTCCGTTGAAAACCGGAAGTCGAAATTTTTCACGATCGCAATACTTCCACTTACTATATATTTCATATATAGGTAAGTGAAAGTAAAAAAGAATTCTCGGTTATAACGAATCTCGCTATAGCGAACTATGAATATCAAACCCCCTACCAGTTCGCTATATCGAGGGTTTACTGTAACACCACCGTGGATTCATTATGCCTAAAAAAGAAGAAGGATATATATGAAAAATCGAATAAACATTTCCCTGAGAAAAAAAAAAAAATATTCCGACAACTCATAAAACACGTTGAACCCACGCATGTAGAAGTACTATCTATATCAATATACGAAAATTTCCTGTAATGGTTGCATAAAATTTTAAATTTTAAACTAAACAGATCATTTAAAAAATAAATTTAATAGTTTGTTATGTAAATTTATTTGTTGTTTTCTAAACATATGTTATTGTCTGTTTAAATGATTAAATTGGTTCAAGTTAAATGCACGTATAAATGGAAAAAGTACTAATAAATTAATATAAGAATCTGAGTATTCCTAACTACCAGATTATTATTTTTTTTGTTATTTAAAGAAAAAATGTATTTAAATAACCAAAAAGGAATAATTTAATCTTTTGTTTTGTAAATTTATTTGTTTTTTGTTTTAACCCATTTCATCCCAATTTTTCAAAAAATTAATATTTCAGGTTTAAACTCAATACGCAATGAAATTAGCCCATTAATAGTGTAAGTGCTAAGTATCAACCCAAAAACATCACCTGGGGGGGGGTTTAGTCCCCCGCCCCAAAATAGGGGCAGTGGGAACGAAAGGGTACATGTCCATTATAAATTAATAATCATTTTTAAAAATTACTTTTATTCACAAACAACAAAAAGAACTTTATAATTTACATAGTAAAACACATTTGCATGATATGAAGTAGTATCTAAGAGATAAAACTAGGAATAAAAAATCTGGTGCGTGCGCGCAACACACAACTTTCACTTACCAACTTACTTAGATTAGAAATTAATGCGTTTTGTTAATTGCCACTTATCAAATGAACAGAACAGTTTAATTATAACGCATTGGTTTGTCATTAAAGACGTACGGCGCATGCGTGAGCTCAAGGTGTTTTATGAGTTGACGGAATATTTTTCTTTTTTTCTCCTGTATATGTTTACTTGATTCTCTTCATATATCATATTTAGCCGTTTCTTTATTTTAAACCGTGATGAGAGACAGTTAATTTCCCAACATAAACTAAAACAAAGGTTCTTTATAGAAAAACAAAAAAAGCCTCTCAGAACATTTTAATAATGAAGCCCCTCAGAACATTTTAATAATGATAAAGCTTACCTGATATTAAATAACAACTAATTTTCATTAAACATAACGAATTTGATAAAAATCGTTAAAGCCGTTTTTGAGATAATCGATCAAAAAGGTAAAAATTGGACAACATTTATTAAGTAAAGTCCCCCCTACTGTTGATCAATTTTGATGAAATTTTTACAGTCATATCTCGGGCATATAAATACATCAAATACCAAGTTTGATCAAAATCGTTAAAACCGTTATTGAGTAAATAAAAAAAACACGTGGAAATGATACAAAATTTATTAAGTAAAGTCCCCCCTCCGGTTAATAAATTTTGATGAATTTTTTACAGTCATATCTCGCGCATATAAATAGATCAAATACTCAGTTTAATCAAAATCGTTAGAGCAGTTTTTGAGAAAATCGAAAAAAACGTAAAAAGTTATTAAGTAAAGTACCCCCTCCCTTTGAGCAATTTTGATGAAATTTTTGCTGTCACATCGCGGGCATATACCTACACTAAATACCCAATTTCAGGTTCCCACGGTTTATAGTTTTTGAGCTAGTCTGTTCACACACACACACACACACACACAGACACACACACACACACAGACCATTTCGCGGGACTTGGTTATTTCGACTCAGGGGGTCCCAAAACGTGTATTTCCGTTGAAAACCGGAAGTCGAAATTTTTCACGATCGCAATACTTCCACTTACTATATATTTCATATATAGGTAAGTGAAAGTAAAAATTTCAAAGCAATTTCCATGACAACCAACATTACATTTTTTTGTTGTACATTTTTTACAACTGATCTGTTGTACAACACCTGATTCGGGTTGGACTTGAAATGAATATATGACCATGTCCTTCGAGCCTAACATCATTAGGAACTCTCTTCGAAACGCTGGTGTGAAGCCTCGGTCGTCTTGTTGGTGCTCGTTTTCTGCATTGCATTTTTTTTATTGGATGTTGACTCGGAATTTTGAAATATTTTCATCCAGCATCATTACTGGGCCACAAAAAAAGGTTGGTCAATAACTATCTTCTTTTTTTCACAGCAATCCACCTATTGGCCAGCTGGACGGGTTCGATGCCATGCTGAGTGGAAGATATAGTCACCACATTGTTGTCGTTTACTGGTATTTCTGACACTATGTCAAAAAGTAACAGGTATGTGCCGTATGGTTCGCACTGAACTACTGCACTACACCTTGTACCGAAATCTAATTGGTTTTCCATGGATGTGTTGCTTTGCCCCATGCCGACCGAAATAAGGCATCATTGCCTCATCGATGGCCAAATCACTTTTTGCTCAGGATCATATTTATAAAAGTTCAGACAGTTAACATTTAGGTGGATATCTGGCGCTTTAAGTACAGTGTTGCTCTAAATGCTTCACCACTAAGTTATTAGCGGATAGCTCCTTCAACTGTGAATATTCTCAAAAATAAAGTAACGGATAGATAAACGGACCCGGCCGATCCCACTGCCCCAAAAAATGGGCACCCAATAAAACCTATGATAAATCCCCTAAATTACAAATGTTTGATATACTGGGTATTATTAATGATAATTACATACATTGTTAAGTAATATTATAATCAGAAAACTAAAACAAAATAATCACTGCTCTTGAAAAAAAATTACTTTTTATTGCACTCCATGCTAATAATCCTTTGTTTAGTGGAAAACTATAAATCACATAAGGAATGTTATCCCGTGGCATTCACAACAATCGATACACTGTGGTTCCGATATAGTGTGAAACAAGTTTTAAATGCAAAAAATCGCTTACATTAAACTTAAAGCATGATTACATCACTGCCCCATTTTTGTGGCAGTGGGATAAAACGGGTTAAATATGTTATTGTCCTGTTTAAATTATTAAATGGGATCGAGTTAAATGCACAAGGTACAAATATCCGAGCATTCTTAACTACCAGATTATTATTTTTTTGTATTTCAAGAAAAGTGTATTTAAATTACCAAAAAGGATATTTTAAAAAATGATTTGATGATGATTTAAAATGATTTGTCTCCAAAGGAAAAAGAGCAAAATATACATGATTTATTAGATTGAAGAAAGGGAGTAAAAGGTTTAAGAAATTGTGTCTATTAAAATCAATTTAACTATAATTATCGGCTAACTGTATCATAATCCACTAAATAGAATTAATTTAATTAAATACGTTTCAACTAGCAATAATCCCACTTCAGTAGACCTTCATTGGTTACGATATTGCCTCTGCGCAGTGTTAATTTAATTAAATGTTTATATTTGTTATTGTTATTCTGCCCTAACCCAATTGAAAGTTACACGTACATATATATCAATAATTTTTCGAGCTGTTGGAAATTCGTTATATAAATATGCCATTTGAATCAGTGGCGGTCCCAGGGGGGGGGGGGATATTGGGGATCAATTCCCCCCCCCCCCCCGAAATTTCGACGAAAAAAAATTAGTGGGATGGATTAAAAAAATCTGGTGCGTGCGCGCAACACACAACTTTCACTTACCAACTTACTTAGATTAGAAATTGACGTGTTTTGCTAAATATCATTTCCCAAATTCACACATTTTTCTACATTCATATCTTATTTTTGTTAATCGTTAAAACCGTTTTTGAGTAAATAAAAAAAACACGTGAAAACGATACAAAATTTATTAAGTAAAGTCCCCCCTCCGGTTTATCAATTTTGATGAAATTTTAACAGTCATATCTCGGGCATGTACATACATCAAATACCCAGTTTGGTCAAAATCGTTAAAGCCGATTTAGAATAAATAAAAAAAAACTCGTGAAAATGATACAAAATTTATTAAGTAAAGTCCCCCCTCCGGTTTATCAATTTTTATGAAAATTTTACAGTCATATGTCGGACATCTAAATAGATCAAATACTCAGTTTAATCAAAATCGTTAGAGCCGTTTTTGAGAAAATCGAAAAAAGCTTAAAAAGTTATTAAATAAAGTACCCCCTCCCTTTGAGCAATTTTGATGAAATTTTCGCTGTCACATCGCGGGCATATACATACATTAAATACCTAATTTCAGGTTCGCACGGTTTATAGTTTTTGAGCTAGTCTGTTCACACACACACACACACACACACACACACACACACACACACACACACAGACCATTTCGCGGGACTTGGTTAATTGGACTCAGGGGACCCCAAAACGTGTATTTCCGTTGAAAACCGGAAGTCGAAATTTTTCACGATCGCAATACTTCCACTTACTATATATTTCATATATAGGTAAGTGAAAGTAAAAATTAATTACGCATCTAACTTTTACGAGTTTTCTAGGGAAGAGTAGTTTAATTTTGACTAGAATTTTTCATACAGAATTTTGTATATGAACTTAATGTATAAGCATAAGCAAATAAAGTGTGCTATTTTTACGCTGTTTTATTTCCTACCGACCAATCCCCCCCCCCTGAAATTTTTTTCTGGAACCGGTCCTGATTCGAATATAGGTACAGACTGTGAAGCTGCATCAGACCTAACCTAATAGAAGTAAGCAACGAATGGATTCCCCTCCAAAAATGTGGATAAAGCCGACATCGGATCTCGGGAACTCTCGGTTAACCCGAACTGAATCGTGGATATCGTGTAGGGCGTGATCGGAATACCTTGTTGTTTACTCACGCCGGCCGCCATCTTGGAGCTCCTCATCGGAAGTAATACCATTTTTTTAAAAATTATATAGGTAATTATAAAATCGGACACGGTGGTGTAATAATAAATAAGAACTTTTATTTAACAATAAAAAATGTTTGTGTATTTTCGAGAGTAAATAAATATGCTCATATTATTTAAAGCAGTTTGAAGTGTGAAAAAAATATGCTAAAAGATAATATTTAATTAAATAATTAGTTTATAAACTTTAGTTCCATAATAGATTCCTGAATGCAATATAAAGTAGTTTTAGGGGAACAATAATCCTCGGTTTCCAGAAAGGCATAAGAGACTAACTTTACAAGGGAACGCAAATACACCTAT
Source organism: Aelia acuminata (assembly GCA_911387785.2). Classification (NCBI taxonomy): domain Eukaryota; kingdom Metazoa; phylum Arthropoda; class Insecta; order Hemiptera; family Pentatomidae; genus Aelia; species Aelia acuminata. Next base: position 5,802,283 of record OU426984.1, on the reverse strand, counting down.
CGATTCACCTTCACGATATATGTATATATTTACAAAAAGCAACTCGCAGTAAAAAACAATCGAGCAGTAAAAAAAAAAAAACTTGATGAAATTTTTGGTCCCTCAATAACTATACTTCTCCATTTTTTCCAAGCCGGTATACCCCATCTTCTTTTACAGGTCCTAGAATACACCTCAATATTTTGCGTTCATAGCTGTCGAATTTAATTACTTTACCAAACTTTAAATTTCTAACAGCTTTTTATCAACATTTATATTGATACAATTTTCTATATTTTGGATTAAAAAATAAAAATTGATACAATGATTCATCTTATTTACGATGAATATACTTACAGTTTTTTTTTTTTATTAACGACTTTATTACAACGCGAGGTCATATGTCGTTTCCTAACAATCCATCCCGCCATTTTTTCCTGTCCTGACAGTCGTCTTCTTGCAATCCTCTTGCTGCCATAGCTTCCTGCAGTCCGTCCATCCACTTATTTTCAGGACGACCTCTCTTTCTTCTTTCACTTGGAATATGCTTCAGTAACCTCTTAGGCCACCGGTCGTCCGACATCCTCATGACGTGTCCGAACCAGCTCAGCTTTCTTGTTGCGATAGTATGAAGGATATTAATTGGTTCTTGGACTATTTCCCTTATGATATTATTCGGGACATGTTGGATTCGAGATATCCCACAGCTACGTCTCCAAAAATCCATTTCCATTGCAACAAGTTTTTTGGCTGAGGCTGTTGAAACAGTCCAGGTTTCAGAGGCATAAAGTACGGTACTGATTATAAAAGCGTAGAATATTCTTTTTTTGGTTTGAAGTTGGACATTCTTATTCCATAGAACAGAATTTAATATTTGGATAATCTTTCTACCTCTAATTACTTTTTCATCAATATCCATATTGCTGTTCCCCTTCGATAGCCACCTGCCCAGATATTTAAACTGTTCAGTTGGGGTCAAATCCCATTCTCCAACATTTATTGAGGAGTTCCCACTACTATTAAATGCCATATATTCCGTTTTACTTTTGCTGACTTCCAGCCCCCCTGCCGTATAGGCTTCTAGCAACTTCCTCATCATAAATGACGCATCTTCTTCATCGTTTGCAATAATGACCTGGTCATCAGCAAATTGTAAATTGTACAAAACACTTGGTACTTACAGTACCAATCAAAAGTTTAGACTCACCCTTAGATTTTGTAAAATAAATAAGTTACATTTTATTTATTGGACAACATAACAACTATAATTTTATTTTTCATTTATTTATAACTAGCTTTATATCTCGGTTTCGCCCTGGGAACTTGGAAAACAATTAGAAAAGCCGTGGGTCAAGAAAAGTTCGTTAGGACAGAAATGAGAATTTTTTTTTACTCCAACGGTTGATTTCGTAAAAATCGAATGTAAAGCAAGATCATAAAGATTTTTATAACAATAAGGAATATACCCTGAGATTGGCTAAAGTTATGCAATTTTAATATGGACAGGTGTTCGCACCTGGTATGAAAGAACCACTAAGCGACATTTTGAGAATTTAGGACATACTGTATGTATTTATATAAAGAACAAACAAAAAAACAAACAAACAGAATTTCATCTTTATTTATATAGATTTTATTCGAAACAATCATATAATTTTTGAAATTTTATCTCTTGCGTTACAATTATTTTTTAAACTTGAAGATTGTGAATTAAATACAAGTGAGTCTAAACTTTTGACTGGTACTGTATAATTACAAAATTTCGAAGTACCTGTGTAAATGCTTCCATCATTTGATTAAATTGTGCTTGATCCATTTTCTTGTTAAATACATTTTTTTAAAAGTGTTACTAGAATGCTAAATTACACAAAAAAAGGCTGATATTCACGTAATGTTAAAGAAAAAATCTAGTGCGTGCGCGCAACACACAACTTTCACTTACCAACTTACTTAGAATAGAAATTGAGGTGTTTTGCTAAACATCATTTCCCAAAATCACACATTTTTCTACATTCATATCTTATTTTTGTTAATCGTTAAAGCCGTTTTTGAGTAAATAAAAAAAAAAACCGTGAAAATGATACAAAATTTATTAAGTAAAGTCCCCCCTCCCGTAGATAAATTTTGATGAAATTTTTACAGTCATATCTCGGGCATATAAATACATCAAATACCAAGTTTGATCAAAATCGTTAAAACCGTTTTTGAGTAAATAAAAAAAACACGTGAAAATTATACAAAATTTATTAAGTAAAGTCCCCCCTCCAGTTGATCAATTGTGATGAAATGTTGGTTATCACATCTTTGGCATATAAATACATTAAATACCAAGTTTGATCAAAATCGTTAAAACCGTTTTTGAGTAAATAAAAAAAACATGTGAAAATGATACAAAATTTATTAAGTAAAGTCCCCCCTCCGGTTGATCAATTTTGATGAAATTTTTACAGTCATATTTCAGGCATATAAATAGATCAAATACTCAGTTTAATCAAAATCGTTAGAGCCGTTTTTGAGAAAATCGAAAAAAACGTAAAAAGTTATTAAATAAAGTACCCCCTCCCTTTGAGCAATTTTGATGAAATTTTCGCTGTCACATCGCGGGCATATACCTACACTAAATACCCAATTTCAGGTTCCCACGGTTTATAGTTTTTGAGCTAGTCTGTTCACACACAGACACACAGACACACACACACACACACACACACACACACACACACACACACACACACACACACACACACACACACACACACACAGACCATTTCGCGGGACTTGGTTATTTTGACTCAGGGGACCCCAAAACGTGTATTTCCGTTGAAAACCGGAAGTCGAAAATTTTCACGATCGCAATACTTCCACTTACTATATATTTCATATATAGGTAAGTGAAAGTAAAAAAGTGTCCTTTTGACGCAATATATCAGACTAAAAAGAGAACTGTGGGATGTCATTGCAGAACTTACATGTTCCTATCCTCGTCGCCACTGTTAAATTGTATCTCCGAATTTTTATAATTAATAACCAACAAAATAAAATTAATCATGTTTATTAGAAAGTGTTGAACACAACGAACTTAATACATATATCCAAAGAATTGAACATCTGTATCATTAATCGAAAAACATAATTATAGGAAGGTTACAACCAAACAGACACGAAACAGTGAATCTTTTAAGTGATTTGTAGCAGTGTTGTCCATATATGTATATCAATTTTGTTGTTTTATCAATTTCTTCTTTTTCAAAGTTCTTTATACCAAATGACATTCTATGTATAATATATTATTTTCAGTAGAAAATAACTAGTTAAATATTAATATCAAATATAGTATATAAGTTATAAATATTTTTTCTGAATTTGTTCTACCAAATGGCAACATTGTGAATAATATTTTAAAAATATAAAAAATCATCTGTATAAATTAATCTTGAAAAATACCTGTTGTAAACACGTAGAATTGTTAATTTTATATGGAATAAATAAAATAGTAATTGCAATATATGTTTTGTTCCTTGGTGTTATCAGAATTCATCGATTGGTGCTATTAAATGTACCAAAGATTAAATAAAATTCATTAAATTATCTTTCCTTTTTGATTCTACATAAATAATTCTAATAATAAACAAAAAATATATATATAAACAAGCGGGATGGAAGACATACTACCCGAGTAGGGTTGGCCAGCCTGTTAGATCTGGAAGGCAGGGGGAGGGTGGCAGTTAAGCAGTCAGTGAGTGGTGAGACGCGGCGGAGGGAGGTTGCGTCATCATGGTTCTCTCCGGATGTCGTGTTGTCGCCGCAGAGACCAAGTCACATCAACATCGTCAGCTTAGCAGGAGTCCTATATCAGGTCAGTCTAATGTATGAAACATCATATGTATAAGTCAGCAACCCGTTTTGCAATGAAACAAAATTATCATAACTACAATCTTATTTTCGTTGTTAGATAAAATGTGATACTCAAGTAAAGTTATTTAACAGAATTCTATTATGTTAATGTAGTACCATCCAGATAAAAACCTCATGTCTGTAAATTTCATTCAATTAAAATCTAATCAACGGAAGTAGAGGCTCCCCTTTGATTACCGGCACACAGTCATTGTCGACTCATATCTGTTCCTCGGAAGTATACAACACAATCAACATTTTTTATTGAATTAAATGTAACACTATAGATTCTGATGTCATGATAAATACTTGTAATTACTTTTAAACGTCATTAACAGTGTGAAAAACGTTCATTGAGCTATAACTATATGTAAGGAATGAAACGGTAGGGTAATCAATAGTCAGTATTTCAAAATAAAAAAAGTTTAACTGAAAAACCAGACTATTAATTGTCCTATCGTAAAGAAAAACAGTTGACTATTGCACACCTGTAAAGAAAAAGCATATTTAACTAGGTATTTACAACGGTATTAAAATCAATGGAGTTAAATTTAATTCAAAAAAGAATGGACGTGTTTACATCCGGGGACACTGACTCAATATGACATGAATATATTTAACCTTTATTACAAATCGAATATGTTTTTATAGTCATTTATAAATTCAACTAAGCTTCTTTAACCTTCTTTTCGGTTTTGAAAAGTCAAAAATTCAGTGTATCGCCAGTTTAAAATAAAATTATCCACATATCTCCTTTGGATATTATTTTATTATATATTGGTTTGGCTAAAGAAGAAATTAGCATGAGGTGCTTCGACGAATTTATTCGTTTTTAATAAAATTATAGATATGTAATTCAATAATAGAATTTACATATTTAATTTTAAAGATTTCCTTGGTAACACCATTCAGTTTCCTTGGAAACACTCATTTCACATGCATCATGACATGAATGTTTGTTTACATAATGCAATTGAACAATCAATGCATTAATTTTTTTTTTCGGATTTTTATCCACAACCTGTTTTACTTTTTATATTTTGTATTTTTTCCCCCTAAAATCCCTAGCTCACTATAAATATTGTTTAGATATATATTTCTAATTTTATTCCTCGAAATTTATTTTTATCTACAAAATTTCTTTTTTAACACGTTTTAGTCAATAATCAAAACCCTTAGTTCATATGTAGCCATTTTTATTACTTATTATGAATTGATTATTTCGGATAAACAAAACGAAGTTTCTTTGCTAAATAACTATTGCAATGATTCCAAAACAATGATTTAACGTAATTAAATTCTTTTTTTTTTAACGTCTCTTTATGATCTACTGTGGAAGTCCTAAATTTTGCCTATCCAGGGTTAGTAAGGTTGGGCATCTTTAACGAGTACCTGACATCGTACAGGCTCCTGGCCTCTATTTTATGTAGGAAGGCATAGCCAAGCCGGGACACGAACCCGCGACCTAAGTATTGTGGCCTGCTATGCTAACCACTGGTGACCACTTTTTAATGTTCATAATGAGTTAACGAGGTAATTATTTTCGTGTAAAATATAAGTGAAGAAATCAAAGGCCATCAATTTAATGTCATTAAATTTAGGTACCATTTCTCATGTTAAAAAAAATATTTATTTTTTAAATTTTATTTAAATATTTATTTCCAAAGTAGGTACTTCCTTTCTAATTTAAAATTTCCTGGATTTTTGAAGGGATTTGAACTAATCTTGTTCGTTTAAGGCCACTTTATGCCACTTAGGCTACATACTGTGGGACTCCTAAATTTTGTATAGTTAGGATAGGGATCTTTCACGATTAACTGGCATCGCACAGGCTCGGGACCTTCATTTTACGTCCTATCCAAGGATGCCATCCTTTAAATCCCTTTAAAAAATCCTAGGGCCACCTCTGGACGCGTATCCGCGACCTTTAGCATTATAGGTTGCTATGCTAACCACTACACCCCAGCTGACCCCCGAACCAACCTTAAACCCCTTATTGAGTTCTAAATATAATCTGAGTTATATATAATTAATCTAGCAATTAAATAATACTTTCTTAAAAAAAAAATGTCATTTTTTTGTGTTCTATTCATAGATATAAAAACTTATCTATAGTTTTATGGAAACATGATTATTCTCGTCGATTTTCTTTTTTTTTTTTTTTTTTTAATTTTGAATGATTTAATACTTAAGGTGAATTATAAGATAGAAGAAAAATTTGCTTTCGATTAAGTACTAATATCAGTTAATAAATTTTAAGTAAGATTAATACAAAACTGTACTTGGATACTTTAACAGTAGTACTAGAGTGCTTTGAATGCATAATATATTTTACAGTCTAGTTCCGTTGTCGGTTATAAAAAACAAAAACAAAACAAAGGAAGGATGTTGGAGCGAGAGGTTTTTATAAATCCGTTGAATTGAATTAAATTGCCTAATGCTTTTTCTTCTTGTCACTTCTCGCTTGTCTTTTTAGATGAAATTAATTTTATTTTTTCTCAACTTGTAATAAGATATTTCTTCTTTTTATTCAAAAGATATATTCTATTTTATTTATTTATCCTATTTTATTTTAAGCATATACTGCGTTGTGTCTAAGTGCTGTCCAATTTATACATCATAAATATATATGATGTATAAATTAGACATATTTCTAATCTCAACCTATTTCTATAAACGAATAAAAAAAAATATATAAAAAAAGTATATACAATCTCCCCCATTGTAAACAAATAATGGATAAACAAAAAGTTTTTTAAGGACCTTTGTTTCCCTTGGACCAATATAAACATCGCTTCCTCCGTGAACGGATGGTTATGTCTTCGAAGAAGAATGTTCGGTAACAGTTAAGAGGGTTTATATTTAAAACAAACTGGCATTTTCAAAGCAATGCTAACTCTCGCATTATTTATTTATAACAAAAGAAAATAAAAATAATGAAGATTCTGAACGATATTTCTCAGTAGAAGGGGGCGAGGGAGGGCAGCATTCCTTATCTTGATTTCCATTCGCGATATATTAACAAAAAAAAAATCGATTATTGATTATTATTTTACTGTGGTAGAATATTAAAGATAACAAGATAACCTGCCCAGCCTGATTCGAACTCGCGACCTTGAGAACACTGTCAATGTTATCAATGAGCTACTTCGCTCCTTATAAGGTATATGAGCCATTTATTTTGAAAGTGAAGTCTAAAAATATGCGTATAGGCGGGCGCAATCGACTATAGGGTGCGCTAGTAGTTTTGCAAAATGTCGGAAAGAACGGAGACAGACATAGTTGATGTGATAGAGATAATTGGTAATTTTAAAAGACCATTAATTGAAGGACAGGCTATCCTTGATGCAAAACACATAATAACATGTGGAATAATATCTAAAAGTAAAAAAACAGTTATTTTACAAGCCTTGTGCCTTCAAACTATCAATCTTAAAGGACTGCTTCCACTCAAATAAAAATGGAAATCAAATTTATTAATAATAATAAGCTATTTTCTTGTAATTGTACGTGTATAACTGGTAGTTCTGGTAAATGCAAACTCATCATTGTAACTTTACTCTAAGTTTTTTGGTTAGTAATAACATTAATTACCTATTCATACAATCAGTGTAATGGCAGCTGTAATTTTCATGACAGCTTAGTTTCTTTGTCATATTATTTATTTATATGTCAAAACTTTCAGGCATCACATTGAAAACTTGGAACAATTAAGCACAACGGATGTAATACAAAAATGGGGAAAATTAAAAAAGAAAAACAAATCTATGACACTATGGTCCCAATGTTATTTGCATAAAACTAGTATTTTGGAATAATAAAATGTCAAATACTAATATTTACCTGAATAAATATAGTCGCTTTCTTTAAAATGAAGACTACATATCGTCATATGTTTCGAAACAGGCTTATCTATTCTTAATTTTACAATCCACCCTTTAAGAAGCTTTTTATTTTTTGGAAATAAATGGAATTACACGTCTTTTGATTTTCTAATTGAACACTGAGGGACCGAGCAATACCTATTAAACATTTTTCAAATAATTGTTTGCTCAATCGGGTTTTAATTATGGAAAAATAAATTAAAAACGCCAAACAACCCTATGAATCCCAGGTAATGCCCGGCTTCTATCCCCGTTTCTCTAGTTCCTCAAAGAAGCAGCACCTTCGCTTGCGCTCGCCTATAGGATGTTAGTGAGTCATACTTCTTAAGTGTATCTAAGAGTGTTATATTTATAGTTCCAATAAAAATAGTGGCAATTATTTGAATGGAGTTTGGCCACTTTCAAAATTAACAATATAAATGCGCAAAAATGTAATATGAGCACGGAGTACTGATAAAGAGTAATCGACACCTTGATTACTGAATTTATCCTAACTACTCAACCTATTTTTACTCTGAGTACTCCGGTAATCAAGTACAGCATGTATGTTGAGTACAAGAGAAAATTTCTTCCTCACTAGAGTAACTTTTTATGTTTTATGTAATATTATTTTTAAATTTTAAGGATATTCAATACAAATTGGAAAGTGGGGTTCATGGGGGGGGGGGGGGGGGGCGCTCGCTTTACAAATAATTTAGCATTTACGGAATGGTTTGTCAGATAAAATGTTCGAAGAACGGGTTACTCTAAAAACGAATATATTTTTTTAAAATATATCATTAAAATGTAATTTAGTATGAATCTTTTTCGATACTATTAATTTCCAAATTATTTGTAAAGCGAGCGCGAAATTAAAAATATTACTACCTGTACCACTACAACCCATAAAGGGTCTTGGGTGCAGTACTATGTAAGGAAGAGTACTGTTTCTTGGTCAGCGGTCGTGCAAGGAGGTGATTTCACCGTGATCACGCTCAACCGCCAGGTTCTTTCCCCTTAATTTTTCAATTAAGGGTACCCACTTTATAGAGGCTGGGTTTGCCCGAGGAGGGTCTCTCGGCCCACGAGACGAACTGTGGCGAATAATAAAGGTATCATAAGCCATGTCAGATTCGAACTCGAAAAATATTACTACACAAAACATAAAAATTTTCTCTGATGTGGAAATTTTTTTCTCTTGTACTCATCTTAGATGCTGCACTTGATTACCGGAGTACTCTGAGTAAAAATAAGTTGAGTACTTTCGATAAATTCAGTAATCAAGCTGTTGATTACTCCTTATCAGTAATCTGTATTCATATTACATTTTTGCCCATCTCTAATTACAACCAGATTCATTATAAAATTTTAAGGTGCCCAAGTCCATTCGTCATAATTTAAAATACTTCAAATTGAAAAAAAAAAAATCTGGTGCGTGCGCGCAACACACAACTTTCACTTACCAGCTTACTTAGATTAGAAATTGTCGTGTTTTGCTAAATATCATTTCCCAAAGTCAAACATTTTTCTACATTCATATCTTATTTTTGTTAATCGTTAAAGCCGTTTTTGAGTAAATAAAAAACCCCGTGAAAATGATACAAAATTTATTTAGTAAAGCCCCCCCTTCGGTTGATCAATTTTGATGAAATGTTGGCTATCACATATTTGGCATATACATACATCAAATACCCAGTTTGATCAAAATCTTTAAAGCCGTTTTTGAGTAAATAAAAAAAACACGTGAAAATTATATAAAATGTATTAAGTGAAGTCCCCCTTCCGGTTGATCAATTTTGATGAAATTTTTACAGTCATATCTCGGGCATATACATACATCAAATACCCAGTTTGATCAAAATCGTTAAAGCCGATTTTGAGTAAATAAAAAAAACACGTGAAAATGATACAAAATTTATTGAGTAAAGTCCCCCCTCCGGTTAATCAATTTTGATGAAATTCACACAGTCATATCTCAGGCATATTAATACATCAAATACTCAGTTTAATCAAAATCGTTAGAGCCGTTTTTGAGAAAATCGAAAAAAACCTAAAAAGTTATTAAATAAAGTACCCCCTCCCTTTGAGCAATTTTGATGAAATTTTTGCTGTCACATCGCGGGCATATACCTACACTAAATACCCAATTTCAGGTTCGCACGGTTTATAGTTCTTGAGCTAAGTCTATAGACACAGACACAGACACAGACACAGACCATTTCACGGGACTTGGTCATTTCGACTCAGGGGACCCCAAAACGTGTATTTCCGTTGAAAACCGGAAGTCGAAATTTTTCACGATCGCAATACTTCCACTTACTATATATTACATATATAGGTAAGTGAAAGTAAAAAAACATTACTGAATTTATTTTACATATTTTTAAAACACCTTTAATATGGTCATGAACGTGATTTTTCCTTTCCTCTGATAGTTTTCTTGATGATCCGACCATCATCCCACGTAAATCATTGCCTACATTTACTGAGTTAAATACTCTTTAAGCGTCCTTCACTTATTTTAAAAGTATTCATAAAGGATTTTTTAGAGACGGGAACTTTTCCGTTTTTAGAATTTAATAAAATATTTTTTCCTATTTTATTTCAATGGATGACCGTATATATTTTAGTTTCTATTTTGGTTGTATATATTTATTTTATATTTTGGTTGTATATATTTTAGTTTATATTTTTCGTTTCTAATTATTATTCTTTATCTTGTGTGAATGTATCCTTTCAGCACTAATATTAAATGCCCTTAAGTTTGGCACATTGTATTATTTCTTTATCAATAAAAATTAAAAAATAAAAAATTTAATAAATACCTATAACTCCAATTTCTTCTTGGCGAACCTTTGTTGGACGTCTTCGTTCCATAATTTTTCGCTCGACAGCTTCGTAAAGCAATACATTTTATTTGCTGAAATTTTGCTGAAATCTCCCAAACCCCAAAACTTCTCCAAAATATTCTTTATTTCTTCTTCATCGTAATTTCTTGTGCAAGCATTCCGACAACGGCAATCGTTATTTTCGAAAAAAGAAATCTGGTACAATTTCCGGTTTCATTGAATCTTTGGCACTTTTTGGATGTATGATTCATCAATCGTTTCTCCATTTTTATTCGTATCTTCATCCTCTGAAGACGAATATTGTTCTATAATTCTGTTTCTTTTTCAATTTTTATTTTTTTTGTTTTTTTTAAATCATTACTTGCTATTTCTTTTCACTATTGAACGCACTGGTGATTCAACTAACACAATTGTCCAAAAACGTAGGTTAACTTGTAAATACTAATTTATTAAAATTACCTTCACTACTATAGCAAATATCTTGATTTAAGTATAAATGGAGTTAAGCCACTTTCAAACTTCACGTTTTGATTTTTGAACTAACTCTGAAAACTTATGTGTTAAGAATTATCGTATTTGCTCGCATTATAAGCAACCTGATTAATAACTTAAAGTTGTGCATGTTATTTATCAGTAATGTTTATTTAACGTGTAGAGGTTAGAGATAGTCAACTGTTAATCTTTACGATTGGTGAAATGATGGTCAGGATATGCAGTTTGAAAAAAAAATTTATTTTCGAAAGCCAACGTTTGGATCCAACTTGTGAATCTTCATCAGGGCTAAAACAAAACAAATATATGAGCATCTATGCTAGAGGATGACAATAAATGAATGAATGAATAATAATTTAGTCCTGATGAAGATTCACAACTTGAATCAAAACGTTGGCTTTCCAAAATATTTTTACTTTTACTTACCTATGTATGAAATATACAGTAAGTGGAAGTATTGCGATCGTGAAAATTTTCGACTTCCCGTTTTCAACGGAAATACACGTTTTGGGGTCCCCTGAGTCAAAATAACCAAAATAACCAATAAATAACCAACTGAACCAAAATAACCGCGAAATGGTCTGTGTGTGTGTGTGAACAGACTAGCTCAAAAACTATAAACCGTGCGAACCTGAAATTGGGTATTTTAGAGTATGTATGAGCCCGCGATGTGACAGCAAAAATTTCATGAAATTTGCTCAAAGGGAGGGGGTACTTTATTTAATAACTTTTTAAGTTTTTTTCGATTTTCTCAAAAACGGCTCTAACGATTTTGATTAAACTGAGTGTTTGATCTATTTATATGCTCGAGATATGACTGTAAAAATTTCATCAAAATTGATCAACTGGAGGGGGGACTTTACTTAATAAATTTTGTATCATTTTCACGTGTTTTTTTTATTTACTGAAAAACGGTTTTAACAAATTTGATCAAACTTGGTATTTGATGTACTTATATGCTCGAGATATGACTAAAAATTTCATCAAAATTGATCTACAGGAGGGGGGACTTTACTTAATAAATTTTGTATCATTTTCACGGTTTTTTTTTATTTACTCAAAAACGGCTTTAACGATTAAAAAAAATAAGATATGAATGTAGAAAAATGTGTGACTTTAGGAAATGATAATTAGCAAAACACGTCAATTTCTAATCTAAGTAAGTTGGTAAGTGAAAGTTGTGTGTTGCGCGCACGCACCAAATTTTTTTTTTTCAAACTGCAAATCCTGACCATCATTTATTTAACATGGTTTAACCAGAAAAAAAATCAAAAAATGGAGTTAGGCCACTTTCGAAATAAACGGATCATATATCCCCGGTATATATATATATATATATAATCTGCGTAATGTAGTTGCGCATGTAGTCATTAGATTTTTCTCGATCAGTATCGACTTACGACTCCTATCGATACGACTTAGCTATCGATATGAACTTGAAGAACGGCCCAAGTTGGGTTAATCATACTTAGAAGTTAGTTATGGGGTATAGGAGCGGCCTACTCGTAGCTAAGTGTATTGGGTAGTTAGTTAGCGATGTGCTGGGGATGAACAGGTTCTACTCACGGCAGGGTATCCTTGAAGCTGCCCCGCCCCCACCTGTCGGGTATTTCCGTCCTCCTTAATTAATTATTTTATCTTGTAGTTTTCTTCATTATTTACTAGTTGCTCCATGCGAATTATTTGCTTACCTTATTGAAATTATTAGTTAATATTGTGAGTTAGCAATAATTAACACTTAATGTTGGTTTAAATAGTTTTTATTAGACGAAAATAATAATCAACAGTGTCAGACAAACAATAATACTCAAATAATTTACTAGGTTACAAAAAGTATCAACTTGTAACTGCACAGTAATATAAAAGAAATCATTTGATTTGATCTAGCGTCTAGAAGATCCTCGAACTGTCACGAACATGTACTAGAACAGTTTGTTCCGACAAAAAGTCTAGAACTCTTTTAAATCATATGTTTTGTGTTTCACGTTACAATTATTATTATTACTAGCTAGGGTGCCCGGCTTCGCTCCGGTAGTTTTAATAACAGAAAAACTTTAAAATTAAAGGAAATATAGAACAAAATTAGCACTTTCTTGAAACTTTTAACATCGTATCAACATTAAGATTCGAGATCTGCAGAGTCCACCCAAATAAGGAACCCTATATACTTTAAAGGGGGTTGAAAATGGTGAATGAACAATTAATTTTGCTGCAACTTTGTCGAGTCATGCATCTTTTCTGTGATTCTGAATTTTATAAGCCCATTCCAAGCAGTCAGCAGATAATAAGTTATTAGATTATGGTTGAAAAATATATTAGTAAAAAAATGATATTTCGATTACAACTTAAGCCCCGACTACTGTGATGGTCCTATTAGATCCAGAAGTTTAGAAACTACGGAAGATTCATAGAAACTTTCTTTCAGTTCAATCTCCCATAAGATATCCCCCCCCCCCCGTTATTTGGCCGGACACTGCACCTACTATTACAAAGTGAAAACCAAAATATCATGAGGGCACAATTTTTTCTTCATATTTCTTTTTATCCTGAACTCTGAGGTGTGATAAAATCTTATTGAAAAAATGCTGTGAATGGAGTTAGTCATATTGTCAACTGGAATGCTCATCATACATAGTAATAAAACAATTTTTCATAATTTCATACAATAAGAACACTTCAAACATTTTATTTTCGATTTATAATCAGTCAATTCAGCTCTCCTTTTGTGTTTTATGTCTTTTTTTATTCGCTCACTGTACTACTCAAAAATGTTCACTCATATTGCATTAAATTTACTTAAGTAGGTATATATTATATATTGATTAAATATAATATGTTAATCAATTAACCTTCTTATGAGAAAATTAATTTTGTAAGGTATCCAGTCGGTTTTCTAATTGATATGTAAAATCATTATTTTATTTTGAAAGAAAAGGTGAAACTAATTATTTTCGCTTGATTTTTTAGTAATTTAAAAAGAACAGCTGAACAAATACGTAACCTTTACAAATTGAACGGAACGAATGAACAATAAACATCGAGTGAAACGCACCCTAGCGCTTCCTGGTAGCCTGGAGCTCGAACTAAATTTTTCATTCATAAACTCGTATCTCACTCTCAGAGAGGCTAATTAAATGGTGCGAGAGGCTAAAAATTCCAGTCCTTTTCTCTTCAATTTTACACTCTTAAGAGAAAAACGGAAACCTTCTTCTCCGTAAGGGGTCATATGGCTAAACGAAGACATAACTTCCTTAGTCCTACGTGGAATCGTTTCTGAGCCTTTTCGGGACGCACATTGTACACTTTGCTTTATAATATATATTGATTATTATTATTATATTGGCACAACTCGTCGACGACTCCTGGCCTCCTCCACCAGCTTCCTCCAGTCGTCCCTGCTCTGTGCCCTTGCCATCCAGCTCCTGACTCCCGGGATATCTCTAGCGTCTTCCGCCACCCCATCAGACCACCTGAGTTTCGGTCTCAGGTGCCATGGAGGGTTTCAGTTAATAACTTTTTAGGTATTGACTGTTGTTCCTTCTAGCCACGTGTTAGCCCATCGCAACCTTCCCAGCTTCATTATCAGAACAATATCTCTTTAATTTAAAGTTGAATAAATTTCGTTGTTCGTCCACCTTCTCCAGTTTCCGTCGATATGGACTCCTCCGAAGATCCTACGAAGATTTTTCCTTTCGAAGACTAAGAGGTCTTGTTCCCTTCTTTTGCTTATGGTCCATGTTTCTGATCCATAGAATAGCACTGGGCGGATTAATGTCTTGTACAGATGAAGCTTGGTCGTCTGCCGTGATAAGAGGCAGGAGGTGAATTCCTTGTGGATTCCGAAGTAGCACTTGTTGGCCATCAATATTCTTCTTCTCACTTGAGCCGCAGGTGATTTATCTTGAGGAACCAGTGACCCCAAATATGTGAACTAGTTGAACAAATATTCTCTAAGTTGAAGGAGTTTCATCTGGGATTGAGGCTCACTCGTTGTCCCAAGCCCTCAGAAGGTCCTCGTCGCTTGAAAGACGTTTTCCTTTCAGCCTCATTTTCACTTGTGGGAGCAGCGCAAAGTCATAGGGAGCAAGGTCTGGACTGTAAGGAGGGTGCTCAAGAAGTTTCAGCCCAGTAGTGGCCAAATACTCGGTGCAGGCTCTGGCACTGTGAGCTGGTGCGTTGTCATGGTCGAGGTACCAAGTGTCCATTCTTGAATTCGGTCTCAGGTTTTTTATAGACTCAATGACTTTACGCAGGCACTGACTGTCTTCTGTGTCTCCAAAACAACACGCTCTACAATTCCACTTGATCTAGAAAAAACAGCGATTATTTTTACTTTCACTTACCTATATATGAAATATATAGTAAGTGGAAGTATTGCGATCGTGAAAAATTTCGACTTCCGGTTTTCAACGGAAATACACGTTTTGGGGTCCCCTGAGTCCAATTAACCAAGTCCCGCGAAATGGTCTGTGTGTGTGTGAACAGACTAGCTCAAGAACTATAAACCGTGCGAACCTGAAATTGGGTATTTAGTGTATGTATATGCTCGCGATGTGACAGCAAAAATTTCATCAAAATTGGTCAAAGGGAGAGGGTACTTTATTTAATAACTTTTTAAGTTTTTTTCGATTTTCTCAAAAACGGCTCTAACGATTTTGATTAAACTGAGTATTTGATCTATTTATATGCCCGAGCTATGACTGTAAACATTTCATCAAAATTGATCAACCGGAGGGGGGACTTTATTTAATAAAGTTTGTATCATTTTTACATGTTTTTTTTTTTATTTACTCAAAAACGGTTTTAACGATTTTGATCAAACTGGGTATCTGATGTATGTATATGCCAAAGATACGACAGCCAACATTACATCAAAATTGGTCAAACGGAGCGGGCACCTTATTTCTTAATTTTTTTCCAATTTTTACCTTTTTTTTCGATGATCTCAAAAACGGCTTTAACGATTTTTATCAAATTCGCCATGTTTAATGAAAATTAGGTGTTCTATAATATTAAGTAAGCTTTATCATTATTAAAATGTTTTGAGGGGGCTTTTGGGGGGGGGGCTGGGGCCTTTTTACTTTCACTTACCTATATATGAAATATATAGTAAGTGGAAGTATTGCGATCGTGAAAATTTTCGACTTCCGGTTTTCAACGGAAATACACGTTTTGGGGTCCCCTGAGTCCAAATGACCAAGTCCCGCGAAATGGTCTGTGTGTGTGTGTCTGTGTGTGTGTCTGTGTGTGTGTGTGAACAGACAAGCTCAAAAACTATAAACCGTGCGAACCTGAAATTGGGTATTTAGAGTATGTATATGCCCGCGATGTGACAGCAAAAATTTCATCAAATTTGCTCAAAGGGCAATTGTCCAGGGCATGTCCTTTAATGAAAAACCAATGCGTTATTATTACCTATAGATGTTCTGTTCATTTGAGAAGTGGCAATTAACAAAACGCATTAAGTTCTAATCTAAGTAAGTTGGTAAGTGAAAGTTGTGTGTTGCGCGCACGCACCAGATTTTTTTTTTTGTGTCCTATAAAGTACCTATGTTTTTGTTTATATGGAGAAATTAACTGTCTCTCGTAATGCCTAAAAATAAGAAATGGCTATATATGAGATATGATAAAAATAAAGAAAACATAAATAGGAGAAAAAAAGAAAAATATTCAGTCAACTCATAAAACTCGTTGAGCCCACGCATGCGGAGTACGCCTTTAATGACAGACCATTGTTCATAATTAAAGCCGTTCTGTTCATTTGAGAAGTGGCAATTAACAAAACGCATTAGTTCCTAATCTACGTAAGTTGGTAAGTGAAAGTTGTGTGTTGCGCGCACCCACCAGATTTTTTTTTTTTTTTTACCGATCCAGATTTTCTGACAGTTACAGGTGTATCCTCATCGTCAAGTACCCTAACTTTCTTTTGAGCCTTGGTCGGCACATCATAATAGTATAGCCAAGTTTCGTCACCCGTCACGATGCTGTTCACATATGTAGAATGTCCCTTATCAAATAGTTTCAGCACCAAGTCACATGATGTGTCATTTACTCTTCCTACTATGGGGCACCCAAGGACTGAGTATAATCTAAATAATTTAATACTGAACTTAAATATTTGCTTAAGTTTTTCTCACTTAAGACGGTTGTCTGTGATAATTTCACCCTACATTTCGTCACCGAGCTGGATTTTAGAGGTTAAATTTATAAATTGTTGGGCTTTAAATTCAAAGCGCTTAGTGGATTAAATTGAATTAGGCAAACCAAAGGATTTTCTATTTATTAATATGTAAAAACAAACGAAGAAATAAACGATTAATTGATATTTAAACCATTACTTGATATTTGAAAGGTAAATCGAATCTAACCATGTTTATTAATCCTCTTCTTAAATTAAGTAACAAGATACCCATTTTTGTGTTCCATAACCAGCCTTTTTAAACTTTAAACTTGAATTCTAATTGTAGCCACAATGTTTGTAGAAGTTTTTTTTTCATCTGTATTTAAAATCTATACGCCCTAACATTTTTTATTGGATTATGAGGATAGGTTACCTACCAGCAACTTTGGAAAAGTTAGCATTTTACACGTCATTATTTTTATTGGAATGGCTTACGACCGATCAATGGAATGCCACTTCGCGAAATCCACGAGCATTTATTACTTGTGCGGGAGGTTCAGTTTCTGCTGACTGAGTAGTGCCCACAAGCGCAGGGCTTGCTTGCACTGTCTCTTCACGATAGGAATAATACGAGAATGATTGCTCATAATGAAAAGGAAATGTATTTATTATCATGTTAAACAACGATTCTCTAATTACGGGGGGGGGGGGGTCACCTATGACGGTGTAGTGTAGTTAGCATGGTACCTTAAATACTTGGCGGTTTAATTTCCTGCGGTGGCCCTAGGATTTTTTAATGGGAATAAAAAATCCTTGGCTATGCCGTACCTAGGATAGATCGTAAAATGGAGGTCACGAGGCTGTACGATATCAGTTACTCGTTAAAGAATCCTAATTATACCTGGATAGGCAAAATTTAGGACTCCCACTGTAGCATTGTCCGATTAGCCTTAGTGACATAAAGTGACTTTAAACAAACAAAATACGGGCAAATTTAATCTTGTAAAATGTCCAATTATAAGTTCCAAAGTAAAAATAAAATAAAATAAAATTCTAGCAATTTTTACAAAATAATGGTTTAAGAGAACGCGTCGTTTCTGAAATGAAACTTCCGAAAATCACAGATTTTGGTATAGTAATTTCACATTTTCTGGCTTGGCAATTACGTATTACACTTCTTACTCAAATGCAAGACGATGCTGCTGTGGCATTCTTCAATTTTGCCTCTCCTGGTATACTTAGGATAGGGGATCTTTAACCAGTACCTGGCATCGTACAGGCTCGGGACCATCTTACATCCCCCCCCCCAAGGGGCAAGGAATTTTTAACCCCCTTAAAAATTTCTAGTGCCTCCTTCCTACCTGGCAGGATGCGAACCGGCAACCTTTAGTGTTGTAACCAGGTATGCTATGCCTAGCCATTAAACTACAGGTGACACCATCTCCTAGTTGTTTTTCTAAGCTTCGATTTTTCTACAAGATCCGTATCAGGGGGGGAAGTATGAAAGTTTATCGTGACAGAAGGTAAATATTCCCTCGCTGACTTATTGGAGAGAGAGGCGTGAAGTTTAATAAAGCTCTATTGGGGCGATAACGAAATGAAGCGGAGGTCGCTGATTGGTGGATATTGTGGCGGGAGCTAAGTTGATTGGCTCTCGGTCGAGATGAGGCCCCCCTCAAAGTGAATATACTCTGCTGATGAGGCCAGGGCCGTATGTCATGTCCTGCATCATCAACTTCATTACCACTTCTCACGTTTATACAACAAATATATGAAGTAACTAATATCAGGGTATATAATATATAAATAATATCTATAAATATTAAATAAAATATTTATACGTGCTATATTTTGTATAAATTGCTATTACTTACAGGCTCCAAGAGAACATACAATATTTTAAAAAGATTAGAATAATTTCAAAAATTATTCATTTTTTAGGAAGAGTAATTTTTTACTTTCACTTACCTATATATGAAATATATAGTAAGTGGAAGTATTGCGATCGTGAAAAATTACGACTTCCGGTTTTCAACGGAAATACACGTTTTGGGGTCCCCTGAGTGTGTGCGTGCGTGCGTGCGTGCGTGTGTGTGTGTGTGCGTGCGTGCGTGCGTGTGTGTGCGTGCGTGCGTGTGCGTGCGTGCATGTGTGTGTGTGTGTGTGAACATAGTAGCTCAAAAACTATAAACCGTGCGAACCTGAAATTTGGTATTTAGTTTAGTTATATGCCCGCGATGTGACAGCGAAAATTTCATCAAAATCGCTCAAAGGGAGGGGGTACTTTATGTTATAACTTTTTACGTTTTTTTCGATTTCCTCAAAAACGGCTCTAACGATTTTGATTAATCTGAGTATTTGATGTATTAATATGCCTGAGATATGACTGTAAAAATTTCATTAAAATTGATTAACCAGAGGGAGGACTTTACTTAATAAATTTTGTATCATTTGCACGTGTTTTTTTAATTACTCAAAAACGGCTTTAACGATTTTAATCAAACTGGGTATTTGACGTATGTATATGTTAAAAATCTGAGAGCCCGCATTCATCAAAATTGCTCAAACGGGGGGGCACTTTATTTCTTGAATATTTTTGCAATTTTTACCTTTTTTTTCGATTTTTCAGAAACGGCTTTAACGATTTTCATCAAATTCGTCATGTTTAATGAAAATTAGGTGTTCTTTAATAACAGGTAAGCTTTATCATTATTAAAATGTTCTTGGGGGGCTTAAATGGGGTAGGGGCCTTTTTTGTTTGTTTGTTTTTGTTTCCTATGAAGTATCTTTGTTTTTTTTTATATGGAGAAATAAACTGTCTCTCATTACGCCTAAAAATAAAAAATGGCTAAATATGAGATATGATAAAAACCAAGTAAACATATAGAGGAGAAAAAAAGAAAAATATTCAGTCAACTCATAAAACACGTTGAGCCCACTCATGACGCTTTTAATCACAGACCATTGTTCATAATTAATGCCCATCGGTTCATTTAATGGAAATGATTTGTTTCATGGGAAATAAATGAAATATTCAACAAGTACATAGAGAATTATAAAATCAGTCAACTTGGAGTATTATGCTAGCATTGCCGAATTATCTCAAGTAAAAACTTTTATTTAGTAATAAAAGAAATGTGTTTTTTATAGAGCAAATGAAAACAAAAATATGAAATGAATGTGGAAAAATGTATAACTGAGTGAGAAGTGGAATTAACACAACGCATTAATTTCTAATCTAAGTTGGTAAGTGAAACTTGTGTGTTGCGCGCACGCACCAGATTTTTTAAAAAAATTATTCTATATTAAAAAAAATTAAGCTTATATAAATCAATGTATAATGTAAAAAATCTGGTGCGATGCGCGCAACACACACTTTCACTTACGAACTTTCTTAGATTAGAAATCGACGTGTATCTGTGATGTATAAACGCCGTTTCTCAACTTCACACATTGTTATGCATGCACACATTGTTATATTTGTATATCTCCATAAGTTATAATAGAGTATTTGTATTGCAAATTTGAAATTTTCCAGTACTTTTCGATTCATAATTGCTTATTTCTTTTTTATTAAGAGACGTAATTTCATCAACTGTCCAGTTTTTTTACTGTTTGCTTGTTTTTTACTGCGAGTTGCTTTTTGTAAATATATCGTGAAGGATAATCGATAGAAGATGCATTTACGTCTCGTAGTAAAGTTTGCCTCTTTGAGAACGATTACTGTTCCTCAAAATAATAGTGTTTGTTTGTTTGGTTTAACGTCCCTTTTTGTCACGAAGGCTAATCAGTGGCAGTAATAAATTTTGCCTATCCAGGTATATTTAGGATAGGGATCTTCAACGAGTACCTGACATCGTACAGGCTCGGAACCTCCATTTTACGTACTATCCGAAGGATGGCATAGACAAGGATATTTTACTCCCATTAAAAAATCCTAGGGCCACCACGGGACGCGACCTTTAGTATTGTAGGTTTCTATGCTAACGACTTTACCATAGGTGACCCCCTAATAATAATTATAAAAATATCCAAGCATAACTTTTAACTCATACATACACAGTTAACATTTGGGACAATCTAAGAATATTTATAAGGTAGAATGTTGTTTTTGTTTTTTTTAAATTTCATATTGTTCTTTATTTATTTCAAACGTCGGACGCTATAATTTCATTCTTTATGACCATACCCTAAAACCAAGAGCAGATTTACAACAAAATTCGGGAGGGCGGTCACGCCCCCCCCCTTCTCATATGATGTCTCATATCACCATTTTTTTATGTGATTATTTCCTTGTATTAAGAAGGACTGGGGTCTTTTTCGTTTAATGCACAATTCGGTTATTAAAAAAAGTAACTGTTATTAAAAAAAGTAACACGTGATTAATATAAAGTAACTATAATTGTTAACACAAATGATATGGTTTATTCTAATTTCCAAAATGAAGCAATATCTTCCAATATAACCTCAAAAAGGTCTTTCCCCATATTCCTTTGTCTCCACATAAATTCACAGAGATATGAATCCAACATTGTTCTTCTAGTTCCAGCTTCTATTTTATTTCTTCTTTTGGCCGCAGCCCATAACGATTCTATCGACTGTGTGTGCGCCCCAGTTGAAGGATCGACGAAATTTTCAGAATGGTTGACTGTATAATGCTTAAAATCATCCGTTTTCTCATTATTCAGAGGATATTTTGAACCGTTGAACCACGTACCTTCCCTGAGTCCTACTTCCAAAAGACAACTTGCATTGTGACACCGCCATCAGTACCGGTCATCTCTCTTGCGCAACTTCATAGAATGTCCATTCCGGCATAGTTTTTGATGAGTTGAAGGATGAGGCCTTTTTCTTGTAAAAATGCAATGGTTCGGTCCAAATCTTTAAAATCTTCGTATAAGGGTCTGGCCACACATGTCCGCACCGGATCCGCACCGTAGCAATAATACAGGTTATGTTCAGAATATTTTTAATTTAACTTACATATTACCTTTAGTTATGCCTAAAGTGGCCTGTGTCTGACATGTGTGGCTTGAACTTTAGGCATAACTAAAGGTAATATGTAAGTTAAATTAAAAATATTCTGAACATAACCTGTATTATTGCTACGGTGCGGATCCGGTGCGGACATGTGTGGCCAGACCTTCACCTGAACATAGCCATTATGAGGTTTTAAACGAAACTAAGAAATGTAGTCATATGTTCTACTGATATGGAGGTTGTAATTATATCACGTGTTACTTTTTTTAATAACAGTTACTTTTTTTAATAACCGAATTGTGCATTAAACGAAAAAGACCCAAGGACTGTAATGTAGACAAGCAAAAGTGTTATGTTTAGGGCATAGTAACCATAGTAACTACCTAATTGTATTATTCGTTTAAAAATACAAAAAAAATTGAAATAGCCAAAATATTTGAGGATGAATCCTATGACCCCAATATTTCCACTTAAAAATGTTAAATAATACCATAAATTTTATTAATAGTTTTTCCTGAATGTTTTTAAATCAAGGTCCCTTTATGTTACTAAGGCTAATCGGACGGTGCTACAGTGGAGTCATAAATGTTGCCTAACCAGTTATAGTTAGAATAGGGATAGTTAACGAGTAACTGACATCGCACAGGCTCGGGAACTCGATAATCTTTAAAAAGCCTAGGACATCCTGGTGGGCTACGAATCCGCTACCTTCTGTGTACTAGTTAGCTATGCTAACCGCTGCATCACAGGAAACCCCTGTGGTCCATGCCCTCCATCTTTTGGATGGATGAAGTATAATCGGTTTTATAAATAAGAGGAGCACAAATTTTAACGGTTTAAATTAAAATAAATAAATACAAAATAATTTTTTATGTTGTAATTATTTTTGATAAGAGAGGTCTATCAGTTTGATTGCTGGCAACGGTCGGTCAACACACCCAGTCCCGATATATTTGTTTACATCGGCGATGACATACTTGACTTTGACTACGACCTACATAGCTACCGCCATTGCTTCCTTATTGTTAATAATTCTTAACTTATTTATATTATACAGCTAATCTGAAATCTACTATTTGTTTTCTATTAGTAAAATCCGTGATCTTTTTTTTAAATATAATTTATTGAAATTCACAACTGTATTAACACCAAATACATTTAGTAATTTTCATAATAATAAAAAATCTGGTGCGTGCGCGCAACACAAAACTTTCACTTACCTACCAACTTACTTAGATTAGAAATTGACGGTTTTGCTAAATATCATTTCCCAAAGTCACACATTTTTCTACATTCATATCTTATTTTTGTTAATCGTTAAAGCCGTTTTTGAGTAAATAAAAAAAGATGTGAAAATGATACAAAATTTATTAAGTAAAGTCCCCCCTCCCGTTGATCAATTTTGATGAAATTTTTACAGTCATATTCCAGGCATATAAATAGATCAAATACTCAGTTTAATCAAAATCGTTAGAGCCGTTTTTGATAAAATCGAAAAAAACTTAAAAAGTTATTAAATAAAGTACCCCCTCCTTTTGAGCAAATTTGATGAAATTTTTGCTGTCACATCGCGGGCTTATACATACTCTAAATACCCAATTTGAGGTTCGCACGGTTTATAGTTTTTGAGCTAGTCTGTTCACACACACACACACACACACACACACACACACACACACACACACACACACACACACACACACACACACACACACACACACACACACACACACACACACACACACACACACACACACACACACACACACACACACACACACACACACACACACACACACACACACACACACACACACACACACACACACACACACACACACACACACACACACACACACACACACACACACACACACACACACACACACACACACACACACACACACACACACACACACACACACACACACACACACACACACACACACACACACACACACACACACACACACACACACCATTTCGCGGGACTTGGTCATTTCGACTCCGGGGACCCCAAAACGTGTTTTTCCGTTGAAAACCGGAAGTCGAAAATTTTCACGATCGCAATACTTCCACTTACTATATATTTCATATATAGGTAAGTGAAAGTAACAAAGACCAAAACCTACTACCACCATTTGATACAGCCTTTAATGACAAGGTTACTGACTAAAATATTTTTTTAGTAAAGATAACAAAAGAATGAGAAAAATCTATGTTCTTCCGAAATAAAATACTAGTGATAGGTGTTAACTAAAAAACACACACACACACACACACACACACACACACACACAAACACACACACACACACACACACACACACACACACACACACACACACACACAAACACACACACACACACACAGACCATTTCGCGGGACTTGGTCA
This sequence comes from Aelia acuminata, assembly GCA_911387785.2. Classification (NCBI taxonomy): domain Eukaryota; kingdom Metazoa; phylum Arthropoda; class Insecta; order Hemiptera; family Pentatomidae; genus Aelia; species Aelia acuminata. The sequence goes on along the minus strand of OU426984.1, from coordinate 5,777,710 downwards.
TTTTGACTTAGGGGACCCCAAAACGTGTATTTCCGTTGAAAACCGGAAGTCGAAAATTTTCACGATCGCAATACTTCCACTTACTATATATTTCATAAATAGGTAAGTGAAAGTAAAAAAAACACAAGTTATGAACATGCATGAAGCTACCGATTAACATAGAAGGTTCCGAGGCCATCTTCTTTTCAGACGCATAGGAGGTATCTGGATCGGGCCAAATCGGCTATAAATGGAAGATAAAGGTCTTTATGGATGAGTTTATTTGTGACGATAAGAGGTGCTTTAAGGATTTTACGGAAGGTTTGTCATTGCTAGGATTATATTCGAGAGGAGTTTGATGAAGCCTGGAAGCTCGATGCAGTAAGTCCAAATAGTATTTTATATTATTATTGTCATATTAATTAGCCTCTTATAATACCGATGTTCGAGTACCATTTACGCTGGCCCAGAAGGTTCTAGACTGTTCTCCTTATGACTAAATATAAGAAACGATGAACTGAGATTTACTTTTTTTTAGTTGTCTACTAAGAAGCTCTTATAGGGTAAGGATGACAGACCATTGGCCAGGCAACATCGAGGACTCGTTTAATTCCTACGTTCCGTGATACCCAACAATGACAGCTATTATCCTAAATCACTTCAAGACAATGTAGACATAATATTATACACTACCTTCTTTATGATTCCACTCTCGCTATGATAACAGTATAAGCATTGGAGATAAGTTTCACTTTCCCGAGATACACGCAGCCCTGAGCAACCTACCGTACACCGTGCACTGGCTAATGTAGAGCCTCTTAGCCAATGGGAAAAGAAAGTATTCACCGTGCATAAAGAGTTATGTCGTAAGAAATAGGTACCTTATCCACCCTTCTGAAAATATGCAAAAAATGCACTAGAAACCCGATTTATTCACCATAATATTTACTCTTATCAGGAATCCAATTTTTTGTTTATGCATTTGTCACTTTATGCCACTAAGGCTAATCGGACGATGCTACAGTCGGAGTCGTAAGTTTTGCCTATCCAGGTATAATTAGGATAAGGATCTTTAACGAGTACCTGACATCGTACAGGCTCGGGACCTCCATTTTACTACGTCTTATCCGTGAGACGGCATAGCTAAGGATTTTTTGCTCCCATTAAAAAATCCTAGGGCCACCATAGAATGTTGCTGTAATATGTGTTGATACTTTCGACTTATGTCACTAATCTTCGGTCGACGGTCGATACATAGAAATTATGTTAAACTTAGCAGATACATTAGCACCTATTTCATGAACTTATATTTTTAACATAATAACATTGAATATATTTTTATATACTAGTAATTTTATAATATATTTATTCTATGTTACCGAATCTTGGTAAGTCGTTGAAAGCTTAACGGCCGGTAGGTCTTAAGTCGTAAAAATGGTAATAAAACTCCCCCTCTCCACATTGGAAGGGTGTTGCGGCTAGGGGTTGCCTACGTAGGAAGATCAGTGGGGTATATTTCTAACTTAAGTTGAATTATTTTTTAAATGGTATCAATTTTTTGTTCGGTTTTAAATGAAATATGAAACATGTCGACTATTCTAAGTGCTGGAATGGTTTAAAATGGACTAACGTGCGTTATGTTAATAACTTAATAACTTTTGATAACAACAATAATAATAATGAAGCCTTAACGATCCCGAAGGTTCGATGCCAACACCAAAATTTTCTCCCTCTGCACTTATTAATCTGTTTCCTATCCACCGATCGTCATCTGAGCTGAGGGCCAAAAAGGTGCCTGATTTGAAGACAATTTTTGATCATTATAGGCTGAAAGTACTCATTTCATAGACAACAAATGTGAACGTCTGCCACCTCAGATCGGTTGCCATCAAATTTTATAGGCTAACAAAATCGACATTTTCGAACGTTTTTCTATTTTTCGCTCATAACTCGAGAAAGAATAATCGCAGAAGAAATTGTAATATTTCTCAAATAAAAGGACATTAAATTTCGCGTCGACTGAGGTCTTCATAGTTAAATCGGGCAAGTCTTTTCGCCCAAAACCGATTGTCAATTTAGGCACTTTAGCGGAAAAATTAATTACGCTCATGTTTCAAAGCCTGCAATTTAAAGAGGGTTACTCCAAATAAAAAATGATATGTATGATAGTTGTAGAATATCGAATCTGTTTAAAACGATATCATTAATTTTAAAATTAGCCCACTCCTGTGGAGACAAAGTAATTAAAACGTGAAAGAATTTAGCGCCAAATAAAAAATGTTACGTATAATAGTTGTAGAATATTGAATGTTGATAGAAATACATGTAAAATGAAATATGTATTAGCTAAAAGTTGCTGAGCATCAAATTTAGCAGGAAATAAGCTCCTGAGGGAAATGAAAATAAAAACCTAAAATTATTTGTAGTGCTTACTCCCTGCTAACACTTCGGTTTTTGAAGGATTAACCATTTTGAACTAATAAAACAACCATCTTCCATCTGTTAAAACAAAAGATAAATTTTGCCAAGTACCTACCTGTCTAAGTAGTTATTTTTATGAATATTTTACCAAATCCCCTGATACTTAAAAAACCAAAGTCTTATCTTATATTTCTATTTCAACGCAGGGTTTAGCTAATGCTGTGTATAAGGAGCTTGTTTTATGCTAAATTTGATGCTCAGCAACTTTTATCCAAAACATTTTTCATTTAAACTGGGTGTTTTTGAGTTAGAGGCGTTGGAACACGGTTTCCACCAAAATCGGAAAAATTACAGATTTTTAATGTACCGAACCCGGCTAAACCACACAACCGATTTAAACTTCAAATATACCATTCTATTTGCGATAGTTTACCTCTTATAGCAAGAGGAAAGCAATACTTTGTGATCTGTATTCGCCGAATTACATGCGAGAAACTGAAGAAAAAAATATCAAAAATTTCACGGATTTTAGACCACAAGGCGCTAAATACTTTCACGTTTTAATTACTTTGTCTCCACAGGAGTGGGTTAATTTTAAAATTAATGAGATCTTTTTACACACAATTCGATATTCTACATCTATTATACGTAACATTTTTTATTTGGAGTAACCCTCTTTAAATTGCAGGCTTAGGAATATGAGCGTAATTCATTGTTCCGCTAAAGTGGCTAAACTGACAATCGGTTTTGGCGAAAAGACTTACGAGATTTTAACTGTGAGGACATCAGTCGACGCGAAATTTAATGCCCTTCTATTTTAGAAAGAACACAATTTCTTCTGCGATAAATCGTTTTCGAGTTATTAGCGAAAAATTGACTAAAGTTGGAAAATCTCGATTTTGTTCGCCTATAAAATTTGATGGCAACCGACCTGAGGTGGCAGACTTTCACATTTGTTGTCTATGTATGAAATGAGTACTTTCAGCCTATATTATCAAAAAATGTCTTCAAATCAGGAACCTTTTTGGCCCTTAGCTCCCGGACTAATATATCTCACACACAAGAAATTTTTTAATTCACGTTTAAATTAATCTTTAATGTTTTTCTGACAACTACTAATTTTTTTTTAAGATTTGCTTTAAAAATAATTTAGGTTCAAAACAGGGTGGAGGAGTATTAATATATTTCTATATTAAGCCCACCTTTAGTAATCGTGGGGTTAATAGCTAACACTTTTTACGCCTCAATCTTACCCGTAGTTTAAGATCCCTTCTATAAATCAATATATATTATAAAGCAAAGTGTACAATGTGCGTGCCGAAAAGGCTCAAAAACGACTACACATACTATCAAGAATGTTATGTCGTTATATTGCCCTATTGCCCTATTGCCCCTAACGATGAAGAAGGTTTCAGTTTTCATTTTAAGTGTGTAATGTTGAAGGGACAAGGGCTGTAATTTTAAGCCTCTCGCTACATGTAATTAGCCCCTCTAATAAGCCCAGGCGAGTAAATGAATGAAAAAATTTTGTTCGATATTTGGAAGCCAGGAGCGCTAGCTATAGTCAATTCATAAGGTTATCATTCATTATTTCGGTTTGTTCTAGGTTTCGCTTCAGCTGTTTTCTTTAAATTACACGAGATTATGTATAAATAATTATTTTTTCCTTTTTATTTTTCAATAAGGTCATTAGATCTCTGCAATGAATTTAAATTAAAAATAAACAAAACCTACTGGATTCCTAAGCGAATTAAGTTTTACAGAAGAGGAAAGAATTGGTCGAAACATTGCCTTTAATCAATATACAACATAAGAGTAAATTTACAACAAAAGAAAAATTGCTTATTAGTGTAGTGAGCGAATAAAAACTAACACCTAACCTAATAAACAAAAAAACCTAATGGGTTATATATCGAAAATAAAGTGTTCATATAATATTTCTGTTTAATAGTTCTGTTCTGTTCTTAAATTTTCAACCGAATTCGAAAAAGGAGAAGTTACTCAACTTGATAAGGGTGCGGTATCGTTATGAGAATGGTATCAATGGAATCAGAACATAGAAACCATAAAAAATGGTACATAACAGTACCTGTTTGCTGCCAAAATAATTTTTCTTAATCAAGAAAAGGGAAGAAAACGCATTGAGAGAACCGCATTATTATGGTCTCTTATACCGAAACCATATATGGGCGGACTCTGAGGTTTCGAAACTTACCACTAATACTAAACTGAATTTTCAGGATGGTACAAATTTTGTTTCAATCATGATTATTTTTGGTCTATTTTTCTGTACTATTACATTTTAAAGTTATTGTTTCATTCCACCTATTCCACAACTCTCTGAGCGAAGCCGGGCCCCACAGCTAGTAATAAATAAATTCATAAAGGCCAGTAAGGTTAAAAGATATGTAAAATTACGAATTCTCGTAATACTGTTCGTTGGGGTAACTAAAATAGACTAAAGCCCTTTAATCCCTTATCAAATATTTTGAACCCTGATTGGGAAATGGGGTCAGCTATTGATTGGATCTGCAAGTCAAATAGTAGAGTTTGGATTTGCATCCCGTCCCAAAGGGCTCTATCTTATCCCACCAAGTTAAATCGTCCTAATAAGCCACCGTTCGATTTGCATCAACCCTTAACTCCTCTCAACCAATCAAAGATAATTGAACTTTGATGAAAAGTATTTTAGGATTAGATCCATTTAGGTATTGGGGTCAGTCGGTATCAAATCAAAGAGGGTCTGAAACCTCTATGCCCCCGGATTTTTATTATTATTCGGTTAATTAATAATAAAATAAAATACATGCATCGATGTAAAGAAAAATTATAAATTAGTTATTAATTTTTCTCCCTACTTCCTGAGACTATCCAATTTATAAATGTGGATTAGGTTGACCAATTAAGTCTCAACACTATTATTTCGTTAGAGCTTTATTTATGCAAACGTTTCGGCCATCTTCAGTGCTGAATATGATTAATGATAAAAATTGTCATTCTAAAAATCCACCATCAGTGGTTTGTCAATTAATAATTAAAATAAATAGGTATCTGCTACCCTGGTCCCACTATCTGTTTAATATTTTAATTATTAATTGACAAACCACTGATGGTGGATTTTTAGAATGACAATTTTTATCATCAATCATATTTAGCACCGAAGATGGCCGAACTGGCCGAAACGTTTGCATAAATAAAGCTCTAACGAAATAATAGTGTTGAGACTTAATTGGTCACCCTAATCCACATTTAAAAATTATGTGTCAAGTTATAATTATTAAAAATTATAGTCAAGTTAAAGTATTGCGATCGTGACAATTTTACATAGGGAACCAAAACCCTGAGTCCGAATAAAGAAGCCCCAGTCCCGCTAGATTTTCTGTGTGTGCGCGCGTGCTTTTGTGTATAAACGGTTATAAAAATTTTGATTAAAGTTATCATGTTTAATAAGAATACAGTATTTTTTAATATGAGGTAGGATTTATCATCACATAAATGTTTGGTTTAACTTCACTTTATGCCTGCCACTAAGGCTAATCGGACGATGCTACTGTGGGAGTCATAAATTTTGCCTAACCAGGTATAATTAGGATAGGGATCTTTAATGAGTACCTGGATATCGAACAGGAATAGCCAAGGATTTTTTACTCCAATTAAAAAATTCTAGGGCCACTCCGGGACGCGAACCCGCGACCTTTAGTACTAATCGTAGGTTGACATGCTAACCATTACACCACAGGTGATCCCATCATATAAATGTTCTGATGAAGCTTAAACAGCGAAGGAAAATTTCCTTCCTTTAAAGTGCGTTTGATGTTACAGCAAAAAACTTGTCACTGTTGAGTTAACGGAGTGGGCACTTAATTTAATAAATTGTATCACGTTTTTAGGTTTTTAGCGATTTTATCAAAAACGGCTCTCACGATTTTGATCAAACTCGTCATGTTTAATGAGAATAAGGGATTCTTTGATATCAGATAGATTTTATCATCAAAGAAATGTTCTGAAGGAATTTTTTCCCCTATAAAGTACCTTTACATTTGTTTATTTGGGGAAATTAACTGCATCTCGTCATGCCTATAAATATAGGGGAGAGTAGCCGATATTCTACCGCCTCTTAAATCGTACCACCGCGAATTTTTATAGAATAAGTGATGCTGGAGCGTTGTAACGGCGTAGGCAGAAATAATACGGTGGTTTAACAAGTGAGCAACGGACCTCGTGCTGATAACTATTTTGGTTGAGAATCAAGGCGAGTTTTTGCGCTTTGTCACAGATTGTTGTAGTTTTCAGCTGGTAATCGTAAGGCCACTGTGGTCAAATAGAAAGGATTACTGTTTTTTAGTAGATGGATCCTTGAAACACAACTAATTCGCTTTATTTCGGAGGGGCAGACCACGCTGTGGCTCTTGTTTTAGGTAAGAAATAATTTTTGTTTAAAAAAACTCCGAATTGCCTATATCGTACCTCTAATGGTTGCCCAAATCGTACCGGAAGAAATTAGATGTTAAAACGATGAAAGTTAGTCAGAATAAGCCCACTACTTCTTCTTCAGTTCCTGGAACATCAGGTAGGCCTATTAAAATAGAAGTGGATGCTGAAAATGGTTTTGTGCCATTTGTGAATTAGCAGTAATTGAGGACATGGTACAATGTTTATTATATAAGAAGTGGGTCTATGAAAAATGTGCTGGGGTAAAATCAAAGAAAAAAAATACGTTTTTATTAACTGTGAAGCCTAATATGATCCTGACAGAAAAATATTTATAAGAGTAGGCCTAAAAGCTCTTGAATAGTGCTCTGTCGTTTTATAATTGGGAATAGATTTCTAAAAATTATTAGAAATTAATTTCAGTACATTTACATTTTTTTACTTTCACTTACCTATATATGAAATATATAGTAAGTGGAAGTATTGCGATCGTGAAAAATTTCGACTTCCGGTTTTCAACGGAAATACACGTTTTGGGGTCCCCTGAGTCCAATTAACCAAGTCCCGCGAAATGGTCTGTGTGTGTGTGTGTCTGTGTGTGTGTCTGTGTGTGTGTGTGTGTGTGAACAGACTAGCTCAAAAACTATAAACCGTGCGAACCTGAGATTGGATATTTAGTGTATGTATATGCCCGCGATGTGACAGCAAAAATTTCATCAAAATTGGTCAAAGGGAGGGGGTACTTTATTTAATAACTTTTTACATTTTTTTCGATTTTCTCAAAAACGGCTCCAACGATTTTGATTAAACTGAGTATTTGATCTATTTATATGCCCCAGATATGACTGTAAAAATTTCATCAAAATTGATCAACCGGAGGGGGGACTTTACTTAATAAATTTTGTATCATTTTCACGTGTTTTTTTTATTTACTCAAAAACGGCTTTCACGATTTTGATCAAACTGGATATTTGATGTATGTATATGCCAAAGATGTGATAGCCAACATTTCATCAGAATTGATCAACCGGAGGGGGGACTTTACTTAATAAATTTTGTATCATTTTCACGTGTTTTTTTTATTTACTCAAAAACAGTTTTCACGATTTTGATCAAACTGGGTATTTGATGTATGTATATGCCAAAGATGTGATAGCCAACATTTCATCAAAATTGATCAACCGGAGGGGGGACTTTACTTAATAAATTTTGTATCATTTTCACGTGTTTTTTTTATTTACTCAAAAACAGTTTTAACGAATTTGATCAAAGTGGGTATTTGATGTATGTATATGCCAAAGATGTGACAGCCAAAATTTCATCAAGATTGATCAACCGAAGCGGACACTTTATTTCATAACTTTTTTCTAATTTTTAGATTATCTCAAAAACGACTTTAACGATTTTCTTCATATTCGTCATGTTTAATGAAAATTGAGTGTTATTTAATATTGGGTAAGCGTTTATTAAAATGTTCTGAGGGGTTTATAGAGCAAATGAAAACAAAAATAAGAAATGAATGTGGAAAATGTGTAACTTTGAGAAGTGGCATTAACAAAACGCATTAATTTCTTATCTAAGTAAGTTGGTAAGTGAAAGTTGTGTGTTGCGCGCACGCACCAGATTTTTATACTTTAGATTAAGAACACCATTAATTACTATTTGCATTACTGCTTTTTATTTTTGTAAGTTTATCTTGACAGTCAATTACTTGTTGTGTGTTCTAATTAAGTCTGAGATTCATAAAATAAAGTTAAATTTTAAAACTAAAATCTTATTTTATTTTTTAATATACCTTTTGGTATCCCTGTACTGATTTTTAATGTAGGTACGATTTAGGAACCTACCGGTAAGATTTAGGAAACTGGTCTCCTTAATCGTACCATTTTGCAAGGATTTGGAAAAAAATTCATAGTAATTACATTGATCATAATTTTAGTATGGTTAATGTATGGCATGATTCTGCATAAAGCAGAGTATCTGTAGCAATATTTTGTTTAAGAATAATGGAAGTCATATTGGGGAAAAAAATTAAAATGTAAAAAGTGGTACATTATAGGCAACTCTCCAAATGGCTAAATATGAAAAAATCGAGTAAACATATACAGGAGAAATAAATTTCCGACACCTCATAAAACATATTGAGCTCACGCATGCGCTGTACGCCTTTAAAGACAGACCATTTTTTATAATAAATGACGTTCTCTTCACGGGGAAGAGTTTTCAACGTGTTTTGAAACATGCATATTTAATGGACACAATTTGTTTCCATGGTAAAGAATTATAAAATCACTACATTTATGCATGCATTGCCGAATTATAACAAGTGAAAACTTTTATTTAAAAAAAAAAAAAATGTGTACTACTTATATAGAGGAAATACAAACAAAAATAAGTAAATGAATGCGGAAAGTATATTTGGGGAATGGCGTTTACATATTTATCAAAACACGTCAATTTCTAATCTGAGTATGTTGGAAAGTGATGGTTGTGTGTTGCGGGCATCGCACCAGATTTTTTATTTATTTATGATTTCCTGGTTGTTGTAAGCAAAAGGAGGCTGAACGAACTTTCATAAAAGGTAATATTTAATAATAAGGGTTGTTTATAAAAATACGGGGGCAGACAATAGAAGACCTGTAAGTATTTGAGCACGGTTGGCTATTTCGGTCGAACACTTCTCGAGAGAAGAGGACATCTTTTGCTTTGTTCCCTTACAAAGAGGCTTAGAAGGTCTTTACTTCTTAACGTAACCAGCTTTATTTTATTTACTCTTTATTTAGGGATTTTTAATATTAGTCCACGTCGGCTTATTCGTTTATTTCGGTAGGTTTGGCCACCGAAAACAGCCACAGTCTGGGTTGATTGTGTAGGCATCCTTTTCTTTATACTCTGTTCTGAACTAAAACTAACTGAAAAAACTAAAACAGGCATTGTAATAGTATATTTCATTACTAGTACCGAAAGTGGCCTTTTCCCGTGCGCTACGGAATTTCACGTTTGAGGCGTAGCCGAACACGGGAATTCGAGTTTCACGTACGAGGCGAAGCCGAGTACGGGAATAGTTTGAGTAAGCTCGACAAAAGCACTTTTGGTACTTGTTATGAACGATATTTTTCATTACACTGCAAACTGGCAGTATACCAGCAATCTCAAACTAACATAATTAATTAACTTAAATTATAATTTCAAACACTAGTATACTGTTTGATTAGTTTATTGATCAACAAACAAAAGCTGGATACAAATAAAATAAAATACTGAAATAAATAAGGGTTCTAAGAATTTTAGAAATTGAAATTAATATTTACTGTACAGTTTTGATTGTTGCTTATATTTATGATTTTATTTGCTAATTTATTTTATAGTAAGTGTAAATTTTTAGTTGTATTTTTGTGCATTTCTTGACACTTTCCTGCTCTTTCATTGTGCGGAATTTCAATATTTTCGTTATTTGTTTTCATCATTCCATGCTTGCATCATTGCATCATTGCATGCTTTCTTCATTAATTCATCGGGCAATGCCATTTCTTCAAAGCACTAAGTAAACTGACAACTTTTGAAAATATTTATGAGACAAAAACTAATTGTAATCGATGGATTTTCAGTTTTCTTGATTTCAATTTTTCATTAAACAGCTGTTCTTAATACAATCAGCAAGCGCTACTGGTGGCCGGGAAACGAAATAACAAGTACACCGAACATTTTCGGTGCACTTATAAATTTTCCGTGCGCGTGCAAATTTTCGGTGCACTTTTACAAGTAAACGAGAAACAGCTGTTTTCGGTACTGTTTGCATGCATCGAAAATAGTTACTTTCCGTGCAGTGTAATGAAAAATATATTTTAACACTTACATGGGTTAAAACAATTTATAATTAACGAAAATAATAATTTACAATGCTACACAAACTATGAAAACACTAATGAAAGTTATACAGGTTACAAAAAGTACCACTGTGGTTAGTGGTTAGCATAGCAACATATTATACTAATGGTCGCGGGTTCGTGTCCCGCGTCGACCCTTCCTGGACAGCACTACAGCCCTTGGCTTCCTTCCCAGTGGGGGGTGGGGGGCTCAAAGCGCACGCAAATATCTTTCTATGCCCTCCTACCATCGTCGTCTCGGGTGACCCCTACGTCTTGTACCTTGCATTGGGGTGAACATCTTCTTAAGCATTCTCATTATATGGCCTAAACATTCTATTCACCGCGCCTTTATAAAACTAACAATGTCGCATTCGCCGTACAACATTTACATTATGGCATTTACTGCATACCGAGTTGACCCTAGGATTTTTATTGTGCTTTATTTTCAAAGACATTGAGTCGTTGTTCATCCCTTACTGTAAGCGACCAAGTTTCATATCCGTAAAGAACCGTCGAAAGAATTACAGTTTAGTAAATTCTAATTTTTAAATTTAGGGACAGAAGACGAGGACTAAGTAATTTTGCAACCTAAAAATGACAAGAATTTTCGCCTTTAGCCCAATCTTAATTTCCTCTTCAATTTCGTTTTTTCTAGTTATCGTAGATTCTAAATATCTTTAGCCCATTAGCTAAATTTTATACGGCTTCAAACATTTTCTCGTCGACTACAAAATCGTCTCCGTTTCTAGAGCTAATCATACATTTTGTCTTTTCCTTATTAATTTCTAGTCCTAATCCTTTGCCGGCTTTCAGCAACGTTGTTTTTGTCGGATTGTTAAAGGAAGTAAAATATCCTTGGCTATGCCATCCCTTGGAGGTGCTGTGCTTTTTCGCTGTCAGGTACACTGGTTAAAGATCCCTATCCTAATTATAACTGGATAGGCAAAATTTAGGACTCCCACTGTACTCGTAGCATTGTCCGGATAGCCTTAGTGGCATAAACAGACGTTAAACAAAAACAAAAAAATCTCAATTTTTTTCTAAATAGTTACACAAAAATAACCATATGACTTGAGCTCCAGAACACGACTAACTCTGCTGTCCATCGCTGCCTATATATGTAGTCTGAAGAACTGTCTAGGAGGGTGTAGGCCAGTGTAGACATAGTAGTCTAATATAGTAGTCACAAACATTTACTAGAACAGTTTGTTCCAACAAGAAGTCTACAACTACTTAAAGTCAAATGTTTTATGTTTCGTTTTGTTGCACGTTACAGTATTATATATGTTTTTGGTTTTATCAAAGAATAAAATGGCAGGTTGTTGTTTATTATTTCTATTTCTTTTTCTCATAAATTGTGACATTTAGGCGGATAATCGATGATTTACTGGTTTTTTTTTTTTTTTTGGATTTGTTTCAAAAATGAAGTTGACGATTAACTTTTTAAAGCATCATTGTGATAATAAAGAATCAACGAACCCGAAGGTTCGATGCCGAAACCACTAATGGATCGCTAGGTTCCACAATCCACTGCCGCCCTCTAAAATCAACTCTGTAAGATTATACTCCCACTTTCGTCTCGGCATACCTCTCTTAGTCTCGTATTTGTAGTTTTCTTTCGCAACTAAGACATAATATTTCTCAACAGATTTAATACAAATATTCTATGCATTTTCACATTATTTTCAAAAACCTTAAGGCGTTGCTCATCCCGTTGTTATAAGCTGTCATGTTTCACATGGTTATATAAATGTTGAAAGAATTGTAGTTATGTTAGGTATAGTTTTAAACTTTTGGGACATAGCTAAGTAATTTTTTTATCTGACAAAATAACTAGGGTTTCCAGCTTTTAACCTAGCCTTAACTTGGTCTTCAATTTCTTTCTTTCTTTTTTCTAGTTAATAATATTATTTTACACCCTCGTGCTGTTGTCAAGTGGAGGAAACCGAGAATCTATTCTGATCAAGTTGGGAAATCCGATTATAAAATCAATTTCAAGCCTTTTAATATACGTATAAAGAAGTTGATAGGGTAGTAGAAATGTTTTATCATAGACGATACCAGCAGCGGAAAATGAATAATATTTTCCTTGGAGGAAAGAACATTCTAAATTCGGAATTGTCAATTGCTAAAAGGAAAGTGGAGTAGGGCGGGATCCGTTTGTTAATAATTTCAAGTATTCATTCCACGAATTTTAATTTTGATGTTCTCTGCTATATTGCAAAACCTCTCATTTTTTATTTATATTAACTACCTCTTCTTTTTTTTGTTTCTTTAAAACTTTTTTCCTAATAGTACAATAAATGTTATTAAATATGTTATATAATAAAAAGCATTAGAGCTACCTACGTCACTGTTGAATTTTCCTCTTGGCACTGAGCGTTTTGTCCCTCTCTCCTCATTTTGTTTCCTACCTACCTATAATAAGTTTAGGCAAAGACGATCACTACAAAAGTCCCCTGGGAGAATGCGGGGTATTTAACAATATACTAAGGATGAGTATGGAGTTTACCGCATCGGAGGATGGGTAGGTATTTCGACTAGGCCGAATCAACCAAATGTAGAACATGAAGATCATCATGTTAATTTTATCTGAAGGGAAAATAATTGCCATGGCTGAGATTCGGACCTGGGTGTCCGCATTACCGTTTGTATTAGCTGACGTATGCGGATATCCGGGTTCTTATCCCGGTTATGGCCAGTCTTTTCCTTTTCAGATAAAATTATTCAAAGATTAAAGACTATTAAAATTGATAAATAAATGTTTAACGATGAAAATCTGATAAATAGATCCCACCCATGGATAATGTTTGGTCCTTGATTATTCACTACAATGTTATACAAGTACAATGGAATACCGGACTTGGTAGCAAACCCTGCTAAGAATCCCGGTATGGTGGAACGGAATCTTTTCTCTTATGATGAACTTATTTAAATGTTACAGACTATCAAATTCAATAATTAAGATATTTATGAATTGTTTCATTTGTGACAAAGTAAGGAGTGTAATAGATTTTTACTTTCACTTACCTATATATATGAAATATATAGTATGTGGAAGTATTGCGATCGTGAAAAATTTCGACTTCCGGTTTTCAACGGAAATACACGTTTTGGGGTTCCCTGAGTCCAAATAACTAAGTCCCGCGAAATGGTCTGTGTGTGTGTGTGTGTGTGAACAGACTAGCCAAAAACTATAAACTGTGCGAACCTGAAATTAGGTATTTAGTGTACGTATATGCCCGCGATGTGGCAGCAAAAATTTCATCAAAATTGGTCATAGGGAGGGGGTACTTTATTTAATAACTTTTACGTTTTTTTCGATTTTCTCAAAAACGGCTCTAACGATTTTGATTAAATTGATTATTTGATGTATTAATATGCCTGAGATATGACCGTAAAAATTTCATTAAAATTGATCAACCGGAGGGGGGACTTTACTTAATAAATTTTGTATCATTTTCACGTGTTTTTTTTTTATCTACTCAAAAACGGCTTTCACGATTTTGATCAAACTGGGTATTTGATGTATGTATATGCCAAAGATGTGATAGCCAACATTTCATCAAAATTGATCAACCGGAGGGGGCACTTTATTTCATAACTTTTTTTTCCAATTTTTCGATTATCTCAAAAACAGCTTTAACGATTTTCATCATATTCGTCATGTTTAATGAAAATTAGGTGTTATTTAATATCAGGTAAGCGTTATCATTATTAAAATGTTCTGAGGGGGGGGGGGACAAGTCAACCATTAAGGTCATTATCGTCCAGCTCTTAAGGTAGTTTTTTGACAATTTAGATTAATGTAATCCACTGGATAGTGGGTAGGATAATATTGGATCGATTGAGATTAAATGTTGAACTTATAATAATTTATTTTATTTTTCAGAAAATATTATCATCACTATTTTAAGAAGATATTAATAGTGTTATATCATTTTTAAATAAGATTAATCAGTTTTGTGGCCCTTAAAAATTGAAGTAAATCTGATATGGTGAAAGGATCATTTCCCGGAAGTTCACACATTTGTTGCGGCAGCCCATGTTCCTCTCTTTGTTTTTGATAAATTAAGCATTCGTCTAAAACATGACTTACACTGTTTCTTACTCCACAAGCTTCACATATGGAGGGGGCTCTCCTTTCATTAGATATTCGTGGCTGAATCTTGAGTGTCCTATCCGCAGTCGGGTTAGGGACACTTCTTCTTTTCTGTTTCCAGAAAATGAGGTGCTCCATGGCTGAATTTTCTTTTTAGTACCCTCAACTTGTTATCGGTTTGAGCATCCCATAATGATTCCCACGATGTCCAAACAGCGTGCTTTAGTTTGAGGCTTAAATCCAATGCGGGGACTTTCGCATAGTGCATGCCTTCTGTGATCCTTTTCTTAGCTTCTCTGTAAGCCTCCTCATTACCTTCAATACCGGTATGACCAGGTATCCAGCAGATATAGATTTTTGGTTGTAAGGATTGGATACGAATGGGAGAGGAATTTTAGTACGAGGAGGATGTTTTGTGGATTCACAAAGCTCTATTTAGTTGATCCAAATAAGTCTTGTAGCCATGTAAATGATTTACGCATTGGTCTAGTAAGGGTTGGGGTATGCCGTAACGTTGAACTTTTTTGTCTTTTCAATGTTTTATGAGGATTCGGAAATTAAGCATTTGTCTAGCTGCAGTCGTAATTAGCCGATGTGTTCAACACGGGATACTGTGAAATTGTTAATGCCACCAAAGGGAGAGTGAAGGTAATCTGATGGATTTCTTGGGATCATTTCTGATTCTCCATTTTTCAAGGTTTGTGATGTGAGCTATTGGATAGGAATTTACGGCCGGGTGTCTGATTCGATCAAATGACTGTTAATCGTCGAGAAACTTAAGTGCAGCGCAACCCCCTAAATAAATTGCCCCCCTATTCTTACTATTCTGCACTATTCATACTCTAAAATAATACGGTCTGTATTTCCACTACTTTATACTTAGGTTTCTTTTTTAAATCTTAGCTTTATCGCTCTCTGATTCCATTGTTATTTTATTTGTTACAGGTAATGATTGATGTTTACCACAATTCCGATAGCCATTTGATGTTCAGCGTCTAAAATGTTGTAAGTAACAATTTTCAAATGTCTAGAAAATTTGTAATAATTGACGGATTTTTTTTATTGTGTAATCCGTTAGTTGTATAATTTAGTTTATATATTCACATATATAAACTAAATGCTGTCACATCTTTGGCATATACATACATCAAAAACCCAGTTTGATAAAAATCGTTGGAGCCGTTTTTGAGTAAATAAAAAAAAAACACGTGAAAATGATATAAAATTTATTAAGTAAAGTGCCCCCTCCGTTTGATCAATTTTGATGAAATTTTGCAGTCATATCTCGGACATATTAATATATTAAATTCTCAGTTTAATCAAAATCGTTAGAGCCGTTTTTGAGAAAATCGAAAAAAAAAAGTAAAAAGTTATTAAATAAAGTACCACCTCCGTTTGAACAATTTTGATGAAATTTTTGCTGTCACATCGCGGGCATATACATACACTAAATACCCAATTTCAGGTTCGCACGGTTTATAGTTTTTGAGATAGTCTGTTCACACACAGATCATTTCGCGGGACTTGGTTATTTGGACTCAGGGGACCCCAAAACGTGTATTTCCGTTGAAAACCGGAAGTCGAAATTTTTCACGATCGCAATACTTCCTCTTACTATATATTTCATATATATATGAATTTTCATATATATATATATATATATATATATCGAGGCTCAATTGAAGAGAGACTAAAGAAACGAAGAAATGGACTATTGTTTCTATTGCAGCGGTGAGTTGTTAGGTATGCCTACCACCCCACAACTGCAAACGCCCGTATTGCCTTAAAGGTAGGGGAGGGTTGTAAAATAAATAATAAAAAATATAGGTAAGTGAAAGTAAAAAACTCAACTGTTGATTAAATTAGGATTTTTAGGCCCCTCAAAAAAAAAAAAAAAAAGTAAATAATTATGAATCGAAAAGTATTGAGAAGTTTTACAATACAAATGATAATAATCTATAACTTATGGAAACATACAAAAATAAGGGTAAAGGTACTGAAGAGCGGCTGAGTTTGAGAGGTTATGTGACCGTGTTGTTATCGAACTTCCATCGCCTTTTTATCAGTTAAAAAGTGCCTTGATTGGCTTTAATAGATTCTAGATTTCGACTCCCGCTCGTTCTTCAGAGATAAATAAACCACCAAAAGGGTCATTTCAGTGGAGATTGGGCCTTACTTTGAAGGGCGCCTTAGTGAACGGCGCATTAGCCGCACTTCAGTACCTTTCGTACTAAAATTTTTCACGATCGCGATACTTCCACATACCATATATTTCATGTATAGTAAGAACCCCGTATAGCCTATAAGGCGAGGAAGGGGAGGACCAATAAAAAAAAATATAGTAAGTGAAAGTAAAAAGTTAAATATTCGGATATTTTTGGGTAAAATTATAAAAACTCAGATGGTTTAAATATCCAAATTGTTTGATACCTTGTCATTATATTTTCCCCTTTTATTATTGTAACATTATCTAACTGGGTCATTCCTCGTCAATTCAACGCAGGCTTGAGCCTCAATATCTCTGACTTTCTTGAAATTTGGCATATAGGTACTACTTGTATCTACAAGAACAATTCTGAAATATTACTGAGATATGTCTACCCGTTTTTGAATTATCATAATATATATTTTTTTTATAAAAATGCCCTTTTTGAGAAAATTGAAATTAAAATTTTACATGTAGTTTGAAGTATATTTCTTTAATACCAACCTACACAATGTTGTACAGCATATGGAACGGCATGGAATGCGCTGTTAGACGACACCAATCTCATAGTCCTAGTCAAATTTGGAAAACTTCTACAGCTATTTTTAATCATGATTTTTACTGTTTCCGGACCTATTTTTGAGGTTTTTAGAGACCAATAATTCAAAAATGGGTAGACATATCTCAGTAATATTTCACAATTGTTTTCGTAGATGTGTACTACTTACTTGTAACACATTTGCCAAATTTCAAGAAATTCTGAGATGGTGATGATGGAATGGCCCAACTATTGAAGTATATTAATATTCATTTGAAATAATCTAATGAAGGTGCAATTGGCGTGTAATATAGATTACTATTATACAGCGGTTCGTTTTCACTTTTCTTTTCCACTCCCCTGACCTCCCTCCGCTGCGACTTGTTGCATCGCTAACTGAAGAAAGTACTAACGATCTCCTAGTTGAAGGGAAGGCTGTCCGCGGATTCGAGTCCTTCACAAATCAATTTGCCTGATAACCTTGGAATAATCGAGCTGTGTACTCTCCTGTCGCGAATCCGTTTGTCGCGGCTTTGGCTGGCTTATATCTGCTTAACCGTCTCGACCTCGACTGAAGTAGTAACTAAACACTGTAGTTAGTACATGCCATGCTTCTGGGTCAATGGCCGTATTTATAGTCTTAGGTTAGGATGACTTTAGTAAGGGTTACATGCATTTGTATTGTTTAGGAAATAATAAATGATCAATATTTAAATTTTTTTAAAAAATAAGAGAAAAGATTGGCCTTCGAACCCATATTTCCTTATTACTTTCACTTACCTATATATGAAATATATAGTAAGTGGAAGTATTGCGATCGTGAAAATTTTCGACTTCCGGTTTTCAACGGAAATACACGTTTTGGGGTCCCCTGAGTCAAAATAACCAAGTCCCGCGAAATGGTCTGTGTGCGTGTGTGTCTGTGTGTGTGTATGTGAACAGACTAGCTCAAAAACTATAAACCGCACAGACCTGAAATTAGGTATTTAGTGTTTGTATATGTCCGCGGTGTGACAGCAAAAATTTCATCAAATTTGCTCAAAGGGAGGGGGGTACTTTATTTAATAACTTTTTGAGTTTTTTTCGATTTTCTCAAAAACGGCTCTAACGATTTTGATTAAACTGAGTATTTGATCTATTTATATGCCTGAAATATGACTGTAAAAATTTCATCAAAATTGATCAACCGGAGGGGGGACTTTACTTAATAAATTTTGTATCATTTTCACGTGTTTTTTTTATTTACTCAAAAACGGTTTTAACGATTTTGATCAAACTTGGTATCTGATGTATTTATATGCCAAAGATGTGATAACCAACATTTCATCACAATTGATCAACCGGAGGGGGGACTTTACTTAATAAATTTTGTATCATTTTCACGTGTTTTTTTTTTTTATTTACTCAAAAACGGTTATAACGATTTTGATCAAACTTGGTACTTAATGTATTTATATGCCCGAGATACGACTGTAAAAATTTCATCAAAATTTATCTACGGGAGGGGGGACTTTACTTAATAAATTTTGTATCATTTTCAGGGTTTTTTTTTATTTACTCAAAAACGGCTTTAACGATTAACAAAAATAAGATATGAATGTAGAAAAATGTGTGACTTTGGGAAATGATATTTAGCAAAACACGTCAATTTCTAATCTAAGTAAGTTGGTAAGTGAAAGTTGTGTGTTGCGCGCACGCACCAGATTTTTATTGCCTCTAGCCCGTAGGGTCATTGGCAAAAACGCTTTCAATTCAAAGTTGGTTGTACAGTTTTTTCTTCTTTTAAAAAAGTCATCACTACCTTCACAGAGTGCCTCATGTCTCCCAACAACTCCTTGAGGTTATTTTCCATTTTCAATTCATGTCGAATCTTGGTAAATCTTCCAGCATTCCTGGAGGATGTGCTTGACTGTCATGATTGTGGGATGGCAGTGTTCTCAGGTTGGGGCCTCAAGTCCTCTCAGCAGCTAACCGTGCGAAAAATCGCAGTTCCCGATGCGGAGTCTGCACAAAATCGTTTCCTCTCTTTTGGAAATCTGCGAGCTCGTTTTCCATTTGACTAGTCCATCTTTGATCTCTGATAGTTTTGAACGTGATACTCCATTTGCATCGTATTTTGCACTTCATGGATTTGCACATATTGTGGAACTTCATGGGAAAAAAATGTGGAAAACGTATATTTTTTATTGAGATGAAAGTAACTTATTATTTTGAAATGACCCATACTTTACATACATCCCTTACTTAACCATCCATTTACATCGAAGAGGCCAAATACTTTAAAACGATAGTGCAGCTTTCATTTAACATTTATTATGTGAATTATAATTATTGGCTTTTATTTTAAAAACTTAAACATTACAAATATTAATTCAATTATTTCTCTGTCATGATTACATAAAATTTATAATTAAAATTTTTAAATATTTTTTATAAGAAGAGAAAAGTTTGGCCTTGGCTGGGATTCGAACACGGATTTCCTTATCACTATTAAGGCTCTCTTTCCACTTGAGCCACCAGGCACGTATCCCAGTCAAGTCAATCCTATCTCTTTACTAACCTCTTTCCCACCGATCTCGAAATTTTCGCGAATTATCTTTAAATAAATTTAAATTATAAATTAAAGTGATTAATTAAAATTGAACAAAAAATTGCGAGATCGGAGGTCTGTGAAGAGAAGGGATTGACTTCATCGGGATATGAGCCTTGTGATAAAAGCGCCATACCTAGTGATAAGAAAATCCGGGATCTAATAAAGCTAGAAGAAGAAAATCAAAGTTATTTGCTCATAAGTTAACAGAAAACATCGATTTTTTAATGATTATGTAAATAAATGAAATCGGGGTATTACTAACAAAGTTGTAGGGTTTTGAATTTTTCTTTCTCCTCGAAAACCAAAAAATAGTGTGAACATTTTTTTGATCTTGAATCTTGTAAATTATGAATGGAAGTTTATTTTAAAAATATATAATTATTTTCTTAGCAGTGTTCACGGCATAGGATGGAATCGGGAAGTGGAATAGTTTTGGTATTTTAGGAATTACCATATAACGTTCCATTCCAGAGGAAGTAGTTATGACTAGCAGGTGAATGGGCCATGGTGGTATGCATGGAATTTCGTCCTAAAGTAAATATTTATATTTGTGTGTGTATATATATATATATATATAAGTGAGTTTACAATTAACCTGAGAAACATGGCAAGAAGCACAAGGGCGAATAAGTCTGTTTGGCTTGGCTGGTGGTTCCCACTTTTTACTTTCACTTACCTATTTATGAAATATATCGCAAGGGAAAGTATTGCGATCGTGAAGTTGGTCGAACAGATGGGGCACTTTATTGAATACATGTTGCCTTATTTTTACGGTTTTTTTTTTTTTCTAAAAAACGGCTCTAACGATTTTGATAAAAGTTTAATGAGAATCAATTGAATTCTTTAATATCATGTAGGCTTAATGAAGATCTAAGGGGACTTTTTTGTTTTCCTATAAAGTACCTTTGTTTTTACCCATGTGCATAAAGTACCAATGTCACGTAAACATACCGTCAGCTGGATTTAATTTTTTTCTTATTGTTACTATCTGTAATTAATCTCATCGTCTAGCTTAGATAATTTACATGTTGCTCATATATTTGTCTTCATTTTAGCCTTGGAGAACATCCACATGGTTGGATCGAATGGAACGTAGGCTCTTCGAATAATAAAAACATGTTTTGACTTCAAATCCTGATATTCAATCATCCTATAACATAAAATTAAAACCCTTTGGGGTTCACTTCTTGAGATTGCTATAAAAAAACTACTCAACCAGTTTTTCTACTAGTGTTTCTACTTGGCCAGTGAGGTTCATACATCATTGGGATACCAGTCGAAATCAAGTTATGATCATCAGAAAGAAAAGGATATTGAAAATATTTGAGGACGCCTTTGAGAAAGTGAATATCATCTCTAATCAGGTCGTACTTTTCTCTTTGAAATTTGATAAAAACTGATGAATAGTATTTCAGAAATCAATTTCATCAATACGAATCAAAATCGAAGCCGAGATTAGAAAATGCAAAAGGCACTTATCAACACCAACTCAATTTCTATAAAAAAATTTTATCCCTTTAAATCCAATGGAAACTGTAGAAATTCAAAAATTGGAAAGTAAATAAGTTTGATTATTTACACAAAAATAATTAGTTATTATTCCGATTGAAAAGTGGTAGCTAAAATTTAGCCTGTTGAAACCAATTTCTAGTGTATATCACAGAAGCATCTTAAAATCGTGAAACTCTTGAAGAATTTTTAAACGCATATCCGATAATCTTCAATACAATGCAATATTCTATTTTTTCGGAGATAACTTGACTGGAATAATATATACGTGTATTTATATGTATATAAATTGTGTATATTTTTAGTATGTATATATATTTTTTGCATATATATAATCCTTATACCTGATTAAATTACGTATTGTTTGTAGAAGCAAACCATAAATTTAAAGAGTATCAATTATCTAAGGTCTAAAAAAAAGGATCGAATCTCTGACCTACCTTCTATGTAATACTTTGTTAGTTTATTTGTTTAACGTTCCTTTATGCTACTAAGGCTAATCGTACGATACTACAGTGGGAGTCCCAAATTTTGCCTATCCAAGTATAATTAGGATAGGGAACTCTGATGAGTATACTTGACATCTTATAGGCTTGGGATCTCCATTTTACGTACTATCCGAGTGACGGAAGAGCCAAGGAATTTTCGCTACCTTTAAAAATTCCTAGGGTCACCGCTATGCTAACCACTACGCCACATGTGACCCTTTGTTACGTATATATAGTTAATTGAAAAAAAAAAAAACCTAACCGGTTGAATCGGGTTTTTTTTTAAATTTAAATGACCGTCTTTAGGCGGATGGGACCGGAATGGTTTTGTTGTTTTATCCCCAATATTAAGTGTAATTAGAGATAAAATCTTATAATCGGTAGAACATTGGAATTACTGGAAAAACGTAATGAATAAAATAAACTTGCAATTAATTGAGATTTAATGGTTAAGGTTGTGTTGAGGCCGACTTTCACTCTAACTGTTGTAATGTTCCTTCTCTTACACGGTTGAGGTATTATGAGTAAGCGTGTAATCAACTTGCACTGAGTTCGAAACTTAATTTGTTCTAATTTCTTTATAATATGTTTCTGTATATTTCTTATAGGTTTCGAAGTAACATTTTAAAAAGGTTGTATACAAAATTGTGGAATAATTAGAACATGCATGGAATTTATGGTACTGAAGGTCGCGGGTTCGTGTCCGGCGGTTTCCCTAGGATTTTAGAATGATGGTCCCGGGCCTGTACGATGTCAAGAACTCGTTAAAGATCCCTATCCTAATTATACATAGAAAGGCAAAATTTAGGACTCCCACGGTAACCTCGTCCGATCAGCCTTAGTAGCATAAAGGGACGTCGACCAATAACAAACAAACAACATAAACAGAGTTGGGCAGTAGTTAACTACATTTGTAATGAACTACACAGACAACTACATGTAGTTTGTAGTTGGAAGCGCGCAACTAGTATTTTTCAACTACCAGTTAAGTAGTTGTAATTTAAAACTACAACTACAGTAGTTGGGAAAAAGTAGTTGGGAATGGCAAATACAAAAAGTAGTTGTAAATGTAGTTTAGAGCGGCAACTACATTTGCTAAGCAACGTCTAATTAAATCACATGTTTTTGCTATTTTTATTTTGTGTTTAGATAAATACTCCATAGATAAATGGGCTCCATTATGGTTGATAATCTGTTTTAAAAATAGTACAATACATATACGTAATACAAAATTTTTCCATGATTTCCGGAAGTCAATTATTTTTTTTAACCTTAGGTTCTCGATCAATCCCACGTTTTATATATTAGCTGAATTGCATTTGATATACTCCTTATCGATAATACTAGATATCGATAATTACTCGTTATCAATAAAAGTAGTTGTAGTTTCAGGCCCATAATTACAGTTGCAACTACTAGTTGTAGTTGTAAAAATGCAACTACTTTTTTGAAACTACAGTAGTTGTAGTTGTGGTCCATCAACTACAAATTATAAAAGTAGTTGTAGTTTCAACAACTTCCCAACTACTGTGTCAGTAGTTTTGTAATTTGTAGTTCAACTTCTTTTTGCCCAACTCTGAACATAAAAACCATACATAAAGTCTGTTATGGATAGTAATTCTAAACTGGATAGCATTTTTGGTAGGAAAGCCGCTAGGTTATGTTCCAGCAAGTTTACCCAGACTTTCATCGTTTTATTCTGTCGCTTATTCAAAAACCTACATCCCGAATTCCAACTCATTTGATCCGGAGGTGCAGAATTTTTTTAAAGAAATGAATGTTTATATCTGTCATTTCAACAATCTCTTGATCATAACCGAAAGGTCCAAACCGCTCTAATATGCACCCCCACCATCGTCCTATCAGCTTCGTTGATTAATAGTAACATTAGTAGTCGATTTGTGCGAGTAAAATATCAATAAAAAGGTCTTTCATTGGTGGATGTGCAAAACTAAGGAGATCACAACTTTTTTATTTTTATGGAAATTTATTTATTTTTAAATTTATATTCCAAGCTTTTTGCGCCTAGGCTGGAGCGCAACTAGCAGATTTGTAGATAATGCAAAGTTTATCTTCGGTTTTAATGATGTGCTCCAGGATATCCCTGGGCAATGGTCTTTTTATTCTTCTTTGGACTGGTAACTGGGAGGAAGAAAGAGAAGAAACAAGTGGGTTTGGATGGTTATGAATTGAACAGTGAAATTTGGTGTATTTCTTATGAATGTATGATTTTACTGTTGTCCATGTCTTTGTGTTTGTTTTGTTAGAAATATACCACGGAGCGTTTACAATTTTTCGAAGGATTTGTGATTGTCTGGTTTGAATTTTATTTATGTGCACCGGTTTAGCCGAACCCCAAAGTTCTGCTCCGTAGATCTTTATAAGTCTTAGTATCGTGTCTTATAGTATCGTGTATATTAGTTAGTCTTTATGTTTCGTAAGTTAAGTGATGATCTGTAGTCTAAGAGGTGTGACAGCTGTTAATATCGTCTGGTCAGTTCTTTTCTTCTGAGTTGTTTATGTATGTTCCAAGTGAGTCTTTTGCCCAAGTATAGTCCTAGGTAACATACATAAGGTTCGTTCCAAGTTCATTTTTCTAGCTGTTTTCTGGTAATTCGCTGATAGGTTAGTGCGCATGTCTGGTAAGATAACCATCAGAAATTTTAAGCTCACTTGGAACGCTTTTCTTACGACTTTCTGATAGATAGGTTCTTCTCCATCGGGCAAGGTTATCTCTCCTGCTAACCTAGTCGCTTTACTTTAGTCTTTTTCAAGTATTTAAGTATTATTCCGGAATATTTGCTTCATCAATGTAAATTTAGATTGGGTGGGGTTTGTTCTAAGTTTATTAAATTCACTAGTAAATTAGAATCATTTACTATCTTCATTGGGTTCATGATTTTTGACATTTCTTTTCATTTTATTGATTGACACATCATTTACTGCATCCGATATCTTAATTTTTAATCAAATAAAATGTTCTGATTTAGGGTTAGCCATTGTATCATGCAGTGATATTCAATAAACACAAAACTCTGGTAGTTGATTTTAGACACAATTCCCAACAAAAAGTTAATTTGATGCCTAATCCTGTTGTGATTGAAAAATATATAAAATAAAATACTTAAGAGGGTTTAGGTTCTTATTGAATATTTAAGGGCTGCTTAAATTTTTGAAAGATTATTGAAGTTTTAGTCTAATATCATAAAATAGACATAAAACAGATATGAATTGTATTCATTGTTAAAAGGGAAATCTGAAGATATAATTAAGTTGAGATGTGATACTCAATATCTTAAGAGGTTTATAATTCCTCAGTACTCTGATGGAATACAGATTCCATATACTCTTAGTGAGACTTATTCAGCATTAAATCTCTGCAAAAAAATTTGATGTTTATTGAAGAATTTATTATATGATTGAATATTTGGCAAAAAATGTGAAATGAAGTTTTGTTACTCTATTTTTTTACATTATTTGGGATTCAGTTCATAATGTCCCAACTCTGTGAATAAATTGCATTTTTCTAATAAATAACTATTTATACCTAATTAACTAATTTATTCATAGAGATTATCCACCTTTTGATACAATTCCTGGTCCCATTAATTTTATTTCATATAGCTTATACTTAAATGCATTAACTTTTAATTAGTAATGTGGATTGATTCTAGTCATGGAAGCTCTGCTAATCTTAGGTCTCCATTTTGATAATGGAAACTAGGAACCTATTGAATGGCGAGATATATACCTATCACTCCTGCGGAAGAAGAGTGCCACAATTCTCACAACTGAAATTTTATAGAAGCACATGTTATGATCATTATTACTATCTCACAACTCCATGGAAGACTGCTAACCATTAAATATTGGATTTAAAAATCTATTTTTTCCCAGATAATATTATTTTATATCTCTTAAGCAAAGACAAAAATTTTTGTACAGTGGCAGTCTTCATCCAAAGGAGTGATACATTTGTAATATGA
Source organism: Aelia acuminata (assembly GCA_911387785.2). Taxonomy (NCBI): domain Eukaryota; kingdom Metazoa; phylum Arthropoda; class Insecta; order Hemiptera; family Pentatomidae; genus Aelia; species Aelia acuminata. Next base: position 5,751,588 of record OU426984.1, on the reverse strand, counting down.
AGGGAGACCTTCTTTAATGAATAGAAAACACCTTTCATTTAAGAAGGCTTTAATAAGCATTAAATTGCTATATAGAATTGAATACAAAATACATGATTACAACATAAAATTAATAATTACTAAGCATTTGATAACAAAAAGATATATGGGTGATTCTAAAACTATGATGGTATCTGTGTCACGTGATCAGTTGACAACCGCCTGAAGGAGTTTTAAATTTTGTTTTCTATTTATTACCTCATTGGTTACGAACACTGCTATCTAATTTTCAAGCGCCTAAAGACAGGATGACATTCACTAAAATCAACAACAAGGCACTTTTTGTCACTCAAAAAAATTCAATTATCTGTTCTGAATTTCATTGAGAAAAATATATTGCATGAAGTATTGGCATCGATAAGGATACCATTTCAATATTTAAAAAAAAGTCTTTAATTTGTGAAAAGCAAGGAAATTGCTGTGAAAATAAATTAGTGAAGGTGTGCAGTGAAGAACAAGATCTCAAAATAAAACAAGCCTTTAGGAAAAAAATTATCTTTCATTAACAAACAAACAATTTTTATTATATAATTATAGTTTACATAATTATACAGGTAACGTGTAAACGGATCCAAAAAAAAAACATTTATGACATGAGTTTGCTGCATTAAATCGAAATTGGTCAAAATACTTTCTAGAGACGACTCCTGTTAATAAATTAGTAGTATTGTCATGTTACTTCTGGGTGTACCTTATATGGCACCATTAAAGAGTTGCCCGGATCTCAACTCAAAGGACTCCTTATTATTTATCATTGAAAAGCAAGTGGGGGTCGAAAGCTGGGATCAAACAAAGTATTGAAATAAAATACAAAATCCTGGTGTTTTTCTTGGTAGCCTGTGTAATCTATCTGTTGAGCTTTCCACAGCGGATATGTATAAAATATTTTTAAAAAATTACATATACATATATATAATATTTTTTTCACTTTAATTGATCCCATTCAATGTTGAATTTTGAATGTACTTTTTGCCTTATGAAACCATTCTTCATTGTTTTGTGGCTAGTTGGATGAATAAATAAGAAGGTCTTCTAGCTCTGAAAATAAAAATATTTGTTTAAATTTTAGGAAAGAAATCAAAATTACATTCAATCAGCATTAAGGCCACACCTGTTATTTTTTAGCAGGAAACGTCCTGGATTCCACAATATGTTGATTTCAATATTTCAGAGATCCTAAAATAAATTAATTAGAAAATTAGAAATAAAATGAAGTATAGTAATAGAGGAAATAAAATGAAATATAGTAATATAAGAAATAAAATGAAAACTATCTTATATACCTTTGACAAATATTTTTAGTGAAAATTATGAAATTAAAATAAAATACATCCTGTTGGATCAAATAGTTTTCTGGTTCAATATTTACATATTGTCACTTATATTTTCAAAATAAGAACAAGCTGAGAAAGGAATATTACACTATCAAGAAAATATATTTGACAATATATAAAATCACTAAAAAAATTGACAAATAAAAGATCATTAGGATGGGAAATATTTGAAGAAAGAAAATAAAAGCAAATATTGAGAAATCTATTTAAAAGAGTATTAAAAATGAGTATGTGAAAGTTCATCCTCAGGATAAAAATTATAAAAAATAATGGAAAACAGGACTTTATTCCTTTAAAATTCACCAAGAAATTTCTGGAATGCATTATATTTAATTTATAAAATTTAAATAATTAATTATGCAAGAGATAATTCTAAATATTATGTAAGAGAAAAATAAAGTGCTTACTTTTAGGGTTAGAATATTGGGATCCTGGACACAAGTTGTCAAAATTGTAGCCTTCCCCACCAAGGTTAGCTGGGCTAGAAAAAAAAAATTCATTGCGCATGTCGCTGACGAGCTGTCAGAGAAAAATACGCTGACAGCTCTGGTAATAAGCAAGTGGTTATCTTACAGAATTCTGGCTGGCTTGGAACAGCTTACTAGTAATAATCTTACTGTAAGCGGCTGGGTGGGAACGCTAAAATCGTACTGCGCATGTCTCTAGCAGTTATCTTATGGTTATCTGGCTGGCTTGGAACGAAGCTATAGTTTTTAGATGACACAGAAGTATTTTTATGGATTTTTTTTTAATTTATAGAAATTAAAAAAAGAAGTTTTAAACTGAATAATAATAAGCACACTTTTGTTGAAAAAATCTGGTGCGTGCGCGCAACACACAACTTTCACTTACCAACTTACTTAGATTAGAAATTGACGTGTTTTGCTAATTATCATTTCCCAAAGTCACACATTTTTCTACATTCATATCTTATTTTTGTTAATCGTTAAAGCCGTTTTTGAGTAAATAAAAAAACCCGTGAAAATGATACAAAATTTATTAAGTAAAGTCCCCTCTCCCGTAGATCAATTTTGATGAAATTTTTACAGTCATATCTCGGGCAAATAAATACATCAAATACCAAGTTTGATCAAAATCGTTAAAACCGTTTTTGAGTATATAAAAAAAACATGTGAAAATGGTACAAAATTTATAAGGTAAAGTCCCCCCTCCCGTAGATCAATTTTGATGAAATTTTTACAGTCACATCTCGGGCATATAAATACATCAAATACCAAGTTTGATCAAAATCGTTAAAACCGTTTTTGAGTAAATAAAAAAAACACGTGAAAATGATACAAAATTTATTAAGTAAAGTCCCCCCTCCGGTTAATCAATTTTGATGACATTTTTACAGTCATATTTGGGGCATATAAATAGATCAAATACTCAGTTTAATCAAAATCGTTAGAGCCGTTTTTGAGAAAATCGAAAAAAACGTAAAAAGTTATTAAATAAAGTACCCCCTCCCTTTGAGCAATTTCGACAAAATTTTTGCTGTCACATCGCGGGCATATACCTACACTAAATACCAAATTTCAGATTCCCACGGTTTATAGTTTTTGAGCTAGTCTGTTCAAACACACACACACACACACACAGACCATTTCGCGGGACTTGGTTATTTCGACTCAGGGGGTCCCAAAACGTGTATTTCCGTTGAAAACCGGAAGTCGAAAATTTTCACGATCGCAATACTTCCACTTACTATATATTTCATATATAGGTAAGTGAAAGTAAAATAATATATTTAATCATATTTCTCTGCCTCTCCCATGTTTTTACTTATTAGGGCCAGGATTACTTACTTTGGATCAGAAGATTTCGTAATAAGACAGATTTTAGACATTTGTAAACATTCCTATATTCATTTGACAACGTTGCTTTGTTAAAATAATTAGGCCTTCTTAACTCTGAAATAACGAGACCAGTCGTTACTGCTAGGTTTTCAGGTGACTTAACTGAAGAATGGCAATTATCATTGGTTAGAAAGTGAGGAAAGGTTTGTGTGTGTGAAAGTACCAGCTCAATGCTGCACAACTTAGGGGACCTAACTAAGGGTAACTGCCTGGTTTTCCTTTCTAGTAGCACAAATTACAAGTAAGTGGGACCAACCCGACCCCCATGTAGGTTTTTAAATTTTAATCTTAATGTTTTTATTAAAATTATATAAACATAAAGATCTCTTTTAGGTTTGTTTGTTTGTTTTACGTCACTTTTTTTGCCACTAATGCTAATCGAATGATGCTACAGTGAGAGTCCTAAATTTTGCCTATCCAGATATAATTAGGATAGGAATATTTAACGAGTTCCTGACATCGTACAGGCTCGGGAACTCCATCTAACGTCCTACAGCTAGGGATTTTTTACCCCCTTTAAAAAATCCTATGGCCGCGTCTGGACTCAAACATGTGACCTTAAGTATCGTAGGTTGGTACGCTAACCACTGCACCACAGGTAAGCCCTAATATTATTCGGTGTTTGTTATATTATGTATGTTCGTTTAGTTCCAAACTTCATTCCAAAAATGTTACAGTCTAAAAAAAGCCCTTAATAATTTAGACTTTGTGTTTAATCAAGGTAGAAAAATTAAAATCCCGACAATGGAAATTTCATATTGAATGGACGGAGGAAGTAGGCTGTACACATTTAAGGTCTGGCCACACATGTCCGCACCGGATCCGCACCGTAGCAATAATACAGGTTATGTTCAGAATATTTTTAATTTAACTTACATATTACCTTTAGTTATGCCTAAAGTTCAAGCCACACATGTCAGACACAGGCCACTTTAGCCATAACTAAAGGTAATATGTAAGTTAAATTAAAAATATTCTGAACATAACCTGTATTATTGCTACGGTGCGGATCCGGTGCGGACATGTGTGGCCAGACCCTTACTCGATTCACATGGTTTATTTTTAGTGCAGCATCATTTACTATTTATTGTGCAAATTTTAAATTTTAGTTTTTATTTTTTAAAACTTAAAAATTACAAATATTAATTCAATTATCTCTCTATCATGATAACATGAAATTTGTTATTGTAATTTTTAAATATTTGTTACAAGAAAAGTAAAGATTTGCCTTGGCCGGGACTCGAACCCGGATTTCCTCATCCGGGGATATGTGCCTGGTGGCTCAAGTGTTAAGAGCGCCTTACTAGCGATAAGAAAATCCGGGTTCAAAATCTCGGTCTATGCACGCGTTATAATAAGGTTTGGCTACCCCCTGCACTAGACGTTACCATCCTCCAATCTTTTTATACATTATTATTAATATTATTATTATTATACTTATTTACCAGTTGATAAATGAATTAAAACATTTCCATCCGGAGATTTATAAATAAAAAACTTAACACCGAAACAGTTACATGTCGTCCTTTGTTATTTAACCGCAAGAGGTAAAATAGCAGAGCAAGGCTTTGGGGTCATCTGGGGTGTAGTGGTTAGCATAGCAACCTATAATACTAAAGGGAGAAAAAAATCCTTGGCTATCGTTCCCCTCTGAAAGGACGTAAAGTTGAGGTCTGTATGATATCAGGTAGGTACCCGTTAAAGATCCCTATCCTAATTATACCTGGAAGTGGCAAAATTTGGGACTTCCACTCTAGCATCCTTTTGATAGGTACAAAAGGGCCAATACAATTATCAAATTCTAAAACTATTACTGTGTCTAATAATTACAAAATATATTGATTAATAGTTTAGGCCCTCTAATCTATTTCCACATTAAGTGGTGCCCTCTTTAGAATGAATGAAAAAGATATATCGGGGTTGTGTAAGCAAAGCTATTGTTGGAACTGTGGAGTATGATAATGAACCATCTTCATAGCAGAACTGTTAAGTTTCAGGAGGGAACATTGTGCCAACAAGTCATCCATTTGTCAATCAATCCAACGAGATGCGAAAAAACAAAGAAAAGAAAATAGATTCTAAACAGTCTAAACATAGCATCCGAGAGAATGTTCGGTTTGTTTTACGGATTCCGTTCATACAACGATAAGCAAACAGTAGCCGTCTTGAGTATATCGAAAGAGGAACTTTATAAACTGCTTTTATTGGTCATTTGAAACTATTTTAAATAAAACGTCGTCATCATTGCAAAAGGTGGTATGTCGGAAATCTTTGATTTTTCGAATTTATTGAATTCTAATCAACGCGAGTAGCTCTAGGGTCCTATAAGACGTAAAAGTATGTCACCAGTAAATAGAAAAGAAGAATCATGCATAGTAAAAAAATATTCGATTTTTAGGATTCGCTTGGACATTAATCCTGAGTAACACCAGTCTATAAGGAAAATTTAAACTCGTAACACAAAAAAAGTTTTATAAATGAATATAATGACAATTTCAATGTTTCTTTCGATATTCAAAATACAAAAACTAAATTGTGTTTTGATTGAATTGAATTGAAAATATAATGATTTTTTACTTTCACTTACCTATATATGTAATATATAGTAAGTGGAAGTATTGCGATCGTGAAAAATTTCGACTTCCGGTTTTCAACGGAAATACACGTTTTGGGGTCCCCTGAGTCGAAATGACCAAGTCCCGCGAAATGGTCTGTGTGTGTGTCTGTGTGTCTGTGTGTCTGTGTGTGTGTGTGTGTGAACAGACTAGCTGAAAAACTATAAACCGTGCGATCCTGAAATTGGGTATTTAGTGTAAGTATATGCCCGCGATGTGACAACATAAATTTCATCAAAATTACTTAAAGGGAGGGGGTAATTTACTTAATAACTTTTTAGGGTTTTTTCGATTTTCTCAAAAACGGCTCTAACGATTTTGATTAAACTGAGTATTTGATCTATTTATATGCCCGAGATATGACTGTAAAAATTTCATCAAAATTGATTAACCGGAGGGGGGACTTTACTTAATAAATTTTGTATCATTTTCACGTGTTTTTTTTATTTACTCAAAAACGGTTTTCACGATTTTGATCAAACTGGGTATTTGATGTATGTATATGCCAAAGATGTGATAGCCAACATTTCATCAAAATTGATCAACCGGAGGGGGGACTTTACTTAATAAATTTTGTATCAATTTCACGTGTTTTTTTAATTTACTCAAAAACGGCTTTAACGATTTTGATCAAACTGGGTATTTGATGTGTGTGTATGCCCGAGATATGACTGTTAAAATTTCATCAAAATTGATTAACCGGAGGGGGGACTTTACTCAATAAATTTTGTATCATTTTCACGTGTTTTTTTTTATTTACTCAAAAACGGCTTTAAAGATTTTGATCAAACTGGGTGTTTGATGTATGTATATGCCAAATATGTGATAGCCTACATTTCATCAAAATTGATCAACCGAAGGGGGGACTTTACTTAATAAATGTTGTATCATTTTCACGGGTTTTTTCATTTACTCAGAAACTGCTTTAACGATAAGATATGGATGTAGAAAAATGTGTGACTTTGGAAAATGATATTTAGCAAAACACGTCAATTTCTAATCTAAGTAAGTTGGTAAGTGAAAGTTGTGTGTTGCGCGCACGCACCAGATTTTTTTCCTCCTGAAAATCAGCTTTTAATTGACATACGACCTTTTGCAGTATCACCGACGAAATGTTTATTCATTTATTATACTGTTACTTTATGCTGTTATAGCTCATATGGCTATGATATAGATAGAGTTATAAATTTTGCCTATCCAGGAATAATGACAATAGGGATCTTCATATTTAAAAAATATATGTGAGTCTTTTCGATTGGTATGAGGATTCAACTTATCGAAGTTCGACCAGAGTTGACTTTACGATAATTTGAAGAAATGCGATCACTGTAAGCACCTATATGCCAGCCATGTTGTTTCTGTATTTGTTTAACGCACTTCATGCCACTAAGGCTAATCGGACGATGCTACAGTGGGATTCCTAAATTTTGCCTATCCAGGTATAATGAGGATATGGATCTTTAACGAGTACCTGACATCGTACAGGCTCGGGATCTCAATTTTAAGTTCAAGCAGAAGATCGGCGTAGGTAAGGATTTTTTGCTCCGTTTAGAAAATGATATGGCTACCTTGCGGGATGAGAATCCGTGATCTTTAGTTGTGTAAGCTGTTATGCTAGCCACTACAGCCCCGATGGTAACCTTGGCAAAGTGTGCTGCTGTGTGGCAGAGATTGTGCAAGCACTTCCTCCCTCGTCGATTCGATTCCTCGATTTCTATTATCTTGTTCCCAGCCAGTCCCCTTCACATTCATATCTTTATGATAAATAATGATAATTACTTGTTGCAATCGTTTCAACTTATCATAATTACAAACAATGTTTTCTTAAGCATACATACTATAACATTGTATTTTAATTTTTTTTTATAACTTATCCTAAGGCTTTTTTACAAGGTTATTATACAGTGAACCAAATGGATACGTTTATAGGGCCAATTAACAAGTTTGTTTTAATTAAATTTGTATTTCCTGGTAGTGGA